>BSBM01001329.1:8267500-8960000 GCA_027924585.1 Larix kaempferi
GCCTCAAAATTGACGTTCGCGACTTTTGCTTTGCAGAACCCGTGGTTAACCGCGACTTGCCCTACTGCGAACCCGTGAGTATACTACAGACCTGCATATGCTACGGCATACTCGTGACTGTTCTCACTACTAACTCGCATTTACTTCAGTCTACTCGCTACCCTCCTGTGCAAAGACCCGTGAATGCTTCGGCATAGCCGCGACTTTATGTCATAAAAACCCACAAACACCCAATCGGAACCGCGAATTTCACCTTTACATACCCGCGAACCTGCGGCTGATTCTACTATAAACCTACGAGTAACCGTGACCTTTTCCATGCAAAACCCTCGAGTATTAGTTTTTATTCGCTAGTTTCATGTTGGAAGTCACACAAGTGACTTTTCTTGGCACTTTTCAAAGGGCTGTAAGTTAAAGTTTATTTTCCTTTACTGTTTTTCTAACTGTGTTTTTGCAGATTCAGATCAGTATGATAAAGTATTTCAGTTTTCTGTTATTCATCTTTTTTCATTTAGGTTTTGCTTCCAATCATGTTTATTAAGAGATTATTTCTTGTTCTTGGTATATATTTGTCTCACATTCCTATATGGAAGCATTGGCATTTTTTAAGGGCATGGATCTCTAGTATTTTGTCATGATGATACCTATAAACCATCTAACGCTTAATATTTTTAACAAGATAATTAATAACTATTTTGTTCTTTTTTTATCATATTTAATCATGTTGATTTCTAATCATGTCATGTTTATCAAATCAATTTTATAAGAACAATCTCATATGTGTAAATCTTGGGCTCACTATTTATATGTTGTGGCTGACACTTAATGTGTAAAAGTAACTTCATTTTCCTTAATGAGCAAGTTAATCTTTTATTTTGATCATATGATGTTGCCATATTTTTTATATGATGTTTGCTAACCTCTGGTGTATAAGCCTTTTCATTTAAGTATGAGCAATCTTGTTTTATGATCTTTATATGAGTTAATCTTGGAAGTTCTTGTGTGCAGATAAGTTCTCTGTTTATGTGAAAAGTTGTGAGAAGCTGGTTTTTGTACTTCCTTCCCGAGCATATTAATATTTGATCTTTGTTATCACCTTATTCCAGAATTAATGAAGCATCATCTTCTACTGTTAAAGTCATGATGTTCATATGTATAATATCATTTTCGATGTATATACCATTGGGGTCTTGTTTCTTCGATGTTTGAGGTCTTCTACAGATATTTATATTGCACTGTGATTGGAAGAATGTCTGTTATCCACATGTATATTGGCCATATGGGTATTTTGTACACTATTGTGGTGTTCTTAGCCACATGTTCTGTTTTATCAGTCATCAGAAGGTATCTGTACACTGGTGTGGATGTTATATCAAATTTCTTCAACTATCAATTATGGTTGTGATGATTCTTGTGGTGATCTAGGAATCTTGTGGATCTAGTAGCCATGACGGCTTCTCTTTAGATCTCGACATCTTTCTATTGGATTGCGTCACATGTTCTCGGCACCTTGTTGTTGTAAGAATCTGCAAGAGATCTAGCAACTGTAGCAACTCACAATCAAACTATCAAATATGTTGCAAAGAAGAAGAGAAGGAGACACTCAATGATCACTCATGAACACAAAAGAATAGACAATATCTCAATATCATACAATGAATAAGAATGTAAGTGAATGAATACAATAGCTATGATGATGGCATCATATAGGATTTGAATTAGCCAATTAGGGCATTCGAATTTGATCTCTAGTCTAGCTTGGATAACTATGGAGACATTATCCAGTCGGCAGTATCAATCATGAGTGGTAAGAGCCAGTCAAGTGTGTCTAACTGAGTCTAACAGAACCATCTAGGCATAAATCAAGGAATGGAGACTCCAAGGAGGGCGCATGAGGCTGTCAAATAGTCAAGTGGAACTCCAGAACTAGCTAACTAGAAGCTACAAGCAGTTAGCATGAGCAATTAGTGGAATAACTACTCAATCAATGCACTAACTGAATGATAACTCTCGGTAGGTGAGATAAGGCGCCCCAACTGAGTGATAAGTGGTGGTAGGTGAGTAAGTGCACTCTAACTAACAGTGGTAGGTTAGAAAGGCGCACTATATAAGCAGATAAGTCAAGGAGGGTGCATTAGGTAGGTAGGAGTCCAAATGAGGGCTGAAGACAGGCTCTGGAGAGCTAGAAGCAAGCTCTAGGTGCTGGGGAGACAACCATGATGATGACTGGATGCATGCAGAGGCATGCAAATGCATGCAGCATGCAATTTTGCATGCAAGAAAATAAGAGCTAGAAACAAGCTATAAGTGCTGGGAAGACCACCATGATGATGACTGGATGCATGCAGTCGCATGCAAATGCATGCAACATGCAGATTTGCATGCAAGAATGCAAAATACAAAAATGATGATGTGAATATTCCAACAGTTGTTGGATCTAGTAGCCATGAAGGCTTCTCTTTAGATATGGGCATCTTGTTGTTGGTATTCCATCGTACAACTCGGTTCGTGTGCAGTTTCATGATTCAGTGAGAAGCGTTTGTTCTTCATCAAATACCATTTTGTAGCTT
Source organism: Larix kaempferi (assembly GCA_027924585.1). Classification (NCBI taxonomy): domain Eukaryota; kingdom Viridiplantae; phylum Streptophyta; class Pinopsida; order Pinales; family Pinaceae; genus Larix; species Larix kaempferi. The sequence continues at coordinate 8,270,071 of BSBM01001329.1, forward strand.
ATGGAGCATTCTAGAAGTTGTCATCAAGGGGGAGCAGTAATGACTCTTTCCTTCCTTAGTGTTAGTGTGGGATTTTCTCCCAGCCATTACTAAGGGGGAGTGTTGGAATATATTAATTATATTCCTTGGAAGGTAATAATGTCTTTGTATTATGTCGGAAGTTATCCACAATCTTATGTAAAAGAGTAATACAATATATCCCATATACATTATGGTAAAGTATACTCTTGATATCCATCATTATATAAAGGAATGTTATTATGGAGAATTATATTATCCCACATGCAATATGTGAGAGTAATTCTGCCACATCTCTTGGTATATAATAGGGTCAAGGGAGTCACATCACAAGTACTAAGATACAACAAGTGATTAAGTGGTATATGCTCATAGATAGTATTGACACATGGTTTTTTGATCTCAAGCTTTGCTATATCTATATTGGGGTTATTTATAGTTTCTCTCTTGTAAGATTGAAGGAGATTTCTGGAGCTAATAGAAGACAACCTTCCCGTGGACATATCCCAATTGGGTGAACCACATATATATGGTGTAATCTTTTCCTTGTTATCTTTCTGTTCTTTTTTACTGTGATATGTTATTGATTGCTAAGATAGGTAAGCTAGTTTAGCTAGATCTATAGTTCTGACATGACCAAAGTTCATTCTACACTCTACCCATGCCATAATTTGCTACAAAATATTTGAATTCAATTATCCTTATCACTTCTCATATAAAAAAGGATGTACCATTGGTAGTCCATCTATATAAGAATGTGTTGTTGTGGGGCCATTTCCATTAGTAAGGTACATTCTTCATACAATGAATAACACAAACATGGATTTTTTGTTTATTAAGAAAATAAATTCAATTTTTTTTCTCAAATTGAAGAGGAGGAAACTGTAGAAGTGACGTGAGACATTGGAACAAATTTTTAATGCACAATTTATCCAGGTATTTATATTAGAACACTCATCAATTTTCAATATATGCTAATGAATATTTCAAAAAGGATTCCATGGGCGAGTTAACAAAACCACTTAAGGTGGTCTGGAGATGGTATTATAAAAAAATTAATGATAAAAATACAATAGTTTTTTATAAAAATGTTGTTGGGGAGCTGAGAGATAATTGTATTGCAGCTGCAGCCATTGGTTCAGAGGACAATTCACTAATGGAAGTTTGGCAGAGTATTTCAATTGTGGGTCAAGAAGACAATAATGATGTTAATGTTGTAGATATTTTGAAATCTATTAGATAATATTTTTACAGGACAAAATAGTGTCTTATATCCACTATACCAATTGATGATAAAAAAATTTCATGTTTGATTTTTACATGTTTCCTATAATATGTTAAAAATAAATTGCTTCCTATAACATGTTAAAAATAAACTCTTGATATTGTGTTTTCTTGCATAAATTCATAAAGATTTGACTTCACTTATTTCCATATGCTTTCCACTTTTATATAATTTAATTTTGGTAGTATATCATTATATTATGCCTGTATTTTTTCAATTAGCATGTTGTAATCCATTAACATAAGGTGATAATATGTCGTTTCCCATGTAATTAAAACCTAAAATCTCATTAATGAATGCAAAACATTGTTTCTTGTCATCAATATCTTCTAATAGTTTAAAGTTAAATGTATCTTGTTATGGATTTTGTTTTTAGGACCTCAATTTACAAATTCTAAATCAATTTTCATATAATTGATTTCATTTCAAAAGAAACTCTTGATATTGGGAGTAGAAGGATTACTTTTCAGAGTACTAGGGTTTTTCAGCACAAAGCCACAACACTCAAAGCCTGATTTTAAATATGCACCTTACAATTACTATCAACGCAATTTTAGTCCTTAGTTATTAAAAGTGTCAAAGGAAGGTTTTGACATTTCTCTATGGCTTACTTATTTGGAGAAAAACAAATTAAATTTTTTTCTTCAAAAGTTTGATTGGATGAAGGCTGTCAACTTTGTATTTGTTTGGGGTCTATCTCAATGTGAAATGAACAATTGCAAAAGAATTCAGGCTGGAAATCTGTTACCTACCTACCAGAATAACATATCTAAAGTGTTTGATATTTATGATGAAATATATGATAAATTGAACATCTTGTTTATAGATGAAGCTAGGTATCATAGTGGGCATACTAGAGAGGAAAATTGTTTTAAAATCCCTGCCAGTTGGGAATATGACGGTTCTTTGGAAAGAGATGGTCTTATACGATCCAATATTTGTAATTTTCTAAGTCATCCACCAAAACATGAATGAAGAGATACTTGAAAATGATTACAGAATTTGTTCTTGTTTATTCATTTTCAAGACTTGGAAAATGATTTCATGGTTAACGTTCTTGTTATGTAATACAATATTTTATTTAATATATTGATGCTTATTTTTGGTAACTATGTAAGCATATTTGAAGTATACGAAATGATTTTTCTTTTATAATCTCTGATATGAATGGTGTTCAATGAGCGATTAATCAAACGAAAAAATTGATGATATTTCCCAATGCTTTGGAAAAATTTTGGATCATGCAGAGAGCTCATTTTGATTGAAAGACTATGGTTCCTGTAATGAATGGAAATTCAGAAGATGACAATTATATGTGGGGATATTAATAGCCAAAAGTGAGATTATATTTAGAAGCAGGTTAAATAGTGATTTGTATTAAATGGATGAGTAAATAACATCCCAAGAGATACAATTATTTCAATAACAAAAAAAATTGATTTATTATCTCTGAGTTGAATGGTGTTCAGTGAATGATTTCTCGAATGAAAAAAATTATCAATGATATTTTTCAACTCTCAATCAAAATTTTGGAGCATGCATAGAACTGGTTTTGATTAAAAGTGTATGGTCTTTGTGGATGAATAGAAATTGGGATGATGATAATTATAATATTATGTTGGAATATAGCCAAAAGTGAGTTTTTTTTTAAACATGTAATAGCAATTTGTATTAAAGGGTTGTGGAAATCCTTGACAGCCTAATATTTACAATGGTTTCAATATCAAAATTTCTTCCCAAAGTTCAACAAAATCTTTCAAAAATCCTCTCGCCTTGTAGGACCATATTGCATACAAAATATCCAGAAACTTCCTACAACTATACCACCTTCTAAATTGTGCTAGTAATATTTTTTAAAATATTTAAACAAGACATATTTATGAAAATCCATGCACACTATGGCTTTCATCCATGAAACGGTCATTATGATCCTAAGGATTGGCTTGAGAACCTGAACCTTCACATTTCCTGATACCCGTCTGCTAAACAATCTCCTCTTCTATTTATGTTGAATCCATATAGAACCCAACATGGGACAAGACTACTACCATATTGAAATGCATATATGAATAATTGGAAAGGTGAAGTTGTTCTATTTGTTGCCCCTAGTATTTGACTTTGGATTCAATCTGATAATGCTTATTGTCCCATTCATCCATGTGGTTTTTGATATGGACAATGGACTCCTTCAATACCTACAGTTGAGAACTCATTCTCCTTAACATTCTCTCAATGTTCTTAATCTCAGCAGGCTCAAAAGTATTAAATGTGTCTCCATAGGGGAGAAGAGAGAGGGAGAGCGAGCATTATATAAATTTTCTTTATCACTCCTAACTGACAAGCATGAGGGATCCATCAGAATAATGCTACATTTGGATTAGACTCTCGAGGAATCCACTTCCAGCGGTGGCTCCAAGGTGTTAGAAAACTCGGTGCGTAAAGAAGATTCACCAAAAAGAGATTAACATTCAATACATCAAATGACATAATTAATTCAGTGCATGAATGTTTAATGTGACATTAAACTTGGCTAAGAATGAATACACACGATGGGATAAATGAATCACCAACACTCCCTCATTCCCAAATTTTATGACCACAGATAAGCATGCCTACTGGTCTACCTCATTCCCAACTTGTCCAACCACAATCATTGGCTCTTTAACCATAACATGAACATAGTCCTAGTTTTTAGTCGGTATTCTCCCATCAACTCCTAAAATGTTGTCTCTCATCTTTAAAGTGGTGCTTTGAAAATATCTGATAATACCTTGACTAGAAAGAAGGTATGGAATGATACTACAACTACAACATATACATGATTTGATAAACATGTCTTTTGGTCTTGGTCGATGTACACACCCCCTTAAATTTAAACTGTTAATATTTAAAAAACCAATGTATTGTTGGGAATTAAAATCTAGTGCCATAAAAGTACAAAAAAAAAGTTAAATTTAAACTGTTAATGTTTATAAAAAAATGTATAGATGGAAATTGAAATCTAAGTGTGAGAAAAGGCCAATGATGCTCCTCTTCGTCCATAGAATGATAATGACTAGTGTTTGAGAAAGGGAAGGGGATCCTTCTCTTCATAAGAAAGGGAAGCCACTCCTTCTCTTGTTCATTTCTTTTATTTTTCTCACACAGATATATTATTTTTTGGAAACCTACAACTTAGGTGACTATTCACAAGTGAGAAAGGGCATCAGCTCATTCTCTTGGGAAGGGAAGTGGATCATTCTATTGCTCGCTTGATTTAGGGAACTTGTTGTTTTTTTTCCATATTATGGGTGGCAACACTATTGGAAACCAATATATTAGTTTTTGGAAACCAACAACTTAGGTATGGAAACCAACATCCACTATATTGGAAATTGACATTACAACTATTTGAAACTGGTATATTAATTATTGGAAACCAGGACTTCAAGAATTGGAAACTGATATTCATAATAAATTTATGTTCGCTTAGACTAAGATTAGTCTAAATTTAATGAAATGGGAATTTATATATATTTATGTATGTATATATATGTATATATATATATACATATATAGATATATATATTGTTGCAGGTGAAACAGTACAAGGCTATTTTGTGCAATGGTAGAAAATTTTGTATCAAGCAGCTGGGTGATAAGAACACAACTTTTGGTTATGGAATAATTATATTATTTCAGGTTACTAATGTTTCCTCTAGCAATGATAGGTGCCCAAAAGTATATGAAAAATACATACTATGGTTACTTGAAAGATATACTAGAGTTATACTATGAATCCTTCAAAGTAGTTATCTTTAAGGTTTGTTGGTATAGGTTGCAAATGAATGAATGTGATCCTGATAGAACTATTATTGAGCATGCTTGTAATATCCCGATTTTGACCCCATTGCATTAAAATGTAAATGATGTAATATTTGTTATAAAATCGTGGTGAGGAGCTCAAGGCCAAGGCCCCGCCATCGATTTATTGATGCATATGGTTTACATGCTAGCTAGGCACAATGGAATTTCAAATATCATGTAAATATGCATTTAATAAAATACCCACAACTAGCTATGCAATGCAACAAGATATGGGGGCATGATTTTACAAGGAATTGGGAGGGAAACATTCAAACCCTTGATGCAATCAAAGTCAAGCCAAGTGTCAATGATAGAACCCATAAAACCCTCAACTACCCATGTTGACTTTTGTACCCAATCATTCATTTCTCCCAAGAGTTGGGTGAAGTAGTTAGTACCTTGGGGAATGGAGAGGTATGGCTATCTAAATTCGGGTATGGGCAAGCCACCCTTAGAAAATATTGTTTGACTTCTTGGGCAAGGAAGGAGCCACGAAATTTCTCCCCAAGCCATTATCCATCAACCAGTTTTACCTCTCTCACGAGTTGGGAGCTACCTGGGCATTTTCCCTCCACGTTTTTATTGGTTTCCCCTTGTTTTCTAGCTGAGAAGAGGGCATTTTTTTATGTTGCAGAGCTGCTGGGAGGAAGGGCGCTTAATTTGGGGTTTCATTGAGGCCATTTCGGCCATTGGAATGCTCATAACATGTGGGAGAAATCGGTTTTGCTCCCTGTGGTGGAATTGCCCTTTCCACACTATGTTTTTTGTGTGCCCATGATTTGGGGGAATCCCATGGCCATCTTATTTGTAAATCCCATTGTCAAAATGTGTATCCATGCCCAATGATTGTGCTCGTTGTGTGTAGATAGAGTATGTTGGGGTATGGGTTATGGGTATCCATTGTTCTGGCTTGAGCTTGAGTGCAATTATCTAGAAATGAAGAGGGTTCAGATTTAGCCTGATAAACCCAGCTATGAGCTGGCTTGGCTTAGATGCAATGTTTATTTGGTTGTGCATGAGCTTGAGTGTCCCCTTTTCCTTGTAGAAATCATTCCCAGCTAGGGGGTGGTCTCTGAGTGCTGAAAGAATACAGGTTGGGCAGAGACCTATGGTCGGGTGGAACGTTGCACCGACATAGCTAGTTGCTTGGGACCATTTCACAATAAAGATAAGTGTTTTTCTATCTACGTGTTTTACCTCTACAATGCTTTAATTTGATGACTATTATTTATATACTGAATGCATGTGAAATGTGTGTGGATGAGGTTTATTTCCGCTGTGCATGTTTGCTTGATTTGTATCTGCACACATTTCTTTTCTTCATATGAATCTAATGAATCTGGCTAAGTTTATGTAAAAGCCCCAAAAATTTGGTATCATGTTCCCTTCCTTGCGTTGGATCGACAGGAGGGGACTTGACGGATTGGTATCAGAGCGTAGGCTACAAAATTAGGCCTAATGGGCCAAATCAGGCAACTTGCAGAGGTAAGTATGCTTCCTGCTCAGCAGTGATCATTAAGAAAAATTTCAGAATTTCAAAAAGAAAATTCTAAGTGTTTCTAAGTTTTCTGCCAATACTGTGTCGACGAATCGCACTGAGTTGCACCAACGAGATAGCAGCGATGTGTTTCGACGAATCTCGCCGATGAGATTGTGGCGACACAGTTGGTGAATCTCGCTGAGTTGCGCCGACGATATTGCGGAAATATGTTTCGGCCAATTTAGCTGAGTTGGGCCGACGAAGTTTGGGGAAGTGCCAAGGGGAAAGGAAGAAAATTTTCAAATTTTTCTTAGTGTTTTTGAAATTTTTTTGTCTAATTCTATGTCGGCGTCAAAGAGGAAATTTCGGCGAAACGATCGGTGACCAAACATCAGTCTTCGGCAAAGCGAGTCGACGAGTTGAGATGAGTCCGCTGAAGCGAATCGACGAGAAAATCTAAGTTCTCTAATCAGCCTAACTCGGTAAGTTGCTCCGAAACAGGTCGGAGGAGATAGACGAGTTCTCCGATCATCATAACTCGGTGACTTGCTCCAAAACGGGTCGGAGGAGATAGATGAGTTCGTTGATCGACATAACTCGTTCAGTTGCTCCGAAACGGGTCAAAGGAGATAGATGAATTCACCGATCGGCATAAGTCGGTGAGTTGCTCTGAAACAGGTTGGAGGCGAATTCACAAGTCTGCCGATGCAGGGAAATTTGAGAAGTTTCCAGGAAGATTTGGAGGTGCCAGAAATGGGAAAAACGACATTGAACTTATGCGCCAGATTGCGCGAAATGAAAATATTTACCCAAAAAAAAAATGAAAGACCTGCAAGCCCCCTTGACCCCCTTCATCCCCCAGAGACAGTCGTTGAATGTGTGAAAGACATTCTCTATGCTTGGATTGTGCACTATGAATTGTATAAAGGGGTTGTGGAATCCTCAGTAAGAGTAATGGGTTGTAATATCCATTATGGAGGATGAAAGGGAAATCTCTCACCTTAAACTATTTATGTTTACAACATAATAATTGTATGCTTGGAAAGTATCAAGAATGAATGTTATACACGTGTATACATATATTAAATTTCTACTTGGTGAGAAGATAATAGCTAATAATTGCTTGTGTGCGTGTTAGAGAGGCCATGAAATTGGATAAGCTATGATGTGGAAGAGGAAATTCCATGCTATAATGAGTTATTGGAAAGGGAGAATTCCTTAACTCCTCTCTTTCTATTTTATGAGCTTTATATACATAAAATTATGGCATAGGGATGCTGGAAATGCAAGAGATTAGATAGATGAAATGAATATGCATTATATGGCATATTAATAAACATTACACAATGCATGTGAAAATGTCTGTACATGTATATGATATTGCATATTGGTAAAATAGTGAGATTTTACATATGCAATGAGCCACTTAAGATAATTATGGTGGTTACTAATAGTTAGTTGTGTTCGCATTGGTTGAAGGACCAAAGACAACCGAAGCATGGCTAAGGATGTGGATGATAATTGTTGCATATGACCAAAAACCTTATAGAGAAAGGATGGTACAACAAATCTGTGATCATGGGGTTGGAAAAAGGACTATGTAGTCTTGGTAAGAGGCCAACTGATCAAGTAACATCAAGCGATGTTAATGACAGCCATGCAGGTAATGGTTATTTGTGATTAATTGCATGAATGTTGAAATAGGATAGTTGACGCAGCGTCTATCAACAAGGGTTCACTTTGCACTGTCGCCAACAAACTATCAACCCAAACTCCCTTATACACCGGCTCAGAAACGTGTAACCCTTTCCAACAACACTTGCAGAGCAAGTGCAGTCTCACCCGATATGGATAAGGGAGCTGCTGGAACCAAGTTTCCACAGTGAAGTTGAGGATATGCTTTCAACACACATTACCCTTGCAATAACCAGAGATTATAATATTCGCACTTTAAGTCATTCATAGATTTTAACAAACATTCAGAACAACATATTCGACATACTTATTCAGATTAGCATTACTTCTTACACCTACAGCATATTCGCATCAATCAACATAAAGCATTCACATAACATATTTCACATTCACCATCGCATCATTGCATAAGAATAAAGACAGAGATTACACCATAACCGAACATCTTCATTCATTCACCAACCCTGCGGAATGAACCTCGCAGAAAATGTCAATACACCATGTTGCGGATACAAAACAAACCCAAAAGATATGATCAATCATCCAAAACTAGCTTCCCTTAGGATTACAATCCTATTCTATATATATGCTTCTATTTGATTACCAAACGGTCCACATGACTAACTTAACTCATCTAACAATTCTTGTGCTTCCGCGAACGCCGCGAATGGTCCTTCTTTCACGGGATAACCCTTTCACACCTGTCGACTTCTGCACTTTCTGTGGATCTATCTTGTGCCAACAGGCCCCCAAAAAAAACTTGTGGCTCGTCCCAAGCCACTTCAACTGGACGTTGCTGGTTTGTACTCATCCTTCGTTGTGTTTTGTTTCTGAAACTGTTCTTTCCCTCTGGAGCTTGTTGTTGTGTACTTCTCAACTCCGGTCGTCGATTGTTGGCTCCCTGTCATGTACTTCTCAAACTCTTACGGGGATCGCCTGGCTTGCTGTTATGTACTTCTCAAACTCATCCCCCAGTCTCTGGGAATCTGATACAAACTGAGGAAAAGTTGACGGATAGCACTAAGGTGCGAAATAGGCCAACGGCTCTGGCACATCTATTTCGCACCTAGGATCGCTTCCTACCAGGACCAGGGGGCCGCCACCCTGTTATTCTGGTGATCGCTAGGACAACGAAGCTTTGAACTATCACCACATACCTAGACATCTCGGATGAAACTTTGCCTCTATGACACTCGAGTTCCCATGCCTCTTTCCGCTCAAGGTGCTCATGCACACTCGTTGTTTGGGCTCGCAACGCACCTGGTGTGCTACCGCATGAAATGAAATGGATCATTTCCACATCCTCCTTGGAATTCCTAGCCTATCCAATTACCCGACCTACTCACAGCGTGTATTTCTCTTGTCTGGTAAATACCTCTTTGCTCCACTAGCCTCTGGTGCCTGTATTTATGCATTTCCATCTTCCGAGACGCTTGCTTCGGAAATCATTCACAAATCCGTTCACCTAATGCACTGATTCTCTCATCATTTGTTTCCTGCGTGTTGAGACCAAACTTCCTACATGCGTGATTGGAAACCATACTTCTCCCAACTTCCCTTCGTGTCAAAACTGTGCAAACTGTCACACATGGTGCCACCGGCCATGCTTCCATGGTCTATTGCCATGTGCCAAACGTGCCTGACTTCGGTGCCAATCCGGGCTAGCTAATGATCATACATGTCAAAAATACCTATCATCTGAAAAATTTGCATCTGCTGATGATCCAGAATGATTGTTGATTTGACAGGGTCGTGACCTTGCAGCTGTCGCAGCCCAAACCCCAAACTGCGATACAACCACTCCCGTTTGCACATTCTCTCCTAGTTGGTGCGCCATCCCGCCACCTAGTATCTTGTATATATATATATATATTTCTATTGGTCCTCATCCGCTTTGCATCGGATCATGGTGATAGGGCTTCAGCCTATTCCAATTGACTAATTTAGATAACAGTACTCCTTCCAGACTTTGTAACTGTACTGCACCTCCGTTGGTGACAAAAGTGATAACATATGGTCCCAACCAGTGCATTTGCAGCTTACCGGGGTGTTTTGCAAACTTACTAACATACAATAGAACTGTATCCCCACTCTGAAAGTGTTTCAACTTGACATGGCGGTCGTGCCACTCCTTCTGGTGGTCTTTTTCTACTTTATGATGGAACCCTGCGATGAATCGATCTTCATCAAGCTGTATTAGTTGTTTCAACCGTTCCTCCATCACGTAATCATCGCTCATCCCTGTTACTGTTGCAATGCGCAAGCTCGGTACTATGTATTCCATCAGCATAACTACTTCCTGGCCGTAAATCAACTTAAATGGGGTCTAGCCAGTCAATCGTTTGCATGTGGTACGATATGCCCAAAGGACCGTTGTCCCAGCCGTCGCGGTTTACATTGCATACCTTGGTGAGGGCATGCTCCAGTATCTTGTTGAACGCCTCAACTGTCCCATTTTCCTGCGGGTGGTAAGGCATACTCTTCTTGTGCTGGATTTGAAACTCTTTTGTCATCACGACAATTGTTTGGTTGACAAAGTGCGTCCCTTGGTCGCTTAACAACACTTTTGGGCACCCAAACCTGGTGACCACATTGTCAAATAGGAATCGTGCTAAAGTCGCAGCAGAACAATCTCTTACTGGTGCAACTTCCGCCCAACGCGTCAGGTAGTCTGTCGCAGTGATGATGTAACACGATACTGTTTGCTTCCCAGGTGGGTTGATGGGTCCCACAAAATCAACGGCCCATTTGTCGAAGGCCTGCAACGTTACTTGTGGCACTATTTGCTTTTTGTCTCGACGTGAGGGCTTTCCAGTTCGTTGGCATACATCGCAGTTCTTGGCATAGTACGCAACATCTCCATGCAAAGTTGGCCACCATAGCCCTGCTCAAAGGATCTTCCTAGCAGTCGTGCGTCCACCATAGTGTCCCCCAGCAACTCCGTCATGAGCTTCCGACAGAATATGCTCCTAGTCATGCAGAAGGACGTACCATTGCAAAATCTCATCTAGGCCCATTTTGTATAATTCTCCTGCAATCAACTGGAATTTTGCAGCTCGTACGACTAGCTGCTTCTTTTGGCTGGTAGTGAACTCGTCCGGTGCTTCCCCTGTTGCTAAAAATTGAATGATTTGTTCGTAGTGGTTATCGACCATACCAATCCTAAAAACCTGAGTGGCCGACAATCCTTCATCGATGCTCCTTGGTTCTTCCCCTGAATCCATTCGTGAGAGATGATCAGGTCCCACATTCAATCGTCTCAGCTTTACAATAATCTCAAATTCAAACTCCTGAAATGACAGTAACCAGCAATAGATCTTCCCCCCCCAACACAGACTTTTTCACTAAGTATTTCAGTGTGGAGTGATCTGTGAACATCTTGAAGTGGCCCCATAAGAGGTAATGCAGGAATTTTTGCAAAGCATAGACCATCACCAGAACTTCCTGCTCGGTGGTCATGTAGTTCTTCTCCACAATGGACAATTTTCTACTTGCGAATGTTATTGGGTGGTCAATGTCACCGATTCCTGGTTGGGCCAAGATAACATCGAGTGCGACTGATGACACATCAATGTGTACATGAAATTCTTTTGTCCAATCCGTAAATGCGAGGATTGGTGCTGCGACCATTTTTTCTTTCAGTATGTCCAGGCTTTTCTGACATTCCTTAGTCCATTCAAACTTAGCATCCTTCTTTAGTAACTTCTCAATGGGTGAGGTGATGGATGCATATCCTCGAATGAATTTCCTGTAGTAACCTGTGTGTCCCAATGTCACTCGTAGTTGCTTGGCAGTTGTTGGTGGTGGGAGGTCGACAATGATGGAAATCTTCACCGGATCTACCAACACTCCTTCTCTGTAGACAATGTGTCCCAACAGGATGCCGAATGGAGCATAGAAGGTACACTTCTTGAGGTTCAGGGAAATTTGGTGTTGTTGACAACGTTCTAACATGAGTCTTAAGTTCGCGACATGATCCTTGACTAGCCCATATACTGTCCAATCATCCATGTAGACGGCGAGAAACTTATGAATATAATCTTTGAATTCCGCTACCACTATTCTAGAAAAGATTGCAGGAGCATTCTTTAATCCAAATGGCATCACCGTGTACTGGAATCATCCCCACTCTGTGACGAATGTAGTCTTGTCTCAATCTTCTTTCTCAATCTTCATCTGGTGATATCCCAAAAATACGTCTGTAAAGGAACTTATATCCTGACCTCCTACTCCTTCTAGCACCTCATCCGTAAATGGGGTCGGGAACGGATCATGTAGACATGCATCATTCAATTTCCTTAGGTCAACACATATTCGTACTTCGTTGGTTTTCTTATCCGGGACGACCATTGGACTGATTCATTCTACTTCATCCACTGGTTCTATAATGCCTACCTCCAGCATTCTTTCGATTTCGTCTTGCACACGTTCCTTGTATCTTGGGTTCAATCGATACAGCCGTTGCTTAACCAGCTTTGCATCAGGTTTCAAGGGGATCTTCATTTCCCCTAAGTCTCCAGAAATTCCCTTCATCTCTGATAATTTCATTGGAAACAAATCCTGAAACTCATGCAGTAGGTCAGTCATCTTTGCAATGGTCGACTCGTCCTAGTAGTCGCCAATTCTTGCGAACTTTGGGTTTTCCTCCGACCCAATGTTCACTTTCTTGATCTTCAATGGTTGCTGAAATTTGTCTGACGGTATATCTGGTGCCACAACACTGCGACTACCCTTTGATTCTGGTACATATCTAGCCCTGGGGTCATCGTCATCTTTGGGTTCTCCGGTGACGTTGTAACATTCCATCAACATTTCTGGTGTCGTAGTCCATTGGAGTGCCATCGGTTGTCCGGTCGATGCTACTTCAAATATTTTCTCGCAGATTTCTTGTAGCGTGGTGTGGATCAAGGGATTCTCATCTGAGAACGAGAATGATTGGCTGAAGCCAATGGTAAGCTGATCCCAAGAAGTCATCCCACATCACAGTTCTGTTGCTACATACCAGCTCTGCTATACCTCATCCAACATGTGTACGAATGCATGTACCCACTCTTGTCTTTCTCTTGACCCCCATTAGTGTTGGAACGCATTCAGATGCTCCTTCAGGTCGCTTCTTCCACCATATTTAATTTGTTCTTACTCCTCAGCTTTGTTAAACCAAACCTCCATGAGGCGTCGACATAGTGCCCAAGTTGTGATGTTTGGTTTATGCGCTGCCCACCATCGCGCAGTAGTAGCCTTTAAGGCTTCCTCCAGGGCCAGTAGACGCTGCAGTTCTGCCACTTTTTCCTCAAATTCTGTGAAAAACTTTCCCAAGCTGGGCAATCCATCATATGTAGGTAATACATATTCCTCCGTGGCTACCCTTCCCAGGGATTGCGTTACCCGTGCGCATCTTCTAAAGGACACTGTATGCAACCGGTTCTACCAATTCTCAAGGGCCTTGTCTGAATCTGAGGATGCTGAACTGGGGCTGCGCCATGCTAATTATCCATCCGGAGTGGGATTAACATAATCTTTAGAAATGTTATACAAATTGTCCCACCCCTCCTCAAACTCATCTCTGGCTGGCTCTGTATAGCGTATCCCTTCTGCATGATCCAGTGGTGCGATGACTCTCATTTCCTGATTCTCAAATGACATTATCCTTTTCTTGAAGTTGATAATTGCTTGGTTCTCCATGGCCCAGTCTATCCCCAGCAGTACCGGATAGGGACTGGTTTTATCCACAATTTCGATGACATCGAAGTCAGCATATGTTATGAGCCCTTTAATTTCAACTGGAAGTTGACATACCCGACCGAGCGGGGTGACCTTGCTCTGGTTCTCCAGTCGTAGCTGTACTGGTGACCAAGTCATCCGTGGATTCCCCATTGTCTCCCACGTCTGTTTAGTCAGGATATTCACATCCGAACCCAAATCCAGAATTATGGAGTCGACATCAAATTCTTCGATCTGTGCCAACATCTGCATCTCCCTGCATGTCTTCCTTTTATGTATGCGATTAACTCTTTGTTCCAGTCGTGCACCTCCCGGTCGTTGCAGTAGACTAACTACTTCTTCCAGTGCATCTAGGTCTTTTTCCAAGTCCAAGAACTTTCCAAGAAGGCTTTTAGAGTGTCTTCCTTCCTTCACGACTTCGTCGAGTCGAATGTCGGTGGCATGTCATAGATTTCTTCCTCAAGAGGTAGCTGCCTCCTTTTCCTCATTGCATCTTGTGCCTTGAAAAAGACATCCCTTTCTGCTTCTGTGTCGAAGGTGACCTGCTTCTGCTTTGTTTGTGTTGGTCTAACATTGGTGTGTGACCTATCGCCACCTATCACCGCCCCTTCTCTTGTCACTATTCCAACCGTCGCATGGCAACTCATGGCTTCTATTGATATCATCTGCACAGCTGATGGTGCATTCTGATTATTTTGGTTCTGGTTCTGGGGTGGATGCTTAGTTTTCCATTTCGCAATGAGTTGAGGACAATCTTCTATACTATGATCTATAGCACTGTAGTATGTACACTGCGGTGCTAGATTTGGACAATCTCTTTTGTAGTGCCCCTACTGTCCACAATTGTAACAGATGATTGGACCTCTTCCCCATCCAGTAGCTCCTCCATGTGCCATACTGGCACCTCGGCCTCTACGAAATCCTCCCCTGATACCTCCACGTGGAGGTCCATATTGTTGATACTGCGGTTTCCCGTACTGTGGTTGCTGATATTGTTGCTGCCCATACTGCAACTGGCCATACGGCGGTGGTGGATATTGTAGGTGCCCATATTGCGGCTGCCTGTATTGCCCCTAGTCGTATTGCCGTGGTTGGTTAAACTGCAGCTGACTATACTGCGATTGTTGTTGCACCACCAGTGTCTCTTCTCCCTTCATAAATTATGCGTCAGCTGTCCGATCTTGCAGCAGGTCATAGGCCCTGCAGTCCTTCTCATCATGGGAAACCGATCAATAGAACTTGCAGTATAAGTTTGTTGGCTTTGATACCATCTTTTGCAGATATACACATTCCTTCGGTCGATGCCCTCTGGTCTAACAGACAGGACACCATGGCATGCCCCCTTGACAAAGGGGATTTGGTGCCCCCGACTGCAAATACTCTGAAATTATGAGCAATTGTCCTTATGGTGCCCCTCACCTCTGCATCTAGTGCACCATATGTCTCCGCGGGTTTCCTTTTCCTTCTCGATATCCTCTAATTGGAGTGTTAAGTTGGCCAACTGCGCCTGGACCCTGTCCATTCCTATCCCTGCTTTGCCGATTGGTGAAGCCTCCACCTTCATCACAATTTCTAATGCTTCCACCTGTGTTGTAACTTTTTGTTGCATCAATGGTCCTCGAATATGTGGTACCAGTCCCACGATGAATCATTCTTTGTGTTGCAACTCATTTATCGGGAAAGTCACTTTTTCTATCAGCGTCTTGTATCGTTGATCGAATTCCCACACTGACTCATTCGGGAACTGCTTAATCTCCTTAATCTCAGTAACATATTGTGACTCAGATTTTGGTTTTTTAAATTCGTCAATCATTGTCGTTCTGACCTGCGCCAATGTTTTAGCTGCTGTTCCGACTGGAACCTTCACAAACTTCATGTACCAGTCTAACGCCCGGCCCCTAAGGGTCATCGCTAGCTTCCCCATCTTGATAGCGTCATCCTAAACCTGCTTCACAGTCCAGACTACCTCGCATATGAACCAATACTATTCGGGATCCTCGGTCCCGTTCCCCTAGAAGGTAGGCATATTTTCCTCGTCTTCCATCCTAACGCTACTACTATTGTTGTTTACTAAAGTGTTACTCTTACCACTGCACGTAGAGCAACTTCGTGAGTAGTTTGGATTTCTTCCTATAAAATTCGGAGTAGTTCACGGGGTTGAAGGTACGTTGTAACTTACAATCTATCCTCCTTCTGCTTCTGGGGTAGGCCGGTCGACGTCTCCTTCGCAATAAGGTTGTTTCCTTCCTTGTGGTCTTGTTTCACAGTTCTCTGTTCCGGTCCTCTCAACAGACTCTCTCTCATTCCTCCTCTTCTTCTCAGGACGCTGGAATATCGCTCCACTTCTCAAGGTACCACACTCTTCGTCAACTTTCCTTAGAAATTTGTCGTCTCCCATGTCCATCTACCCCACATCTTTTGGTGAGATCTGCATTTACGCGATACCTTCAACCTACACACACCGATTTTTCTACTCGTCGGCAGACATCCTGAATATTCCTTTTTCGCAGACAAGCATCTTAATCCATAGTTTTAACGATGATAGGAACCTTCCTCTTGGCCCCATGAAGAAGTTCCTTTCAACGTCACTGTACGACTTGATAGTATCTACTGCGAACTTAGTCATGTACCCTTCGAGGATACTGTCTACCCAAAAATCAACAGCTCGTGATACCTTGTTATTGACTTGCTTCAGTTGTCGAACCAACTCTAGGGTCCAACAATTAGGTTCAGTCTTCTGGCAGTGATTCTTTCGGAACGTCAGTTGTGCTAGCCACTCGTGCAACAACACCGGGAATTCACAGAAGAATATTTCGTGGATATCTGAGTAGATGTATCTTTCTAACCAACTGGTCGCTTTCTGTTTAGGATCTCGCTTCTCTCTTTTTGGGAATTCCTCCGCTTTCTTGTCAAACCACTCTTGGATCTCTGGTTTTGTCGGATGCCACATCATATCCTCTTCTTTTCTTCCTCAAGGTCCTAAAAACAGAACCATTTGGTGACGCAGCATCTATCGACAGGGATTCACTTCGCACTGTCACTAACAAACTATCAACCCAAACTCCCTTATACACCGACCCAGAATGTTCGGGTACACAGGGTACTCCCAAAAGACCGAACACCTAGAGAAACCACTTCACATAAACAGATCATAGATCGATACACCGATGTTTTGACGTGGTTTAAACCTTCGTGAGGGAAACACTCCATGGCCCCGGCCAAATAGCTTCTATGGGACAATTTATTATGGAAAGAAAGAAAGTTACAAATGAGCTTCTCATAATCGATCAACTTTCCAATGACCCTCCATGCTCTTTAAATAGAGATCATGGACCAATCGGGTGTTAAACCACGAATTAAGGGTATGTATGATCTAAGAGAAGTTGATCCGTCAAATCACTCTATGTCGGGAACATATCGTGACCGTCGGATTAAGTATTTACAAATGCATACTAATGCATACTAAAGAAACACACTTTACCTAACGGATCTATTACACAAGTTGATCTTAACTAACTCCTAAGTGTCTAAATATCCTAACATCCCCCCTTAAGAACAACTTGGGATAGGATTGAAGGATTTACAAAAGTGACACTATTAGGAGAAGGAAGGAGGCATTAGAGCCTATCCCCCCTTAATGACAAGTTCCTGAATTCCTAACATAGATCGAAGTTTAGAAAATTTCGCTTCTGTAAGAGACTTGGTGAAGATGTCTGCAACTTGATCATCTGTAGGAAAAAATAGCACTTCAAGAACACGATCGTGAACAAGATTTATGATGAAGTGCATATGTAGCTCAATGTGTTTGCTGCGTTGATGTAGGACTGGATCTTTGGCAAGCTTGATGGCAGTTTGATTGTCGCACCAAAGTGGAGTAGGCTGCTGTTGCTCGAATCCAAACTCTGAAAGGATCTGTCAAAGCCATAAAGATTCCTGACTGGCACTAACTGCGGCTCGATATTCTGCCTCTGCTGAAGAAAGAGCAAGAGCTTGTTGTTTCTTACAAGCCCAAGTGACAGGTCCAGATCCCAAACTAAAAACATAACCTGCTGTAGACTTTCGATCATCAGGATCACTAGCCCAATCTAAATCAGTGAAACCAACCAACAAAGGTTTCCCCCCTGTACTGTAATGAATCCCAAACTGAATAGTACCTCGAATATATCGAAGTATTCTTTTAGCTGCTTTCCAGTGACTTTCATGAGGTGTTTGCATATAATGGGCAACATGAACAACGACAAAGGAAAGGTTAGGACGGGAATGAGTCAGTATAAGAGACTACCAACAAGCTGACGATACAAGGTGGCATCTACTTCGGGTGAAGTACAAGTGGCAGAAAGTTTGACTCCAGACTGGAAGGGAGAAGGGGCTGGTGTACAATATTCCATGTGAAAGTGATGGAGAAGGTCACAAGCATACTTAGACTGAGAAAGAAATATTCCTTCTTTGGTTTGCAGGACTTGGAGACCAAGAAAATAATGCAAACGTCATAAGTCTGACATTTCAAAATTTTGCTTAAGACTGGATTTCACATGGGTTATAAGCTTAGGGTCACTACCAGTAAGAATAAGGTCATCAACATAGAGAACAAGTATGATAAGATGGTTTCCTACTTTCTTGGTATAGACATTGGGGTCAGAATAGCATCTAGAAAAACCAGTGTCAAGGATAAAGCTATCCATTTTGGCATACCAAGCTCTAGGAGCTTGCTTAACGCCATATAAGGATATCTTAAGGCGGCGGACAAGGCTAGAGTTATTCTGAACATATCCAGGAGGTTGTTCCATGTAAATTTCCTCCTATAAATCACCATGTAAGAAGGTAGACTTGACATCCATTTGATGGAATTCCCAGTTATGTAAGGCTGCAAGGGAAAGAACAAGGCGGATGGAGTTCATTTTTGCGATAGGAGCAAAGGTTTCATTGTAGTCAATCCCTTCAACTTAAGAAAACATTTGGCAACTAACCTTTCCTTAAGTCTTTCAACACTTCCATCTGATGCATACTTAGTTCTGTAGACCTACTTACATCTGACAAGTTTTATTCCTTTTGGAAGAGGTACAATATCCCAAGTATCGTTCGCCATTAAGGAAAGATATTCTTCATCCATAATTGCATCCCAATATGGATTTCCTGAAGCTTCTGCAAAGGTTTCTAGATCATGATTCTCGGAAACTTGAGCCAAAAGAGAAGAGGCTCGCTGAAACTGAGAACATGTTCGACGTTCATCTCTAGGATCACCGGCAAGATCACCAGCTGCTTCACATGTTGAACAGACCCATTGAGGAAGCACTTGTGTTGGTGCAACTGGAAGAACATGAGCAGGTGGAGGTGGATTTTCATCCTCACTGTCATCATCAGAAACTGGAGTTGGAAACCTATCAAGGAAGTTGTAAGAATAAGAAGAAGGCACAATCATCGAATCAGGCTCGCAGGCCAAAGATGGCACAATCGCCGAGTTAGGTTCGCAGGCCAAGAGATTTTCATCAAATTTAACATCTCTTCTAATGATTACATCATGAGAATGTGGTTGAAGAATTCTATAACCTTTTACATCTTCAGAATATCCAAAAAATATGCACTTTTCACTTTTAGGCTGCAATGCTTTCCATTTTTCATCCGGAATATGAGCCCATGCTTCACTATCAAACACACAGAAGTGACTTACATCTGGTTTAATTTTACTCCATTCTTCTTCCGGTGTGATACCTTGTAATGCTTTAGTGGGGATGCGATTAACTATGTAATTTGCACAATTAATGGCTTCATCCCAAAATTGAAGACTTAGTCCCTTAGACTGGATCATACAATTAGCCATTTCTCTTAAAGTACGATTCTTCCGTTCAGCTACACCGTTTTGTTGTGGTGTATATGGAACAATGTATTGTTGTTGGATTCCTTGTTCAATGCAGAAAGTAGTGAACTTTTTGTTAACATATTCTCCTCCATTGTTAGATCTTAACTTAATAATTTGATGACCAGATTGTTTTTCAAAAAGGGCCTTGTAGGACAAGAACATGTTAAATACTTCGTTTTTAAGTTTTAGGAAATAAACCCAAGTGCATCTGGTGTAATAATCAATGAAAGTTAAGAAATATTTGAAACTAGAAAAGGAAGCAGATGGAAGAGGACTACACAAGTCACTATGCACAAGCTCCAAGGGAACTGAGGCATGCCAAGAGGCACGTTTTTCAAAACTATCCCGATGATGTTTTCCGAGTACACAACCGGAACAAACACCATCCCTGCAAGATACCATCAGAAGACCTGTCACCATATTGTCTTTACATAGTTGTTGCAATGAGCGATAATTTAAGTGACCAAATCGCTCATGCCAAAGTTTGCTCAAGTTATCACTATGAGTAACAAAAACTGAAGGAAAAGGTGATGACCCAAAGTTGTTAAACTTGTACAACCTTGTAATATCATCAACAATTCTGGTAGCTAGGACCTGTTGAGGATTTTTAATATCCTTGATTACAACTTGGTGAGGTGTAAACGTCACAGTTTTACCTTCACCAAAATGAATGATTTGATAGACTGATAACAAATTAGGAAATTCTTGGAACACATAGTACATCACTGAAATGACCATTATCTACTGGAACTGTTCCAGCTTCTACAACACTTAGAGCTCTATCATCACCAACAAATATTTGTTTGGTGTTACATTCATGCATAGTAGAAAAGATGGCTTGATCCTTAGCCATATGATAAGATGCTCCAGAATCAATGAGCCATTCATTTGAAGTAGAAGAATAAGATGCATTATAAGAATAACCAAAAGCACAAAGTGCATGTCCATGAGAAGTAGATTCTGAAGGCAAATCTAGGCTGATGTGGTGCTGCTTCATTGTTGCTTCTAAGGTTGCCATCTTCTTGAAACACGTAGATTCATCATGATTATGTTTCCCGCAATAGTTGCAATGACGCTCAGTCTTCTTGCCTTTTGGTTTGGATGCTTTGTCATTTTTTAAAGAAGGAGCTGACTGAGAGGGTTTGGGACCCTTGTTTGACTTATTATTGCGAAATTTTGTTTCTTGGGAGGCTTGGACTTTTCTTTCTGTTGGAACAATAAGGCTTTCCCAGATGTATCTGCATTGTTAATTATTCCAAAATGGATGAGCTTATCTTGCTCTCTAATCAAGGAATCACAAAAGGATTCAAGACTAAGCTCTTGATAGCTAGCTGCATTGAAGGATTCTTTCATGGAGAAAAATGTAGATACAAAAACAAAATATGCAGGTCCAAGTTTGGAAAGAATATGATAAATGCATTGTTTGTCTTCTCTCTTAATCTTACATTCTTCACATAAGAGTTTAAGAGATTTGTACTTAGATAAATAATCTTGTATACATGAAAAATCAATTGGATTTAAAGAAATCAACTCATTTTCGAGTTGGTGACCTTGAATTTCATTGTGTTTACCAAACATAGATTCCAACTTGTCCCAAGCAGCATCAGGTTCATCAATTCCAGATATGTGGAATCGCAAATCAGTAGAGATTGACATCCCAATCAATCCACGAGCTTTGTCACATCTATTTTCCCATTTGATTTTCTTATCATCATCAGTAGGTTATGTTTCTTTCCCTGAGGTAATTCTGAAAAGTCCTCTACTTCGTAGAACATTTTCCATACGAGATTTCCATGAGAAATGGTTGAAACTGGTAAGTAGAATATCACAAGGGGAGGCCATATTTGTAAATTAATTGTTGTAAAAGAAGAAACCAATAGTTTGGATGCGAAGAGCTTGAAAAAATAGACGGTTTAAAAAAATGGCACTAAAAACTGACTCTGTATGATGAAGTTATGCTTGAACAAAGAAACTGTTGAAGATGTCTTCAATAGTGACGTGGCAAATAAAAAATGACCAGCTAAAAAAAATGACCCCCCTCTTCCCAAGATGAAACTTTGACAATCACTTTACAATAAAGTTGCTTTAAGTGAATCACTTTTGTAAAATAAGTGATTTCACTTTTACAAGGATTTACTTTAAATAGTGCAGCAATAAAAAGGAACTTAAGTGACTCACTTATTTTTTATTATTTAAGTCAGATGCACTTTTACAATAAAGTAACTTGAAAATAGAAATTGCATGCACTTTTTCTTTTAAAAGTAACTTCCTAAGACTTGAACTCAAGACCTATTAAGGAATAAAGCAACTTTGAACCAAGTGAGCTAAATTAAAAGGTATGTAAAATATGGGAATGAGGAAGGATTTTTTTTTACTCTTCTTGCTCAGTTTTCGTGCTTGCCTTTTTTTCTGCAAACACACCACAAATCGAAACAAAAAAAAATTTCCACACGTTTGGGGTTATATCTTGTTGGATTTCCCAGAAAGTCTGCGTTTTCTCTCTGTTTCTGATTTTCCGAGATCGCTCAAGGTGCATAGCAAGGAGCATACGCAGCCGAGAAAAACCCTTTCCCTTTATGTTTCTGATTCACCGAGATCGCACAAGGTGCACGGCAAAGAGCATACGCAAACAGGGGAAGCAACAATCTGAAACTAAAAAAAGATCTAATAATAAAAACAAAAAAATATGAGATATTTTTTAAAAATAAAAATAAATAAGCGTCACTGTAACATTAGACCTTCATATCTTATGAAATATGTGTTTCTGAAGCAACCGAAAACCGTTTTCGATCAAACAAAAACTATTTTTCAATGGAAACGGTGCTCTGGATGCAATGGAACACCTCCCATAGCCCAGAAATGCACAGAAATACCAGAACCAGAAACCTTTTCAAGTTTCGGCAACAACAGTTCAAGATCTAGATCATAATCGGAAGCAGCTCTTCATAAAAGCTTTGATACTATGTTCGGGTACACAAAGTACTCCCAAAAGACTAAACACCTAGAGAAACCACTTCACATAAATAAATCACAGATCGATATACCAATGTTTTGACGTGGTTTAAACCCTCGTGAAGGAAACACTCCACGGCCCCGGCCAAATAGATTCTACAGGACAATTTATTATGCAAAGAAAGAAAGTTACAAATGAGCTTCTCATAATCGATCAACTTTACAATGACCCTCCATGCTCTTTAAATAGATATCATGGACCAATCGAGTGTTAATCCACGGATCAAGGGTAGGTATTGTTAAATTTTGAGCATTAATTCATTATACTCTAGGATCTTTGCTGAGAGAATAACATCTACAGTATATCAATGCATGACAATCATAATATGACAAGCATCACAAGCATCACAAGAATCAAAATCATAGAAACAAGAGACACAGAGTTTCCGTGGGGAAAACCCTAAGGTGAAAAACCCCACAACTTCCTCAGAGATAGAGAGAGCAATGGCTCAACCAAAATACAACCAAATAACATTGAGATAGTCTCCTAGAAGATGATCCTCCTCCTCCTCACAAGTGCGCCACTTTCCAGAGAGAGAGTGAGTTACTTTTCCGAGTGAGTAAAATAGAGATCTCCTATCTCTATTTATACTTACCTTTTTGCCCAGTGACCTACTGGGGCCGACTTGTCTACTTAGATACATCCACATTATATTATATATAATTCCGGGCCGACCCCAAATGGTGGTCTAATAACCCATCGGCAAGTACACACACTTGCGACACTTGTCAATCCACATGACGACACTTCCTTATAGAGGAATGACACATCTCTTATAAGGGTACAATAAATATATAAAAAATATACAGATGAAATACATTCCGAACTTACATATACATCAACACTCCCTCTTAACTAGGAAGGTATTTCTCGACACAGATCTGCTAGACAAGTCTTCTTCTCTGGATCATCGTCGTCGATGCATCGTCATCATCATCGTCACTGCTGCTGCTATCTCAACCAATCTCTGACTCTACTCGTCATAGGAAGTTCTACAGAGCCAGTCCTTTTTCATACTGGATGTAGGCCCACCATCTGCAGGTCTTCATCATCACTGGCCATACTGTGGAATCCTCAGGACTCATTACGTGCGTCACAAAACCTGGCTGCAGCATCCTAGGCTATTACGAGCACACAGCTCTACCTGTAGGATCTCCCAGGAGCACATTACATGTGACCCATCACAAAACCTGGCTGAAGCATCACAGGCTGTTACGAGCACGCGGCTCTACCTGTCGGATCTCCCAGGAGCACATTACATGTGATCTCACCACAAAACCTGGCTGAAGCATCTGAGGCCTTTTTCATCCTGTCCAGATCTCCCAGGAGCAAATTACATGTGGTCATGGCAAAACCTGGCTGAAGCATCTAAGGCCTTTTTCATCCTGTCCAGATCTCCCAGGAGAAAATTACATGCCATAGGACAAAACCTCGCAAGAGCATCTCAGGATGTTACGGGTACACAACTCCGACCTGAAATCTCCCAGGGCACAAATTACATGCTTTCCTGCACAACCTGATCCACGGCCACAAAGTATCATCTGATACTCATCAAACATCATCCTGATGTACACATGATCATCCTGATCATCATCACTGCAACATCCTGTTGCATGTCATCTGGAGAAGCTCGTCATCCACGATCATCCAAGTATCCACCTGA
Source organism: Larix kaempferi (assembly GCA_027924585.1). Lineage (NCBI taxonomy): Eukaryota > Viridiplantae > Streptophyta > Pinopsida > Pinales > Pinaceae > Larix > Larix kaempferi. The sequence continues at coordinate 8,294,649 of BSBM01001329.1, forward strand.
TACATACATAGATACATGATCCACACAATGTATTCATCAACATGCATGATCCACCTGATCATACAAAGATACATGATCCACACAATGTATCCATCAGCATGCATGATCCACCTGATCATACAAAGATACATGATCCACACAATGTATCCATCAGCATACATGATCTACCTGATCATACAAAGATACATGATCCACATAATGTATCCATCAGCATACATGATCTACCTGATCATACAAAGATACATGATCCACACAATGTATCCATCAGCATCCAACATGATGCGTTCATACAAAATACATACACATGATCCATCCGATCATATCCAGCATCCAACATGATGCATATACAAAATACATACACATGATCCAACCGATCATATCCAGCATCCAACATGATGCATATACAAAATACATACACGTGATCCAACCGATCATATCCAGCATCCAACATGATGCATTCATACATACATATAATGATCCAACTGATCATATCCAGCATCCAACATGATGCATACACAAAATACATATAATGATCCAACTGATCATATCCAGCATCCAACATGATGCATACACAAAATACATATAATGATCCAACTGATCATATCCAAGCAGAAACCAGAACATCCTCCTGATGTTCATCATTCAGCGCTTACATCCACAGCCATGTGAAGGATCCCCCTTCCAACATGCTTGGAATGGCTTCAGCAAATGTGTTCATCACTTCTTCCTCGAAGTGTCCTCGATCTGAAGCACGCCAAGCCTCTCTCTGAAGTACTCGAACTTCACCCTGGCTAGTGGCTTTGTCAGCACATCTGCAATCTGCTCGTCCGTCGCAACATACAGGAGCTTCACAGCTCCTCTCTGCACCATATCCCTGATATAGTGATATTTGATCTCTATGTGTTTCGACCTGTCATGAAACACTGGGTTCTCGGATAGCTTCACACAACTCTGGTTATCACAGAAGATACCAGTAGCATCCAGCGGGAGATCAAATAACTCAGACAGTAGCTTCCGTAGCCATACTGCCTCACAACTAGCTGAACAGGATGCAACATACTCAGCCTCTGCTGTACTCAGTGCTACACAGGACTGCTTCCTGCTAAACCAAGAGATCACACCTAATCCCATATTGAAGCAACACCCAGATGTGCTCTTCCTATCTGCAGCACTGCTAGCCCAATCTGAATCAACATAACCCTGCAGGTTAAACTTTTGATTCGCTTCATACTTGAGCCCATAATCCACTGTACCCTTCAGGTACCTTAGAACATGCTTTACAGCAATCAGGTGAACACTCCTCAGATCCGTCAGGAACTGGTTCAATGTGTTCACAGCAAAGCAAATATCTGGTCTCGTGTTCGTCAGGTACATCAAGGATCCAATCATCTGACGATACATGGAAACATCAACTGGCTCAGATGAAGCATCACATAGAAGCTTCAGATTCGATGCCATAGGTGTGGCCATGGCCTTGCAATCCATCATCCCAAATCTCTTCAAGATATCTACTGTGTACTTCCCTTGACCAAGGAAGATCCCACCTGCATTCTACCACACCTCCATACCTAGGAAATAGTGCATCATTCCCAAATCTTTCATATCGAATTCTGCGGCAAGCTTCCTTTTAGTATCTGCAATCAGTCTGTCATCTCCTGTTACAAATAAGTCATCCACATACAGGAGTAGAATCACAGGATTCCCTTCCTCAACCTTGTAGTAAAGGTTGGAATCCACTTTACTCTTGGTAAAGCCCAAACTAGATAGGAAACTGTCCATCCTACCATACCAAGTTCTGGGAGCTTGCTTCAAGCCATACAAGGCTTTCTTCAGTCTGCACACATATGACTCCCTGTCATGTATTTCAAAACCAAGTGGTTGTTCCACATATACTTCCTCTTCAACTATACCATTCAGGAAAGCGGTCTTGACATCCATCTGGTGTATTTTCCATTTCATAGCTGCAGCCAGGGTAAGTACTGTTCCGATGGAAGTATACCTGGCTACAGGTGCAAAAGTTTCTTCATAATCTATTCCCTCTTTCTGAGAGAATCCACGAGCTACGAATCTTGCTTTGTATTTCTCCACACTGCCATCTGCAACATGTTTGATTTTGAAGATCCATTTAGAAGTCACAACAGACTTCTCTTTAGGTCTTGGGACAACATCCCAAACATCATTCTTCATTATTGATTGGTATTCCTCAACCATGGCATCCTTCCATTCTTTCTTTTCTGCTACTTCTTCATAACTGGAAGGTTCTTTGTTCATAATGTCACAGAGTAAAGCAACATAGCTGGTTTGTGATCTGGTTCTTTTCTTTGCTCTGTGTTCTTCTTCTGGGATACCAAATCTTTCTGCATCTTGAATGAGCTCTCTAGCCCATACAGGTTTCCTCTTGTGAGAGTTATCTTCACAGGGTGGATCTATAGGTTCTTGTGGATCTTCAAACTCACGAACAGCTTCTGGAACTGCTTCAGTCATGGGAGTGTCCTGAAATCTTGTTTCCTTAGGTTCTTCATAAACTTCAGTAGGTGCCTTCCTTGATTTGATGAATGCTGAGTTTTCATCAAATGTTACATCCCTGCTGACATCAATCTTCTTGAACCCTGGAAAGTATATTCTGTAAGCCTTCTAGCTTTCACTGTATCCCACAAAAATACCCTTCTTTCCTGAAGGATCTAGTTTAGTCCTCTTTTCCTTTGGGACATGAGTGTACACTGGACAACCAAATATTCTGAGATGACTGACTTCAGGTTTCTTACCAGAAAAGACCTCTTCTGGTGTCTTGTTGTCCAATATCTTGTGGGGTGTTCTGTTCTGCACATATACAGCTGTTTTAGCTGCTTCTGCCCATAGATGCATAGGAAGATCCTGGTCATGCAACATTGCCCTTCCTGCTTCCATGATAGTTCTGTTCTTTCTTTCTGCAACACCATTCTGTTGAGGATTATAAGGAGCAGTCAACTCCCTCTTAATCCCTGAATCACTGCAAAGCTTCTTGAAGTCATTTGAGGTGAATTCTCCACCATTGTCGGATCTGAATGTTTTGATCTTCTTGTCAGTTTGATTCTCCATCAAGGTTTTGAATTCCTTGAATTTATCAAGCACCTCATCTTTGCCCTTCAAGAAGTATACCCAAGTCTTCCTGGAGAAGTCATCAATAAATGAGACATAGTAAACATACCCACTTAGGGAACTGGATGACATAGGACCACATACATCTGAGTGGATGATTTCCAGGATGTCTTTTGCCTTGCTTTCACTGCTTGGGAAAGCCTTCTTAATATTCTTACCTTTTGCACATCCTTTGCAAACACCTTCATTTTTTATCTTGATTTCAGGAAGACCCTCTACTGCCTTGCTTGCAATTGGAAGTGCTCTATAGTGCATGTGAGCAAGTCTTCTATGCCAAAGTTCACTTGGCTCCATGGATTCATGCACCATGGCATGTTCAAGTTGTCCCTTCAATTTATACAAGCCTCCCTCTTGCTCTCCAATTACTACTGCATCATCTATAGTCTTTCCCTTTGGCCACATTAGGACTTGGCCATCCACAAATGCAACCCTCATACCTTTTGCATCTAATGCAGAAATGGAGAGTAAGTTCTACTTGAGCCCAGGTACATAAAGTACTTCCTTCATCTTCAGAGATTTTCCAGAATCTAGGTTGTAGGAGGCTTCACCACTTCCTTTGATTGGGTATTGATAATCATCCCCAAGTTTCACCTTATGGAGTGATTCATGTTCAAATAGGTTCACAAAAGATTCTTTGAACCCAGTCATGTGTTTGGAAGCCCCACTATCAATCAACCAATCATTACAACCATGGGAGATGGTACCTGTGAGAGCAGAGATCAGAACATACTCTTCTTCACTTGATGAGTCATCATTACTATCACTTTCTGCCCTAGCCTTCTTCTTTGGAGGTTCATCATCTTCGGCAGCATGAGCATGAAACCTTCTTTTGCCACCCTTCTTCTTCTTATTTGAGATGTTGTTGTCCTTCTTGTTCTTGGGACAATTTATGGCAATATGTCCTTTCTCATTACAGGTGAAGCATACTCTTCTTTCTTTGAATTGATGTGAGGATCTCTTGGAGTGAGATGGCTCTTTCTTGAACTTTCCTTTCCTGGTGTGGGCTGCAAGAGCTTGATCTTCACCTCCCATCTTTTCTTCACGAGCTATAAGTCTAGCTTCTTCTTGAGAGAATTCTTCCCGAAGTCTACTGAAGGAGATCAACTTCTTCCTTGCACAAATTCCTTGAATAAAGGAATCCCATGACCTGGGTAGGCCATTTAGAGTGGTCATCACCACTTCACCATTCTCCACCATTTCATCTACTGCTTCTAATTGTTCCTTGATCTGGGAGACCCTTGAAAAGTAAGATTGAATGGTTTCTCCATTCTGAAACTTCACTGCTTTCAATTGGTTCCACAGGGTCATCTTCCGATTTATGTTCTTTCCTTCAAATAGCTTGGTCAAAGATTCAAACATCTCCTTGGGTGTCTTAAGAGAAGACACATGGGGTATGAGATGGTCTTTGATAGAATCAGCAATGATTCTCTTTGCCTTGACCAAGTTCTTCTTGTGTAATGCCTTGGCTTCTTCATCCTCTGGGATAGGGATGTCTTCTTTCACATATGAGTCCAACTCATTCTCTTCCAGGATTAACCCAATCCTATACTTCCAAGCTCGGAAGTTATCAGCCCCTTCAAGCTTATCCTCAAGCTTAGTGTGGAGAGACATCTTTAAGAGTACTTCAAATGGAAATAGAAAAGATTTAGGACTTACCACTTGAAGTGCTGAAAACTGGATCTGGTCCCGGATTAGGGTTTGTCAGAGAAACCCTAAAAATTTAAAATGTGAATTTCAAAATTCCAAAAGGATAGAAAGATGCGCCTTGGAGAGATGATCAGCCTAGTACATTCAGAATTTGAGATCAGCAAAGTCTTTCCCTTCAAAATTGCCTTTTTGTCCTCCCGGGTTCACTGGGGAGAGCCCTGAATTAGGGTTTGAGTTTCCCGGAGATCTACCCAGCCAAAAATCTCGATCCAAAGCTCTAACCTTTGATTTTTGCATGGATCTTCCAGCTATGCCTTCAGTTTCCAGAAATTCCTATTTTTGTGGAAACCCTAATTTTTAGGGCCAAATCTGAAAATGCTCGGAACTGAATTCTGATTGGACAGATAGATGCGCCTTGATGAGTAGATCCAATCTACTATATTGAATTTCAAAAATCTGTGGAGAGAAACCCAATAAACAAGGAACACAAGCTTCCGTCACTGCAAAATGTCTTCTTCTCAGGTTAGCTCTGATACCATGTTAAATTTTGAGCATTAATTCATTATACTCTAGGATCTTTGCTGAGAGAATAACATCTACAGTATATCAATGCATGACAATCATAATATGACAAGCATCACAAGCATCACAAGAATCAAAAGCATAGAAACAAGAGACACAGAGTTTCTGTGGGGAAAACCCTAAGGTGAAAAACCCCACAACTTCCTCAGAGATAGAGAGAGAAATGGCTCAACCAAAATACAACCAAATAACACTGAGATAGTCTCCTAGCAGATGATCCTCCTCCTCCTCACAAGTGCACCACTTTCCAGAGAGAGAGTGAGTTACTTTTCCGAGTGAGTAAAATAGAGATCTCCTATCTCTATTTATACTTACCTTTTTGCCCAGTGACCTACTGGGGCCGACTTGTCTACTTAGATACATCCACATTATATTATATATAATTCCGGGCCGACCCCAAATGGTGGTCTAATAACCCATCGGCAAGTACACACACTTGCGACACTTGTCAATCCACATGACGACACTTCCTTATAGAGGAATGACACATCTCTTATAAGGGTACAATAAATATATATAAAATATACAGATGAAATACATTCCGAACTTACATATACATCAACAGGTATGATCTAAGAGAAGTTGAGTCGTCGGATCACTCTATGTCGGGAACATATCGTGACCATTGGATTAAGTATTTACAAATGCATACTAAAGAAACACACTTTACTTAACGGATCTATTACACAAGTTGATATTAACTAACTCCTAAGTGTCTAAATATCCTAACACGGAAAGGTGTAACCATTTCCAGCAACACTTGCAGAGCAAGTGCAGTCTCACCCGAGATGGATAAGGGGGCTGCTGGAACCAAGTTTCCGCAGTGAAGTTGAGGATATGCTTTCAACACACATTACCCTTTCAATAAACAGAGATTATAATATTCGCAGCATGCTACTAACTTATCATTCGCACTTTAAGTCATTCGCAGATTTCAACAAACATTCAGAACAACATATTCGACATACTTATTCAGATTAGCATTACTTCTTACACCTACAGCATATTCGCATCAATCAACATAAAAAATTCACATAACATATTTCACATTCATCATTGCATCATTACATAAGAATAAAGATAGAGATTACACCATAACTAAACATCTTCATTCATTCACCAACCCTGCGGAATGAACCTCACAAAAACTATCAATACACTATGTTGCGGATACAAAACAAACCCGAAAGATATGATCAATCATCCAAAACTGGCTTCCTTTAGGCTTACAATCATATTCTATTTATATGCTTCTATTTGATTACAAAACGGTCCACATGACCGACTTAACTAATCTAACAATTCTTGTGCTTCCGCGAACACCGCGAATGGTCCTTCTTTCGCAGGATGACCCTTTCGCACCTGTCGGCTTCCGCACTTCCTACGGATCTATCCCGTGCCAACAAGGATTTGGTAAGATCCCTTCAACTATGTTGATTTGGTTTGCATGTGGTACTGAGTGCATAGATGTTAATGTCATCCTACCAAGTATGGGGAGGTGTGGGTAAGTAAAGGAAAGGATCCTTACACCCTATAGTTTCTTAGAAACCTCAATGCATTCATATGAAATTGTATCATGCCATTTGTGTATGTTGGTTATGAGTTTAACAACCAAAGCAAGTGATGACTTATGGTCCTGCCGTGGTAGTGCATGCCATATGAGACAACCATGGTTAGGCCATAATATGTTGGAATGCATAGTATTCATGGATTAATTCATGGTTGTGATATATATATATATATATATATATATATATATATATATATATATATATATATATGTTTCAATGCAATTAGATAATAGATGAAATGGTGAACTATTGTTAATCTTGAGACCATTTCATGAGCTGCTGTGAATGCAGGAGAATGATTGCATGAAGAAGGTAGACATGTTGATGGGTTACCAGAGTGTTCTGTTGGAAGGACCGAGTTGCATAAAAGGAATATGGTTGTAACGTAATGAATATTGAAGTTTTTATTTAAATTGCAGGGATAATGTGACCGTGTCTTGCAATTCTATTATGATAATGATGCATATATAGATATATATATATATATTTCATTGCATTTCAAATGTTAACAGCTGAAAGTGTTTGAATTATTGAGCAATATAATTCTGAGATCACTTCAGTGACTGTTGTAGCAATGAAAAGATTATATGCATAGACACTCACAACATGTTTGGCTGATTAAAGTTTAGATTTCAAGTAGAAAAGTCTTGCGTATGGAAATGAGTATAAGTCCATAGTAAGGACTAGGATCTACCATGTGAAGAAGCCAAAGGTTATGAGAAGGTTCTCATAGTTGTAACTTATGCATGAAACAAATCTGAAAGTTTTCTGGTTTAAGTTTATAAGAATAATCTCATGGTTGCAAATCTAATTTCTGTAGGAAAACAGATTTGTAAATTTCATATTTGAAATTTTGCTAATAATTGCTAATGAATGTTTGGCTTATATAAAATTGTGTCAGGAGGACAAGTCGTAGGTCGATGTTCATGTATGGTAGCAAGTGTAAAACCATAATGGACAGAGTGATACCACTTACAAGAGCCAAACAATATGAGGATGGCCTCATGGTTAAACAAATCAATTTCTGTAGGAGACAAGATTGTAAATTCATGTTTGAATTTAATTATTAATACCATTGACTGATTAGGGAAATGAGATTTGAATTTGATTGTTAAATGTTGTTGACTGTTTGGCTATTTGAGGAGTGTGTCAGGAAGACACCTTGCAGGAAGACCATGTGTGATGGCCTACAGAAGCCAAACTAGATGGGAAGGATCCCATGCTTTGGAAATGGGTTTCGGGTGAAACACCATTGTAAATTTTGATAATGTCTCAGTCGAATTGCATGTTGGTAAATCAGGAGAGTGAGACAGTAAAATTATGCCAAGAAGGCATGTATGGGTTATGGAACATGAAAATATTGGGGTGGAAAACTGAAAGCCTGTTGACTCATAGAAGGGAGCCCCCATTCTTCGCAAATGGAGGAAAGATACATCTGTAAAATAGATGAGTATTCTGTGACTCTAACTAAGAATATAAATGTCTAGTTATTAGATTTAAAATGCAGAGCATGTTTTATTATTATTCCATACTGCTTGAGTGTAACTAAGTCCTACATGACTCACATTGGAGAGAGATGCATACCTTTTGGGTGCTGGGTTATGTTAGGGTTGTCAATATTAACCACACCCTAAGGGAATGGACGCATTCTTGGTGGTTCAATACTTGATAGTGAATGTTATGACATATGGTTACAATTTTAGAGCATCAATACTAATGAGTTTGCTTATCCTTCTTTTTCTATTAGCTTACACAGATGCAATTTGGTGTTGCACGTTGAGAGGCAAAGTGAAGAAAGGGTACTCAAGAGGACTGTATGGGTAGTGGTAACCTTTCTACGCTCACACTAAAGAACACTAGAAGGGATGGATAGGCCCGAGGAGCTATGTAGTAGAAAAGGGGTATCATCCTTATGTAGTGTGAGTGGGTATTGTAGGGCTATGCTATCCTGCATTCATGTGACTCACCTAAAGAGTTTCTAAAGGGAACCGCTATTTTGCACAAGAGAAGGAGTGCCATCATTGTGTGGATGAAGAATTGTTGTATGCCTGATAAACCCAGTCGGTGCACTGGCTTGGCATTGGCTATTTGGATGTTGTGGAGGTATTGGTGAAGGGTTGTTGCATGTCTGATAAACCCAGTCGGTGTACTGGCTTGGAAATGGTTTTTGTATGCTTGATAAACCCAGTCGAATAATTGGCTTAGAATATTGGTTAATGGAATGCCTGATAAACCCAGTCAGCGTACTGGATTAGCATTGGATATGCGAATGATGTGGTGGAGCAACGTGTGTGCTGGATAAACATCCAAGTCCATAGGTGATTCTAAGGCTTGCAAAGCGAAGCATGACCCTGTGGACTAGAGAAGAAACGCACAATACATATAAGTATTCAATTTCATTTATTTCTTGTTTGGAATAATGAAGGTTTCAGGTATAACTCTTCTAATAGCTAAGCTGATACACTGTTGTTTCTTTGTTGGAAACCTTGGTCATTGCAGGAAGCAAGGACCCTGAAAGGACCATAAATGCTTGGTAAATCCTTGGTAAATCTAGAGAGTAATTGATTGGGCACTACAAATGCTTGGTAAATCCAGAGAGTAATTGGTTGGGCGCTACAAATGCTTGGTAAATCCAGCGAGTAACTGGTTGGGAACTACAAATTCTTGGTAAATCCAGAGAGTAACTGGTTGGTTTCTACAAATGCTTGGTAAATACAGAGAGTAATTGGTTGGGAATTAACTACTTGATGTTGTGGAGCAGCCGTCGTGTTGGCCAAACATTCCTTAAATAATTAATGAAACTAGTTGGAGTACTAGCCTAGAATATTGCTAAATGGGATGTCTGATAAACCTAGTCGACGCACTGGCTTGGAATTGCCTATTTGAATGATTGTGGAGTAGCCTGCATGCCAGCCCAACATTCGTTATTGTGTCCACGGGATTCCAATGCTTGTAAAGCAGAGAAGGAGCCTTTGGAATAAAGTGAAGACATCCAATACAGATAAGTATTTGATTATCTTGCAACTTCTTGCTTATGAATATACGTGTGTATCTGTTTTGGTTATGATTCCTCAAACTCTTATTTAGAGATGAACCCTATGAAAATAAACTAAACATGTGAATTGATTCAATGTTTGAGTGTAGGTATTGCTAGAAGCAAGGACTATAAAGGCATTATAGGGATGCATGTTGACATGTGACCGTCCTAAAGAGCTCAGTATGAGCAGTAATGAAATATGGTGCTAGTGGACATGTGTGGGTCCTAGCAGCCAAAGTTTCTATAGGAAACAATGGGGAAGGGTTCCCTAGTTGAAAAGTCTTAGAGAGACCTTAGAGACTAAGTGCCATATCCAGGAAAGGAAATTCAAGCATTCACATTGAAGTGAAAGAGGCTAAGGAGCATCAAACCACAGTGGTGGTGTAGCTCAGAAATGGAACAAGACTAAGAGGGGGAAACTCTTACTCTTCTCTTTACTTTTTGATTGATGCATTTTAGAAACAGAGGATTGTTGAGTGCATGTCATGGCTGAAAATAGATTGTGTTTAATTGCTTGAAATGAATTGTAAATGCTGAAATAGCTATTTCCCTATGAAAGAATGAGCATGAATGAGTTCATGTGTATGTTGGGAAAGCATGAAAAGTGTGGAAGTCTCATGAGTGAAGAATGGAATTTCCATGTCAATTTGGAAAATAATTGACTAATTTTAATATTGTGTTATGCTTGTCCTAACATGAAATGCCATGACAAATCTCATAGGTGAGAAATTGAAAGCCATTGATTGTAGTTGTTACTAGCCAAGTGTTGCTGGTGAGAAAAGTGAGAGCCATTTTTGCACATTGATCATGGAAGCAAGCCAAAGCTATTTGATTTGGCTAAAAATATTCCTCAAATAGTTGCCAGGACAGCAAGAAGATGGCATCCATGAAAATCCAGACTTCTAGCTTAGCTATAAGGTAAATAAAAGGAAGGGATTGCTATGGAGAAATGCCCACTTGCAGAGCTGGAAGATCAAAGCCAACAGGAGCAGCTTGTGGAAGCCAAAGTACTTGTTCCTGGATATTGAAAGTAAAAATATGAAATGCAGGATAGGCCTGCCACATTTTGTAAATTTTGGACATGTGTAAAGTGGGTATTTATCCCTAAGTATTGGAACACCATGGACGGTGTTATTCGAAGGGGGAGGGGATTGTAATATCCCGATTTTGACCCCATTGCATTAAAATGTAAATGATGTAATATTGTTATAAAATCATGGTAAGGATCTTAAGGCCAAGGCCCCGCCATCGATTTATTGATACATATGGTTTACGTGCTAGCTAGGAACAATGGGATTTCAAATATCACGTAAATATGCATTTTAATAAAATACCCACAACTAGCTATGCAATGCAATAAGAGATGGGGGCATGATTTTACAAGGAATTGGGAGGGAAACATTCAAACCCTTGAGCCAATCAAATTCAATCCAAGTGTCAATGAGAGAACCCATAAAACCCTCAACTACCCGTGTTGACTTTTGTACCCAATCATTCATTTCTCCCAAGACTTGGGTGAAGTAGTTAATACCTTGGGGAATAGAGAGGTATGGTTGTTCAAATTCGGGTGTGGGAAAGCCACCCTTCATAGAAAATCATGTTTGACTTTTTGGTAAAGGAAGGAGCCAAGAAATTGCTCCCCAAGCCATTATCCATCAACCAATTTTACCTCTCTCATGATTTGGGATCTACCTGGGCATTTTCCCTTCATGTTTTTATTGGTTTCCCCTTGTTTTCTAGCTGAGAAGAGGGCATTTTTTATGTTGCAGAGCTGCTGGGAGGAAGGGAGCTCAATTTGGGGTTTCATTGAGGCCATTTCGGCCATTGGAATGATCATAACATGTGGGAGAAATCGGTTTTGCTCCCTGTGGTTGAATTTCCCTTTCCACAGTCTGTTTTGGTGTGCCCACGATTTGGGGGAAGCCCATGGCCATCTTGTTTGTAAATCCCATTATCAAAATGGGTATCCATGCCCAATGATTGTGCTTGGTGTGTGTAGACAGAGTATGTTGGGGTATGGGTTATGGGTATCCATTGTTCTAGCTTGAGCTTGAGTGCAAGTATCCATAAATGAAGAGGGTTCAGATTTATCCTGATAAACCTAGTTGTGGGCTGGTTTTGCTTAGATGCAATGTTTATTTGGCTATGCATGAGCTTGAGTGTCCCCTTTTCCTTATAGAAATAATGTCCATCTTGGGGGTGGTCTTTGAGTGCTGAAAGAATACAGGCTGGGCAGAGACCTATGGTTGGGTGGAACATTACAGCGACATAGCTAGTTGCTTGGGACCATTTCGCAATAAAGATAAGTGTTTTTCTATCTACGTGTTGCCTCTGCAATGCTTTAATTTGATGAATATTATTGATATGTTGAATGCATGTGAAATGTGTGTGGATGAGGTTTATTTCCGATGTGCATGTTTGCTTGATTTGCATCTGCACACATTTGTTTTATTCGTATGAATCTAATGAATTTGGTTGAGTTTATGTAAAAGCCCCAAAACTTTGGTATCATGTTCCCTTCCTTGCATTGGATCGACGGGAGGGGACTTGACAATGATAATGGATTTACCATGATTAATAAAAGGCCATTTTAGCTACGTACAGATCCTTATCTCCTTCCAAGTCAATGTGAGCAAGTGTTTTATTCATAGGTTCCAAATAAAGCGGGTTGGTTTTATGTAGTTAGGTATGATCCAAGAGGAAGGCTTGTAAAATATATTATACGAGAAGAGGTTGATAATGAAGGAGATGAGGAAGATGATGTAGAGGATTAAATAGATGTATCAAACCAATAAGTACTTGAAGAATACATTGAAGGTGATGCAGATCAAGAGCAGATACTAGATGTCATAGATGAAGAATTTGAAGATGAGGCAAACCATGAATAGTTAGATGTGTTAGATGAAGATGTTGTTTTGAGAAATCATTTCATCGATCCAGATATTAATGATTCAAATTCAGATTCCAATGAATAACTAGAATATTAATGAATATATATGTCGTGAAATGACTTATGAGATACTTTTTCAAGTTGATTAAGTCAGTTTCTATGAGATGTTGATGATGTTGATGATGATGATGTTGATGATGATGATGTTGATGATGATGATGTTGATGATGACGATGATGACGATGATGTTGATGATGATGATGATGTTGATCATGGTGATGATGAAAATGACATTGATTTTATGGTGATGATGATGATTTTGAGGTGTTTTATAACCCCTAGACCCATAAATCCATGACCCCCTAACCGAGTCTAACACTTAAACCATTAAACCCTAATAATGATGGATACGATGATGGGGATGATGATGATGATTACGATGATGATGGGGATAAATATTATGGGGATGATGTTGATGATGATATCTAAGATGATGGTGATAATTACAATGATGATGTCGATGGGATAATGATAATAACTGATCATGATGATGGGGATGACAATTATGGGGATAATGTTGATGATGACGATGTTTAAGACAATGATGATCATGAAAATGAAGATGTTGATGATGGTGACGATGAACCCTAAACCATGTAACCCATAAACCTCTATCCACTAGACTGTTAACCCCTATCCCCAAGCACTTATCCTTGAGCCATTAAAAAATACAAATCACACTAGGTATGTTATATATTATATAAAACAAACGCACACACACACCCACCATTTACCATTGCATCAACCATGATATCATACCCAAAACAAAGTGTCAATCCAAAACACTCGCCTGACCATAGATCTATTGATATCGCACTCAATTGTGTCTATCAAAACCAAAGATCTATTGTTCTCAACTACATCCACTCTAACCATAGAGATATCATGCTCAACCACATTGATCCCAACCAGAATAGAGTGTAAATTCCAAAAATTAGATTTCCCAACCAGCTAGAGGAGATTGATGAGGGAGAACAGACAAACCATGCTAAAGGAGAGAAATTTCAACCCCAAGGAGACAAAGTTTGACCAGCCGAAGGAGAATGATGAGGGAGAAGAAACCAACTGGGCTAGAGAAGAGACCAATCGAGCTTACAGAGAAAATATCAACCCAAAGAAGATAAATTTTGACCTCGGAATGTCTAGCCATTCAGTAAGTGATTTAGGTTTTTACATAGAAATCATCTATTAAAACCTTGGGAACAAATTTGTTGTTTGGGAAAAAATTTCAAATCCTTGTTTTGAATTGCATTGGGAAAATTTCATTTTGAATATTGATCCATACGTTTAATAGTTTGTTGTTCATTCTCAACTGCATCCAGTATGAACATAAAGCTATCGTTCTCAACTACATCCAGTCTTACCCTATCTATCATGCTCAACCGCATCAAGCCCAACTAGTACAAAGTGGACATTCCATAAATCATATTTCCCAACCAGCCAAAGGATACTAATGAGGGATAAGAGACCAACCAAGCTAAAGGAGATAAATTTAAACCCCAAGGAGACAAATTTCGACTAGCCTGAGGAGAGCAATGAGGGAGAAGAGGTCAACTGGGGTGGAGAAGAGACCAATTGGGCTAAAGGATAAAAATATCAACCCAAAGGAGACAAATTTTGACCTCAAAATTTCTAACCATTCAATAATTGATTTAGGTTTTTACCATAGAAAACATCTATTAAACCCTTGGGAAAAAATGTAATGTTTGGGAAAAAAATTTAAACCCTTGTTTTGAATTGCATTGGAAAATTTTAATTTTGAATATTGATCCATAAGTTTAATAGTTTACCCTACATTTTCCCTCATCATGATATCCGAATGATATTTCAAGTAATCTTATTTTAGATATGGGAGGAATTTCTAGGTGTTGATAACCAAGCCTTGAGATACTATGATCTCTCGATTGGAGCTAGGGATGACTTCGACGTGATTATTGAAAATGGTGTTTCCACTTGTTCGCTCCAGATCTTATATACATACAAAATACGTTCCGAACATCAATCTATTGAAGAGCCACCCTGCCTTCCTACCTCAAGTTATCTTTAGTCATATCAGTTGGGAGAGAAGGATCTACTCGATGTGAAGGAACGATGTCATTTGTTTGTTTTCAGAATGGGGGACATATCCATATATAGTTAGGGGTCGCACCTTCCTTTGAGACCTTAACTCATTTCCTAACTCTTTCAAGTCACTCATGACTATGTTGGAAGTTGGGATGAGCCCATTCAAGTCTATTCCTACTCATAGATTGATGAATGAAATCAATAGGATTGATAATAATTATAAATTATTCAATAACCATATATTGAAATTGCTATTAATGAGTAAAATCAGTAATCCCTTTTATGGACCCTCAGTTCTCCATAATATTTTTTAGGAAATGTGGAAGTGATAGAGCATCAACATTTTCATGAGTTGTTGAACATTCCCTTAATGTGTTATCTCAATTATACTTGAGATATTTGGTCTCACTATTGAGACATAATCATAAATGATTGTTGTTTTATGATGATGGTGGTATTTTTTCTTTATCCTTTGTAACATTTATTTGATTATGTTATTCATTAACACATTGCAAGTTTAAGGACATCATAAGTATGAACTTATTCCAAGGCCTAATGTATGAAATCAAATTCCAAAAGCCTTTGATCCAAAGTAGAAATAAAAATATCAAATTGATGTACCAAAAAAATTAGATAATTCATCCCCAAAGAATACTGAGAAAGGTAATGCATTGGTAAATAAAATTGTAAGAAAGATAGTTGAAGCTCAAAACAATCTCTACTCCATTTAATATTATATATGAACTCAACAAAATCAAAATATGTATCCCTTTGACTGAGTTAGAAAATATTCCATCTTATAAGGGACAATTAGCAATATTGGTGAGTAGTGCTCAACCCATAACTTGTGCTGACACTGTAATTTTACAAGATGATTCTCCTCATGCTCTAGTGGGACCACATTATGAAGAGAGAAATTATATTATAACCCCCTTTTATAGCATTTTGACTCTGTAAGAACATATCCTACACAACTATATGTTAAACTCTAGGGAATCATATAATCTCATGCTAAAGGTAGTCATGGATAAATTAGATTGACCTCTATTTAAATCTTGCATTTATCTTATGGAGATGGAGTACAAACAATAGTGTAAATATAATAACTAAACAATATCATCATAAATGGCTCTATGGGTAATTATAAGCCTCTGATAAAAAAATGGGCACAAATTCTAATATTTCCCTAGTAGGATTTGATATCAAGTTAAATTTTGGTGATGTAAGGTATCATGTTTGGCCCTATATTCCTATAGGCTTCATTTATAGGATGAAACCATAAATATAGTGGATGACACCATAAACCTAGGTACAATTCACTAATAGGATGACACCATAAACCTAGTGGTGTAACATACTCTAATTTTTGTGCATACTCTGGTTTATCTAATCAGGTACATAATCTGGTTTTGTGCATTGCAAATTGAAAATGCTTTTTTGTGTATTGAACAAGATCTGAATTGATTTCCTACTATCACATCAGAAGTGAAAACAAAAATCTACAGATCCATAATGAATCAAGTTCCACCCGAGTACTAGAATGTGTATTATTCGACTTATGGCATTTATGTTGATTCATCACATCTTCTGTTTTTTCTTATCAACCATGGTGAATGGGATAAAAAAATGCAACATGATCGCAAACATGATCCTAAATGAATGATGCACAAGCAAATTGATAATTCCTAGATATGTCCAACCCACAAATAAAATACATGTATATGCCTCTTACAACCTATTTTCCTTTGAACTATGACTGGAATACCAACATCGGAAAAGAATTGATTGTGGATAAGAGAACTATGGGATACCCATGGCATCATTTCATCCTTACCACTAGTCAGCCACAATTAGAAGTGGTGTAGCAAACTACTATTGTAAAGTATTTTGATGATGCACTCATTATTCATATTACAGAGGATAAAGAATACGATAGGCCACGAGGGTTCCTCTATGAGGAAGATGATTGTGTATGATTTAATGATGATGAATAGGAGTGTAAAAAACAACTTTGAATGCAAATTATAAAGTACACATTTTACTTGTCACTGTGCATGTCAAATTTTGTGTACAACACATGTTTATATTGAGCACAATGACTATGATCTTGAGGTTTCAGTTGTTTATTTATATTTTATGCTTGTGTATAATTGTAAGTCCATGTATGAATTTGTACTTTCAAAAAAAACAAAACATTTTATGGAACATAAGTTTTTGTCACAACTTCGGTTCTTTCATATGTGTTGTTGCAATCCATCACCACACTAGCCTACTACTCTCAATAAGTAAATGGGGATAAATAAGCTTTTCATATCATATTAACATGGTTTCAAACAAATTCTCTCCATTCCACCTAATTGCATTCACCCAACTAATCAATTTTTCTCTAAATTGAAATCCCTCCTCAACTGTGTTATCCATTTGCACAAAAGAGACACAATGCGACTTATACGAGATGAATTGATACTCTAACATGTACATTTTTCTCCATAAATGATGTTTCCATTGCCATACATCACCTCATGGATAGGATTGACTTGTACTATATGCTTATCTTTTGATTTATGTACCAATCACTATTTTCTTCACTATGGTGTATACACTTTTTCCTCTCGTATTGAATGCATAAGGTTCAACGGTGTCCATAAGATACTTGTATGCCATATGTAAAGTTGGAAATATTACCATTCTTTAAAGGGTCCAGTTTGTGCCATCACATTTTCATGTTATATTACCATTTTAACATGTTCTAACTCTTTATGTTAGCATAATCTTGGATGCAATTATATGGTGCTAGGTTTGAATTCCACAATAAATTTACTTTTCATATCCTTGCATTTGTTGTTTGCTTCAATAGCAATTATGATTGTTTTATTATTCACATATGAGTTGTCTTGCTACCAACTTTTCATCTTGGATACAAACTATATATTGCAATGTATATATTCAAGTTTCTGCACTATGTTACGATGGACATTGTAACATAGTGGATGTTGTTCCAACTCAACCTATATGTGACTAGAGATGTTTGTTGTGTTCCAATGTTGGGAAATAGGAATCAAAAGACCTGACCCAACAACATCCACCAAACACGTTAGAGGAAAATATGCCTCTTATGAATTTGTTTAAGAGTAAGAAACCTCGTAGAAAGTGATGTACAATGAACACTTTTGACATAATACATTTGTACTTTAAATTTTGTATAGTGAACTTTGTTGATATAATATATTTGGTACTATTTTGTAATTGACCTTTCTTATGGAATCGACATGTTCTCTTATTTGTTGTTAATTTAATTTCTTTCGTACAAATAGAGAGAGATGGGCCATGGGGAATTTAAGAGTGATGTGGGGGGTGGGGGGAGGGGAGTAGGGGGGAAATGAGCTTCCACCTTCACCTAGTTGGAATTATTCAATAGAGAAAACCCATAGAAAGTTATGTACAATGAACATTTTGGACATAATACTGTTAGAAAAGCAGGATCGCAAAACAATAGCATAAAATAAGATGCAAAAATAAAGCACATAAACACAATACAAGAGAGACACCAATATATGTGGTTCACCCAATTTGGGCTACTTCCATGGAGAAATTTCTAGTCCTTTTATTATACCATCCAACAAATGAAGGGAAGCAACTTGCAGCACATCCCCTACAATTTCCTCTTCACTTTCTCACAATCTCTCTTACACAATCACAGAGATATTTGCAATACTACAATACACACACAACTATATTAAAATTCCTTTGTTTTGAATAGGTATTACCACGGGATACCCAATACCATGGGCCTAAAAATTACCCAGTATTGACCAAATCATGACTATGAAATTACAACATTTTACAAGGCATTTTTTCTAAAATTTCGCTACGGGGGGGGGCACCTAAATAAATCTCTTCCCCCCCATGGAAACCCCATGGTAACTGTAGTGGGAGTGGAATCCCCCCCACATCCCCCCGTCATGGTTCGAGATCCAAACATGACTGAAATACAACCTCTGAATCAGGAATATCAAGCTCCACAACTAATAGTCTCCAACTTGGAGACTAATCACAGCAACTCCATCGCTACTGCATTTGCTGGATTATGTTCCAAACCTTGGACCCAAAAAATTTATCATATTCACCTTCATTCTTGAAGGCAAAGTGACACTAAGTAGGAACTTAGTTTCTCTTTGGTTACTACCTTTGTCAACATGTCTACAGGATTCTGGCTAGTATGTATATTTTCCAACTTCAATAGTTCATCTTCCAGAACAGATCAAATGAAATGGTACTTGAGTTTCATATGTTTATTTTTAGAATGGAAGGCGTAGTTCTTTGCAATATAAATGGCACTCTGGATGTCATTGTGCAACTTTCTATTCTCCTGCTTCTTACCCAATTCCTCCATGAACCTTCATATCCAAATCATCTCTTTACTAGCCTCTGTAGTAGCAACGTACTCTGATTCCATTGTTGAAAGTGTAACAACCTTTTTTGTTTTAAAATCCAAGGTACTCTCATTCCACCTATAGTAAAAACATACCCTGTGGTGCTCCTCCTGCTATCTTTATCACCTGCCATATATGCATCAACATATCCCTGTAGAATAGTGTTTGAACCTCCAAAACATAATGCATGAGTAGTAGTACCTATCAAATACCCGAGAATCCACTTTAATGCCTTCCAATGTTGTTTACCCGGATTGTTCATATACTTGCTCACAACTCCCACTGCATAAGCAATATCTATGGTCTTGTGCACACCATTGCATACATTAAGTTGCCAACTACTAATTAATAGGGAAACTTGGACATGTATTCTATTTCCTCTAGTGTCTTGGGACACATATCCTTACTTAGTTAGAAATGGATGGCCAAAGGTGTACTAATGTTTTTTGCATCCTGCATTATAAACCTCTCCAGTACCTTTTCTATGTGCTCACCTTGAGACAATGTCAATTTGTGATTTTTCATGTTTCTTGTTATTATCATACCAAGGATTTGTTTTGCAGCACCCAAATCCTTCATCGCAAATGAGTTATCTAATTTCGTTTTGAGCATATTTATATCCTGCATGTTAGACCCTGCAACAAGCATGTCATCCACAAACAATAACAAGATAATATATCTTCCATTATATAGCTTCTTGAAATAAACATAGTGGTCAGAATGACATCTACTATAACCTTGTTCTGTCATAAACCTATCAAAATTTAAATACCACTGCCTTGGAGCTTACTTCAGGCCATACAAGCTCTTATTCAACCTGCATACTAAATTCTCCTTCCCTTTGAACTCATACCCCTGTGGCTGCTGCATATAAATCTCTTCCTCAAAATCCCTATAGAGAAAGGTTTTTTTTTACATCTAACTGTTCAAGATGCAAATATTCTACCACCACTAGACTTAAAATGGTTCTAATTGAAGTCATTTTAACAACATGAGAAAATATTTCATCAAAATCTATACCTTTATTTTGTGCAAACCCCTTTACAACAAGTCTAGCCTGATAGTATGTACCGCTTCTTTCATCCATCTTGTTCCTTCAACCTATAAACCCATTTATTCTAAAATTCTCTTTTAACTATAGGAAAATTAACCAAATCCCAAGTTTGGTTTCTTACCAATGAGTACATCTCCCCATTCATGCCTTGCTCCCACTTCTTTCTAGTTTCCACCCGCATTGCTTCTTCATAACATTTTGGTTCACCGGAATCAATCATCAATAAATAATACAGTGGAGGAGAGTATTGTTTAGGGGTATACTTACC
Organism: Larix kaempferi; assembly: GCA_027924585.1. NCBI lineage: Eukaryota > Viridiplantae > Streptophyta > Pinopsida > Pinales > Pinaceae > Larix > Larix kaempferi. The sequence continues at coordinate 8,315,393 of BSBM01001329.1, forward strand.
CTGGTAGATATTCTAACACTTGTAGGATTTTGAGGTACCTGTTGTTGTTCTTCATTTTTGGGCACCTTTGGAGTTTCATTTTCTTTGATTTCATTAAGCACTGTGTATTCTTTGTTTTCATTTTCCTGTTTCTTTCCCTGCAACTGATATTTGTACATGAAATTTTCATTGAATACTACATCTCTACTCCTATTGATTTTTTTATTTTCATAATCCCATAGGAAATACCTAAAATCCACCTTGTATCCAATAAAGGTACACTTCTTGGATTTAGCCTCAAGCTTTGTTCTATTTTCTTTATCAATATGGACAAATGCTTCACAACCAAAAGTTCTAAAAAATGAGTAGTTTAACTTTTTACATGTCCATGGCTCCTTTGGAATCCCACCATCCAAAGTGCTTGAAGGTCATGTGTTTATTAAGTAAACAACAATATCTACAACATCTACCTAAAACTGTAACGACAACCCTGCATGCAATCCCATACACCTTGTACGATCCATGACTGTTCTGTTCATCCTTTCTGACACACCATTTTCTTGTGGTGTTCCTAGAACAGTCCTCTCTCTACGCATCCCATGGTATGAATAGTAACTATCAAACTCCTTACTGCAGTATTCACCTCCATTATCAAATCTGAGACACTTTAAAAAATTTCCAGTCTCATTCTCAACCAAATCTTTCCATTTCTTAAAAGTAGTAGAAACATCATATTTTTTTCGAATGTAATAAACCCAAGTTTTTCTAGTTTCATCATCAATAAAAGTAACATAATAACGAGAGCCACCAAGAGATTGTACCTGATCTAGTACCCATACATATGTATACACAAGATCTAACTTTTCACTCTTCTTTTGCCTCCCAACTTTGAGAAATATGACTCTATTATGTTTTCCATAAACACAGTTCTCACATAATTCCAAACCTACCTGCTTCAAATCTGGCAACAACTTCCTTGAGTGGAGAATATACATCCCCTTCTCACTCATGTGGCCAATCCTATGATGCCACAAGGTTGTATATGTTTCTATGGAAGCTACAGAGATAGAATAATTAGTATTACGAGGACATAAATACAACATACCTATCATATCTCCTTTTTTCTATTACCAATGATCACTTAGTGACCTTCCACCACATTTCTTCAAACGTAGACAAACAACTGCCATATCCCAACTTCCCTATTGATATCATATTTCTTTTCATAGAAGGAATATGTCTTACATCTTTCAGCAGTCATTCATCTCCATTCTTTAACTTTATCTATACCTTACCCATTCCAACAATTTTACATGGTTCATCAGCACCCAATAAAACATGTCCAAAATCACTTGAAACATAATCATGAAAGAATTTCCTATTGTTACACCATATTTTGCCACCTTGTGAGAATTAGCACTCATTGGCCTCCATTATCCATTTATGGACTCAAAACCATATTTTTTGGTCCTCCTGGAACCCTTTTTCCCCATTTTTACTCCTATACGCGGTCTTCTTCAATGCAACTCGTGCATACGCACGCTGCACCATTATAGCCCGCGTACATCGAGTTAATTGGTAAAAGAGAGTAAAATCTCCTTTTTTCACTCCAAAAAATGACCATTGTGACCTTTGGCCCTCCATGTATCTCGAAACGACTCGATCTGACCTTTCACTTTCCTTTGGAAGGTTATGTATTGAGCCATTATGCATGGAAGGAGGGGAGAAATAGAAGAGCATCAAAACTCTATTGGAATTTTGCCATAGCTTGAGTCTACATCCATTGATCCTATTTGTTGTAAACCTTTTATGTTCACCTACCAAACTCTTCCATATCTTGTGAGAGATTTGCTCCTTTACTCACGAGTTTTCCATTGCATGGGGGATTGAAGTGGTGGAGGCACAAGTGGAGGGACCTAGTTCTTGGTTCAAATGAGTTGCCGACAGGAGGTTGTAACTTGTACTTCTTGTTCATATTAATAGAAATACTCATTTTTCATCCAATTGATATTGTGAATGATTGTTTATTATCATTGGGTACATTTGCTTATGTATATCATGGATTGTGCTATTTTATATGCTAACATCTGTTATATATCATATGCACTTGTTTGCCTTTAATGTTGAGACTAAGCTACAGGTTCAAGTGTTGTGATTTGAAATCTCAATGAAATTCTTCATCGAATGTACGGATTGAGGTAGGCTCTCTATGTTGTTCTCTGCATTTACATTCATATAGCATATGTTGGGAAATGGGTTTATTCTCTTGAGTTCATCTGTCTGTTGTGGTCTACGCTAAGCCATAGGAAGTTTTTCTCCATAACAGAATTGGCGACTCCGCTAGGGAGAAGCCTCCATTTGGGGTTTTGGAGAAATTTTCCTTATTTTGGGTCTCTATTCTTTCAAGTTTTTGTGTCGTTGGTAGGTTTTCAGGTTCTTATAGAAAAATATTGAGTTCTTTTGGCCTTTCCACTCATTTTTTGGTCACCTATATTTCCATGTACGCGAGTCTACTTTGGTTTTCCTGCGTGTACCCGCGACTAATAGTTCCCTATCCTGCGTACATACACAAATGTTTACTGAACAATCGCGTACAACTTCGGTTTAACCTTATTTTTGGTGTTTGGTTTATGTTGGGTGAGTTCTAGGTGTTCTTGAGTCTTTCTGGTCCTATGTCCTGATTGTTCCTTACCTCTTTTAGTGACTGGAATCTCCTGTTTCTTTGATTTTGAGAAATTGTTCTTTTAACCATTTTTCTTTTTTATAGCTCATTGGCTTAGCTGAGTCTTGATTTTTGGGGTTTGTTGGGTTATCTGCACTGCATTCTCTGCATTCGTTTATGAAAAGTTTTGATTCTACTTGCATTTTCAGTCATTTATATTGAAAATACAAAAAATTGTTGCATTTTCATTCATTTATAGTGAGAATACAAAAAATATTTGCTTTATGTATTTGCATTTTGCATTAGAGTGCTTGTGCTTTCATTAGGGCTTGTTTGTGCATGAAATATTGAAGAGATTGCATTTTTTATTTCTGAAAAGAAACTTTTGTTTGACTGTCATTTAGTGGCATACTTTTTCCATTGATAGAAGAGTCTAGTGTTTTTTGGGTGTGCATTTTATTGAGTCATCTCACATGACTAGTTTCACGACCTTATCCTTTTGAGTAATCACAGCCAATAAAATTAACGCTTAATTTAAAATTGATTAGAACATTTTCTTTTCTAGGGTGCACCAACTAGTATAGGTTTAGAGTCTTGGAATAGATCTTGTGTGAGTTAACAAGCCAATACTATTAAAAAAAATTATGTGTCTGACCAGGGAGTGGTGAAACCCATTGTATACATCGGTGTTCTCAGGACGCTCTACTCACGCCAGAGTTAAGCATGAGGTCACGGGAGGTCGGTTGCGGAGATAGCCCTCCAATACTTGCTGAACGTGGGAGATATATCCAGGATTTGTTCGTATCTGGGGACTCTTGGGGGATTTGACCCTCTTGAGTTCCGGGATTAGTTACCCTGCCCATACGACGGATCCAACCTGCAACTCACCTGAGCATTGCTTATACATGGTTTCCATAGTTTCTTTACCTAGGTATCACATAGGGAATTTGCAGTGGTTATTTTGTGAGTGTCCCGAGTCAGATAGGGGTCGGAAAGCACACTTTTGTTCGTATAGTGAAGACTGAGGGCCCTTATAATTGATTATGTTACCTTCGGTTATAATTTGGGAGTATCAAGCCTCTCCTAGGCGAGACATGTCGGTTGTAGTGTCGGGAGGTCCCTTGAGCCAGTCCCTTATTGTGTGCATTTTGGTTGTAGTTTTATTTTAGGTGTGCGCTCTGTGACGATTTAGTGGGCCAATATGAGACATGTACTTTTTTACTCTTTGAAGTCATCGTGGATCAAGATCAGGCTCTCCGTCGATCTCGTCAGTTGGCTGGTTTACTAGCTAGAGATTTGTCACAGTCTCTTTGCAAGAGACGTCGAAGGACTATCACTGGTCCTTTATTCACATCTAACGAGCTTCCGAGAGCTCCCATTATGAGTTATGCACCTGACACATTGGGATTCCCCTCGACTCCATCCGTTGGCACAAAGAGAAATTCCCCTCCTCTCATATACTCTTTGAGGACTAATCGGGAGGGACGTTCATCACACATGAATCGTAATGGATTTGGGACATCCCAGCCCACTAGTACAAACCCGTTCGATGATACATGGTCATCAGGTATTCCGTATAGTTCATCTACGGGTGTGTCAGGTTTTGGTTCTACCTCCATCTCTACGACCTCAGATCCCTTTTCATTGGGTATGCCCATTTTTATGCCAAATTGTACTCCCACCATGTCCGACAATCATGCTAGCTCTAGCATTGTGATTGGGGGCACTATACCCCCTTATACTGCTTATCATTTTGGGAGTGGTCACATCCCTCCATCTTCTCCGAATTTTGGAGGAGGACCTCCTCCTTCATCAGCCCCTATTGTTAGTGTGAATCCTTTCTCGAGTGGAGGTTTCACGATAGGTATCGGATCTACCACCTATATTCCATCCATTAACTCGAATTCCTCTACATATATTCCTCCACCGATGAACGCTTATATGATCCTGCAACATCCTCCTCCTTCTAGCTCGTCGGTTCCGTGGAGTGGGAACATACCATTTTCTTATGGAACTCACCCAAATAGATTTTCGACGTCGAGTAGTTATATGGGACCCCATTCTTATGGGGGTAATTTTTATGGCTATTCAATCGATCCTAACCATTATCCCATTGCCTCCTATGGAATCCCTTCCATGCACATTCCTATGCATCCTTATATGGGTCAGTTTGAGGAGCGTATCATCCTTCTGTTCATGGTCATGGTTTCTATCAGAGTTCGTCAGCACCTCAAGTGTCGACTTCGATGAAAACAGTCCCACCTTCAGTTTCGCAAAGTCAGTCTCTCTTGGGATCTTATAATCAAGCTCATAGCCTCAAATCCCATTCCTTTCTAGGTTAAACTTTCCCGATCTTTCTAAACTCACAAATGATCTGGTGTGTCATGATTCTACATGGCCCCCAGTTCCCACCAAGATCCCTTTCGATGTTCCAAATTTTGAAGGGAAGAAGGGTGAGGATCCAGGTGATCACGTCACCACTTTCCATTTATGGTGCTCCTCGAATTCCTTGAACCACGATTCTATCTATTTGAGGCTATTTCAACGCACCCTTACGGGGGCAGCCGCAAAATGGTATGTCGAGTTTCCTTGGGGCACTTACAAGAGCTTCTATGATTTGGATTTTATTTTTCTCAACCATTTCCAGTTGTCAGTTCGTTACGACACTGACACTGAAATCTTGTCCACCTTCCGTTAGGATAAGGCCACACATATTTCTGATCACATTCAAGAGTGGCACCGACAAAAGAGGTTAGTGAAAGCCAACATTCCTCCAGAGTTTCTCCTGGAATGGTTCCTCAAGTATTTACTCCCTTATATTTCGAAGGACGTTTCATTGTCCGGAACTATGACTGAGGAACAAGCCATCTTCAGAGCCTAGCAGTTAGATCTAGTCTATGCTCAATATGGGATTTTTTATGACATTATACCCGATGCGATGTGATCAAGACATGATCCCAAGCCCATTCCTGGACCGCATGCTGATGCCATTGTTGGTTCCACAAGTACTCGTCCCGTAGATATGGTTACGAATCATATGCATAATCTGTCTATTAACCAGTCTACTTCTAGATAGGCTCCTGGTGCATCCGTTTCCAACCAATCATCCAATGTACATTATGTGCAATCGACGAACCCATCCGGTAACCAGCAACTTGGTGGGAAAAAGAAGGGTAAGAATAACCGTAGGGGTGGGAATAATAAGAACAAGAAAGAGAACGCTAACCCTCCTTAGGATGGCGAAAATGCTAGTGGGGATCGCAAGCCTAGACGTAAGGTGAAGTTTCCTTGTAAAATTTGCTCAGAATATCACCTTACACATTTGTGTCCTCGTATGGAGGAAGCATCGAAGCACATCGCACAAAGCCCAACTGTGTTGACAAATCCCCTTCCTCATCACCAGAATATGGCTTCGGGTGCTTCCATCGCCGGTCATGGGACTACTTAAACTTCGACTTCCTCTTCTTATGATGGCGGTTTTGGATGTGTGAACATGGTTAAATCTGAGGTTTCTGTTGCTACTCGCTCACGTGATTATGGAGATCCACAACCTTCTTTGGGGAATGATCCCCCTTCACCTGAGACTCCATTTCATATCGAGAAGCCCAAGTTTATGCCATGGGTACCGAAAGGTGTCCTCAAGCGCTCGGTACATAATCCTAATACCCGAGCCGCCTAGAACTACTCAATTGTGGAGGAACTGTGCCAAACCTTGTGTTTTATGTCGGATCTCAAGGTTCTTCAGTCTTGTCCTTCGCAAAGGAACGCCCTTCTATGTGCTTTGGGAGTCCAGTATCCTTGTAGCCCTAATGTCATCAAGTTTGATGTTACTGATGTTGACCCTTGTTTTCCCTATCATGTGGCTTTCCAAGTTCATGTTAGGTATTTAGAGATGATCATTAAGCGTACCGTGGTTGACAAAGGTGCTTCCACTTCAGTGATGTGTTTAGCTTGTTGGAAGGCTCTCGTCTCTCCTCAGTTTTCGAAGTCTATGACCATGCTCACTGCATTTGATGGTCGTTCTTTCGGTCCGCATGGTATTATTCCTTCCCTTGAGGTCCACTTGGGTGGGAAGTCCATTCCTATAGAGGTCAAGGTGGTTGATGCTCCCCTTGACTGTAACCTTTTACTGGGTTGGAATTGGATATATGCTATGAGAGCGATCGTTTCCTCTGTTTTTAGAGTCATCTGCTTTTCCCACGAAGGAAAGATTGTGACGGTTGATCAACTATCCTTCGCTAGTTCCAGTCCCATAGCATCGCCGGGATCTATGGTCACTCAAATTGAAAATTCTCAGTTAGAAATTGGGAATGTCAGTGTAGGCTTATATTCCTCCTTGATGGGATCTTTTGATTTTTCCACACCAATCTTCTTTATAGGAACCATCTCCAATGATGCTCCTTCATCGTTGCGTCCTGTACCATTCTGGACATCATACTTTAGTGATCCATCGAATATATCTTCCGAGAGTCCCTCATCGGGAGACTCTTCACACATCGGGATGGCTATGCCCTTATCTATAGTTGAGCTTGCTTATCGTGATATTCAACAAGTCACTGCAAAGCCTGATCTCTCTTCTTCAGGGACAGAGGAAGAATATCCCATTATGCTGCCCGCATGGGTAGTGGACTCATCTTGTTCACATGACTTACTTAATGATACTTTACCTTCGGATGAATCCATTATCGAGGCCATGAACGACAATGACAAGCCTTGGGAGGACCTTCATCATTGATCTTATTTCCTTCCCAACCTTGATCTTATTGAGCAAGATGAAAGTATTTCTACCACAGTGACTTGTATCGGATCTTTCTTTACATATGTTTTAGATATGATATTGGTACTAATTTTTCTTGGAGACAGGATTCTTAGATGGACTTATGCTTTCTTACTAGTCCTTTTCGACACTTTGTTCGATCATGTTGGGTATATTCGGAACCTTGCATATAGGTTTAGGCTTCCCCACTGTTATGATGCATTTGAACATTTTTCCATTTGAATTCGCCATAGGGTCGAACCTATTGACCATTGGTGTGTTATCCATCTTTATATGCATTGTGCACCAGTCCGACAGCAGAGCCTACCTAACATGGGTCACCCTAGTCAGCACCCTTATGCCATTTTGGTTCCCATGCTGAGTTTTTGTCATAGGCTCGGGAGCCTGTTTATATTTACCATGACTTTGAGAAGAATCCACATGTCTTTTTTTCTCATATATTTCTTTCCATCCCTGATTAGGCTCCCATTTTTGTGTTTAAGTCGCATGTGCATTTATTTTTATCTCTCTTGCGCTAATGAGCCTGATGTCAGCTTCCACGCTTTTAGCTCGTTATATAAGCCTCCATCCCTAATCTCATTTCTGTTAAGCTATGTATCACTTTTCCTTTGTGATTTCACATCCTTTACCTAGAGGAGACACCCCGAGTGTCCTTATCTTGTTCATGTTCCTTGCATTATGCATAGATTTGTTTCATGCGCTTGGAACTAGTATCGCATATCCCTGACACTCGTCTACTCCCATTACGAGCATTCTTCCATCTCTCCTTTGAGCTCGTTAAAAACAATAAGGAGGTCACAAGTATACTCGTCATTTCAGACTCGTTAAAGGATTTGAAGCGACATCCACTTAGGTATAAGTTTACCCCTTTTCCGGACCTTTGTGGATTAATTACGAAAAACTTATACTCTAGTCATACGTGACTAGAAGAGTTCTTATCTCATTGTTTTACACTTTTTCGGGTGAGGAGACTAAAATTTACGAAAAAAGACTCCCCTTTTATGTCGAGTTGTGAATGCATTGCATTATCCTGCTTGCCTTTGAGCCTTGTGTTGGCTCCCGCTTTCTCATTTATAAGCCATTTTCCTGAGCACTTTGCCTTCCAAACCAAGCAGAGCCTTAATTTATCTTTCGTAGCTTGATGATCCTTTACTTGAGGGAACAACCCCCCCGAGTGTTTATATCCCGCACATGCTTCCTTGCATTGAGGATAGGTATGTTCCATTGCCTGGAACTAGTTTGCTTTCCCGTGACACTCGTTCCCTCACCATTGTACCATAAGAAATTTTATTCTTTTTCCAGCTTTATAATATGAAAAAAGATTAAAAAAAAAAAAAAAAAAAAAATCATATAAATTAAAAAATCTGGACGGGAAAATTTTTACTACCTTCTATTTCCAGTTGTCGCATCGCCTTTGAACATAGAATTCATGTCGATGCCATTTATCATGGGTAGGATTATTTGTATGACCTTAGGAATATGTATTCGTTTATAATATTTTACTCTATCTGTTGGTTAAGCTTCTAGTCATTATGGAGCCTTTATTGATGCTTCCTACATCTCAAAGTATTGTTAGTGTCCATTGTTGAGTCTATGTTGCCTGAGTCTATTCATCTTCTCATGCTCTTGTTCAAAGTAAGTCTTGAAACCAGATTCGGCCACTTCTCAGATCTCTTGACTATTGCATGTCAACCATCCCTTATGAGTCCAGTTCAGTCACGTTCTTCCAAATCTTTCATCCTAGCTGCTACCTCGTGCTCGTTGATGGGGGATCCATTAATTCCCTCCTTCGAACGAATCTCATTCCATCGAATCCAACTAATTTATTCTGGAATCGAGATTTAGAGTCCTATTGAGTACCTTGAGACTTGCAGTCATTAGTGGTAGGTCCTCTCGCCATCGACAGTTGGGAATTCATCAATGTTTCCTAATCGATGGATTCGTCAGAGTGTTCGACCTCAACACCTCTATTCATACTTTGATAAATGTACTTAGTGCCTTTATTCCCATTTTCATTATTGGTGGGTTATCTCGCGTCTGTTAACGGTATACATCAATGACTGGTAATCAGACGTCACATCAGGTTCAACATCAGTACCCTTATTCACTTGATGGGACATGCACAGTAGACGGTCTGCATAGAAGACCCCAGACTTCAGTGGCATTCAGTATGCTACTTGTGATCGTGAGTGTATGTATGGGAAATTATTCTCATACATTAGCAGTTTGTACCATCATTCTGCATAAGTTGTTTCCACTTTAGCAGGAGACCGTATCTTAAAGTATATGAGTCATGGCTATGACCAATTATGACATGTATTCACTATATACTACATATTCATGGCCATTGTATCAAATTGATATGTATTGTACTGATATGTACAGAGAGATATTATTGTATTATGACGAGTGGGATACTCCTCCCATTTTTGTCTCCATCACTCCACTTCTGAGATTTATAATGTATTTCGGCCATCGTGGTACCTTCTTTGACCTCACACATTAGGGGGCATCTGTTACACCATATTTTTCCACCTTGTGAGCATTAGCACTCATTGGCCTCCATTATCCATTTATGGACACAGAACCATATTTCTTGGTTCTCCTGGAACCCTTTTTCCATAGTTTTACTCCTATATGTGGTCTGCTTCAATGAAACTAGCGCATACGCAGGCTACACCATTATAGCCCATGTACATCAAGTTAATTGGTAAAAGAGAGTAAAATCTCCTTTTTTCACTCCAAAAAGCGGCCATTGTGACCTTTGTTCCTCCATGTATCTCGAAACAACTCAATCCGACCTTTCACTTGCCTTTGGAAGGTTATATATTGAACCATTATGCATGGAAGGAGGGGAGAAAGAGAAGAGCATCGAAACTCTATTGGAATTTTTCCATAGCTTGAGTCTACATCCATTGATCCTAGTTGTTGTGAACCTTTTATGTTAACCTACCAAACTCTTCCATATCTTGTGAGGGATTTTCTCCTTTACTCGTGATTTTTCCATTGCATGGGGGATTGAAGTGGTGGAGGCACAAGTGGAGGGACCTAGTTCTTGGTCCAGATGAGTTGCCGACAGGAGGTTGTATCTTGTACTTCTTGTTCGTATTAATACAAATACTCATTTTCTCATCTAGTTGATATTGTGAATGATTGTTTATTATCATTGGGTACATTTGCTTATGTATATAATGGATTATGCTATTATATATGCTAACATCTTTTATATATCATATGCACTTTTTTTCGTTTATTGTTGAGACTAAGCTGCAGGTTCAAGTGTTGGGATTTGAAAGCTCAACGAAATTTTTCATCGAACATCCGGATTGAGGTAGGCTCTCTATGTTGTTCTCTGCATTTACATTGATATAGCATATGTTGGGAAATGGGTTTATTCTCTTGAGTTCATCTGTCTGTTGAGGTCTACCCCAAGCCATAGGAAGTTTTTCTCCGTAACACCTATGCGGTGTAGCATGACATGAATCCACTAAATCTACTACCTAGTAATCACTATTATTATCTAATATAAGAATCAAAGCATCTTGTAACACATCACCTTCTACATTTTCTTCCTGAGTAGTCTCCTATTTTCCATCTCCTTTCTTCTTTAGAGATCAACAATATTTCTTCATATGTCCTTTCTTTCCATAGTTCCAACACTCTATCTTTCCCAGTCTGGTCTTGGATATTCCCTTTCTATAATTCCCACTATTACCTGGCCTCTTTCCTCTCTCCCTTTGTCTTTCCCTAATCTCCATGGTCAACGCATTACCTAATGTCTCACCTATGCTTTTACTTCGCATCTCCTCACTAAGAATAACACCAACAACATCATCAAATTTCAAAGTGTTTGAACCAAAGACATGGTTACTTACAGCCATGACCAAGCCGTCCCAAATTTCTGGCAATGAGCACAATATTAGAATATCCCTAACCTCATCTTCAAAGTTCACTTTTACAGAAATTAGGTGATTATTAATCGTATTAAATTCATTTAAATGGTCATCAACAGACCCACCTTCTGACATCTTCATATTAAATAAATGATTCATTAGAAATACCTTGTTTGAGGCTGAGGTTTTTTCATATAGTTTAACTAATTTTCTCACCATACCCTCTATTGTCTTTTCTTTTGAAATATTGAAAGCCACTGACGAAGCCAGGCACATCCATATTGTTCCTAGTTCCTTTTTGTCAAAAACCTCCCATTCTCTGTCCTCCATTTGCATCTTCCATAGCTGGTAGTTTTTGCCATTAAATTTCTCGACCCTAAACTTTCCTTCTTCCGCCATTTCTCCCACTCAAACCAAGAACCCTTATTTCTAGTTTATGCGCAAAATAGGAATTTGGCTCTAATACCAATTCTTACAAAAATAGGAATGTAGAACAATAGCATAAAATAAGATTCAAAAATAAAACACATAAACACAATACAAGAGAGACACCAATATATGTGGTTCACCCAATCTGGGCTGCATCCAATGAGAAATTTATAATCCTTTTATTATACTGTCTAGAAAATGAAGAGATACAACCTCCAACACATTCACTGCAATTTCCTCTTCACTCTCTCACAGTCTCTCTTACACAATCACAGAGATCTTCACAATACTAGAATACAAACACAAACGTATTACAATTACTTCCTTTTAAAGAGGTATTACCATGGGAAAATACCATGGGATACCCAATACCATGGGCCTGTTGTTATTAAGGAAAGTTTCCTATGGTTGGAGTGAGGCCACCAACATACTAGGGTGAAAGAAAAACATCTAAGGTTCTATAAATACAACAATTAATCAAAAGATTTAGGGTTGTACCTTACTAAAGATGGTTGATCCAAGCCTCTTCTTGAGTCCTCCTCTTGCTCCTCAATCAAGGAACCTGCAAAACCATTCCAAAAAACCTTGAACCAATTTGACTTCAAACAGAAGATTGACATTTAGAAGAACATAAAAGATCAAATTGAAATCAAATCTTAGATAAGCATGAACAAAGCTATTTGGAAATGCAATAATGGCTATTCTTTCATTAATGAATTAATCAAGTACATAATGTTACCTTACTTCAATCAAGGCACTTCATGAAACCAAGATTCAAGGTCTCTTGCTTCTCTTCTCCAAGGATCCCAACCTCTAATCAAATGTACTAGGGTTTATGAGAAGCTAGGGCACAAGTGAGGGGAATGTGCCCAAAATGTGTAACTTGCGCGTGGGTAAAAAAATGAGGCAAAAATGCCATTTCTAGGGTTTTTTAGGAAGAGTTTTGGTCTCCAAATGTGGTCATGAGGTCCCAAACTATTAAATGGACCATGAATAAGTTAAGGCCACCTAATAGAGGTCCCAAATATGGCTCTTCCATCCATATTTTCCTTTTGTGTGACCCACAACATCCTCATCAAGTGTCGTCATGAGAGCAAAACCTGCAAGTGTTGGCACAGATGGAGATGCCAAATTTAGTTATACAGTCGTAAATTAACCATTGTTGATCAAGTCATGACTATGAAACTACAACATTTTACAAGGCATTTTTTCTGTAATTTTCGCTACGAGGGCACTGCTCCTGAACCCTTCCAGGGAGGGTATCCTAAATCAGTCGTTGCCCCCCCCCTTGGACCCCCCATGGTGACTGTAGTGAGGAGGAAAGCACCCCCACACCCCCCATCATGGTCTGGGATCCAAATACGACTGAAACAAAACCTATGTATCAGGAAGATCAGGCTCCACAACCATCAAATACATTTTGTACTTTCATTTTTATATAATGAACTTTGTCTATATAATATATTTGCTACTATTTTGTAAATGACATTTCTTATGGAATCTACATGTTCTATTATTTGTTGTTAATTTAATTTCTTTTGCACTATTAGATATACGGGCTATGGGGAATTGAGAGTGTGCTGGGGGGGAGGCGCCAAACGATCTTCCACATTCATGTGGTTGGACTTCTTCAGTAGAGAAATCCCATAGAAAGTGATGTGAAATGGACATTTTTGACATAATGCATTTCGTACTTCGATTTTTGTATAATGAATTTTGTTGACATAATATATTTGACATTATTTTGTAAATGATCTTTCTTATTCAATATACATGTTCTATTATTTGTTGTTAGTTTAATTTCTTTCACACTAGTAAATATATTGGATAAGGGGAATTGAGAATGAATGGGGGGAGGGGCTAGGCCAAATGAGCTTCTACCTTCACGTGGTTGGACTTGTTCAGTAGAGAAATCCCATAGAAAATGATGTACAATGAACATTTTTGACATAATACTTCTCGTACTTTGATTTTTGTATAATTAACTTTGTTTATATAATATAATTGGTACTATTTTGTAAATGATCTTTCTTATGGAATATGCATGTTCTATTATTTATTGTAAATTTATTTATTTTTGCACTAGTAGATAGATGGGCTATGTGGAATTGAGAATGATGGGGGAGGGGGGGAGGGTTGGGTCCAAATGAGCTTCCACCTTCATGTGGTTGGACTTGTTTAGTAGAGAAAGTCCATATAAAGTGATGTACAATGAACATTTTTGAATTAATATATTTTTTACTTAGTTTGATTAATGAACTTTGTTAATATAATATATTTGGTACTATTTTGTAAATGATCTTTCTTATGGAATCTATATGTTCTATTATTTGTTGTTAATTTAATTTCTTTCTCACTCGTATATATATGGGCTATGGGGAATTGAGATTGATGTGAGAGGGGGCGGGGATAGGGTCCAAATGAGCTTCTACCTTCACTTAGTTGGACTTGTTCACTATAGAAATCACAAACTTTGATTTTTGTATAATGAACTTTGTTGATATAATATATTTGGTATTATTTTGTAAACGATAGATGTGCTATGGGGAATTGAGAGTGATTTGAGGGGGGATGGGCCAAACGAGCTTCCACCTTCATGTGGTTGGCCTTGTTCAGTAGAGAATCAATTATTCTCGAAACCAAGCAAATCTCAAGCAAGTATGTACTTTCGTATCTTTCGATTTAAATTTTATTGATAACATAAAAACTTGATTCTTTCTTTATTTTTAACTAAATTTTATGTATCTAGTATATATTTATGTTTTACTATACATCTTATATTCTCATGTGCAAATGATATATTTTGATGTTCCAATAGTGTTGTAGACCTTATGAACTGCAGTCGTCGGCTCTATGGATGTTTAAATGATACATGTATTGAGAATTTATTTTGAATATTGTATTATTGAAAATTTTAGTTATTTCTTTATGTTAGATTGAATATTATGTTTCTAGTAGAGGTTCTTATGCTTTATTGTCCATCTAGAGAGTGCAAAAAATATTGAGTATAAATGCTTTTACTCTTACTTACTTTTTCAAGAAAATACAGTCTTGTCCTCGTAATTGGTCAAATACCGACTTCTGTTGACTACTCCTCGTAGACATGATCAATATTGGGATATATTATTTAGGTTACACCCATCATTTGGAAGCTTAGTGTCTAATACATTCCATATTTTATCCAAGGTTAGAAGTTAGAGGACATGGAACTTGCAAAGGTGGTCGATGTATCATCCTTGCAGGAAAATGGCATGCATGCTAAGAGAAATTGCAGGATGTTGCAACATATGAACCAACAACTTATGTGTAAGTAATGAGAATGGGAGGTCATCACCTGAAGAGAAGATCATCTCCCATTCTCATTACTTACACATAAGTTGTTGTTTCATATCTTCAACTTCTCTTAGTGTGCATGCCACTTTCCTACAATGATGATACATCAACCACCTTTGAAAGTTCCATATCCTCTAACTTCTAACCTTGGATAAAATCAAGATAATCTTGGACACTATGCTTCCAAATGACGGGTGAAACATTAGCAATATATCCCGATCTTGATGTCTATGAGGGGTAGTCAACAAAAGTCAATATTTGATTATAGGATGTACGTCCTAATTTTGATGTCCCATCAACAAGGTTATTGAAATTTTTTCGACATCCTACTGACAAATTTTCTATATCATCGATGATTTATTTTCTTGGACCCTTGTCTCTATTCCGACTCTCTAGTGACAACAGAACGATTGGAAAGTCCTTGAAATTGCAACGTCGGGCCAATGTCTTAGCGACATTTGTGATGAACATTGTTGAATTGTGTTGTTGGCCGATAAACTAAGTTATAATGTCACACCAATGTAAAGAGGATGAGGTAGAACTACTTCGTAGTTGTTGCGAGTGTCGTTATGGTGACGTAATAACGACATTGTAGAATGTCATAGAAGTTGCAGTGTTTGTTGTTTTCTAATGTGTGTACGTCATATAGAGAGTCGATAGGTTGTCAGAATTCACACCCAAATGTAGTAGTGACCCTATAACCCCCCTTCTCTCTAAATTTACTAATCTTCCCTAAACTCCCACCCCCTTCCACCCTGATCTCTATCTCTTTCTCTCCCCCAACCCCCGTCCTCCTCCCTACCCCTAATCACCCACACCCCAACCCCTCACTCCCTGGCTCTCTCTCTATCTCTCTCTCACCCCTATACTCCTACACCTACTTCTAATCCTCACCCCTCTCTGTATCCCCCAACCCCCTCTCAACTCGTTTGCCTAAGGTAAATTCAATATTATTAATATCACACTATCGTTTTAACTCTAAATATCGCATGTGCATTTTATAAACAAAAATTGCACACACATTTTATATAATAAAATCGTGCATGTGTTTTTTATGACACCAAATTTTTTAGGCGGTAAAATGAAATTTGAATTTAAAAGAAACATGCTCGCATTCCTTACCACCTAAACCAAGCCTCCTTTCTTGTTCATGTTTCATCCCTCTTCCTATGTGTCTGCTTCAGACTTAGCTTCAAGTTAACCAAAATTGTGCCATGGAACCTAGTAAACCATAGCTAATTGGGCATTTCATCCATTTTCTCAATATGTATGTGTTTTACCACTCATTATAGTATGCTACACACAATCATTTTTTATGAAATTTTAGAAGTATATTTCATTTTTTATGCATATTCCAAATATGTAATTAAAAAAAAACTTATATTTTTCTTGTGTCATTACTCCTTAACTCAAAAAGCACACTGTTAATGTTTCTTCCATAACTTTTTCATTTATCAAGCATTTAAAAAAAATTGTTTACTGCACTACTAGACACCAACCTCTGCATGATATAAATAAAACCATTTCATGATCATTGCCTTAAGAACTTCAAAAGTGGGCCCCAAAATTGATGTACTATTTTCAAGGTTTGGTCACTTAGATAATTAAAATAATAATAATAATAATAAATTTATTTTGGAAAAATAGTGTTGCGCTAGTACTATTGTTCTCTATATGTATACCAATTTTTGTAGGTTGATTCCATCATTTAGGCACTGAAAGGTGGGACCCACAAAGACATATAGCTTATCATTGGCCAAAAAAATAAAATGTAACTGTTAGAAAATATCAAACGTGATATAGTTATGGACAATTTATATATTCGTAAACATGATTCAATTTCCTACATTTCATATTTTTTTCTCAAAGCAAGATTTATTGTGTAAGTATCTCAAAATATCCATGTAAGTTGAGGGATGCATGTTTTTTCAATTTTCTATTGCATCTAACGCATCAAAAGAGACCCTTATTAGCTTGCACAATCTCCTACCTCTTTATCGCACAACATATTTTTCCTTAAATTTAGATGTAATAATACTTTTAATATTATCACTATTATGTAGAGTGACTTCTTCCTCGACTCCCCAATGGTTTAGATGAGACTTGGAATCTTTATGCCAACCTCACTTAACTCAAGGGTGGTTTTGACTAGATTATGAAGAAATCTTAGGAATCCTCTTGTCTCCCATGTTGTTTATCTTGTTCTTTTATGCTAGGTAGCTATTCATAGCCATGCTCTCAATCAGGGAGTGACTCACTTATATGAGGAGGATAGGATAGGGTTTATTTCCTTTAATTTTGAGATTATATGTTATAAAGTGTTTTTGTATTTTCTATATCCTTCTCCAATATTCTCTAGAGATGTTGCACCCCCAAACTTCAAAACCATATAAGTTAATAAGAGTGGTCAGAGTCTCAAAGAGGAGTTTCTTCCTATCCCAAATCCAGAAGTCTACAGATTTACAACTATATTCAAGTCCATAATAAACTTTCCATCCTCCATTAATCATTTTATCAATGCTATAGTTTTGGTTAAGCTTATGATGAAGATCAACTCCGAGATATTTATATGAATTCAAGTTTATTTCAAGTTGTTCTTGTTGTTGGAACATTTAAAAACCCATTAAATACTCAAGATATATTTTACTTGTTACCTAGATTAATTTCCTAAGTTTTGACTAGCTAAATCAGGCTAGTTTTGTCTTTTAGTGGACCACTTTCCATCCTAAGTCACAAAAAAAAAATTGGCCAATTATGGATAAGATTTCCTTGGATCCTGTCTGATTTTATTCTATTCCTGAATTAGAAAGACACTTTCCTGATTTAGATAGCTTTATCCTGTTTTTTCTACTTTCTAGTGGATAAGGAAAAGCTAGTTGACTTGGAAACTCTTACCACTTGACCAATTCGACCTCCACATCATTTATTATCTCCTAAATCCATAATTACATTCCATTTACCTCACTCATGAGCTTCCATACCATACTTGCCAAATTCGTGAGCCTCTAGCATAGTTTTGGAAAATGCTTTTGCCACCTAGGGGGTTTTTATGTTTTTAGTAAGCCTTCTTTTTTGTGCTTTACAACTTGCCTTTAAGGAATTCTATTTTCTCTCTTGAGATGTATTATATATTGTACTGACATTGAGGAATAAAATATGAGATAATATTTCTATCAATTGAGTTCCTTCTCTTATGTTCCATTTCAGCATTTCTTCTTATTCTTGCATATCTTTGAATAAATTATTTTGACTTCTTTGCTTCAATATTCTTGGCTATTAGAATTCTTTCATGGTATTCAACCTATATATAATTCTCACATGGTATCAGATCCTTTGGAGTTCTTAATTAAATTAGTCTTCCAGTATATATTTCAGAGAGTTTGTTTTGCAGGTACTGAAGATCAAATAGCAGAAATTTATTGTTGAAGAAGAACTCAGATCTTTCCATCTCTCATCATTATTCTCCTCTTAGACTTCAGAAATTGAGGATCCTTTGCTGGTCAATGGTATCCAAGAAGGTGATCTATAGTTATTTTGAAGACAGTACATAGTTGAGGTTGTTGGTTGCGCCTTCACTTCCTCTGTCCATGCTCCTATCAGTTCCTACATGATTGTCAACACGTTTTTCAAGAAGTTGGATACATCTCTCAGTTCTCTCATATGACTTATGATTCGAATCATCAACCAATTTTTGCAGCTCATACACACTCAGAACCTCTCCTTGGGTTTCCTTTTGGTGTGTTATTGAATACTATAGAGGAAAAAATACAGTTTGGAGTGACTAGTTTCCCTCTTTCTATCTTGCTTCTAAGTCATTGCATGATTTTGGCACCTATTGCATAGAAGATGGAGGACATCATCAAGTCTCATTTGGATTTGATCTCAAGAAGCTCAAGTCTAATGAGCATATTCCACTTCTTCCCAAGAAGAAGATTCCTCCACACATTCGACCAAGTTCTCACCTGCTTGGAGTTTGGAGAGCCTTATTATGGTGTATTCCATGATCTTGAGGGGAGGTTTTCTTCCCAAGTAGTTTTCCTTCTTTCCTCATCTACATGGACTAATAATTTTTTGTATTGGGGTGACCATAAGCCTTGTTGCTTGGGCCCTATATATCTAATATTTCACCTCATAAATTCAGGCTTAAGGGGGGGTGTTGTAACATTTAAAAACCCATTAAATACTTAGGATATATTTTACTAGTCACCTAGACTAATTTCCTAAGTTTTGACTAGCTAAATAGGGTCAGTTTTGTCTTTTAGTGGACCACTTGCCATCTTAAGTCACAGAAATGAATTTGGAAAAATTCTGGATAAGATTTCCTTGGATTATGTTTGATTTTTTTCTATTCCTAAATTAAAAAGACAATTTCCTGATTTAGACAGCTTTATCCTATTTTTTCTACTTTCTAGTGGATAAGGAAAAGCTAGTTGACTTGGAAACTCTTACCACTTGACCAATTTGACCTCCACATCATTTATTCTCTCTCCTCAATCCATAGTTACATTCCATTTACCTCACTCATGAGCTTCCATACCATACTTTCCAAATTCGTGAGCCTCTAGCACAGTTTTGGAAACTGCTTTTGCCACCTAGGGGGGTTTTATGTTTTTAGTAAGCCTTACTTTTTGTGCTTTACAACTTTCCTTTAAGGAATTCTATTTTCTCTCTTAATATTTATTATATATTGTATTCACATTGAGGAATAAGATATGAGATAATATTTCCATCAATTGAGTTCATTCTCTTATGTTTTGTTTCAACATTTCTTCTTATTCTTGCATATCTTTGAATAAATTCTTGTGAGTACTTCTTCACTTCAAGATTCTTGGCTATTAGAATTCTTTCATGGTATTCAACATATATAGAATTCTCACACTTGTCATACATGAAATTATCATAGGTGATATTTTGGGATTTGATTATCATAGTTCCTTTGTTTTGTCAGTGTTAACAGTCATACCCATATTAGAGCAAAAGACCTTGATATTTTTTAGTTTTTGGTTAGTTTTTTTTTCGATATTGGTTAGTTTTTTTTCGATATCATAAGGACTCATTAGCATAAGAACACTATAATCAGCATAAAGAAGAAGGATCATGACTATACTAACCAAAGTCGTTCTAGAACGACATGTCCCTTCCAAACAACCCTCTATCCTATCAATGTAAATACCAAAAATTTTAGGGAATAGGGAACAACCTTGCTTGTCTGGACTATATTATAATTAATTTATTCTGACCATCCCTCAAAATTCCTATGCTTGGAAATGACCTTCTCATACAAGATTATCGCATCAACTCACAACTCGAAAGGGATTTTTAACTCTTCTAATATATTCCAAAGGTTATTTCTATGCACTATATCACACGGGGGCTTCACTAGAAAGCAATATAATATCACGTTCATTCATATTGCGGTTTTACATATTCATGAAAACCTAAAAATTATATTGCTTATATATTAAGGGGAAAAGGTTTTTTTTTATTTAATGTAACAATACACAAATACTTTGGGGTCTTTTTTATATGGGCGGGCTGACAAATATCCACCAAATGGAGATGGCGAGATCACGGTCGGATGAGAAATCGGGTTGAGGCAAGGCTCGAGATTACCAGTACCCAGGGAAATCGCTCCTTGAGGCATGCTTGAGGCCATGGGTTTCGTGGTGAAGTGGGTTTCCAGTAGATCATAGTCAAGAGACAGTGGTCATTGACAGGAAATTGTTACAAATAGCACTCAGCCAGTTGTTACCAATAGCCTTGGGAGGTTCTAAGCCTCCAGGGCCTGTTATAGGCCCTCGATAGGCCTTAGGGGCTTGAATACCCAACCACTCGTGCCTATTATAGGCCTTGGGAGGTTTAGTTAGCCTCCTAGAGCTTGTTACAGGCCTTGGAGGCTTGGATACCTAGCCCACAACATGCTTAATCAACGATTGGGGAACTCCAACATGCAATCTAAATGTTGTACTATGTGCATTCACTCTAGTGACATACAAGAAGTGATCTCCTATCTCTTCATTAAACCATTAGATGTTGCAAATAATAATGATATGTGGTTGAGTAATTGCATTGTGGGTGAAGTAATGTGCATCCACAATATACATCGAAAGAAGCAAGGTGCATTGTAGAATGCATGTGGGGTCATAAGAGGGGTATCATATCAATATACAAGGTAGAAATATAAAGGGGTACATAAAAAATGTAAATGAAAAAATTGATACATACAATATCTAGTGAAAATAGGGGTTTTTTTAAATTGGGAAGGCATATTGGGAGGGGGTTAAAAAAAATGATTTTGGAAGGTATTTTCCAATATTTAGTGAAATTAGGGGTATTGTTTCATATGCCACGAACTAACATGCTATGATAGTGGTTTATTGAGTGAATCTCCCGTGCTATATCAAATGCTTTCTAAAGTCAACAAAGCAATAGAGAATATTAGTTTTACTATTGTGACACTCCTCATTAATGGTCCTAAGAGTAACAAGTTGGTTCATAGTTGAATAATAACCCTGAAGTTGTACTTTGAATTTAACTCATTTTCCATGCCTTTCTATCCATATGTTGATCTTATTTTCCATAATAATTCTATATAATTTGTCTAAAATATGGCTAATCATAATGATCCTACAATTAGATGGATTTATTTTATCTCCACTTTTATAAATATGAACAATGAGGCTTTATGTCCGGGTCTTAGGGAAACCCTACTCAACTACTAAATTGAAGAGATTATGGGTGCGAGGGATGAGAATAATCCCACCAATTTTTAAGATTTATGCGTGGTATCTTTCAATGTCTTTAGCTTTCCCATTTGCAAGTCACTTAACCCCAAACTCTATGTCTTGTAAAGAGAAAAATTCTTGCTTTGTAGAAAGGGTTTGAATGTTGTCCACAACATCAGGGGATTCGTAAGCATTTTTACGGTAGGAATTCCAATCCCTTAAAAGAATCATATTATTTTTATTAGTTCTATGACTCATAATTTGTCTCCATAATGTCTTACAATCTGCCTTAGAGAGGTGCAAAATATTATATTTCTATTTTCTTATATAACACCCTTTTTTTCTTTTAATTAGCAATTTGTACGTAGAGATCTTGTTCATTTTTAAAGGCTCATTGGAAGAATCCCTAATGGCTTTTCTAGTATGCTTGCACTCTTTATCATACCAAAGGTTGGCCATTCTATTCTCCTTTTTACATGACACCATGAGAGAACTTGTTAATGGAAGTAGAGAGGGTTGTGGTAAAATTATGATGGAGTCCTTCAATCTTGTCCTTAGTTAATAGTATATTTAATTCATTATTTGAATCTCTAAAAAATATACCAATTTTATTTTTATCAAGATCAAGTGCTTTGGGTTATAATAATTATGTTTTATGGAGCTTATGTGCCTATCAAAATTTAGAGTTAAGTTTAAAGGTCTATAGTCAGAGTAGATGTCAAAATTTACTATTTGGTTGTATACACTAATATCATATATCACATAATCTACCACTCTACTACCCAAACCATGTATACAAGTCATCTAGGTGGATTTTGGCCACTTCATAATACCATTTCAAATTATTATATCTTGAGAACTACAAAGCTTGATTAGCTCGATACCAAACAAATTATCAACAAAGTCTTTCAAGAGTTTCTTTTGTATCTACTAGTTAGAGCAATAATAACTTGGTTAGTAATTATTCTAGCATTAAAGTCTCTTAGAAAGAGGATATTTCCTTCATTTCTTAGGATGGAAATATCATATTGCAAGCCATTGTAAAGAAAATTTTGAACTAGATTGTGCTTTTTATAAAAAATAAAAAATAAATAAATGCAAAATAGCATATTGCTATATAAATCTTGTTAACATTGATATCTAAATTTTCGTCCATGTTAAAATAAATTATGATTAACTATAAAATAAATATACTAATATTAAAATAAATTTATTATTAAAATAATAAATTTATGTATTTCATATTTTAACATTAATAAATATTTATTTTAATAATATTATTTCTTAAATAAATAAACGTTATTATTATTACTCGGGATATTATTAGTATTTAGTTTTATTTATTTATTTATTATTTTATGTTATTATATTTTTTATAAATTAAATAGATTAAATAATTCTTTAATTAAATAGATTAAAAATTGAAAGTGTGGAAAGAAGTTTGACAGGAGAAAAACGACAAATCCATTATCTTAAAAGTATTGTTTAATTACCTTTTGTGTTGGTAGATACCTATATCAGGATGGAGGATTGAAGAAATATGTTAAAGCAAATCTGAGTGTATGAGTTCCTTACAAAATACTAACAAGTAAATGGAATTGTTTAAATCGCATTTAATTGATTTCTTTGGCTTGGTTTGTTAAGATTTCGGCTCTTTTCAAACGTCGTGGCTTTCAGTGCAGGAAAGGGGAATCCCATGGTCTGGCATGCAAGTTGACATTCACAATAACAATAATTGATAATCAAATGGCAGCGTACATGGAGTCAGCCATGTGTTAGTCAGAGCATCTCAGAGGTTACATTTATCTTTTCAACATTATCTTTGTCGTTTTCCGTGGATTCTGGCTTGTTTCGTTTGTTCGTTCCTTTCCACAGTGATTATTCCACATAAGTCCCGTTAAAAGGAACTTTATCGTATTCTCATTTTTATGAAAAACGACAAATTAAGTTATCCATGGCGAATATCCGGCACGTTTGTACATGTATCATATAGCTCGTATTATTTTCGAGTATTATGGGAACAACTATTTTAATACAAGCCCTAAGGGTTGGGATAGTGAGATAGGTGTCTGACCTATATCTACGACAAATATATCGTTCTGGATACGACCTTTTAAAATAGCTTCCAGCAATTACTCCGATCACAATGAAACAAAATTCAATCTCGACAAACTCCCAAGCATAAACTCACTTAGAATTCATGAATACACCATGAATAGTTTAGTCTAGCTTTCAGTCAATAGCTACCATTAGAAACGTTTAGAAAGTATGTTGGCTGTTGTCTGTCATAATCTACCACACATGGAGGCACGTGAAACATAGTTCCAGTCAAATCTACGAGGCCGTTGAGGAAGATTCTGAGAAATAACCAGTGAAGGGTTGTACAATACTAACTTTTGCAGTCATGTCGGTGCCAAATACAGGGCAACATGACTGAGATACCTAGATGCTCGCCTTGCCCTCTCTCTATATATAGAGAAGCTTGGTTTCCAACTTTCCTGCAACCAGCCACTCAACAATGGATCTCGATAATCCTCCAATGGCGCTCTTCATTATGGCTTTGTTTTGCTTGCAGATGGCCTCAGCAATATCGATTCCCGTTGAGTCAAACTACTACGGCTCCAAGTGTCCACCACCGCCTACCCCGTCCCCTCCTCCACCTCCTCCGTATCACTACAAATCCCCGCCCCCTCCATCGCCATCCCCCCCACCACCGTATCACTACAGCTCTCCGCCACCGCCGTCCCCATCTCCTCCACCCCCATACTATTACAAATCACCTCCCCCGCCATCTCCTTCTCCTCCACCACCCTACTATTACAAGTCACCACCCCCGCCATCTCCATCTCCTCCTCCCCCTTACTACTACAAATCACCTCCCCCGCCATCTCCTTCTCCTCCACCACCCTACTATTATAAGTCACCACCCCCGCCATCTCCATCTCCTCCTCCCCCTTACTACTACAAATCTCCACCGCCGCCATCCCCATCTCCTCCTCCCCCCTATTACTACAAATCTCCACCCCCTCCATCCCCATCTCCTCCTCCCCCGTATTACTACAAATCCCCTCCCCCTCCATCTCCATCCCCTCCACCACCCTATTATTACAAGTCTCCCCCGCCACCATTACCCTCTCCTCCACCCCCATACTTCTACAAATCGCCTCCCCCACCATCACCATCTCCTCCTCCCCCTTACCATTACAAGTCTCCTCCCCCACCATCCCCCTCCCCTCCTCCTCCCTACCACTACAAGTCTCCCCCACCACCAGCCCCGTCCACTCCACTGCCGTATTACTACAAGTCTCCACCGCCACCTCCTTACCGTTAGAAATACACTTCTCCACCACTCATGATCATGAATATGAGGTAACGACTCTATACTGCCAGTTACATTTGTTTTCCTTGCTGCAATTCCTTAATCTACTCTCATTTTATATACATTAGCTTCATCATATTATATTGTGCATCGCAGGCATGGGAAAGACTGATAACGCAGTAGAAGATCGTGTGTTTGTAGGATGAAGCTAAAAAAGATGCAACATCCAAATATTCTACGCTGAGCCCCGCCATTGAAGTGATTGTGAGCTAATAATGAGCCCCGCCATTGAAGTTGTTGTGGGGTAATAATAAGAAGAATTCTAAATAAGGCGTCCACCGTATCATTTGAAGTCTGTAATAGGCATGGCTTTTGGCTTCATTTTGTAGCCAAATCGTCGATATATGTCATTCTTGTTATAAGTTTTTCAATAAAAGTGGAAGTGCCATTCGTTCTGCAATCCCATATATTTTCTTGTTCTAAGTAAATATGTGTGGAACTCATTGCCGTAATGGAAAATATTTACACGCTTTTTCAATTTTCGTCGTCAACTTCATTTCGATTTGAATGGACGTACAGTATTCTATATATTAAGAGCATTATATATAAATATATTACTTTACTACTTTTCTGCATTTTCGATCGATAATCCTCCAATGTTAAATGGTTTCCTGTGACCGGCATTTTAAGTCAAGATGGATGCTTGAAAACACAGTTTGCTCAACGTTAATGGATGCGCGTTATCGTTATCATTTTGTAATATATAGACTTGACCGTAGAGTCGTTGCGGCTGAGCAGAATCTAAGTGGTGCGCAGCTGTTTCTCAGGCTATACCGTCGTGTGGTTGGAATATCTTCGTCAACGATCTAATGATGTCATGTACGCCACCAATGAAAAGTATCAGAAAAAATCCTAATTCAAAAGCAGAAAAGGAATAAATTTCAAACCATCAAAATAACTCTCCTCGTTTAATAAAATAAAATCACAGTAAAGCATTCTGAAACTCTGCATTGCCATTTTAGAAAATACAATAAGCCTTAAAAAAGGAAGGAACAACCAGGGTTCAATTTTTTATATGACTTTTAATTTTAACATTGCGAAATCAGAAGAATCTCCACAAAAGATCCAACTAAAATCCGCTGTTTTTCGATCTTTTTATTTATATTTATAAAAATAAGGTAAGCTATGCTTATGAGTTAGGACCATCTTTCATTGAACAAGATCATACGTGTCTATATATAAATATTTTTTAAAATACAATTTAAATATAAAATTTGTAATTTTGCATTTTTTTTTTTTTTCAAATTTCATTTTTATTATTAATCTGTCGGTACATGTAAATTTTTTCAGATGGGTAAAATTTCACAAAGTTTTCAAAAGTCGAATGCAAAATAATTGCATCGAAGTTTGATGCAGGGTTTTTCTCGCCGCGTGTCCCTGTTCGTACTGATCGTATTCTTTATCGCATCAAGTAGGGCGGTTTGATCGATGGTCTGGGAATGCCAAATAATTGCATCGAAGTTTGATGCGGGGTTTTCCTGGCCGCGTGTCCCTGTTCGTACTGATCGTATTCTTTATCGCATCAAGTAGGGTGGTCTTATCGATGGTCTGAGTTTAGAGCTGGAGTAGCGGTCAAAACACAATCTTCCATATAAGTTTGATAGATCCGTCAAAGCGTTCAAATTTGAATCCTTCCCAGACCTTCCCAAGGGTTCTAGCCCTTTCTAGAAGTGTAAATTTAAAATTGCCCTTCGAAAAAAATTTAAAATCTGAATTTTACTCTTCCAATTAAAAAGGACAAAATTATATCAACATTTCAAAAGAAGGGCAACATTTGAAATTACCCATCCATATAAATTTCAATTTCTATGTTGAAATTCCTATGCTATAAAATTCGACTCGTCATTCAAAATATTGGAAATATCATAAATTATAATCACTCACTCACTCACGTCAAGCACTCACTACTCAGCTAGTACTCAGCTATGCAAGATGACGAGTGATGATTTACAATTATAAGGCACTGGCCATTAGGATTTGACTCTGACTCCGAAGTCACTTCGGACTGAGATATAACATGTGACAATGTGTCAGCGACTACGACTGTAACAACAAAGAACCACTACTAGTCTACTACTAGGCCCAAACGAGCCCAAAACTTTGTGCCTACTACATATGTGAACCTAGCTACCAATGTCCACTAGTTTTTCATCAAAATGAAATTCAAATGGTCGATTTGATGAGTCCTCCTCTACAAGACTTCATTTTTTGCATGAATGGCGTGGACTCACAATAACTCTAAACAACACTCAATGGCATGCAAGTACAAATAATGACATGTAGCTAGGACCAGGAACCATGCAGAGGTCGATTTATGCATTGATATAGAGAGGTGACAATGGGCACACGATATGGAGAAACAATGAGTTAGAAAAAACATTTGGACCAAAGCACCACAATGGTTATTAATATAAAAAATTAAAATAGTTTTTGGCTTAAGAATAGTCTTCAATTTGATGGGTAGCATGATCATGATGTAATCTCCCTCTGTCCTTCCAAACATATGTGGTTTCTCACAACATTTGCCTTCGGCACTCACCACCAAAATACATATAAAAATTCCATGTCTTTACATCATCTTCTCTTTAAATCCTCATCTCATAGTCATAACTAAGGATTATTATGCATGCACATCCTCACCTTATAATATCAATTGGGTCAAGGCACAAAGACAACCATAAAATATCAAATGTGTAAAGATGCAAAAAGTACTTGAGACAACTATAAGTAAGTCTTATATTAAATTTACCATATCAGTCTTTAATTGACACTATCAACTAAGATTTGACACGTTGGATTGTTGTGATCTTTTCTTTCTTTTAACCATGGGAACAACAACCTCCAATAGCCCGCAAGCCAAATATACCAGTAACTTGTGATCTTCTTATCACTCCTTACCAATGCGATTGTAAAGCACTCTTTGAAGGTGAAGTCCATAATTTGAAGTCTTCTTCCTCATTCTCATGCCTTTTGGTAATACAATAGAGAGGGTAGTGGCCCACAACAACATTTAAAACAGTTTCGACATAGATGTAAATACATTAATTCTTTTCATTAAATAACTTAAATTTCATGCCAGTGAGTGCGAATTTGCCAGATTGTGGATTGGTACAAAACACAACAAATTTTAGAGCTTTGAGCTCTTAATTGCACATCTAGAATTTTCTCAAGTCAAGCCATTAACAAACTTCTTTTGGTGTTCTGGTTCAATTTAAAAGGAATATTTCCGAGACTCAAACATGCAATGAGTTGTAAGGCTCCAACTGACTTAGGCTTGATTCCATTTCCCCTCCATCCCATACATGTATGCTATCGCGACAAGTGTTGAACAACAAAATTTGATGCCCCATCTCCTGTGATCCTAGCGTTGCTAACTTGCTTGGTATGGAGGATTTTTTTTAATGTTTTCTAAGCTATGCTTAGGCCTCCAATGCCTATCATTCTTACATCTCTCGGGCTTGAATGGATGCCCTCTCTCTGGTTTGAATTAAGTTTTTGGTTAGTTTTATATTTATTTTTTGGTTGTAGGTTTATTATAGCCTCGTTTTTCTTAGTGGCTTCCTTTTGTACATAGTTAACGGTAAGTAATTTTCTCATGGTTCTAGTTTTATTTTAAGACTATATCTAGTTACAACGTCCTACACTATGCATATGATCATGCGGATGCCCCAATATGGTTATTGCATAGTCTAAGTAGTTTTTTATGTATAATGAAGTATGCTCCAACCCAAAAAAATACAATACAATACTTGTTAATTTAATGAACTGTAAAAATAATGTTACTTATATGTCAAATTAATGTGTTCAAATTACGTTTTATTGAAAATATACCATTTTTCATTTAGATATTAAGGAGCGCTCAATTACTTAAGATTGTAAAAATTTGGATGGGCAAAATTTGTTTTTTTACTTTTTTGGGGGAAGGGTTTAGTTAATTTATACCTGTCAATTGAAGTATAATTATTTATATTGCCCTTCTTCTTTGAAGGGCTCCAAGAACAAATACCCTTCCAATTGAAATTAAGACCCACCCTTCAAATTTGATCACTGACCGTCATTGTTCTTTGGAACCAAGGCAGGCCTTGGTGGAAGTCTAAGCTAATTGAATATCTTGATTGGGCTTGTCGGGTGTACTTTTCTAATTGATTACCCTATGCAGTCCATCGTCCTGCGAATTGAACATCTTGTACATCCAGATCTAGGTGTATCTGCTCAGTCAGTTCTCATTGCGTGGAGGGTTCTGGAATAGACGCCTTTCCAATGTTGCTTTCGTGAAAGAGAAATTTCCACTACTTGTGCCCTCGAAGATTAATTTCTTATACTGCAGAGGGATTCGAAGAGGTCCAGGAACGATTTCACAGGTAAGAGTGAAGAACCCAAAATTTTCTTTACGTTTTTTCTGTGTTTATTATTGTCTTTGAATTTCAGGATTTTATTGTTTAAATCCCCGAAATCACTTGTTAGTGTTTCAAAGAAGGTTAGATTTTCATATTTCTAGAAAGTTTAGCCTGAAATTTATATGTTTTTTGGCCCAAGGGTAAGTAGGATTTGATGTTGGAACCGAGAGCTGCATTGTTTCCGTTGCACGGAAGCATGACATTGATGTCATGCTTAATGATGATTCAAACATGGAAACCCCGGTAGTGGTATGTTTTGAAAAGAAGCAATGGTTTATTGGAATGGTTGGGGCTGCTTCGTCGTTGATGAATCCGAAGAATGTCATCTCTTAGATCAAACAGTAAATCGGGGAGCAATTCTGCGATCTGGAAGTGCAGAGGCAGAGCTTGTCGTTTTTCTTCAATGAAGGGCCCAACGAAGGTTTGCAGATTCCCATGCGGTACCTTGTAGATAGCCATGTATTTACCGCGCCTTAGATTAGATTCTTGTCATGATTTTGTTGAATCTTAAGCCAATTGCAAACATAAATTTGAAAATGGAGGTTGTTGATTGTTGTAATGGAATACTGGTTTATTTCACAGATCTTCAAAGAAGAGCTGTTTTGGATGTCATCATCATTGCTAACCTAAATCCCTTCTCCTTGATGCACGAGACTACATCCAATGTTGGTCTTACGGTATTTACAAGACTGATTTGTCAAAAAATGGTTCGTTGAACATTGTGTTTGCTGATGTCGAGCATGCTAGTATGGAATTGTGTGTCGTTGCATTTAAAAAAAGGGCAGTTGAAGATCATGGTTCCTTTCAGGTATTTTGTTGAAAAATTCGAGGAACAGTAGAAGATAGATGTGTCGTCTAATGTTCATGCTAGACAGAGATTGTAGGCTGCTTGCACGGGGGGTTCACTAGTGAGACAATATCATATCACGTTCATTCATATTGGGGGTTTGAATACTCTTAAAAACCTCAAAAATATATTGCTCTATATTAAGGGGTCAAGGGGGCGTTTTAATTTGACACAGTAATATAAATATTGGGGGTTATTTTATTTGGGTGGGACGAGGAATAACCTCCAAATCGTGGGATGGATTCATACCTTCAAATCATGGGCTCAATTCATATCCACCTAAAACTTATGGACCCTCCATTTTTATTTGATATTGCTTATGATCCTAAGTTTTGCATAAATTTGATAATAGTGTACCGATGATAATATCGATGGAAGTCTCTTTGGATTACTATCCTTGAGAAATCCTCATTTAATAACTCATTTATGCATTTTTTTCATCTTTAAGTTAAGATATGTAGCTAATTGACAATTCAAGAGCAGGGATAATTTTAAGGACCCATACTTATTTAAAAGTGTATAAACCTTGGCGAATGTTACCAATTCCTAAAATGTCAACTATAAATATTTGGCAATATTTTTCTAAAATTACTTCAATTTCTAAGGATTTAATATAGTTTATATAATAATTTGGCGATTTTTAGAGTGAAAAAAGTTTACCCCATCAAAATTGGGCGAAACGGGGCTTCAAAAAATGCAAATTGGCGAATATTTTTTTAGAAAAAAACATGGAAAAATAGCCCATGGGCTAAATTTCGCCCCTAAAATTATCCTTGTTCAAGAGCTAAACAATTGTATTGTATTTTTTGTAGGCATTCGAGTAAAAGATATAAATCTTCATTTTTTAGGTTGGGGTTTAGGTGGGTATTGAGATTCAGTCAAACCTTTCTCCACAACAACCAAGAAAAGTGAGATCAATCTTCCTTGGCTCACTGGAACCTAGATGTTTGTTTTGATAGGAAGGTAGGGGAGTCATCCATGAAAGGGTTTCAATTTTGCATTTTTATGGAGTTTAATTTATTAATCTTATAGAAATCATGAGCTCTCTATGGCTATACTTGTATTTACATGATATAAAATTGGTAAATTGGTAGGCTATGTTGTGAAACATTTGCAATTCTCATATTTTCTAAGCATTGTAGTAACTAGTGGAATATCCATGAAAGGGTTTCAATTTTGCATTTTTATGGAGTTTAATTTATTAATCTTATAGAAATCATGAGCTCTCTATGGCTATACTTGTATTTACATGATATAAAATCGGTAAATTTGTAGGCTATGTTGTGAAACATTTGCAATTCTCATATTTTCTAAGCATTGCAGTAACTAGTGGAATATCAATCTTTTACATTCTTCGTTACGTTGATCTCTTGACTGGGTTTCCTTTTACACATTTTTTCTTCCCCAATACTATTTCATTGGCTCTTCCACTATCCAACGCTACAAATTGATCAATCGCCCCTACAATCCTGGTGGGATCATTAAGATGTGTTAGGGTTCTTGTTTGTTACAACTTTATAATATGATATAAAGGGGGTATTAAAAATAGTTTGATAAAAATGGATACCTACAATATCCGGTGAAACTAGGGGTTTTCTTAATTGGAAATGCATATTGGGAGGGGGGTTCAATAATACAATTTTAGGAGGAATTTTCCAATATTTAGTGAAAATAGGGATATTCTTTAATATCATTCGAACGATCGTGCTATGTAACAAGTTCACCAAGTGAACCCCCCGTGGCTGCTTGCAAGAAGTTGAAGACACTCTCAAGTGCCAACCCTGAGGCACCTCTACATTTTGAGTGTTAATGGATGATAAGTATGTAAGAGGGTTTATTAAACGAGGTAAGTTTGAACAACTTGCAAGCCAATGCTCAAGCGTGTCAAAGGGCCCTGTGAGCAGGCTTTGATCAAAGCAGGAGTTACTGTAGATAATATTCATATGGTTGAAGTTGTTGGCTCGAGTTCTCGTAATCCTGCAATATTGAAAATATTGACCGATCGTTTAGGAAAGAAATCCAGGCGATAAAAAATCAAAAGATGCACAATGTAAATCTCATAAAGATGTCGATCAAATTCGCTACAACTCTGTATCTTTGGGTTAATGTTATGGATTTATTTTTGGAAAGTGCAAGCTGAGTTATGCATGTTGGATGTGGATCCCAATTTCTGCTTGGGTTCTGCTATTGTAAATATTTCATTATGGACCAGAACTAAATTGGTTTTGTTTTGAGGCCATTTTTATTTACACTGCAAACAACTATCTACCAACTGTAATTAAATGATTTACAACCACATTACAGTCAACCGTAATGTTGTGCTAAAATTGAATATCTACCAATTGTAATCAACTGACATGCAACCACGTTACATCTACCAACTATAATCAACTGACGTACAACCACATTACAAGCAACGTAATGTTGTGCTAAAATTTCGGTGCTAAAAGAGATTCTTGTGTTCATTTCAGTGCTAATTCGCTAATCCAACATTTCGCGAAAGAGAAATTTCCACAATACGTAATGAACCTGAGAAATTCGATGTTTACACTTTTAATCATTTGTTTGGATAGTTTCTAGGTGCGTTTCAAATGTTATATATATCTAATTATCAGTTTGCTAATGTTATAATCTAATACATATAAGCTTTCACTTTATTATTTTTTAGCATTACATCAGAAAAATAAAATAAAGTACGGTGTCACTGTCAAATGAATCATTCAAGAATTAAAGTTGTTGAATCATAAACCTAATGTATTAGATAGAGTCAAGAGTGATAGCATATTGCCACTTAAATATCATGGGAAGTATGATTTGACTTATTTATGTTTTCTTGGATCCAAGAGAAAACACCTGCCCCCAAAATGTAATCATAACCAAGTCGTATTCATTGTAAAAATGCATAATTAAATTTTTCTTCGTATATGAATTGGCTAGGGGAGAGGCTCCTATTGTTGTGCAGGAACCAGTAGTGGTCACGGTTCCCGTCACATCAACCACCCAAATCTTGCACATGACAAAGTTAATTAAAAAACATTAAACAAATTTTTTTTGCATAGATATATATTATATTAAGTCCAAAATAGGAGTAAAAACTGTTTGGGACCCAGCTGACAGTATTCAGTCCATTTAATGCCAACATTAAAAACCATCCAGTCCAATTGAGAATCCACTCTGTCTTGCCATTAATTACAAATTAAACATAAAAAAAACCCTCTCATACTCAATCTACTAAGTACATCCTGGGCATCACATCAGCCCTCATGAACCACAACTGGAGAAGAACCAATCAAGCAGCAGGATCCAGTGTTCCATTACCGATTACCACCTGCACACAGCAAGTGGAAAGGAGGGTCAGCATCTGGTACAGAGTTATTCAACAACTCACACATGCAACCTCAATAAATGCCCCAACCCACTGAAAAAATAAAATCACCCATTAAAATTCATGAAATCCAAAGGAGCTGCCAACCTCTACGAATGCCCAAAAGCAAAAATGCATTAAACTCTACAAATAAAAAAATCAAATCATACATTAAACCATTAACTCAGGAAACATAATTCGAACTGCCATCCTCTACGAATGCCCAAACAAAATTCGAACTTCCATATCATGTATGCCATAAACTTTGCAAATAAAAAAATCAAATCATCCATTAAACTGAACATCAAATCAAGCATTGAAATCAACCAAAGCAGCTGGCCAGCAGCAAAGAGCACATGGATCATGAAAACCCAAATCTACAGCCATTGGATCGGTGCCAAATCAATCTCAGCCTCCCATTCCCATAATTAACCCTACAATCCATGTCATTTCCCCCATGCAATATTTTTCAACATAAAAAAAACTATAAACCAACCTCTTTGCACACAATTGAACCCATTTGCATCCATTCAATTCATCTAGCTTTCAAGCAGTGCGTGCATTTATCAGCTAGGACTCAGCCAAGCAGTGCGTTTATCAGCCAAGCAGTGCATTTATCAGCCAGGACTCAACCATCCATCAACAGCCCAAAGGTTGTGTGCACAGTGTCAGTCATACATCAACATCCCAGCAGTGTGTGCACTGTGTGACAGGTATGTACAGTAACCTACATGTTGTATTCGATTAACCATCTATTGAAATAAGCAAGCAGGAAAATGAGAATGATAAAAGCAACAAGTATATAATGGTTATCACTTCTTTCAACTTTGCTTAATATCCATAACAATTTGAAAACTATTTCAATTAATTTTAATATCCATAACAATATGAAAATTATTTACATAATCTCTATGCTTTTGTACAGTTCCATTGATATCCTGACTTTCGAAGCAGTATAGTTTACATAATCTCTATGCTTTTGTCAACACAAGTATCATGGCAATAAGTGCAATAAAACCAAAATAGACTATGGAAAGAGTGAAAGCATCAGAGCAATTGATGATCAAACTTCTTATAATTAATAGTTCAGTGACATCTATGAATAGTTCAGTAGCTAAAAAATGAGATCATGGGCAGTATATTAAGAGCCTCAGGTGAGCAAAGCAGGGGTGATTTAACACTGGGAGAAGCTATATTCATATGAACATTTCAATACCAGCCAAGCAAACATTAAAATGGCCACAATCAACATACAGACATGATAGCAGTGTGATAGTAGTGTTACTCACTTCTCTTTAACAAGTCCACATTTTCTCAATTTTCAAACCTCCATTGTTAAGCATTAAAATGGCCACAATCAACATACAGAGATGATAGCAGTGTGATAGTAGTGTTACTCACTCCTCTTTAACAAGTCCACATTTTCTCAATTTTCAAACCTTCATTGTTGCGCAATTGACACATTGAAAATTAATAAAACCACCAAAACTCCATACCAGACTCAACCATTGCGTTACTCAATATTCCATCTTTTTTCTGATTTTATCAATCACACTCCTCCAATCTTTCAAAACATGCTTCCCTAAAAAAATGGAATCCCCAGATAAGTGAAAGAATTTCATTCTTGTTTAGCATTGAAATCTTAAACATGAGCAATTTTGTGGATTTGTTTGTAATTCCATTGCATAAGGATCTATAATTCTCACAGGTTATTTATCTGGATGTTGCAGATTCTCATAGCCATGCCAAGAGTCAATATTGCACGTCGTATAAGAAACACAGGGAAGCGGGGTACCCAGATACAATGCACATCATCAGATGATGAAAGGGCCTGTGTTTCAAATGACAACATTGTTACAACAAATTCTAAGAATGGTCCTGTGGAAGATGTAGATGGTGTGGTTCCACCATCAATGATAGAGCCATCACCACACACAGTTCCAGCATCGCCCATTCTCCCACCATCTTCCACAGTGCAAGGTTCCATTTCAACAAAGAAAATCAGTGCAATTAGAGGATGGGCCAAAGAAGACATGCTGGCTGCAATTGACGATGTCGAATTCAAGGGGTTTTCTGTTAGAGCAGCGGCCAAAAAACATGGGATTGCACCCACGTCAATCCATTACTGGATAAATGGCCTAACCCATACCAAGAGGAGAGGTCCTCTTAAAGTCATGACTGAACAAGAGGAGGAGGAGGTAGTGGTGTGGTGCAAGGAGATGTCCGAATTGGGACATGGGTTAGAGTTGATACAACTGAAATGAACTGTTGCTCAAATCTGTCAGGGGAGGCCAAACCCATTCAAAGATGGGTTTCCAGGTAAGTCTTGGTGGGCTGGTTTCAAAAAAAGGCATCCAGAGCTAGTGCTACAAACTGCAGAGGGTTTGGATAGAGATAAGGCATTGAATCTACGCCCCACGGTTGTTTCCAAGTTCTATGACACTCTTTCTTCTGCATATGAGAAACAATCTTACAGTCCAGACCATATTTGGAACTGCGACGAGACAGGGTTACAGGCAGGAAGGAATTGTGGCATGCGGGTCATTGCAAAGAGAGGGAGCAGGAATGTGCCGAAGATTCTTCCCAAGAGCAGGGAGTGGATAACCATTCTATCATGTGTGAATGCAATTGGCTCAGCAATCCCGAGGTTTTATTTTCTCAAGGGAAAAACTCGGCTGCAAAACTATATCCAAAACTGTGAACTTGGGGCGTGCATGGCTGCACATCCCCATGCATGGATGACTAAAGAACTTTTCCTGAATTGGCTTTGCCACTTTGCAGCATCCATACCAGGCGGTGTCTTGCCTGAAAACAGACACCTGTTGGTTTTAGATGGCCATGGCAGCCACATTGCTATGCAAACCATCAAGGAGGCAAATAGGTTGGGCATTGACTTGTTAACACTTCCTGCTCATACCACTCACAGGTTGCAACCCCTGGATGTGAGTGTGTTTGGGCCTTTCAAGGCTTATTTCAGGTCGGAACGTGTTGCATGGATGGCTCGGAACCCAGGGGTAGAGGTAAAGAGGTTTGAGTTAGCTAAGCTTGCAAGCAAGGCTTTCAAAAGGGCTCTTACCCCCCCCAATATCAAGGATGGCTTTAGGCGAACAAGTATCTAGCCATTGAATTATGATGCTCTTATGCATGACACTAGGTGTAGCCGAGCATTTGATGTGGATGGCCAAGAAGCTGTAGCTGGCGAAGATCTTGAGGATGTCGAAGACCAATTGGATGGCCAGCAAGAGGCAGATGCTGTGGACACCATCATGTCCCTTTCTCAAGGAAACTGCGAAGGAGTTGGTGCTTCTGATGATGATGAACAGGTCTGCGCTACACAATTCGATGATGATGCAGCAAAAGATAACATGGGTTTAGGTGGTCTAGCCAACACACAAGTGGATTCTGGGGCAAATATAAATGTGGTCGATGGTTGCCATAGTCCAGGAAGCAACAATCACACATTGACAGTGCCAACCCAAGTATCTCAACCATCATGGATGGTAGAGGCCATGATGAACTTGAAAAAACACATTGGTGGTTCCACCAGCGACGAAAGCATGAACATGCCTTCGCAGCCAGATGAGATTGTCCATTTTTATGTTGAAGGTGGGTTGGTAGCAGATCCTAGCATAGACAACGAGGATGCAGCTGAAGAACCACTGCCAGGGAACACACCAAGGCT
This sequence comes from Larix kaempferi, assembly GCA_027924585.1. Classification (NCBI taxonomy): domain Eukaryota; kingdom Viridiplantae; phylum Streptophyta; class Pinopsida; order Pinales; family Pinaceae; genus Larix; species Larix kaempferi. Next base: position 8,352,860 of record BSBM01001329.1, read on the forward strand.
TGGCAGATTCCTAAAGTTGCCAATGGAGAGAGTGTCAACGCAAGGAAGGGAAGGACAGACAGACATTCTTCGATTGGGTCGGAGTTCACAACTACTCACTTCAGAAGAGTACATGAGCCTCTTAGTTGAATCTGAACAAAAGAAACATGATTTGCAAGAATTAAAACAAAGGAAGAAAGATCTTGCAAAGGAAAAGAAGGAAGCAAGGATGATTGCAGTTGGACAGTGGGCACAGGAAAGGATTGCAAGAGAGGCTAATCGACAAGAAAAAGCGCACCAGAAGCAGTTGGCAAGGCAAGCAAAGGAAGCGAGGAAGGTGCAACAGATGAACCAAAATAATGCATCACAAATGGAGGAAATGAATGTGATGGCTGATACTCCAAGAACAACCAGTGAAAGGAACATGATGGAAGGATCATTAGAAGCGTTTGCAAGCAGTGCACGATTCTACCAGGATCTTATTAACATTCAGATACCCCGCTATAATCATGCAGGTTTACACCCCACCTCTATTCCTACTACTGCAGGGTCCCATCATATGTTAGCTTATCCAACACCAGCAAATATTCCAGGGGTCCCATGCACAAGTCAGGCCTATGGCTATTCAATTCCTCCTTGGTTGCAAGGAGTAAATTGGCCTCAATCTGTTTCCACCAACCCCACCCTTCCTAATCAAACATGCTCGGTAAGGTCGCCCTACTTGTCTCAAGCTGGAAACCCTACAAGAAATGATGTGGGAGGTGACAAACCTCTTGAAGAATAGGGTATCTAGTGTATAGACCAACCAAATGGTATTTTGTGATCAAGACATTTTCTTTTTGTGCAGCCCCAATCAAGCATGCGAGGGCTTGATAAAACCTAAATCCTAGTCATTGACATCTACTGCAAACAGAGGCATTGTTTTGACATCTACTTCAGACAGAGGCGGTGTATAGACCAACCAAATGGTATTTTGTGATCAAGGCATTTTCTTTTTGTGCAGCCCCAATCAAGCATGGTGAGGGCTTGATATAACCTAAATCCCAGTCATTGACATCTACTGCAAACAGAGGCATTGTTTTGACATCTACTTCAGACAGAGGCATTGTTTTGACATCTACTTCAGACAGAGGCATTGTTTCGACATCTACTTCAGATAGAGTTATTGTATTTGTATTTCAGTACTATTGCTATAAAGTGCAGTTGTTTAATTATAAATGAGCAGTTATTATTTATTTATGTTTGTTTCCATAAACAAGGAAGTTAACCATAACAGTGACTCAAAAATCATAAATATTCACTCAAATATCTACTTATTTTGCAGCCTCAAACAGTAATATAAAGATGAATATCAAGTTCAAAAACATACTGCTGCAAAATTACGAGAAACATACCCAAAATCTTAATTGAACCATAATTGAAGCAGCATTCAACCAACAAACATTCACACTATATATAACAGTGAGCATAACCATAATTGAACCATCATTCAACCAACATTCACACTATATTTCAAATCCACAACATTTTCATATCCACGAGGGGCCATGCCAAACCGAATATCCACATCATCTACTTATTTTACAGCCTCAAACAGTAATATAAAGATGAATATCAAGTTCAAAAACATACTGCTGCAAAATTACCAAAAACATAACCAAAATCATAATTGAATGATAATTGAACCAGCATTCAACCATCAAACATTCACACTATATATTACAGTGAGCATAACCATAATTGAACCAGTATTCAACCAACATTCACACTATATTTCAAATCCACAACATTTTCATATCCACGAGGGGCCATGCCAAACCGAATATCCACATCATCTACTTATTTTGCAGCCTCAAACAGTAATATAAAGATGAATATCAAGTTCAAAAACATACTGCTGCAAAATTACCATAAACATAACCAAAATCATAATTGAACCATAATTGAACCAGCATTCAACCATCAAACATTCACACTATATATTACAGCAAGCATAACCATAATTGAACTAGCATTCAACCAACCAACCATTGAATTTCCTCTCGAGCATAAGCCTACCTTGTTGCTAAGAATGGATGTGTTGTTGCTTCCTATTAGTTCTTCTCGTCTTCTTAATATCCTATGGATTTCATAAAATTCACATAAAGGACATCGACTAAGATGGGTGTGGTTTCCTACAGTTCCCATAATTCCCAATGGTTGGGCCAAAACCCCTTCTTGAATATATGGTGGTCCTAATTCCAAGGAAACCTTTGCAAATTGAAGCCCAATTCAACCCTTGCACCCAATAAATTCACAATGACCCTTATAACCAGATTTGAATAAAAAATATGTCTCAAGCAATTATGTAGCCAACTATCAACCTTAATGTAAACAACTCATTCATAAATAAGAATACAACAAAAGCAAGGGAAATATGCAAGGTTGCTTAAGTCTTATTGCAGCCTTTACTTCTTTTGCAACCTCAAACAGTAAAGGGAAATAAAGATGAATATCAAGTTCTAAAACCTACGCTGCAAATTTTTCAAAATCTTATTGCAATATTGCTCCCAATTACCACTAATCTATAGTAAGCACATCCATAATTCAACCAACAAACTTTCACAATAAATTTCATATCGGCAACATTTTCATATCCCACAGGGCCATGCGAATTTGTGCATACCATGCCAAAACCAAAAACCCCTCAACCACCACATTTGCAAAATTGTGACCGCATATGCCCAAATACACCTCAACCACCACATTTGCAAAATTGTGACCGCATATGCCCAACAACACCAGATATAAGTTGCAACTGAAAACGCCAAATATATGCCCAAAAACGCCCAATATAAGCTACAGAAAAACAAAGAATCCCATACGAAACCCTCCAAGGCCAACCCTAAACAACGAACAAGTATACAACTGTATAATTACCCAAAGAGAAACCGGTGGAAGCCAATTCAGGCAAGCTGTTTATACCAGTTTTTCGGACCCTGTCGCAAGTTACAACCATGCACGCAAAGCCAGAACCGTAGCAACTTCCTTAGAACCAGAGACACCCAACGAGGGTTTGAAAAAAGCGTTCAGTTCAGCAGCAACTGGAACCACGTTACACAATCGCAGGCAGTTCAACACGCCATTTTCCATTTTGCCAGGGCTTCACCACCATATAAAAATAGTAACCAGACAGGGTCCGAAAAACTAATCAACACTAACCCATAATTGCACTTGCAAACTACCAGAAAAACCCAAGAAACCACAAAAACATCGAGACAACCCTACCCGAGCCAAAGTGTTAACGAAAACTTCCATGACGAGATGTGAAGTGTTAAAAAAACACTGTGGAAGTGTTAAAAAACACTGCGGAGAAGCTGGTAGGAAACCCCATCCAGGGCAAGATGCAGAGCCAAAGGCCATCGAATATGCAGAGCCTAGGGACAAACACAATACAGACAAGCAAACACATCCAACCACCGAGAAAATGAGCCAAAGAGTTAACGACATCCATGAAGTGACGTGGAGTGTTTATAAACACTGTTCAGAAGCTGGTAGGAAACCCTACCCGTAGCATGCCTGCCGAAGGAAGAAACCGTCGTCGCCAACCTTCACGACCCCACAGCCAGCACAGGAGGATGCGAACACTGCCATTATCAGGATCGCCAACACGGAGAGTGGTGCACCAAGGAGAACACCCGCCGAACGAAGCCACTAGCCGAACAACTCTGCAAACCATGCAAACCGAACCACAATAGGAGGAATGCCGACCAAAACAGGGACAAGGGCGGGAGTCGAAGGGTTCTGCTCTGCTTCGTCAATAGCACGGAGGTGGATAACCATAGACACAAGCAATGGAGCCACGGCGGACCACTACCGGGGTGCCGAAACAGCCACACATCGAACCCGAACAACATTGCACAGGGTGGTAGAGCAGCTCGGGCAAAACGCGAAAATGGCAACCCAAAACCTCGTGAAAACCCTAAATTCTTCCTTTTGCATGTGCTGGACACGTGTCAACATACAATGGGCACCTGTCATACAGCGAATGTGGACTGCCGGGTGTCCGTTGATGTGCTCGCGTGGACCCCACACCACAATTGGTGTCCCTCCCCTAAAAGGAGAAGAAATTAATGAGCAATTTTTTTGGTCTGATGTTTCTGGAAGCACGGGAGGCATTCAAGAATGGGTGGCATTCAATAATGACAGTAAAACGTCACAGGTGAAGACATAACATAATGGGTCTTTTATAAAGTGTAATTCCCCATAGCTGAGGATCGATTCAAGTTGTAAATTCATTCAACATGGATGCCCATCTATTTAATGATTCATACACCATTACATAAACAATATTTTTTTTTTCAACCGAAAAAAGAAACAATATACTTTGTTCAAGGCATATATGAAGAGATTCCACAATACATATATGCCTTGGTTCATTTCGGTGTATTCAATAATTCGCTAATTCTTATTGTAGGTTTAGATAGATCAATATTCAAAATGTATTGTTGTGTTGTAATCAACATGTGAGGATGCAGTGTGCACCAAATAATGGAGCATAGTGTAGGATGAATTGAGCTTCTCTTACACATCGTAGCTTGATATTTAAGCTTGAAATCAAGTATCAAAACTTGAGATCACAATTGGGCTTATAAAAGACCTGTAATATTAGATCATGAACTTTAAATATATTTGCATTGAATGGTGCCAAGTGGTTCTCATGTCATGTTATTTGATTTTATCATGTTTGTGCAAATTTATTATGAAATTGAGACTTGTGTTCTCATGTCATGTTATTTGATTTTATCATGTTTGTGCAAATTTATTATGAAATTGAGACTTGGGACAATTAGATAGTATTACTTGATTATTCTGTAAGTTTTTGATGATCAAAGAAAATTCATTGCAACATTGTAAATTGACATTTTGTTGACATAACAAAGACCCATAGTTAGTCATTGAATTTTAAGTTAAGTTTTAGATATTACAATGAGTATAGAAAATCTCAAGGTAAGATAAGAGTTTAGTATAAAGAGTCTTTAGTATAATGAGTTTAGATAAGAGTTTTTTATGATTATCCTGTTTCACCCATAACAGGATATAGAACCACCCCTTGAACTAGCCAATGATTGACCTCTTTGCTTCACAATTGGTCGATGATGCCTAACTTCATAGACAAAGATTCCATGAGTTACTTTGCCTCTAGGAATGGTAGTAGAACTAATCAAGGTGTGTAGATCACTACGAGTCATTAGTTCATGACTATAAGTATCAAGATGTCCTATCTTGAGTTCAATCCCTTCATTATATCCACCACCCTCAACCTACCATCTAAAGAAGGAAAGCATGATTTATACTTCTGAGCAATGATAAAATATTTAAATATCCCTTTAGGGTTGTAACCCTTGATATCCTAAACACCCTTTAAATCAATCGATTGTAAACAGTGACCCAACTCTATCATGCAAACCATACTTCCGATCTTGTCACCTGCAAATCTAAACATACTAGTAATGGATTGTTTCTTTTTCTTACCCTTAAAAACCGAGGACCACTATCTACATAACCCACTTAGAAAGAATCTAGCACATGTGAATTTGAGAAACATGTATGGTTTCCCCTTGATACTATAAATTCAAATGTATGTGTTTCCCTCTTCATAAATGAAGGCACCCTTCCTTGGAGAAGCTAATGGGATTCCTTTGTTAATCTTTTTATGGAATGGGATCCCTTTTTTCCTTTTTAGGGAATGGTCATTCAACATCTGTCTAAATCTTCCAAAAACAAATGTTGAACTCAATAAAAATTAAAACGGGCATTGTTCTTACAAAACATAGGGTGGCATAATGGAATAGGTTACAAGTCTACACGAACATCCCCTTTTGGCGCCAAATTCTTGAACTAGTTACAAAAGAGAATTACATATACCAAATATGAAGACATGAAGAATCTGCAGGTTTTTTAAAAACTAGCCATTTACCACATAGTGCATAACATATAAAACATATGTGGAAACCTTCACTATAATCTCCTAACCAACAATCCTCGTAAAAGCCATGCAACCTACTAATATGGCTCTACAATGTTTGTAGTGTCAATTTGGTAGAGCATGACATTCTCAGTACTTGGACGTGTCAACCAATTCCTTAAAATAGGAACTTTTCACCATTTGCACTCATGAAGGTATCAACATTCGTCATCTTGAAAACCTTGGTTAGTGTAGGGAGCCTCAACATATTTTTGAATGTGGCGAATGTCAAAGCAACAGGTGCGTTTCCATCTTTTTTACAAATTCACAACATGATGTTTGGCATTAAAATCTGATCTATCCTCCGAGTTAGAAGCGTAGAATTACCATTGTCGATAGCCACTATGTATATTGAGGTTGTTCTAAGAAATCATGTGTTCTCTTTAACAACCTTGAGATGAAATACAAATTTGTATTGTTTATTCACAACTCAATTGAATGGAATTTATTTAATGAGATCATTTCTCTGCTAATCGAAAACATAGAATTGTCTCAAATATCTTAACTTTTTTTTAATATTTAGTCCGCGATCCATGTCACTGTGTATATTGAGGCTGAAATCAAAGGCAAATAGAATGACCCAATTAAGTAGGAGAAAACGAATCTAGATGCTTCTGAGGATACATCTTGCTGATTGAATAACTTGTTTTCAGACAATACTTCAAATGGATGATTTTTTTTGTTGGTTATCATATATTAAAGTTGATTTTGAAATTTCTAGTATGCATTGTGCTATTTCCATGCCAAATTTATTTGAAACAATTGGTGAGTCTCCATGCCTGTCATATTGTGTGGACAAATAACATGGAAGATAATTGGCTATTATGAAATTGTTTTCTAATTAGCTCCATTGAGCGTGTTTCTTGTTATTTATAATTATATTTGGTATCATACAATTGGGGTTCTGTAGTCATCTAGAATGCAAAAAAGATCTAATTTTGAGCTGTCAAAGTTCAAGACTTAAACTTAGCCCATGTTTATTAAACACCTATGTTTTCATTGTTGTTTGGAAGGTTAGTTCCATTTGCTAGCAAATACTCGCATGTTTTTTTGTGATGCAAGTGTTGAATTTTCACGTGTAAAAGTATTTGTTAAACGTGTGATGGTTTAATGATGCAACATTCACTATGCAATATCTATGTAACTATGAAATATCTATTTGATTGATTTCATGCACGCTATGTTAGATGTTATTAGTTTTATATCATTAAAGTTATGTAATATTGCATAAGGGAAATTTACCAAAATAGAAACATTTCCCTATCCCAATGCTTTGCCCCAACCTGGCAAAACTTGGGACAAGAATCAAGACACCACAACAAGAATCATGGCGCTATAGCAAATCTCCACCTTCTGCATGTGCAACCTCTATTTCCCTGCCATGTCACGGACATTGCCACATGGGGCTCTTGTTAAAATAAATTCAATCTAAAAAATTTAACAAACATCCATGAATTAAGGATTTATTATGTATCAAGACAAGAGAAAATCAAACTTAACCATACATAAACAATTTTAAAAAGACAAAAACATGAAATTTACAATATTGCATACTTTCTTCAAACTTCATTTTTATAATTGAAACAATAATATTATATTAAGGGCTTGTTTAATAAACCTCTTAAATAAATTTATCCATGTTATAATTAGAATCCCAAAAAACCATGAACTATAGACCTATTTTATAATTAGAATCCCAAAAAACCATGAACTATAGACCTATTTTATAATTAGAATCCCAAAAAACCATGAACTATAGACCTATTTGACTATGTAACTAGTGAAGTTTATAATATAAATTTAGAAAGTTTGAAAGAAAAGAAAAAGATTGTTAATTACTTTTACTTTTAATGCTTATATTCTTTAAATTAATTAATGAAAAATTACTAACAAAAATCAAAATTTCCATATTAAAAAAAAAATATAAAGAAAAAAAAAAAAAATATATATATATATATATATATATATATATATATATATATATATTTCAGCGAAAAAAAACGTACTATTACTATTTATAGAGATAAATCAAATAGTACAACGATGAGCTATTATCACCACTTCTTATACAAGAGTATCAAAATCTATTAGAATCAACTGGATCCAGAGAATATATACACATAAAGCAAAACTGACACATGAAATATACATATATATACACATTTAATTACTAATAACTAATTAATAAAATATTGTGTGTGTGTGTGTGTTTGCGTTTTTTGAAGTCCGGTTTCCCCAAATTTTGATGGTAAACGAGATTTTAAAAATGCACTTCAAAATGAAGGTTGAAATTAAAATTCACACTTCATTGATGACGTTTAATTTTATGAATTTGGACTATTTTGACACAGTACTTTATTTCAACCTTAATAGCACCTTATCTTATTGTATTTCTTTAGCTTTCTAAAACTTAAACAACCTACCATTTCCCTATAAATCATAAACTTCATAGATATTAATAAAGAATAAAACCATTTCATCAAAAGTATTTACTAGCATAGCTACTTAACTTGTGGTCGATGTAAGTTAAAGCTAAGTGCTATGAACAAGTTATCTATTACTTATTCTTTTTGCTTAGTTGTAATTAGGTTGTCTATGCATCAATTATATGTTAGCTTCTTTAGCTAAATGAATTGACATGAACTAAGAATTGGTTATCCATGCATCAACTACCAGTTATTTTTCTCCTACATTTATTGTTCTCCTAATCATATACACTTAATTAAAAAAAAAAAAATTATGAATTAACTTTTTTACTATTACTATTACTAATCAATACCTTAGTCAAAATGATGTTCCACCTCAATAGAGATTAATCATTCCGATTCCGCTATGTTTTTTTCATAGAAAAATATAACTTACTATTAATATACGAAATAGTAAATAGTGCCAACTGTCAGAAAAAGCATACATCTCATCACTGCCCTGTAGTGCAAATGTGTCATGTCAAAACAATGGCCACAATGCCAACAACATCACCCATGAAAACCATAATAAGAGCCATATGTTCACACATAAATAACATGAACCCATCCCGGAGGAGAAACAGGTTCATCTAACACTATAAACCATCAAAGAGTCCCATCAAATAACAAAGTTCTCCAGAATAAAACAACAGCCCTGGCTGCCAAGTATCCAAAATAAAATATATGTCCAGCAGTGCTAAGTATATCAAAACATAACCAAGCAAGCACAGTCAATATAGCCGCATATAGAAGATGTATACAAAATGTCCAACAAGAAGTTGGAAACAGCCCCTAAGTGATATCTGCACATAGAACTAACAACACATGTAAGTATATCTGCTCGCAAAAGATATCAAAAAAGCAGCATAATAAAACTAATAAAGTAGTATAGAGCAAAAAATCAAGTCCAATGAAGAAGATGGGTGCCCTGTGAAAACAACGTGTCCTCTCGCCATTCCTGCCACTTGATGATCCCAGGCTCAGAGCTAAGAGCCTTTTTAGATAGCATGTCCGCCACCAAGTTCACTTCCCGGTATACATGGGCGAAATGTATGTGTTGAAAATCTTTAATTAACATCAGGGCCGCATCCATCCAGTGCTTAAGCAACAAATTATTAAGAGTGGCTTTGCCATTCGCCCAGGAGATGATGGAAAGTGAGTCGCCAAAAACCACAAGGGTGGTGATATTCCGCAAGTGGGCCCAGAAAAGTAATAACCAAAGAGCACAAAGCTCGCTCCTGGTATTGGAACCACAGCCTAGGTTAAGCCAGAGATGGATGGAGACTATATTTGAAATGTGGATAACGGCTCCAGCTCCGCCCCCCCCAGAACTGCTAACAGCAGCACCGTCAAAGAAACCACATGGGTAGGTCAGCACCGGGGGGGGCAATCGAAGATTCCTATCCGGTTTGTCTCTGGCCCCGGCCAAACCGTGGATAGAGAGATATTCATGATGTGCAGCGAGAGTTTTAAAGCCTATCCCAGCCAGGAAAGGGACACGATTCTCAAAAATGTGCAGATTTCTAGCCTTCCAAACCTCCCAAATCATAAAATATGGGAGCTCTCTAACCCCAAGATCAAGATGAGACCAAGCAACAAGACAGTCACTTAGGGAGCAGAAGTTCCATGGAAAAAATATACCTGCTTTGCTCGCAATAAAAGACCAGAGATCTTTAATGAATGAACAGGAGGTGAAAAGGTGATCAACCATCTCCCCCTCAGAGCAACATAAGGTACACCATCCCGGGCCACAAAAACCGCGACGGCAAAGATTGTCCCATGTAAGTATCCGGTTATGCAGCGCTAACCATATGAAGCATTTAATCTTGAGAGGCAAAACAAGTTTCCAAATAGTTTTATCCCACCAGCGAACCAAAACCTGTGTCTCTGCGAATAATGCATCATATGACATTGCCGCAGTGACCCTCCCATCAGCCACGTCCCACGACCACACAATCCGGTCAGCGTCATCAGAGAGCCGCAAATTAGATTGATACAGAGGCCTAATATATTCCTCCCATTCAAGCCTCAAAGAACCCGTAAGGCCCATCTGAGCAGCTGTGATCCACCGGGGACGACCGTCCCCACACCAACCAGCTACATGTGCTAAGGAGAAATAACCATTTGCATAGAGGTATGATCTCAGTTCCACCGATAGAGAGTGTCTCGATGGTCCTCCAATGAATGGATCAAGGCCCAGATTAATGTCCCGCCCATTGCCAAGCATCCATGCAATCCAATGCACAATAACCCTGTATGCACCCAGCAGACCGTTCCAGATGTTTGAGACACTCACAGTTGTTGGGCGATTTAAACGGAACCATCTAGAAACCGGAATATTACGCAGGTATTTGGCTCAAATGATCCTTCCCCAGGTTGATTGATCAAAGAGTACGCGCCATAGACTTTTTGCATGAAGGGCCATAACAAACATTTCAATATCCTTTATGTTCCAACCACCCATATGCCATGGCCTAGCCAAAACCCGCCATTTCATTAGATGTAATTTCTCCAGGTTTCCACCACCTGACCAAAGAAAACTAAAAATCTTCCTTCTAATAAGATTCAAAATGGTTCGAGGAATCTTGCAAAGAGAGAACCAATATACATCTAAATTCTACAGAACGGCTTTTACCAGAGTAAGCCTGCCGCCCAAAGAAAGATGCCGATAGCTCCAGTGTCCAAGTCTCAATTCAAATCTTCTAATAAGCCAGGACCAATCATTAATCAAGTAATTTGTAGGTTTGATGAAAAAACCCAGATATTTAGTACCAGCATCAATATCATTAAAATTTAAAGGCAGGAAGTTGCTGATCGACTGTTGGACTTCCTCAGACAAAGAGTGTTTCAAGAAGAATGATTTCATATAACTGATAACCATGCCAGATACCCTGCAGAAAAAGTCAAGAATCTGTTTATATGTCATCCATTCGGCAAGAATTCCCATGCCAAAAAGCATAACGTCATCCACGAACAAAGAGTGAGAAACAGATATTTCTCGGGTTACTTTAATGCCAACAATCCTTCCATCATGGCGATCTTTAAGGATGGACAGACTTAACCCCTCTATGACCAATAGAAACAGCAGAGGAGAAAGTGGACATCCCTATCGAAGGCCCCGAGTTTCCTTGAAGAAATATGTAGGAAGACCATTGATAAGGATTGCATAGTTGACAGAGTTAATACATGCCATAATCCATTTCGTAACCATCCATGGCAGGCCGATCTGGATAAGAATTAATCTCAGGAAGTTCCAATCAACCTTATCATAAGCTTTCACCAGGTCCAATTGAAGAATAAGAGCATCAATCCTTTTCTGTTTGATAGTATGAAAAATTTCCTGAGTCACCCCCACGGCATCATGGATCTGTCTCCTGCTAAGGAAGCCATACTGTTCCTTGGAGATGTGACGAGATAGCACCGGTTTGATTCTTTCAGCAATAATTTTAGCAATAATCAATAATTTTAGCAATAATCTTATAGACCAGGTTGCATAACGCTATTGGTCTGAAATCATCATAGTTGTTCGGGTGGGAAGTCTTTGGTATGAGAGCCAAATATGTAGAGTTTATTGCCCCAGAGACAAAGCCAAGTTTCCGGGATTCCTCCACAACCATCCGTATTTCTTCCCCCGTGATCTCAAAATTGTGAATGAAAATCTCAACAGTCCATCCATCCGGACCCGGGGATTTGTCTTTTGCTATCCCCCGCAAAGTTTTCTCCACTTCTTCCAGAGTGACTTCCATGAAAATATTGTCACCCTCCTCCTCATTGAACATACGTGGATATTCCTTTATAAGTTTGAATTGTTCAGCCAGAGTAGTGTTTTTTTGATCACGATAATATTCCTGAAAATGATATACAGCCTCATTCATCAGGTTCTCCTCCCCCCTAATCCGCCTACCCAAATGATCATTTAAATCCCAGATTGAGTTTTGCATCCGACGGGAGTCAGCGTACTGATGAAAAAATTTAGTATTCATGTCTCCTTATTTGAGCCAGATTGCTCTGCTCTTCAATCGCCAGGATTCTTCTTGCATCAAAAGAATTTTCATTTTCTGACTCTCCAAAGTAGATAGTTTATTGAGCTCCCACATATTTAGCTCAGAATCAACACCTCTGTTCATCAGGTATTCCACTTCAAGTTCAATCTCTGATAATTCCTTTCCCATCAAGGCTTTTTTGTTCTTTTCCCACTTTATTGTGAAGTTTTTTATTACCTTGAGTTTCACCGCCAGATTATCCATGGCCGATCCCCCGAAACATCTGTCTGCATCCACACTTTCCTCACACCCGAACAGTATTCCACCTCAGAAAGCCACGTGGAGTTGAATTTGAAGGGGTAGGTTTTGAAACAGGGTTCATCATCAAATTGCAGTATAATGGGGAGATTCCGCTATGTTGTCTCTCATAATTCCCATCAAAGTTGGCTACATGGATTTCAAGATCCTTACTATTAATCATACCTTAGTCAAATTTTTGTTCCACCTCAATAGAGATTAATCATTCCGCTATGTTGTCTCTCATAATTCCCATCAAAGTTGGCTACATGGATTTCAAGGTTGATGGGCATCGTGTTATCAAAATTCTTTACACGTGAACCCTCCATAAGGATTGTTTAGCTCCCCAAATTTCTTGTTTATATGATGTACGAAGAGGCGTCTCTTTTTGAGAACCATGAAGTTCATTCACATAAACTTTTGCATTGTCATTGGTACCTTAGTATTTCATGTCCTCAATCGATGGTTGTATTGAATAAAGTTGAAATTTAGCACTCATACAAACAACATCAATGCTTTAGCATCACAAATTAACATCATTAATAATAACAAGAGCTGCAAGCAACAGCATAGATGCATGGCATGCATGGAAATGCAAATGAGAATTGCATAGACATGTAGTTTGAATACATGTCTCAAGGTGTTGTAAATACAAGAAAATACTTTAGTGTGACTTAGAGCACCAACCAGGAATTATCTATGGAAACAGTTAAACAAGTTCTATGACTGAATCACCCTCACCATTTACATGATGGGATTGCATAACTTGGTCATCATTCCTTGTCTGGGATGCAGAATTTGGGTAGGTTCTATCAAAGCATTTGAATTGATGAGGCACCTGCATTTTTTCAATTCACTAGTCATTCATAAACTCGACAAGAAAAAATGGCATAACAGCAAGATACTGGTTCAACATTCAATCAAATTGATGGCATAATAACAGATACTTGGAAGCTACTACAAGTAGATACAGATACATGGTTCAAGAAAAATATGGTACATACATTTTGTTCCACTCTACTAGTTTTTTCTTGCAATGGCATCGTAAGAACATGATGAATGTGTAATTGATTCATGAGTCTAACATTATATTTATGGTGATGATCTTATGAACTTTGTCTTTTTGACTTGAAAGCTAAGTAGGAACTTTCAAGACCATTCCGGCATGCTCGTAGCACATAATTGTTGAATGTACTAATCTAGGAAATACCATTAATTCTGTGTGTGCTACTTGTCTCCACAATTTTCCTGCCTGATCGCCCTTCCTTTATGACATGCCATCCATTGAGGTGAGGTGTGTGTTCTACAACCAGAATACCCTGAAGTGGTGACCAGTGCTAAGGTCCTGAAAGGTCTTACCACGTAGATTGGAATAGCTTACCTGAGCAGAGTTAGCTCAGGTAAGATTCAAAACCAACCCTTCTTCCTAAATATTTCAATATACATTTGTTCAAGCAATGCAGCAAACAGTCTCACACACACATAGACAAGACATGATGGAAGTTCAGAACGTGTAAAAATTGTTAAGAGTTTGTGGCAAAATTGTCATTCATGACGCCATTTAATGAAAATTTAAAATAAAAATCAAGCTTTCATGAACACGAGAGTGTCACAAAACATTAGTTTGGATTAATATTTGCCTTAAAATCATAGTAATGTGCTACAATTGGTTTCAAGATCCTAGTTTAGATCAACTCCGTTAGAAGCCGAAGCATAAGTCAACGAAACTGGAAAATTACATAGTTATTGTAGAATTTTCTACACTTTACTGTTTGTTGGTTTATGTCAACATTTCATGGTTTTCATTCCCAGTCGGTTATGCATTGACTGAAAACTACTTATGAAATTTTCAGTAACAATTAAACACACAGTAAAAATTCACTAATAGGCTGAAATACACATTTGAACATTCACACCATGAAAATGATAGACTTAGAAATTTTTGGCCAAAATCAAGCCCTGGAAAAACCCCCACGGGGAAAACCAGTTAGAGAGAGAGATTTATTATTCTTCAACAAATGTAATTTCAGTACAATGATTTTTTTCTAGCAAAAAATGTACTTATCTTCACCCAGAAAAAATACACAGAGGCTGCCTCGATTTCTGTGCCACACTGTTGTCTCAAAATCTGTGCTAATTTCTAGCACCTTGAAAACTGTGCCAACCTCGATTTCTGTGTAGATTTGTTCCTCGAAAACTGTGCCAAACTGGTACAGTCCATACAACTGTATGGACTTCGATTTTTGTGCCCAAAATACGTACCGTACGGAATCCGTACACCTCGAAAATCGTGTTGTACGGAATACCTCGATTTTTGTGCCCACAACCTGCTGTACGGATGCCTCGGTTTCTGTGCTAAAATATTAAATGTTGCTGCCTTGAACATCGTGCTTCATTTAATGTCCTCAATCTGCCTTGAAAGTCGTGCCACCTGAAAACCTGCTAAAATGCTCTCTTGAAATTCGTGCTCTTGGTCTCTTGCTCTCTTCAGCTCTTTTTCTCCTCTTGAATCTCTCAAAAGTGAGCTCAAATGCCTCCCTCAAGCCTTTTTGTCTAAACCCTAGGGTTGTTCTAATCCAACGGTGGAGATTAGATCTCATCCGATGGTTGAGATTCATTGAGAGTGAAAATACCTTTTATTTAAATCACTTAAATAAATTTCACTCACCCACTTAAGATTTATCAAAAAGTGACTTTAACTTTATAAAGTCTCATTAAGTGACATTTAATGTTGAGGGTCACCTTTTTCCCCCTTCTAAGTGACTTAGGCAAAAGTCATTAGGGGAACACTTCCCTAGGTACAAAACTAACACTCCCTCTTACCGAGGAAGGTGTTCCGCACCACTCCCAACTTATCTCTGAAGAAGACAAACTCCCCCCTCTCCAAAGACTTCGTCAGGACATCTGCAACCTGCTCATCAGTGGATATATACTGTAGCTCAACTGCCCCTCTCTGAATGTAGTCCCGAATAAAGTGGTACCTGATCTCAATGTGCTTCGACCTGTCATGGAAAACTGGATTCTCAGAGAGATGAATGCAACTCTGATTGTCACAATAAATCACCGTAGGTCTCAGCTGCTGATCAAATAAATATACCAATAACTTACAAAGCCACAGTGCTTCGCAAGTCGCCTGACTGGCTGCCATATACTCAGCCTCAGCAGAACTCAATGCAACGGACTTCTGTTTCCTGCTGAACCACGACACTGCTGCCGAGCCCAAACTGAAACAGCAACCGGAAGTGCTCTTTCGGTCTCTCACACAACCTGCCTAGTCTGAATCTGTGAACCCAACCAAGCTGACTCCACCTGAACCCCTGTAGTCCAGACCATAATCCATTGTCCCTGCTAGGTATCTCAAGATGTGCTTTTCGGCCACCCAATGCACACTCCTAGGCTGCACCATGAACTGGCTAAGAGTGTTGACCGCAAAGCACAAGTCTGGCCTGGTGTTGACTAGATACATCAATGATCCGATGAGCTGACGATATAGTGTGGGATCCACCAACTTACCCTCTGAAGCATGAAGTTGCTTCAAGTTGGTGATCATAGGTGTAGACATAGGCCTGCAGTCCTCCATCCGATAACTCTTCAGAATATCCGCTGCATACTTCCCCTGTCCTAGGAAAATATGTCCAGGCTCCTGCCAAACCTCCATCCCCAAATGGTAATGCATCAGCCCAATATCAGTCATCTCATACTCAGCTGCAATATCTCTCTTGCACTGTTCAATAAGACGCTCATCTCCAGTGATAAATAAGTCATCAACATATAACAGAAGAATGAGTGGATCTCCACCAACCACAATGTAGTATAGGTTGGGATCAGCCTCATTCTTCTGAAATCCCATCGAAGTCAAATATGCATCGATCCTGGAGTACCAAGCTCTAGGAGCTTGCTTCAGACTGTACAAGGCTTTCCTAAGCCTGCACACATGAGAATCTCTCCCATGTATCTTGAATCCCTGTGGCTGCTCCAAATACAACTCCTCCTGCAGAAGACCATTGAGAAATGCGGTCTTCACATCCATCTGGTGGATCTTCCAACCCATCTCTACTGCTATAGATATCACTTCCCTGATAGAGGAATACCGAGCAACTGGAGCAAATGTCTCATCATAGTCAACTCCCTCAACCTATGAGAACCCCCTAGACACAAATCGAGCCTTGAATTTCTCCACACTGCCATCTGCAGCATGCTTGACCTTGTAAAGCCACTTGGAAGTCACAACTGACTTCCCCTCAGGTCTCGGCACAATCTTCCAAGCATCATTCTTCATGATGGAATGGTACTCTTCCATCACGGAATCTCTCCATACATGATGCTAAGAAGCCTCCTCAAATGTAGAAGGTGCAGAGTTACGAAGACTCGCAACAAGGGCCATCCCATATCTGTCTGGCTCAACAACTGTCATGATTGCCTCCTGAGGTCTACCAAATGCTTCTACTTCCTTTAAGGTGTCCTGAAGCCACTTAGGCTTCTTCTTCCTTGAAGGCTCCTCCCAAACTGGTGTATCCTCATCTGAGGAAGTGCCAGAAGCAGAAGGTCTAACACCCCGAGGACCTGTAGCTGATGAACTAGTCCCTGAGGACCCTGTAATCTGTGAGCCTGAAACCTGTGATACTGAACCTGTACCTGTACCTGTAATATGAACCACTGATCCTGTAGAAGCTGTGCCTATACCCTGTGATCCAGTCACCCCAGAAACCTGTAGACCTGAAACCTGAATCGAAGAAGCCTGTCTCAACTGAGGTGTGGGAACTGGTGGCTCCCCCTGCTCCATCTCTCTCGACTTCCTGAAGGCCCTCTCCTCATCAAACTTCACTTCCCACCTAACTACAACTCTCCTCTGGCCAGGAATGTAAAGTCGATATGCCTTCGAAGTCTCATCGTAACCCACAAAGATACCTCTCTCTGCAGTGGGCTCGAACTTCGTCCTCTTCTCAGAAGGGACGTGAGAGTAAGTCAGAGAGCCAAATATCTGAAAATGGCTCACCTCGGGCTTCTTGCCTGAATACATCTCCTCTGGAGTCATCTTCCCCAAAGCACGGTGAGGACTCCTGTTCTGCAGATACATTGCAGTGTTGCAAGCCTCTGCCCATAGAAAGAACGGCAACCCCTGATCATGAAGCATGGCTCTCGCTGCTCCAACGATCGACCTGTTCTTTCTCTCTGCTACTCCATTCTGATCAGGAGTGTAGGGAACTGTCAACTGTCGCTGTATACCCTCCTGCCTGCAGAAAGCATTGAACTCCTTGGAGGTATACTCACCCCCATTGTCTGATCTCAACATCCTGATCTTCCTCCTCGTCTGCTTCTCCACAAGGGCTTTGAACCATTGGAAGACACTCAATACAAGTGGGGACTTCTTGTTCCTCAAGAAGTAGATCCAGGTCTTCCTAGAGTAGTCATCAATGAAGCTAATATAGTACTCATGATCATTTAGAGATACTGAGGACATAGGACCGCAAATGTCAGAATGAATCAAGTCAAGCACTCCTGCTGCTCTCGTGTCACTGCTAGGAAAAGCAGTCTTGGTGTACTTTCCCAAAGCACACCCCCTACACACATCACTCTGCTCAGTGTCGAACTCAGGTAAACATGTGACCATGCTCTTCAACAATCTCAGAGCGGGGTGATGTAAATGGGCCATCCTCTTGTGCCATAACTCACATAGCTCACTGTTGCTGCTGTGTGCTAGAGCATGTTGTGGCTAAAACAATAACTTGTACAGTCGTCCACATCTAACTCCAATATCCATGGGGGTAGATACACCTGTGGTCTTGGGAAACACCTGCACTCTCCCATCTGAGAAACACACCCCAAGACCCCTGTCCTCAATAGTGGAAACTGAAACAAGGTTCTTTTTCAGCCCAGGTACGTACAACACATCCCTCAAAGTCATGGGACTCATGGACTCCCTCTCAAATGTAATGGTCCCCTGACCCACTGCTCTAACAATGGTGTTGTCACCAAGTACCAACTCCACCTCTCTAGCTGTCCGTGATAGCTCGGAGAACAAGTCCCGAGTACCTGTCATGTGTCTCGAGGCTCCGCTGTCAATGCACCACATACCAGTGGTGGATGGACCTGTCTAATGCCCTGTCAACAATGAATGCTCACTCTCCATATCCATGTTTGTGCTGGTGGCTAAGGAGACTCTCTCTCTCTCAATCTGTCCAGCATATAGGGAAAACTCCCTCTGAAACCTGTCACCAAAATCATCAACCTCTGCTGAGGCTGCTGTCTGCTGTCCCTGTCCCTTCTTCTTCTTCTTGCTTGGACACTGTGATGCATAGTGCCCAAACGCCTGACAACAATAACACTTGATTTTACTCAAGTCCTTCTTTTGTCCACCCTGCGGTTGCTGCTGCTGCTGCCCCTTGGCCCCATTCTTCTTGGGACCTTTCTTCTTCTTACCCTTGGCTGTCAGTGCTATGTTCTCCTAATCTACCCCACCACTTGATGAACTGCCCTGTACGAGACCCCTCCTAGTCTCCTCCTACACAAAGTCATCCCACAATCTCTCCCAAGACGGTAGGTTCTCTCTACCCACTATGGCCTGCACAAATGCACTCCAGGACTTTAAAGCCCCATTCACTGCTGTGCGTACTAGCTCAGTAGGAGATACCACTTCACCAACCGCTGCCAGTTCATCCCGAACTGCAGAAATCCTAGTGAGGTAAGCTGTGACTCCCTCTCCTCCATTCATCTTGATACTCTTGAGTTTCTCCTTCAGAACCATCTTTTTGTTCTCATTGGAACTCTCATACAAGCTGGTCAAGGCACTCCACATCTCATGTGCCTTGGTCTTCCCGGAAATGTGAGGGATTATGTGGTCTTTTACTGCATCAAGGATGATCCTCCTAGCCTTACAGTCCTTCTTGTTGAAGGCTGAAAGTGCTATAGTATCTGTGCCATCTGGAATGGCAATGGGGTTGGCAGCAGTGTTCCTCACCACCTCCACCCATAGCTCATTCTCCTCCAAAATCAACAAGATTCTGGCCTTCCAAGGCACAAAATTTTCTATCCCATTCAGCCTATCCTCAATCCTCAGACCTGTAGCCATCTGAACACCAACCCAACAGAACGCTGCCCACTAACAGTAGATAAAAAACTGAAGTTTCTGAGATCTGAAAATTCATGTGTGTCTGTAAACTATCACTGTTTTCTGCCCCCTTGCTCTAATACCATGTAGAATTTTCTGCACTTTACTGCACGGGGGGGTCAGTTGGTAGGCAATATCCTATAACGTCCATTCATATTGGGGAGTAAACTATGATACAAAAATGAGAAAATATATTTCCATGTATTAAGGGGCCGAGGGGGCTTAACTATGTTATATGGAAACACAAATATTTAGGGTATATTTTATTACATTTTGTGTAGAAGCGGTGGAGGGGAGGCAGAGGGAAAATACTATAAATATAATAGTTAGTACATAGTTAGGATGATATGTAAAGTATTAATTTAATGTCATATATAGGATGTAATAAAAAAGAAAATATTTTAAAAGCTATCACTTTAGTAGTCTAGGAACTATGTTGCATGGATAATACTAATCCAAAGTAAAAACATTAGGCCATGGTTAAGGACTCAAATCCATCTAGACATATTACCATTAATGTTTTATACTCTCCATTCAATCCTTGGAATCGTGTACAAAAGTTAACACATTATATTGTAATGGTTTCGTTCTACATAATAAGTATAGTATGTGATGTATTATAATATAATATGTGTTGTATTGCAATATAATATAATTGGAATAAATAACAATATTAACATGCAAAATCCAAATTGAAATAAGTAATAAAATAATAATCTCACTATGTGAAATTCAAATTATAATAAATAATAAAGTAATAGTATTAATTGAAAAATAACATACATGGAAAATGTATTGAATATACATCAACCAATATATGGTGACCAAATCTTGGAAAGCATCACCAATTTTGGCATAGCCTAATGAGAATTCTTATAATTGCCATCCAAAAAGCAAACCTTATTAGTGTTAAGTGTCTATGTGCTATCTCAAAGTTCAATTAATACTTACCAGCGACTCGTATTCCATTAAATAGGATGAATATCAACACAATTTGAGTGATTGCTATCACTATAAGTTCTCATTTTGGTAAATATGTAATTTTATCACCCAATATTTGACAATCTAGAACTAACTTTTTTCCATAGGAACTATTATATTGACAATCTAGAACTAACTTTCGCAATCTAGAACTAACTTTCCCCATAGGAACTATAATATTGACAATCTAGAGCTAACTTTCGCCATAGGAACTATTATATTGAAATCAAGTTTGGAGGATTGATAAAAAATCTGTTAAGATGAAAAAAGGGACTTATCATAGATAAAATCGCTAGTAATTGTTTTGTAACTCAGGACTTAAATATGTTTATATGATAGACGGATTTGGTGCATGTGATCTAAACATAGAGCGATCTAAGAATGGGATTTGGTAATATGGTCATTTCAATTAGTGTCACTAAGTAACATATTGTTGAGCCAGTTGTGATTGGATAGAGATGTACACTACGATTAAGGCTTTTTTCTCAAGAATGAAATCATTTCGGGATCATTTGGTAAAAGATATCCTATCACGTCCATTCGTATTGGAAAATAAAAAATGAAATCTAAGCATACTAAATCTGTGATCCATTGAGCAAGATGAAAATGCATGCAAACATAAATATATATGTTGACCTTTAAACGGTGATCTGCATCTTGTTGAGCAATTTGAAAAAACACATACAAAGCAATCTCACCTACCGCCATAATTCTCAAACACCTACCATAACATCATATAACATTTGATTGGTGTTCCCACCTCATCCACGTGAATATCACGTGATGGGAAGTCTAGTACGCAACTTCACCATGAGCCATATTGCCACGGGTGTCTGGAAAATTCATTTTCCCTCCAATCTAAGACTTTCCCTCCATATTTCTTAGAAACCAAATATTTCCGCATTCTTCCCCAAGTGACCTGATCTAGGTTGTTCATTTGGACGTGTCTTTGGTCACTTGGTCGACTCAATACTCCACTGGTCTGTTCTTGCTTGAATTAGTACTCTACTGGTCTGCTCTTGGTGACGGGTATGTACTCTGTTGGTTTGCGCTTGGGTTGGCATTATATATTTTGAAAAATATTTCAACATCTTGAATGGGGAATATATAGCAAGAGTAAAATCACTATTTTGTTCTGTATCAATTCGCTCAGATCCTGTTTATATTTAAGAAAAATTGATTGCAATAGCCCCTCACTAGTACATGAAGTGATACAATGAACCAGTTCGATGCTTGTTGAGTGAATATATTTAATGAATAAATTTTCCAAGTATCTACATCAGTGCATGCATAGCTCAGAATGCCCTTGGTACATAAATCAGCCACCCAGAACTCACCTACTCCATTTCTAGCAGTACCAGGCTCTCATATCCCTTCTCTGAATCCTCACACATCACGTTCTTCCAGCGGGAATGAGATTTATGCTCAGGACCTGAAAACACTTCAGAGATGGGCTTCCTTGCTTGAATCTTCCCTTAAACAGGAAGAAGTGCAGGCTTATTTACATCTTTGAAAGCCCCTTTTTCTATTGGTATCGTGGTTTGTTGTCGCTGGTTTTTAAGGGTGCTTCTTCGTAGATGGAACTTGGTATCGTGGTTTGTTGTCGCTGGTCTTTAAGGGTGCTTCTTCTTAGATGGAAATTTGCTATTGTTAGTCTTTAAGGGTGTTGGTCTTTAGGGGTGCTTCTTCGTGGATCATTGGGAATATCCCTTCCATGCACTTTTGTAGTGCCTCTCATTGGACTACATAATTTATGACTTCATGCAATGCTAGACTAGCTATTATATTCAGCTTCACACATTCCATTGCAAAAAAAGCCTCCAAGCATACCAATGTTTCCATGGTTGGCAGAGCTTCTAACGCAGAGAAGACAGAAACAGTTAGCCACCAAAGCTTTGTACAATGCGTCGATCTACTTATGCTTTTAATCTTCACATATCTCTTTGCGTAAACTTGTCCAAAGATAAGAATGTTTCCATTGGCAGCTCTACTAACTTGGAGCACCTACTAACATTTAGGATTCCAAACTTTTCCCACTGCACCAATGCACTTATTCTCTTCATCCTCACACATCCTTATGTGTCAAATTCCTCCAAAGATCCCAATTTTTTCATACATCGCAACACTTTTATCTCAGAGCACCCTCGAACATTTAGGATTCAAAGCTTTGTCAACTGCACCAACCCTATTACGCTTTTGAACTTCATGTTATCATTCACAGTTAAATATCTTACCTTTGTAGTGTTGTGATGAAGCTATGGATACATTTAATCCTTTGAAATGAATATATGTTTTTAATCAATATTCCTAAAATTCAGTCAATTGAAATGAATGCTCTATTTCTAATCACTTTTTCTTTAGAAATTGAAGGAGGCTAAACACGCAACGTTTTCATTTTTTCGATGGTTTTTCTCCTTTTGCATGGATTTTGGCTAGAATCTGCTGAATGTTTTCTCTGAATTTGATTTTTCCGTAACTCAAATCATTTTTTAGTGCAGAAATAGATTTTGCAAGTTTGACAACTCTTATATAGAATTCCCAAAATCGATTGCCAGATTTAATCCAAAAATGGCTTGGAAAAAAGAAAAAGACAATGGAAAAAACGTGGCCTTATTATTAGACTACTCTTTAGAAATTTAGTGAGGTGAATTGACTTGAATGCTTTTCTTTTTAATCATTTTTCTTATATTTATGTTTTATATTGGTCCTATCAATCCTCCCTTTGCTTGGCATACATTTATCCTTACCGCTACTGATTATTTTAGTGGTCAGAGGCTGTCCCCTTTAAATAAATGCAAAGATGATGAGGTGATCTTGCCAATATTGCTCATGTTATTTTGTTCCATGCATCTTGGTTATGAGAAACTTTGTTGTTTGTGTTGTATATTGCAACCTCAGGAGCACAACTTTGTTACTACTTTTGTGTCCTCAAGCATCTAAGAGAGGATAGTCATCGAATGTGTTTATTGTAGTTGTAAATGATGTGCTAGTGGGGATTGATTGTATAACATTAGTTTGCATACTATTCTTCCCTAGTACATGATTAGATTAAATTATAATAATAAACATATTTTAAATATTTGATAATTAATTTAATTTTTAGGATAAACACAACTAATATATTAAAACATTTAAAAGAAAATTTAGGTGTTAATTTATTTTATATTATATTTTATATAAGATGCAACAACTACATTGCTTATTCCACTTCTTCAATCATGTTTATAAAATTAAAATGGGATTTATTTATTAGATTAAAATATCAAAGACATTGTTGGTAGATACTAGGGTATTGTGGCATTAATTAAAATTTGTTAGAATGTTATTGACAAACATATATTCTGTTGTAGTAGGTTTTTAATAAAAGATTTTTTTAAAGACATAAAGATAAGAAATAAAGAAAAAATAGTTAATTGCATTATTAATTTGAAATAAAGAAAAAATAGTTAATTGCATTATTAATTTTAAATGAATTGAATTAGATTTGTGTTTTATATATATATATTTATATGGGTGTAAGTGGAATATTCTTTAATATGAATAATGTTGAATAAAGAAAAAAAGTATGATTTAAACTAAAATTCAAATAGGTTTGTAGGTTTAGAGTACAAAAAGTGGACATAGAATACATCTATTTCATTTTGTAGGTTTAGTGATGTGTAGTATCCATGAGGATGCATTTCCATGTATAGTTAGATTAATCTTTCTTGATTAATTATTTATTTCAACTTTTTGTATTCTTCTTTAACATTTTCACATTGCCAGTTAGGAATATTTGTTAGATTGAGTTAAATTTGACACATTCATAATTGTAATTTCAATATATGAAAGACATCCATCTTAATATTGTATTCGAACTAACATGAACATAGTTGAAATCTAAATCCATATTTACATACCCTATGTGTTATTGTTACCATGAAATGTTATCATATAAGTTTCACCATCTGTGTATCTTTATAACTATTGCATGATTGAAATTTAATAATGGATATTCTCCCCTCTTCTGTAAAGATAAAAAAACTAGATATAACTCAAGAAAAGGTAACTAAATGTTGTTAGTTCCCTTGATTGCAAGAAAAAATGTAGAGGAAGTGAAGGCAATTCATTGCATCTTGTGAATGACCCAAATCCAATCTACGTGTTGTGTTATTGGAAAGTAAGATGATTTTTTCTATGTTCATTTGGGTTCAAACATCAATGATGTTTGTTTTGATAGGAAGGTGGAGAAGACCATCCACGTAAGGGTTTCAATTTCGCATTTTTATGGAGTTTAATTTATTAAACTTATATAGAAAACATGAGCTCTCTATGGCTATAATTGTTTTTACATGATATAAAATTGGTAGATTGGCAGGCTGTGGTGTGAAAAATCTACAATTCTCATATTTTCTAATCATTGCACCAACTATTGGACTATCAGTATTTTACATTCTTTATTACATTGATCTCTTGATTGGGTTGCATTTTACGGATTTTTCCCTCTCCATTACTGTTTCAATGGGTCTTCCACTATCCAATGCTACAAATTGATCGGTCACCCCTGTAATCCCTGTGGGATCATTATTAGCATTATACTATTATTTTATTTAGCATCATGTTTGCTTATACTAAGATGCGTTAAGGCTCATGTTTGTTACAACTTGATAATATGATATAAAGACGGTATTGAAATTGGGTTGATAAAAATGGATACCTACAATATTTAGTGAAACTAGGGGTTTTCTTAATTGGAAAGGTATATTAGGAGGGGTGTTCAACAATATAATTTTAGGAGGAATTTTCCAATATTTAGTGAAATTCGGGACATTCTTTAATATCTCGTGAACTCTCGTGCTATGTAACAAGTTCGCTGAGTGAACCCCCCGTGCTTTACTGTTTGCTGGTTTATGTCAACATTTCGTTGTTTTCATTCCCAGTCGGTTATGCATTGACTGGAAACTACTTATGAAATTCTCAGTAACAATTAAACACACAGTAGGAGTAGACTGGACTGCCGTTGGATAGCGAGACGAGAGCTTCACGAGGGTTTGTCTTGACGCGCTTTGCAGCTGCCATGGCTGCTCCTGGGGGAGGGAATCCCCCTCCCTCCTCACCGATCTCGGCGGAAGAGGCCTTCAGAAGGCTCATCGATCCTAAGGGGAAGAATCCTTCGCCTCCTTCGATCCCGAATTTTATTAAAAAACTGGATGCAATCCATGAAATCGTTTTACCTGCTGAGAATGCCATCAAAAGTGCCCTAGCCTTGTCATCTCGAGGGCTGGTAGGCCAATTTATGGGTTTATGGCCATCAACAAGAACAACAGATGACTGGATACAACGCAACTGGAGGCCCCAACTGAAACACAGCGTGACTTGCTACCCAGTGGGAAGAGGTTTTTACATCTTTGAATTCATAACAAAAGAAGATCGAGACCTAATCTTCAGAAACGGACCCTATTTTATGGGATCTCAAGGTTTATACCTCAATAGATGGACTCCAGATTTTGATCCAAGCGTAGACGTCCCAAAAGAGGTGCCGGTCTGGGTTCGGCTCCCAAACCTACCTGCTCACTGTTGGAACCCCGATGCGTTGGAAAAAATTGGAAACGGCTTGGGTAGATACATCGATAAAGCAGATCCAAAGGGGCAATACTCCTGTGCTAGGATCTGTGTGGAGGTCGATCTTGAAGCGGGTCTCCCAGAAGCAATCAAACTCTCCATTGGCGCCTGGTATCACTTCCAACAACTGGACTATGAGCAGTTGCCTTTCAAATGCAGGCTCTGCCATGAGCACGGCCACTTTCAAAGAACCTGCCCCAAAGCCCAACCCCAGGAGGAGACTGAAGGTTGGCAAAAAGTCAAGAAAAGCAGAGCTGCAACCAAAACCCAAGAAAAAAGAACCACAAACACCGTGCAAATTCCAGTTCCAAAAGAAACGACCAAAAGCAAAGAACCAGAACCAGGGAAAGCAGCAGCAGTTCAAAACAATGCCTCCACATCGAACAAGGTAAATCCTTCTCAAGACTTAGTTACAGAAATATTTGTTTTGGAAGATAATGCAAAGAATAAACCCGAAGAAACTCTAGAAGCTGGAGAAATACCCCAGGAAGCAAATGAGGAACAATCACCTCAAGACCATGTAGAAACTCAACATACAGATTCCCCCATACATGCGTCCACTCCTGATCCGCTTACAAAAGATCTGGATCACGATCCTTCCATACTGGAATCTGAATCGGGGGGGTATACTGAGGAATCAGCCTCAGATACCAGCAGCTCACATGCAACGCCCAGTCAGCCAGCCAAAGTTCTAGGCCGTAAATCAAAGAAAAAGCACAGAGAAGAGAAAGCCCACCAAGACATAAACAAAGGCTCTCAGCAAACCCTCGACTCAATGGTCACCAGATCAAAGCAAGGCCAGGGCCCCAAGGGGGGCCCCACTCCAAAGAAAGTTTAAATGCGATACGTCTCCTGGAACTGTAGAGGCCTAGGTTCCAAAGCCAAAGAAGAAGCACTGAAGGACATCATTAGAATCAATAAGCCTGACTTCCTCTTAGTTCAGGAGACGAAACTGGAGGACTCAATCCTCCACCAATCTGCGATCAAATTCTGGAAAAAAGGACCAGGGAAAGCCATCAGTTCAAGAGGAGCCTCGGGAGGAATAGCTACCTTCTGGGATGCCTCCAAATTTGACCTAATAGAATATTATTGCAGCATGCACTGGATCTACACCAACTTTCGACATATAGAATCTGGACTACAAGCAAGTCTTTTCAATCTTTATGTGCCAAATCTGGCTTCTGAAAAAGCTCATTGTTGGGATTCTTTGGAATCCTTCCTCAACTATCACAACCCCAAAAACATCATTCTAGCAGGGGACCTCAATGTAACACTCTCAGCAGATGAAAAGAAAGGAGGCTCCCCAATAAGAGACCAATCCAGAGAATGGGTGGAGGATCTTATCCTGGGGTGGGACCTTATTGACATTAAACCCTCTATTGGAAAGTTCACCTGGACTAACAAAAGGCTGGGCCCTGGTCACATAGCGGCTCGGCTTGACAGATTCCTGATCCATTCTGACTTCCTTACTCTTGGTCTGTTGGCCTCCTCCAAAATTCTCCCTAACTATATTTTGGATCATAAACCCATTCTCCTGGAGCTCTCTTCGGAACCCAATCTGGGTCCTATCCCCTTCCGCTTCAGCCCGCTCTGGATTCTCCAAGATGACTTTCTTCAAGTTGTTTCTGACTCCTGGTCAGTTCCTTTCCCTGGGTCCCCTTCCTTTTCCTGGGAACAGAAATTAAAAAGGCTGAAAAAGGACCTTAAAACCTGGGCTAAACACATCAAATCTCCCTCCTCGTGCAGAACTGAATCCCAAAAAGCTCTTGATTCTCACCAGCTCTCCATGGAAAATATCCCAATATCCCCTCAGATCCAAGCTACTGAAACAAATCTCCAAAAGCAATTCTACCAAGACTGCAGAGTAGAAGAGGAACATTGGAGACAAAAATCAAGGAGTTTGTGGCTCGAAAGTAGAGACAAAAACACCTCTTACTTCCATAAGCAAGCGGAGGCTCAAAAGAATTACAAAGCTGTCACCGAGATTAACTATCAAGGCACTCTAGTAAAAAACTTTGATGATATCAAAAATGCTGCCTTTAACACTTTCAAAGACCTCTTCTCTGCTCCGGTTGAAGATCCTCTAAACCCCCATGATCATCCTTTCAATCTTATCCCCAACCTTGCCCAAGAGTCTGATAACAGCCTCCTCACTGCCCCTATTTCTATGAAGGAACTCAAACTATCCCTGTTCCGAATGAAACCTGATAGTGCTCTGGGCCCGGATGGGTTCACAGCAAGATTTTATACCACCTGTTGGGACTTGATAAAGATGGATCTTCTTAGAATGGTAAGACATACCCAAAATACCAATAAGCTGGGTGGAAGCACAAACTCGGCTTTCCTTACACTGATCCCCAAAGAAAAAGGGGCTAATCATTTCTCCAGATTTAGACCCATCTCTCTCTGCAATCTGAGCTATAAAATTGTAACCAAAATCATTGCAAACAGGCTCAAAAACATTTTGCCTCGAATAATCCCGGAAAATCAAGGAGGGTTCATAAAAGGCCGCCAGATTCAGGACAATATCTTGTTGGTCCAAGAAGCCATCCACTCCAGCCACCAATCCAAAGAAGAAGGCATGGTGATAAAACTAGATCTAGCCAATGCCTTTGATAGAGTAAAACACGATTTCTTGTTCCTAGTTATGAAGAAACTTGGCTTCTCTGACCCCTTTGTAAATTGGATCCAAGGCTGCATAAGTTTGCCCTGGATTGCCCCGCTAGTAAACGGTCGTCCCACGGAATTCTTCCAAGCTTCTTGGGGCCTAAGACAAGGCTGCCCTCTCTCTCCGCTGCTCTATGCAATTCAAGCATCTGTCCTAAGCTTCCAACTGATCGAAGCCCAGCAAAGGAACTCCCTCCCAGGTCTCCATTTGGCAGCAAATGTTAAAAGAATCAATCATGCGCAGTTTGCAGATGATACTCTTCTTCTGGGAGGAGCCAGTCTCCATGTAGCCAGAAGATTCAAACATGAGCTGTATATCTACAAATAGGTTTCAGGTAGTAAGATTAACTTCCAAAAAAGCAAGATATATGGCTGGAATTGTACTATCAGAGAGCTGGGCGAGATAGCTAGAATTTTAGGAATGGAAGCAGTCCATGATTGGGACTCTATCACATATCTAGGGGTCCCAATTGCCAAAGGAATTCCAAAAGCCAGTCAATGGAACCCCATCCTGGACAAATTCAAAAGACGAATTCAAAATTGGGGCTCAAACTGGCTAAATCAGGCAGGAAAGACGGTTCTCCTAAAATCAGTTTTGATGAGCATCCCGATCTATCAAAACTCCATCCTCATTGCTCCCTCTTCTATTATTGGGAAAATGGAAGCTCTAATCAGGAAATTTCTCTGGGAAGGAGGTAAAGGAAACCATCACAGAATCCATCTGGTAGGCTGGGACAAAATCCAAAAGCCATACAAGGAAGGAGGTCTGCAAATCAGAAGGCTATCAAGACAGAATCTAGCCATGGGGGCAAAAATTCTCTGGAAACTAGTCTCAGGCCGCGAAAGTTGGAGCAAAAAAGTCATAAGAAAAAAATACTTTCCAGGACCAAGATTAAGATGTCTAGACAAGCCTTCCCATCGGAAGAAAGGTTCTCCAATTTTTACTCTCTGTATCAAAGCATTAGAGCATTTCACAAGCCTCCTTTACTGGATTCCTGGGAATGGGAAAAAAATAAACCTATGGGAGGACCCTATCTTGGGAGAACAACCTCTAGGTCAGCTTTCAGAAATTGGAAATCTAAAAATATGGATGCAGCACAGAAACAAAGAAACTCTCTGGGATATCTCCAGTTGGGAGGAGGAAGGGAACAAAACCTGGAAAGATTGGAACCTTGGCAATGTCCCTCCGGACCTAAAAGCCGAAGTTGAGCACTTATTACATCTTCTTCAAGGTAAATCCCCCCAATCAGATACCGCCAAAGACACCAGAGGATGGGGCCACCGATCTGGCTATTATACAGCTGCTGAGGGGTACAAAACACTTCAAAATGTGCATTACGCCCCTCCAAATCCTGCAAAATGGAACTTTATATGGGCCAACCCCTTTATCCCCAAAATAGACTTCTTCTGTTGGACCGCAGCTCACAACAACATTTTAACAGGTGACACTCTAAAAAGAAGAGGAATGGAAGGCCCTTCAAGATTCCCTCTGTGTCTCGAAGATGAAGAAACAACAAATCATTTGCTGCTATTTTGTCCTTTCTCAATGGAAGTCTGGGCGCAGGCGATCACCCCAGGCCAAGGCACCATAGACATTACTAGAAACTTATCTGATCTCTTCTCCAATTGGGTCAAAAACTCACCCTTTGATCTTCAAAAGAAAAATCTCCTTAAGACAATATGGATGTGGATCCCCAAAGTAATCTGCTGGAAGATCTGGCTTGAGCGCAACAGACGCATCTTCAGAGACGAGGCAAGCTCCAGCTCCAATGTTGTAACCAAATGCATAGCTCTTTTGGGGGAAGTTGCAGACTCCAGAGCAACCCTATCCAACTCTAAAACTCTCAATCCTCACGAAGCAAGTTGGTTGGCTAAATTCACCCTCAAAGATGTCCCCGCCTCTATATCCTCCACAACTCACGAAAGATGGGAAATCCGACTGGACGAACTTGAATTCCAAAAATGGAGAACCTCATTAAAGGAATGCTGCCTCTTTTTTGATGGGGCCTCCAAGGGAAATCCTGGCCAAGCTGGAGCAGGGGGGGTCCTCCTCAACACAAAGAATGAAATCCTATCCACTTTTGCCTGGGGACTAGGGATAGATTCAAACAACAAAGCTGAAGCTCTGGCCCTCTGGCAAGGACTAAAGCAGGCTCAAATCAATAATATCACAGAAATCACGGTGTTCGGAGACTCTCGGATCATAATCCAAGCAATGGTCCTAAAGAAGCTTTCACACCAGATCAGTCTTACAAGGATCCTTAGCAGAATCTTCATGATTGCATCGAACTTCAGGAAAATTAGATACTACCATGTCCTCCGGGATCTTAATGGTCAAGATGATGCTGAGGCAAACAGAGCCGTTCTCCTAGGCAGGAGTATCATCTCAGTAAATGACAGAGAATCCACTTGTAATCTACCTTAAGTCAGGAAAGCTATCTAAAAGGAATAATTTCTGGGAAAATAATTTCAATATGGTCAATTCTGCTCTCAACATGGGACCCCACGATTGCCAGATGCCTCCGGACTATGTCACATGCTCCTGTGACTCATCGGGACGCCCATCATCCTACTTACTTAGCACGCATGGGAGTTCTTTCCCATCTCCGCGTTCAACTTGCTATGCCCAAAGCAACAGCAGTATACAGCTCAGTAGTGCTTTTGCATCGAAGAAAAGAGACAAAGGCCCCAGTATTTTATCATGGCTTCGGTGGTTTCTACCTCTGGCACCCAGCCTGTGGAGGAGCATCTGGAATAGCTACAACAGTCCCTCGATCTTCTCAAAGCCAAATCAGAGGAGTAGGGAGAGCTACTGCGCTCAATCGTCTCAGAAGACCTCAACCAATGAAGAAAATTTAGCACAGAACTCCAGAAACTCAAAAGATGAATTCAAAGATACCAAGGGTGGATTGGCATACTTCGAGGACATGGTCTACGCCCACTTCAAAGACAACGCAGTTATCTCAGGAGACTATGGGAACATAATCGCCACCTTGGACTCGCTAACCAGAAGATCATGGAGAACCTCAGCCTCAAATATGCTCTCCCCCGACTTCTTCAGCTTCTCTGATGTTATTTTAGGACCTACAATTTACTCTGGAACAATCTATGTAATCTTGTCTTATTCTATCTTGCTTTATAGTCCTGGAATCTATGGGCATTCCAAATCCAAGAATTTTGTCAATCCAGAACTCGATCTCTATGTAATGCAGCACCCGGTGGCTGATTCACCGGTTTCTAATTAAACCTCCCAATGTTATGGTAAAAAAAAACAATTAAACACACAGTAAAAATTCACTAACAGGCTGAAATACACATTTAAACATTTACACCATGAAAATGATAGACTCATAAATTTTTGGCCCAAATCAAGCCCTAGAAAAACCTCCACGGGGAAAACCAGTTAGAGAGAGAGAGATTTATTATTCTTTAGTAAATGTAATTTCAGTACAATAATTTTTTTCCAGCAAAAAATGTACTTATCTTCACCCAGAAAAAATACACAGAGTTTGCCTCGATTTCTGTGCCACACTGTTGTCTCAAAACTGTGCCAAACTGGTACAGTCCGTACAACTATATGGACTTCGATTTCTGTGCCCAAAATCTGTACCGTACAGAATCCGTACACCTCGAAAATTGTGTTGTATGGAATACCTCGATTTTTGTGCCCACAACCTGCTGTACGGATGCCTCGGTTTCTGTGCTGAAAGATTAAATGTTGCTGCCTTGAAAATCGTGCTGCATTTAATGTCCTCAAGCGGCCTTGAAAGTCGTGCCACCTGAAAACCTGTTAAAATGCTCTCTTGAAATTCGTGCTCTTGGTCTCTTGCTCTCTCCAGCTTTTTTTCTCCTCTTGAATCTCTCAAAAGTGAGCTCAAATGCCTCCCTCAAGCCTTTTTTTCTAAACCCTAGAGTTGTTCTATCCAACAGTGGAGATTAGATCTCATCCGATGGTTGAGATTCATTGAGAGTGAAAATACCTTTTATCTAAATCACTTAAATAAATTTCACTCACCCACTTAAGATTTATCAAAACGTGACTTTAACTTTATAAAGTCTCATTAAGTGACATTTAATGTTGAGGGTCACATTTTTCCCCTTCTAAGTGACATAGGCAAAAGTCACTAAGAGAACACTTCCCTAGGTACAAAACTAACAGTTATTACATGATTAAACAATATTATTAACATTCCAAGCAAAGACCGAGACAAGAACCTGCCGTTGCCAACCAAGGAGGAGAATTTGTTCCTACTGCTTCTTCACTGTTTCAAAACAAAATCCAAAGCATTGCTTCCTAGTCCTACGTCTAAAGGACTAGGATATTCTCTCCTTCCCTTTTCCTTTTATACGCTGCTTCTACAACATTACAAATCCTAGCTGCCATGAAAAACTTTTCTATCATCTCAATTGTGTCCAGATTCATGTGCACGGCCTCAAGGGATTCAAATAGAAGTGCATAAAAAAGAAGGGATTCCTGGAAATTCTGTGCAAGCGATCTTCCAGCTTTCTCGTTCTCATGGTCAACAACCACTACTATCTTCAGGTAGATTCATTTAATAAGGTTCAAAATAGAAGCTATTGAGTCCTTCGAGAGTAATCCTTGCATCCCAAGAGAATAGTTCACTGCTATGGTATCTCCTTCTTTCAGGTTTAACATTGAAGGATTCAAGTCTTCATTATGCGGAATTTCAAGCACCTGAAATGCGAACAATATATTCAAGTTTTCTGCAAAAATACATAGATTCTCCCTTATCAAGTGCAAACCTGTTAAAAATGATTTCGTTTTTGGGAAGTTGTGTCATGAAAATGCCTCCTTGACTTAGTTTTGGTTTGACTACTAATTCATAGAAGGATTTCGTGAAGCTGTTAGCAGGGACCCCTTCAATATGATCCGCAAGGTCTCCAATAATGACGTCAAAATATTTGCCTTTGTTTTCCAGCTCGGCTCTAAATATGAATTCAAATTATTAGCAAGTCAACCTTGCCCTATTATTGTATACTACAAGCGGCTAAAAAAATAAAAGCGATGGAGGCCGAACCTTGCAACATTGATGATAAGATCAAGCCACAAATTGATGAATGCTTCTTGATTTACCACCAAATGTTTCGTGCAGAAGTCGAAAAGTTCCTTTCATAATTTAAAAAGATATGCAAACCGGTCAGCATTTCTTTCGCTTATAGAAGAAGATTTCAATGTCCAGAAGAACACTCAGATGCTGGAGATTTTCAACATTTTAGAGTTTAATTAAATATTTTAATACCTCATCAGTGTCACACCGAATGACTTTATTGAATCTCTTGTGCCTTAGTATTTCCCTGGCAGTTGATCCCTGGACGCCTCCCATTATGAAAACGATCTTAGGACTGTTATTGCACAATATCGATCTATCTGATGCAAGAAGGACAATAAATAACTAAATATTTATATTAAAGACTAGCAACATACTTGGAGCGCTGAAACAGAGCGGGATGTAACAAAAATTCATGATAAATAAACTCATCCATTTTTGCGCTATGTAACTTGCTGTCGATAGCAAGAACCTACTAGAGAAGGAGTATTTTAATAGAAATTCACATATATCATGGATGAATTTAAAGACGAGTTGACTATGCATACCTTTCCAAAAGGTTTTGTGTCGAGGAGAGATATCTCCTGATAACGACTAACTCCAGTATGCAAAATGATGCCCGTGATGCAACACTTAATATTTAGACTCCATGAGGCATCTTAAAGCTTCATTAAATTTACAGAAATTTTTTCCAAAGCTCTACACTCGGTACGATTAATTTCTCTTTTAAATAACCGATGATGCACCAACAAATTGATAAAGTTAGTTCATTGTTTCGTACTCCAGAATTACTGTGTAGGAAATTGAAGTTTCTCGCGAAAAGCAATGAAACAAATTCAGTGGAAAGTTCAGCTTATCAAAAGGGTTCTTTAAGAGTAACACAATGCAGTTCAAACTCTTTGGTCGCCTGGCCAAGGTTCAAATCTCGGGGACACTATTCTCACCTAAAACAAGGCACGTAATCTCACATATTCAAAGCGAAGCACAAACTAAGATATCGTAAACTTCTTCTTCGTACAAGCAGCATTGTCGTCGTCCTTTGCCGAGATGAGATGAGGTGCGGAAGTTACTGCTCCATTCCTACCGCTCATTTCATGGACACCATTTCCGCTCACGAAATTATCATTTTCCTTCACTGCGACTTCACCATTCTGGTAAGAATGCTCTCTACAACAATGTTAACTGCAAATGTCACGAAAGCGTACAAGCGTTTTCTCTAATTGAAATTTGTTTCCGCGATGAGAGGAATTAAATGAGATTTAAGTTAATAGTTGTTGTATATACCGACATCATACATCCATTCCGCCATTTCGAACGTCTCATTCATGGCCAGAATTTGTTTTGATGACGTGTCTTCCATCACATTAATGGTTGCACTTCAACAACATCATGACTCCTGCACACCATGGGCTACAAAGCCCGAGACAACGCAGACTCACTAGACACTAGCCAATAAAATAATGCCAAATTTGCGGGCTGACATTTAAAACAATGGTCGTACATTTAAAACATGAAAAGGGAGGTTTAAACAGTATTTAATGCACCCGCGGAAAACCATATAAAATGTAATGTTTGCTAAAAGTAAATACAAAATTGTGCAATGATAGCACAGAGACCGGACCGCACGAACCAGGATACGCGGCGGCGGCGGGTGAAACCCCGGCACCAAATTACGAGGGATAATATTATAACCAAAACATTGTAAACTTTTGTAAAATAATAAAAAAATGATTTGTACGACCAAACTAATATGTTCCAAATGAAAACATTATTTCATAGAGATAATAATCAATGTTAACATCAATTTGGTGTATGTTAGAGTGCTCACTTATAATATATTAAGATTTAATTGTGAGAATTTGTAAATAATAATCAATGTTAACATATGTTAGAGGGGTCACTTATAATATATTAAGATTTAATTGTGAAAATTTGTACCATAAATTCAACAAATTTATAAATAATTTAATTTAATGGTTTATTTTTATATTATTTAATTATAAATACAACAAATTCACAAATAATTTAATTTAATGGTTTACTTTTATATTATTCAATCAATTAAAAAACCAAAAATCAATATTTACCTATGAGGGTTTTCATCATAAATAACATATTCACAAACAAGAGAAATAGCTGCAAAGCAGCTAGTCCCTGCTCTAAAATTATGTTTATAATTTGTTTAAATCTTTGCATTAAGAGCTAAATTAGGTTGTTGTTGGCTTGGAGTTTTAAGTTTAAGCACTACTCATTGATCCTGAAATCTGATTGATGAGTTTTAACATTGGATCCTAAAAAATGTGTCTCATGTAGTTATAACAGATTTTTTTTTTATACTTTATCAATCATCAAACATTCCTTGGTCGACATGTATAATTTCTTCATATATTGAAATAGCATTCCATTGTTAGGAAGCATTTAGACATTTTGTTTGTAGTTTAATTTCTACATTTTCTTTATAGCTTTTTTCACAAGATTCACATAACTAACAATATGCTATTAGATCCCAAATAGTAGCTTTGAAGGTTGATATATTGCATAATCAATTTGAACTTGGAAAATAGTATCAACATCCTATTAACATTGAAGGTTGGTATGTTGTTGAATCAATTTAAACTTGGAAAAAGGAATTGAAATCCTAAGAGCATTGAAGGTTGATATTTTGTACAAACAATTTGAATTTCAAGTGGAGAAGACAATTGAGATGCCTAATTGCAACATTGAAGACTAATATCATGCACAATCAATTTGAATTTCAATGTGCAAAAGAGAGCATGAATATGATATGATCTATGTAAATTGTTGTAAAGAAATGAGATCATTAGAGAGACCGTTACAAAGTAATTGTCTCTATGAGCATGTTGAATCCTCAATGTAAGTTAATAGTACATGTTGAAAGATGAGCATGTTAAATCCTCAGTGTAAGTGTAAGTTAATAATGCAGGTTGCAAGTGTTTATAAAGATGGTTTTCATATTTAGAAAATATTCACTATATCAAATTTGTTTGGAATTTTCACTGAATATTAAAAGTGATAAAAACTTAATGAATTTGTTAATTCTCTGTAAGAGATTAAATATTTACATAGAAATTTCAAAAAATAAGATATTGAATATTTACATAGAAATTTCAAAATTATTCATATAAAATTTCAAAAAATATTTATAGGAAATTTTTTATTGAAAATTATTCTTATTTCAATTTACCAAAAAAGTAAATGAAGACATATTTCACGTGTTCTACAGATATTTCTTACTCCATCGATATCACCCTATTGTCTTTCATTCAAATAAAAGGTACTGGGCAATCCTACATTTGACCAGAAGAAGAATTCCCCATAATGATGACCATTATTAATTAAATTTCAATGTGAGGTATTTTCATAAAAAATCATCAACTGTCTGTCACGGTCTAAGAGATGGATTCAACATATTTTAAAGAAATGACCTATTCGGGAATACCATGGAAAATTTCTAGGATAGATAACATTGGACCATCAACATTTTGGCCATCTTCCCTACCCAAAATGGGGGAAAATAAAGCAATTGATCTCTAGACCCACTGAGGGAAAAAAACACTTTGTATGGAGGCCAATAGTCCCGTAGAGGGCTATGTTGGGTCCATACTTTCTCAAATTTAAAGTTGTCTTCAAGTCAATCAACAAGATAAAATACCTATTCTTGTGAACTTTTGTGCTTATAACAATGGTGTCTAGTTGGGTTTTTAGTAAAAAAAAAAGGTTTTGGAATAGGTGGTATATAAAAAAAGACCCGGGTCTAGTTAATGAACATGAAAAAAGAAGTTGTAGTATCAAAGCTCTTTACACATGGCCTCATATATTTGGGGAAAAGGTAGTTTTCAAGGATAACATGTCAGAGGACAAGTAAGGCATCACTCATCTTTGTTTCGGACATAATGGTCAAAGGTGACCTTTATTAGTTTTCATGGTGAGGAGAATTGTAGAGCGGGGCTCGCTATTTTAGCAAAAGGATTTCATGAAATGTGATAGTTGAGGCAAGTGTTAATCAAGTCAAAGCAATGTTAGAAACTATAACAAAGGCCTCTTAATTGAAGCGTAGAATTGTTTTTCTAAACTCTAGGTATCCTTTCAACTTTTTATCAAACTATACAAAGTTGAAAAGGAGGTCAAACAATTATACCCACATAAAAATTCACTAGGACCCAACTCAATTTTTCAATTGTTGGTTCTAATGGCTTAGGAAGCATAAACAAATGGTGGTTAAATTATTGGTTGATCGAATTTCTTAATTGTTTTCTATTTCTTTTTACTTCTTGTGGAATTTATAGAAATGAACTAAGGAAAGATTCATCATGTTTCTTTAATGCCACATATCCTTTACTCACATGCTTATTACTTTTGCATTTTCCCATAGATTTACAATTTTGTAGGAAAGTCGTCAATTCTTGATCTAGTGGGCCTAGAGACATTGCACCTTTTGATTGGATTAGGATATATTACACCTAGAACCTTAATTGAATCTTTACCTTAATTTATCCTTCCGTATTTTTCATGTGTTGTATCTTGTTTTACCCCCTCCAATGAAATAGGGGTTGTCAATATGATGGGGTGGGGACAATCTTGACAATTGAATTCTAAGGCTAGGAGCTTTAATTTTTAACACTGAAGAGGGGTACCACTAAGGATGGGATTTGAAATATTGATCTACATCAGTGGGGATGATATGACTGTTCATGGCTCATGGCAACTAATTCTCACAAAAAATTCCCCATGTCTACCATGAATCATATGAGCCATTGATATAGAATAGTGCTTGCTAAATATCCATAGTTGATTATGTCAAACTGGACACGTAAACCCCTCGAATATATTCCTATTCATTGATCTAATTTAGAGAGGATAATATGAGTCATTTGTGACACTTGACGTACCCATTTTCAATGGAACTTGTCATGGACGAATGTTCGTCATTAATTAGATCTAGTGTGTAAGATGATGCTCATTCATAAAAAAATTATTACTCAAGCCCCTTTTCCTTCAAACCTTGAGCGAATGATCTTGGGATATTGATCCATATTGGCAAGGATGATTGTGAGAATTCATAGTACTTGAGATGGATTTCCCTCTCTACCCACCTCTATCCCTACATATGGATATGGAATACTAATTTTCTTACACAACAAACATCCTTTGGGCATTCACATCAACTTTGATGGACACAATGATTTTATTATGCGAAGAATATCTCAATGATCCATAGGATTGCAATAACTTGAAGGAGAGTGTAGATTCATATTGCCATGTTCTTATTATCATTTATCTATCTCTAGCACTACCATTGATCTTCCATTTATACAAAAAATTCTAACTCCTTTCCTATAAACTTTGAAAATTCTATTATCTTAGGATTTTCAAAAACAAATTACATGTGCTTGGGGAATCAACAACTTAGATAAGAATTTTGAAGATTTGCAACACCCAAGAGGACTTATCTTAAAGAATTAGCATGATCAAGCATTGATTTTGCATTTGGGCTAAATAGCAATTGTTAAATGCTAAACAAATTCACATTTTAATGGGGATAATGAGAAACTCCACATGCCTTTCAAAATGTGGTCACTCCTTCACTTAAAAGATAAATGGAAGGCTCTTCAAGAGTAACTCTTTATAGACCACTATTTGTAGGCTATAGGATATATATATATATATATATATACCACTCAATTCAAAATAACTTTTAATAACTAGTTCGACAACATTCCCATCATTTGAATGGATAGAGCACTTGCTCAATGAATCGATGAATGACAATAAATTTTGAATGGAACTAAGAACATTATCACCAACTTCAAGAATAATGCATGCACTCTAAAAATAGTAATCAAATGAGCAATAAAGAAGAATGGAATTATGTACCTAGAGATGTAGTTGGAATATAAGGGTCCTAATGTGGTGAGTTTCCTAACTACACTTTGGATGTTACATAAAATGAGTAAAGGAATTTGGATGACTGGTTTTAACTAACTTTTTTGCTATGAATAATAGAATGCAAAAGCTAATACCCAAAATATGGCATCTATTTCAAAACTATAATATTGGGATACTCCATAGATTTTGAATGTTTTCTAACAGTGAACATTTAATGCTCGATATGCATTAGTGATACGAAAGAAATCTCATTAATGAACATATTCCCATGTCTTTTAGAAAGAGCAACGATCCTTCTTTATATTTTGCAGATATAAAGAGCAAAATTCTTTATGATATACACTTGGTAATATCCCAAGAAGCCACTAGTGAAGCAACAAAGCTCCATGGCGTTCCATTCTCCAAAATATCATAAAAAATTGACATCAAAAAGAGGTCGTGTACACGAGCTTCATTTAGCACATGGAAGCCTACACACATATACCATTGATCTTATTGTTTTGAATGACAATGAGGCTTATCCTACTTGACAATGAGGCTTGTCCGGCTTGACCTATTTTTTGTAATGTGGGTTCATATAATAAGGCCTCTCTTTATGGACTTCGAGTCCAAATTAACTCAATTTTCATCTTACCTATTCATCCCATGACACCGTTCATCTCCGTAAAGTTATACGAAAATAGCTCCCAATATTCCTTCCACAACTCAACAACTTTGATCACTGTAACATCATACCAGTATGCCATTTTTGACGCATCATCAATTTTGATATTGACTTACTACGTCTTCAAGGGATCATGGTTATACTTAAAAATTAAATGGTCGGGTGAGCCTTTTGTCTTGTCACTTTGATTCCTTCCATGATAATCCCAACTCTGGGATAGTCCCATTAGTCGTAACCTGCAGTGGGTAAGAGTCCTTATGTTTCCTCCCTAAGTGGAGGAGCTGGATCGGTTCCCAATCCAACAGCGACTTTACTTAGGGTTATGAGAACGAAATCACAACTGTGATGATTGCAACGGATTATGCTCTCTGCTTAACCTGTTTTGGGTCCTTGTTCTCCAATACATGCAGCCAACTAAGTTGTGATCTGCCCATGATCACTTTTAGAGCAGCAATACGTAATACGTAAGATGTAAATAGCGTCCATCCTAAAAGTCTTAATTACGAAGAGCCAGCAAAATCCATATTGCTACTTTTCTCGTCCTATGCAGTTCGTGTAGTTTCCTTCTCACTCAAGAGGACTAAGACACCTAGGTCCTCGAGCTTTAAACTAACAAACTATGCAAGACAAATAAATGAGCTTTTATGACTTATCTAATTCCAAGGCTATCAAATGTAAAGTAATTGTTGTTTAACATATATTCAACATATGGAAATCGCATGTACTAATTGATGAGGACACATGCATGAAGGCCAGGCAGCCTCACCTAATTTAACTTAAACCCAAGCACGTGGAACATTCCTGAGCATAGCCATAGCCACGTCCATTTCTTCTGTTGCGAATTGCTTATTTTTAATCTATTTTTATTTTATGCTTTTATAGACTATGGGCAAAGGAGTTTGGTTTTTCGTTTGCACTTTCTTTTGCCTCTGAGATACCTTGGACTTTCTTCGTCTGCTAGCCAAAACCTCGGTCTAATTTTTCAGAGGCGTGCAAACTTTAAAGTGCTATAATAAGCATTAGACTATCCTTATTCCTTAAACCCTCGGCAGCTTTCCAGAGTCCATATCCGCTCAGTCATTCCTTCTACAGCATAGGGTCCGTCTGATACTCTTCAAAAAGCATGTAACACTTCGGCAGGTTTGGACCCCCCGACATCAGTGATACATACTACCTGCAAGCAGCTAGTCCCTAGTGCTGCATGGCAGCGTAGTCCCTGCCAAATGCAATTATGCAGCGTTGGAGTGAATGACTATACTAGTAATAATTCAGGTGATCCCCAAGAATGGTATATTTGCACTACTGTAATTGTGTCAAGGCATGATGTTGTAATGAACCAAGCATGTGTTATGCGAAGCAAGCAATGGTGGAGCTTTTTAAATAGGCTCATCAACGAATGGATCAACCATAAAGCAAAGGTAACAGTGGATTGGCAAGCATAACCAAACCTAAACTTAATCAAAAGAATACTAAATTCCATGCACACGCAAAGGAGGCTCGCCGCTACATTAGAAATCGATTGGAAGTTCTAAAAGTGGGACACACAAACTAACTTTTATGCTATACACCTTCAAACCTTAACTTAGCATGCTTTCACTGAATCGCAGAGTGAAGACATAGCCGAGGAGGGAAGCACTAAATATATATTTATGAAACTAAATATATAAACTAGGATTTTTAGGGTAGGACCAACCTCGGGTGAAGGGGATATAGCCCGCCAAAACTCACCCTGATTTGTCTCATATTCGTTGCAATTATTGTCATAAAATTGGGAACATGGAAAATACTTGCCATATAACTGAAAGAATATAAATTGAACTCTCCTAAGACAAGTCGCTTTAAAACCCTTAGTTGGATTACCAGGTAGTTAGATTGGTAAATATAGTTTTGTATTCCCATTTCCGATTAACAATGTCCTTCCATCATAGTTATCCTCGTATACTGCTTCTATCGCACCCATACCTCTATCCTCCATAAAACATCAATGGAACACTAACTATTTTACTTTCGCTATGGTCACGTGTACCTAGATTCTAGCATGCAGAAAGACACGTAGAAGGCCAATCTCGTAGGGCCACGAAAAGTGGAAAAGGCTGTTAAAAATATCTGCATTTTGGTCAATAAATAAAATGTGGAATCTCCACCAAAATAGGTAGCGCCATGTTTAAGCCAATGCAAGGTGCGAGAGTCACCAAGGCAAGTACAATCGCCACATTTCGGTCATGCACGTTGGCTCCGTAAGGAAACCACCAGCTCTTCAGAACGTTGCCCTCATCAGGCAGTCGAAGAAATTTAGAGTTAATCACTTGATTAAAGAATTAATGGATGTAATGGATGCTACTGACAGGGATGTCCATGGAGCAGCAAGTCTGTGCGGGTTATTCCATAGAAAAAATGGGGAATTCCGTAGACACATATACATAGATTTATGGATCAGTTGCAATGACAGAAGCGGATAATATTCATTGCAATTTGCAAAGGTTCAAATTTGGATGAACTACAACATATGGATGAAATTTGGATAAGTACTGTGATAATCATCTGATAAACAGGTAAAATAATCCTTTTTATAACCCTCGTTTTCCTTGATTGCTTCAGAAATGAAAAGTTTCTGTGAAATTTAAGAAATAAAAAAGGTAAACAAAGCCGTTGTATGAGATATTTTACCCGATTAATTGACGCTGGGCATGGTGGTAAGTGTTTCTCCCTACATAAAATCGTTAAAGCACTTTGCGCTTACCGAACTCAATTTGCATGCTGACGACTTAAGAGATTCTCGAATTTTGAAAGAGGAAATTCTTACAATGGAAGTAAGGACGTAGACATGCGACTCTCTGCAATAGCAATCGTAGGCAAATAAACATCAAATCAGATTGCATTTACACATTGAAATTGTTTCCTTGCAATTGCAATTAACTTCTGGTTTCTGGCTATAGAATATGGTGGATGTTTGTATCCACGCGGCTCAGTAATTATAGAGTCTTTCTTTATTGGATTCCCCAGTTCAGTATTAATAAACCCATCTCTTGGCAGACAATAGACAATAAAAATCGATAATAGCAGCGTTTAGGTTTTCATGTACTCGCAGACAAGAATATATGATTCAGAATCGACTGAATTGGTGATTGCAAATCGAATCCAGGTACCGTTTTCTTGTTTCCTCCGTTTCGGCTATGCCCATGATCCAAATTTCGCATTAGTATCCATTTTCCTGTCTAGAATTAATTTATGTTATCCTTTTACAGAATTTCTCTGAGGGATTGGGAGCTTAGAAATGAGGCGCTTGAAGCTATGCGATGGAGGCGGATTCTATGAAGACATA
The DNA here is from genome assembly GCA_027924585.1 of Larix kaempferi. Classification (NCBI taxonomy): domain Eukaryota; kingdom Viridiplantae; phylum Streptophyta; class Pinopsida; order Pinales; family Pinaceae; genus Larix; species Larix kaempferi. The sequence continues at coordinate 8,396,910 of BSBM01001329.1, forward strand.
GCGGGACAATTCAGGACAGGCATAGATCGAGGGTTTTTCGTGTATTCTATAAAGCGGTGGAGTTGAAATTACACAATGCCCTGAACTTTGTGTAGAAAAATTTTCACAGTGACATGGACAACAATTAGATCATGAGGTTGGTCTGCGAGGCCACCGCTTGTTCAAATGTGAGGATCTAGGACATGATATTGACAATGTCAATACAAAAGAAAAATTTATTGTTTGCTAGCAGAAAGGATTTGAAAGGTAGTGTAGGTGAGCCGATTGGTGAATGGGAAACAATAAGGAAGCATCTCAATAGTCATCTTAAAGGTGCCCTCCATATCATATACTATTTTTGCACTCCTCGCCTACTATGCATAATTTCCCATTAACTTTTGTTAGGTTAATTATTTTCACCTACTGTGCAGATCTCCTGAGAGCCCATGCAATCATCGAATTGAAACATTCATGGAAAAGGAGATGGGAGGGAAAGATATCACATTCAGTAAGTATTTTTTTTCTTCCTCGACAATCTCTCACGTCGAATTTCCATCGGTTTGCCTTGACATTTTGTAAGATTTATTTTGGCCAATTTCAGCTATATGGTGCTCTGTGAGTTGTGAGTTTTGCTTTTGATTACGGTTGCATATCAGAAATAAGAACTTTCTATGTGTTCTAGATTCATATAGGGTGCTCTGTTGAAAAATACAGCTCAGGGATTCTGCATTTAAGGCCGAAACCAATTATAGTCGCCATTTTATTTTAAAAAACCAACTCTACAGAACAACCAAGCAACAAGTTTGTTCTCAGATTGGCGGCACGAGACATTGGAATTGTAGAGTGCTAAAAAATTTGGGACGACATAACTGCACTGCCATTTCCTTCACAATTGGGACGACATGGAATGTGTTATTGTGAAGCAGGTTAGGTACACTGAGCAAACCCTATTCAATCTTATTTCAAGCTTATGAATAGGTACATGAAACTCAATCTGTCTGTGTGATACACTATGTCAGTTATAGGGAGTTAACAGAAAACTACTATCTACCAGAAGAGAGAAACTAATCAGATATAGTAACGAGAAAGAGACCAGCACATGCCAATTGGATTGGCATGAAGGATGACTACAAAATAATAATGACCGAGGAGTAGGGGATAATGATTACAAATAGGGGGATAATGCAATCGGTCATATCAATCAATGAACATGTAACACTTAAACCATTTCATTTATGAATGATGGTTTACGTGGCATGATTTTGTTTTTTCTTGTTTTCTTATTTTTTATTATTTTTACAATTCAATAATTATTTTTCACACTAGGGATAATTAGTCAAGTCCATGTACCTTACCAATCAGAAAATAGATATTCTGATTTAAGAAAAATGTTAAAAATATTTTCAATTTACCAAAAAATGATTTTAATAACCATTTTTTGAAAACTTTAGTAAAGATGAGTGTAAAAATTTTAAACAAAAGAAAGTCAAAGTGAAATAGCGACCAACCGATTGCTATAATCCCTGCGGAGCAGGGACTAAAAATAATTTTGTAAGTAATATAATTCAACAATTTTGGGATCGATTATTTATCAGTTTACTTGCTTAAAATATAAATAAATAAATACTCATTGCAAAAAATATTAAAAAACAACTAAAGATTATGAATTTTTAATTTACTAAAATTCTAAATGCTATGATAAAAATGGTTTGAATTGAAAATTTGATTATTTTATTGAGAATTTGTTTATAGATCTCACTAAATTGTTTGATCAATATTGATGCCATTAGAATATTTTGACCACTAGATATAGGTTGCATGACCCTGGATATGGTCCACAAAGGAAACATCTACCTTATGCCTTAAAGGAAGATAATATCATCTTATGTCCTAAAGGAAGATTATATGCATCCAAAGTGAAGTTGAAAACCACCATAAATGGCCCTGCCAGGGTATTCATAGCTTTAATGTATTGATATATACACTTTTACAAGGATTTGATCTCTAGCGATGGGTTTAGGATCCCTTGACATGGTCAATGGATGAAACCCAAGGTGTAAGCATTGAAAGACATTTCTAGGCATCTAGGGCCAAGAATGATACAACAAACCACCACAGATGACCTCTCAAGGGATTCCTTGGCCATAAAATAGGGATATTAGGGGAATTGGGAGGTGTTGTCACCAATTATAGGTCTCAAGGCCCTATACATGGTTAATAAAGGTAATCATAATGTTGGGCCCTAAAGGAATCATTTTGGCTTCTAAGGTTAAGAAAAATGCCTTGAAAACCACAACATAAGAGCTATTAAGGGTATCCTTGGCCTATGAGTGGGGATAATATTGTTGTAAGGAGTTTGTGAGCACTAGACATGGGTATTAAGACCTTGGACATGGTTGAGGGAGGAAGCCCACATCTTATAACATAATGAAATATTCTAGGGATTTAGGGACCAAAATGATGCTTCAAACCACTAGGTATGACCTATTGAGGGTATCCTTTACCTTCAAGCGGGGATATACATGACATAAGGATTTTTTGAGCATTAGGTATTTGTATAGAGATTTTGGAAATGGATGGGAAAGGAAATTTGAGCCTTAATCCCTAAAGTGATTTTCTACACATCAAGAGCTAATAATGACACCTTGAACTACTACACATGAACTCCCAAGGATATCATTAACATTTGAGTGTCGATGTTGGTGGCATTAAGGAGGTTTTCTTCACTAGATATCGGTCTATGGGCATCAAACCAACACACTTGACCTCTTGTGAGTATCATTTTTCTCCAAGTTGGGATATGGTCACCATTAGGATGTTTTCAACACCATGTACGTGTCTTGGTGAAATGACCATTATTAGAGGAGGAATATTGAACCTTATATCCTAAAGGAAGCTTCTAAGTATTCTAAGGTATAGGTTGCATGAACCTGGACATAGTCGAGGTAGGAAACCCATACCTTATGTCCTACAGGAATATTATATGCATCCAAGGCCAAGAATGACATTGAAAACCACCATATATTTCCTTCTCATTGTACTCATAGTCTTAATGTGTTGATATATACACCTTTACAATTTTTTTATCATTGGGGATGGGTTTAGGATCCCTTGACATGGTTTATGGATGAAACCCAAGGATTAATAATTGAAAGAACTTTCTAGGAATATAGGGCCAAGAATGTTGCTAAAAACCACCACACACAACCTTTGAAGGGAATCCTTGGCCATAGAATAGGTATATTCCATAAATTGGGAGGTTTTGTCACCAATTATAGGTCATAAGGCCCTATACATGATTAATCAAGGAAATCCTAATGTTGGTCCCTAAAGGAATCCTTTCTGCTTCTAAGGTGAAGAAAGATGCCTCGAACAACAACACAAGAGCTCTTAAGGGTATCTTTGGCTTATGAGTGGGGGTAATAGTGTTGTAAACATATTTTGAGTACTAGACATGAGTCTTAAGGCCTTGGACATGGTTGAGGGAGGAAAAGCCACATCTTATAACATACAAAAATATTCTAGGCATTTAGTGCCAAAAATGAAGCCTCAAACTACTAGGTATTACCTATAAGGGGTATCTGTTACCTTCAAGTTGGGATATAAATTACATAATGATTTTTTGAGCATTAGGAATTGGTTTAGAGGTTTTGGAAATGGTTGGGAAAGGAAATTTGAGCCTTAATCCGACCCTAAAGGAATATTCTACACATTAAGGGCTAAGAATGACACCTAAAACCACCACACATGATCTCCTAAGGACATCACTAACATTTGAGTGTGGGTATCAATGACATTAGGAGGTTTTCTTCACTAGGTACTGGTCTCTAGGCATCAAACCACCACATTTGACCTCTTGTGAATATATTTTTTCTACAAGTTGGGATATGAGCAGCATTAGGATGTTTTCAACGCCATGTATGTGTCTTGGTGCCTTGACCATGATTAGACGAGGAATATTGGGCTTTACAACATAAAGGAAGCTTGTAAGGATCATGGGCCATGGACAAGACCTTGAATCACCTCAAAAGACCTATTTATGGAATATTTTTCCTTTGGAATGGGATATGAGTTACATTAGTAAAGGTTCTTAGAACTAGGGATAATATTTCATCATGACCTTGACATGGTTACTGGAGGAAGTGTTAGCGCTAGAATTTGTCTCTTGACTACTAGGGAGACAATCCTAGCACATCTTAAAAAAGGATTTCGTTTAGTCGTTGAAGGTACCCTTGTTGAATATGTCTCATATTCATATGTTTCTGAAGAGTGAAGTCAAGCTATGATTCAATAGCAATATTCCATTGATTTAGTAGGAATTTATTTGAGGTTAAAGGTGATGCGATTAAATGGGTATCCAAGTTCAAAGATCAATACAGTGTCTCAAACTCTCAAAGACTGTTAAATTCAATCTTCATACCACGGGAAATAAATCAATCAATGCAGCGCAAAGATATTCCTTACATTCAGACAGGAAGGAATATATATAAAATTACAAGACCACAACACATCTTAACCATCAAATCAATCGGAATCTGAGAACCAAATATTGTAGAAAAAGATGTCTAGTTCATTAAAAATTCTTCAATATTTACATCAGTGTACAAATCCAACATTCGAACCCATGATCGACCAAAAATTTAATTTATTGTAGCTACGGGTCTCCCAAAATGACATGACAAAAGGCATTGTTAAAATGGTGACTCTAACGACCATGTCACTTATGTAGCGCTTAATGGGTGGTTTGGTAGCGATCTTAATTTGGTAGCATGATTTAGCAGTTTTGTAGCACTACTAAAAATTAGCTTTGATTAACTTCCATGATTAACTTAACAAAGATTAAGCCATTTCATTGAGGACCATACTTGCAAATTAGAATGTAACAACAAACACTTGTGACACCTCATTGCGTTGCAAACTAATTATTGAAATTTGAAAGTAAAGACCATAATATCACAACATCATAACATAGGTCAAAAAAACATCGCTTGGATTTGATTAGACTTGGTAATAAACATGAGGGAAAAGGAATTAAATGAAAGGTTTTAGGTTTAGGGAGTAGATAATCTAGAGTGCAAATGCTAGTACTAACATGAAGCTTGGGCCTTAGGATCTAAAGGAATATTCTAGGCATCCAAGGCCAAGAACATCACCTTGAACAACCACACATGATCTTTCGAGGGTAGATTTGGACTTCAAGTAGGTATATGGGAACCATTAATATAGTTTTAAAAATATGTATGGATTTTGTGGAGTTAACCATGGTCATAGGATGGAACTCAGACTTTAGGATTTGAAGGAATATTGTAGGGATCAAGATCCATGAACAATGCCTTGAACCACCACAAATGACCCCATGGTTCAATTGCTTCCCTTGGAGTGGGTATATCTGCACCCCTATGAGTTTTAAGCACTAAGTATATGTCTTAGGTCCTTAGACATAGTCATTGGAGGTAACCCAAGACTTATCCCCTAAAGGAATATCATAAGCATATAGGGATAAGAACAATATGTAAAACCACCCCAAAGGAAAATTTTCAAGGTATCATTAGTGTAGATATTGGTGCCATTAGGGGGCACGGGGGGTTCACTTGGTGAACTTGTTACATAGCACGATCGTTCGAATGATATTAAAGAATATCCCTATTTTCACTAAATATTGGAAAATTCCTCCTAAAATTGTATTATTGAACCCCCCTCCCAATATGCATTTCCAATTAAGAAAACCCCTAGTTTCACCGGATATTGTAGGTATCCATTTTTATCAAACTATTTTTAATACCCCCTTTATATCATATTATAAAGTTGTAACAAACAAGAACCCTAACACATCTTAATGATCCCACCAGGATTGTAGGGGCGATTGATCAATTTGTAGCGTTGGATAGTGGAAGAGCCAATGAAATAGTATTGGGGAAGAAAAAATGTGTAAAAGGAAACCCAGTCAAGAGATCAACGTAACGAAGAATGTAAAAGATTGATATTCCACTAGTTACTGCAATGCTTAGAAAATATGAGAATTGCAAATGTTTCACAACATAGCCTACAAATTTACCGATTTTATATCATGTAAATACAAGTATAGCCATAGAGAGCTCATGATTTCTATAAGATTAATAAATTAAACTCCATAAAAATGCAAAATTGAAACCCTTTCATGGATATTCCACTAGTTACTACAATGCTTAGAAAATATGAGAATTGCAAATGTTTCACAACATAGCCTACCAATTTACCAATTTTATATCATGTAAATACAAGTATAGCCATAGAGAGCTCATGATTTCTATAAGATTAATAAATTAAACTCCATAAAAATGCAAAATTGAAACCCTTTCATGGATGACTCCCCTACCTTCCTATCAAAACAAACATCTAGGTTCCAGTGAGCCAAGGAAGATTGATCTCACTTTTCTTGGTTGTTGTGGAGAAAGGTTTGACTGAATCTCAATACCCACCTAAACCCCAACCTAAAAAATGAAGATTTATATCTTTTACTCGAATGCCTACAAAAAATACAATACAATTGTTTAGCTCTTGAACAAGGATAATTTTAGGGGCGAAATTTAGCCCATGGGCTATTTTTCCATGTTTTTTTCTAAAAAAATATTCGCCAATTTGCATTTTTTGAAGCCCCGTTTCGCCCAATTTTGATGGGGTAAACTTTTTTCACTCTAAAAATCGCCAAATTATTATATAAACTATATTAAATCCTTAGAAATTGAAGTAATTTTAGAAAAATATTGCCAAATATTTATAGTTGACATTTTAGGAATTGGTAACATTCGCCAAGGTTTATACACTTTTAAATAAGTATGGGTCCTTAAAATTATCCCTGCTCTTGAATTGTCAATTAGCTACATATCTTAACTTAAAGATGAAAAAAATGCATAAATGAGTTATTAAATGAGGATTTCTCAAGGATAGTAATCCAAAGAGACTTCCATCGATATTATCATCGGTACACTATTATCAAATTTATGCAAAACTTAGGATCATAAGCAATATCAAATAAAAATGGAGGGTCCATAAGTTTTAGGTGGATATGAATTGAGCCCATGATTTGAAGGTATGAATCCATCCCACGATTTGGAGGTTATTCCTCGTCCCACCCAAATAAAATAACCCCCAATATTTATATTACTGTGTCAAATTAAAACGCCCCCTTGACCCCTTAATATAGAGCAATATATTTTTGAGGTTTTTAAGAGTATTCAAACCCCCAATATGAATGAACGTGATATGATATTGTCTCACTAGTGAACCCCCCGTGTTAGGGGGTTTTTAGTACCAAGAATGGATCTTGGGACCTTGGACATGGTTAAGAAAAGAAATAAAAAACTTGTTCCTAAAGGAAACTTCTTGTCATTCAGGACCAATATAAATTCCTTGAACCACCACATATGACCTCTCGAGAGAATCCTTTACATGTGAGTAGTGATATGTATTATATTAGCATTTTTTGAGCACTAAGTATGGGTCTTAATGAATTTGACATGGTTGGGGTAGGAAAAATGTGCCTTAGGCCCCAAGGGAAACATATAGGCATATACAACCAAGATGACACCTCATACAGGAACACATGGCCTCTCAATGGTATGATCGGACTATGAGTGTGGATGTTTATGGAATTAGGTGTTTTTTAGTAGTAGGTTTAAGCATTGTGGGCCTAAATGAATCTTTAAGGAATATAATTCCATGCCTCAAAGCACCACACTTGAGCTAAAAATGGTATCCTTTCCATCCAAATGAGGATGTGAGTGCCTTCATAAGGTTTGGATCATTAGGTAAGGGTATTGGGGCCTTGACATGGTAAATGGTAGAAACCCAGTTGATGCCGTAAACCATCGCTCATGATAACCCAAGAGTATTCATATCCTATAATTTGTGGGGATATCAATTCCATTATCAATTTTTAGCATGGGGCATAGGTATCATGGCCCTAAACATTATTGGGAGAGGAAATTTTGTTCTTATGCCCTAATGGAATCTTCTAGGCATTGAAGGCTAAGAAAAACACCTTGAAGCATCACATATTACTTTGTCAGGGTATATTTGTCTTTAAGTGGGGAAATGTGTGCCATTAGGAGTTGTTAAGAACTAGGTATGGATCTAAGGACCTTAGACATTATTGGGTAAGAAAACACATGACTTAGGCTATAAACAAAGCTTCTAAAAATCAAAGGCCATTGAAAAAGCCTCAAAAAACCACGCTTGACATTTCTACGGTATAATTTTTCTTTGTGATGATATCAATGCCATCAATAGGTTGTAAACCCTCGCAATTGGTTTTGTGACCATGGACATGGTTAGGAGAGGAAATAAATGAACTATACGCTAAATGAATCTTATAAACATCTAGGACCAATAATTATGACTCAAAACACATCCCTAATATTCTCCAAATGGATGAAATGAGATAAGGATAAAATTCAAGCATTAGTCCCTAAAGGAAACTTCTAGTGTTCAAAGGATAAAAATGACACCTCAAACCACCACATACAACACATTGAGGGTATATTTGACCTAAATGAGAACATGATCAAACATAATTAGGAGGTTTTGAACACCAAGTATGGGCCTTGAGGCCCTAGGTATGGTTGAGAGAATAAACCCATGCCTTAGGCCCTAATGGTAACTTTGATGACACAAGGGTGATGAATGAGTCCTTAGATCACCAAGCAACACCTCTCTAGGGAATATTTGGCTTCTAGTTGGGGATATGGATATTGTTTGGAGGTTTTTAGCACCAAGCTTGTTTCTCAATGATATGGGCATGGTAAAAGGATGAAACGTAGGTATTATTTCCTAATGGAAGCTTCTGGTGCTTGAGGACCATAAAAAAGGACTTAAACTACAATACATGACCTCTATATGGATATTTGGCCTATAGGTTGAGATATGAGCATTGTTAGGAGGTTTCAAGAACCATATATAGGTCATTTCTCTAGACATGGTAAATGTTGTAAACTTAGGACTTTAACCCTTAACATATATACATAGGGATCAAGGGCCAAGAAGGAGGTTGCAAACCATCACACATGACCTCTCTAGGGGATATTTGGATTCCAAGTGTTATTATGGTATCTATTATGAGGTTTTGAGCACCATGTATGTATCTTAGGGACTTTCACATGGTCGAGAGAGAAAACCATTCCTTAATCCATAAATGAAGATTCTAGGGCTTAGGGGCCATGATTATTGCCTTTAATTACCACACATGTACTCTTTAGTAAATATTTAGCCTCTTAGTGTAAATCCAAGAGCGATTAAAATTTGTTTGGAATGAAGTATGGCTCTCCATACCTTGTAAACGGTTAAGGGAGAAAAATCAAGCCTTAGGCCATAAAATTATATTTTAGGGCTTAAGGGCCTTAGATGACACCTCATAACTACACAAAAGAACTCTATATGCGATATTTACTCTCTAAGTGTGGGTGGCATTAAGAGGCCATGAATGAAGCCTTAAAACATCACACAATCTATTTAATCTTTAAGTATGGATATGGGTTCCTTTACGAGGTCCAATACCACCATAGAATTGTTGTAAAGTGATCCTTTGTCCTAGATGTGTCATATATATATCTTTCATCCCATGTGGGGATTAATCTCAAGTACTTTCTTTATGTTTAAGGAATAGAATTGAGATTGTAGGCCCTAAAATTATTCTTTGTGGCTAATGGACCATCTAGAAGGATTCTCATGACCTCATATGTTCTATTATTGGATCTTATAGCACAAAGCATGGTTAGGGGCCAGAAATTATGGCTTCTGAGCTATGCATGGGGGAAAAGATAATGTCCCATTCTATAGAAGGATTCAACGAGATCAAAAGAATGATGCATTTTTATAGAAAGTTTCATTGATTAATAAGTTATATGGAAATAATTTAAATCTTTAGATATAATATTGATTGGTACATTAATCTAATCCATGTTAGGGTTGGAGGATAAGAATTACATGTTAACCATTACATCTAAAGCTCATAAATTATGTGCATAGCTTAATTCACATAGAATACTCATGCCATTGTTTAAAATGTTATATAAAACATATCAATAAACATACAAGGTTAACTTTATAATATAATTTTAAGAAAAAAATAATAATTATAAGTATGTTCAATTGAACATCTTAAACTATCACACACACAACTTGTAAATATACTAAAACATACACTATAATTACATATATTTTTTCTTGAACATTTAGACATATAAATTATACAAATTATAATGTATAATTATTTTAATATAATGAAATAAAAACAACTAAATAATAAACATGATATGTAAAATAAATATTTTAATATATAAAAATAAAAAAATTACTTTAAAAAACTATTAAGAAACATTATAAATAATAAAATTATAAATCAAATACATTCACAACAAACATTTAAGAAAATACATATTATAAATCATAAAATAGTTTATAATCATATTAAATCTTAATAAAAAGTATATCATTAAAAAATTATGTAAAGTTCTCATGACTGAAAATATTTCAAAGAAAAACATAACTTGACATTTAATGACCTAGAAATAAATCATTTAATAAATTTAGCATTTAATATATAAATGCAAATTCTAATTTTATAAATTGGTTGTTGGGTGGTTGAGAGGAATGATTGTCATCTTTTCCAATCAGGTTTAATTTTTGTAAGTGACATGATGCTCTCGTTGAGCTCCTATATAATGAATGTAATTATGGCCATACCTCGATTCTCCATATTAGCAGGTGTTGGCATATTTCCCTATGGATGTATCCCTTTAGTGAACCACCATTGAAAAAAAAACTGGTTAAATTTCACTTTTAAGTAGGAGCTTTGATATATTTTCCCGGACAGTTTATGGTTTTAGACGACTTGATTTTATTTTGAAGGATAATCAAAATTCTAAAAAAAATGTAATATATAACTTGAAATAATTCATACAAACCTTCATTGCCACTTTGGTTTTCTTAGTGTTATATAATATGGTGTATAGAATATTATCATCAAAATATGCAACTATGATCACAATGAGAAGATAGTTTCCATACACCATATTGAGATGTGTTGTAAACAAAGGAATGCAAATGCAATGGCTAACTTTTAAATATCATCACATGCATATATATAATTTAAATAAAATGACACATTTGGCATTGGAGAATAACTACTATAATCATGATCATAACCTTGAAAGTACTTATAACACCATGCCCTCGATCATACCGATATTTTGTCATTAGTGAAGTTTTAGGAGAAATCGGGACTAGGAGTTATGAGGTACTATATTGGGGTAACATGAGTGTATGTACTAGAAGTGTTAGTGTAGTCATGATTGAAGTTTTAGATACACTAATTGTAGGAAACAAAAATTAGATATGTGCAATGGGATCTGCTATGTGAGGAGAGGGGGAGGTCATGTTTGATGGGTGACATGAAGTGGTAGGTGATGGTGGTGTACTTGACATAATAAATCAATTTGAAGGTGTCTCATATATTACTAATATTGTGCAAACAGGTAAAACATTATGGGTGGTTGTTGGGGTGGGTCACAAACGAATTCTCCAAATAATGAGGAACCTTTGTAGATTCCAGAACTTGTGTTGGTGTAAGATTTGGTTGGTTGAATATTTTCAAGGGAGGACAAGATATTTTTTTACTTCATGGTTGGATGTATCCCCTAGTGTGTAAGTTGTATGAACTTCCAATGACTTTTAATGTCCTTCCTATAAAATTGTCACTAATCCTTTGACCAAAAATCCCAATGACCAGGGATGAATTATGTCAAATTTGAATAGTGAACATATGATAGAGTCAGTTATGGTGAAGGGAAATAGAATCATATCCCAATAGATAACAATTATCTACCTTATATACTATTGCAACCCACGAAAGTCACCTTGGTGATAATCCTAGGTTTTTGCCATAAGATACCTTCCTCGAGTGTGGGTAAGAAATCCAGTCTTGAATGATCATGGGTCATAGGTAAAAAATATATTAGTGGCTCAAGAAACGTTAGAGAAACACTATTCCTTGGCTTTAGTTTGTTGGTCGGACACCACGACATTTTTATCTTGGTTTTTGTACACTTGGTATAGAAGGATTTCAAGCTCCCTATCAAAACAACTATGTTTTGAATGAGAAATAATTGAGAGGGATTATTTATATGCCTATACCAACATTCCTAAATTAGAATATAAGTTCAGTTTTGTGACCTTGATAAAGAGGAATTAAGTTGGTTAGTTATGTTGCTTGAATTAAGGTTTCAGTTTGATTTATTGGTTGCTCAATAGTTTTGAATAAACATTCAAATTAGGAATCTACATCAATAATTATTAAAAAGGAAACCTCAAGAATTATAAAAAAGGTGTTCATTTTAATGGTCAAATAAAAAATTGAAGAATTATAAAATAGATTTGCATTGTAATGGTTAGAAATCTAAAGAGTTATTGATTTTTCCCTATACTAGATTCCTTGTAGGCTTTCGTGTTAGATACACAAAATATTTAGCAATGGGTTGACCTACAACTTATTCTTCTTGTTCTCAAGTAATATTCTCATATTTGTCCCATCCTCTCTCTAGCCTTCTCTCATAATTCAATTTCTCTAACCCATTGAAAATCATGTTACTGAGGTTTTCAATGATTTCCATCTTGATTGTTGATTATATTTATTGTTTTAAGATTTTTTTTTTAATGTTGATTGTTGATTATTGATTGCATCGTGTGTGTTTTCTCTATTTTTAAATAAAACATTTATTATATTTGTGTAATATATATTAAAAAAAAGTTGTCAAGTTTGTGGGAGCTCAATCGAGCTCTGTAAAACTCAAAATTAATGGTTGTAGTGTGTTTGTAGGATCGTGATTGAGCTCAATAGCTCAATCAATCTCATAGATCGATTGTGGAATGTACTACATGAAACCTCAATAAATCTATTTGAAAATAATTCCAGAGCATTCAATTGATATTTTTTAAAGGCTTGGTTGCGCTTTGCAAGTCAATCCAATGCTTAAATTATAGAATTCCAACCCTTTTGTTGTAGGATTTTTTGCCTTTACAACTTCCATAGGGTGAAAATACTTCATCTCATTCATCTTAGGAGGTGAATTTATGGAAAATAGATTCCTTGATGAATTCTATATCCAATGGCATATTATTTTCACATTTTTTATTTAATTTATTTTAAAACTTATATTGATTTTTTCCCATTGTTCCAAAGGTGCTCAAAGAAAAATCAATAGCATAAAAAATACATAACCAAAAATATTTTAATAAAAAATTGTAGGATCTTTGTGGATATTTTCTCTTCAAAAATGTATTTTTTGTTTTCTAATTTATGTAAATAGTTGGAAATGGGATACATGGACTATTCGTGTAAATAGTTGTAATTTTTTAAATTAAAAAGACAACACAATTCTTTACAATTTTTTTTACTACACATCAAAATTTATAAGGCTTATATGTATTTTGGCGACTTTAATTAAAAAATAAAATATCAAATTTTCATCACCACATTTCATTAAAAAGTTTATCCATGTTCATGGATTCACCATATTTAAATACAAATTCAATTTATTTTGATGATTCATAAATAAAAGATGTATAAAAATATTTTGATACATTTTATTTAATTAAAAATTTATGAGAGTAGAATAGGTTAAGTTATGTTTTCTTTAGATTTACAAATATTAAAAAAACTATTATTTTTATTTATTATTAATTTATTTTATTAAATATATAATGATAATACATTTATATTTAAAATAAAAATTATAAATATATTATGATGCCGGCTTGTTTTACTTTCATAATTTACGAAAAAATAAGTTGAATAATTCATATATAGTTTTGCTTCTTATATAAATAAGTAGATGGGCGAGGAAATGGTTTTCCAAATATCATATACAAAAGAATTACTAAGTTGTAATTTTAGGAATGTGGTGTTCTTTATATATAATAATTTATAAATTATATATTTAAATTATGATTTATGAGATAATATATAACTTTGAGCATAAATCAACCCAGATGAATGTCATAATGGACATAACCTTTTAAATTATTTCTATTGAATTGTCATAATATAATAGTATTTAATGTTGCATCATGAAAAAATTATTTTTCAATGTCATAATGTGTTATAATCATTGAAAAACCTAGCAATGCAAATTAATGATTTATGAACATCACAATGTGATACCACCATCAACGGAAATCAACCAAGATAAACATTGTAATGTGACATAATGTATTATATTATTACTTTTTAAATGTTCCAGTATGAGATAATCAAATGTCACAAAATGACTAGCCATTAATAAGTGTTGCAATGTGACATAACCATTAGTGAATGTTTCAATGCAACAAAACCAGTGATACATGCCACAAAACTATTGATGAACACCACAATGGGGCATAACTATTTATGAACATAGAAATTCAACATAAGTCAAACAAGATGAATGGATAACATTTTTTATAGTTCGCTTAGCTATAGTTAACCACTAATATCATAAATTAAAAACACTAATAATTAGCATTATTTTTTTATAAAATTAATATAATGGAATTCTTAAACTTTAAATTTTAATAAAATGGACATGGTGAATGAAATTGATATAAAGAATATAAAAACACAACCATTTTAATGTAAAAGTATTTGCATTTAATAACTTTAAACAATATCAATTATATTAGTTTATATATTCACTATTTATAAAGAATGTCATAGATTTCACATGGGTGTTGATTATAGTTATTATGTCATTAATCATTTTTTGCAATGTCACATAAACATTTATGAATGTGGTAATATGATTGAAAATTTGATGAATGTCATAATGTGACATAACCATTGAGGAACATAGCAATTACATATATCTCGACCAACATTAATGGTGTGATAAGACATACTATCTTATATTATTGCTATTTAAGTCTCCTAATATGAGATAACTGAATGGCATAATGATACTAACCATTGATAAATGTTGCAATGTGATCAAATAATTAATGCAGCATAACCATTTATGAATGCCACAATGAGATATAACTATTTGTCAATGTAGTAATTCAACATAATTTAAACAAGATAAATGATTAACCATTTTTAAGGTTAACTTACTCATAGTTAACCATTATGTTAAACTCATGCTACATTATGTGTAACCATTTCCCATGAGTAAAATAGACACATAATAGTTATAATTAGGAATACGACAAACCATTGATTGATAAAGATTTCAATGTGGCATAACCATTTAGGAGCATTGCACTATTCCACAACCATTAACCATTTCTAAATGTTGCAATGCAACATAGCTGTCAAGGAACATCACAATGTGAAAAAACCAATTAATCATGTCATAATGCAACATAACCCTCGATTAATGTTGTTATGTGAAACAACCAATTGGAAACATATAGATTCAACATAAGTCAATAAACATGAACATTGTAATGTGACACAACCATTGTGGAATGTTGTAGAAATGGACAATCCAAGTCAATTATAGTTAAATAATAGTAAAAAATGTTTAACTGTTGTCAAACATAGGAAACCTTGTTCACCCATGGTTAAAACATAGTCAACTAAGGTTAACTATTGTCTAACTTAGTCAACCAAAAAATCCCCTATTCTAACATGGTTTATGATTATCACCTATAATCAAACATTGCCTACTATTGTTACTTAAAATAATTTGCAATCAACTATAGTCAATCTTGATCAACCATTTCTAAATACAATCCAACCATAATCAAACAAAATCATCCCAAATAAATCATAATAAACCATAACAAAAGTGTCTTAAAAAAAAGAGAATCCATTACATGACCAGATATTAATACATAAATGATGGAAAACATGTTATGAGTTTTAACTACCCAACATTTCAGAATTCAAAAGTCAGTCCATCCTCAGGGGATTACAATACATCGACCGAGATAGTTTTAATTGTGAAGTGAGAGTGCTACATATACTGATTATCTATGAGGTATCTGCATGTCGTATGGGTACTCAATAAATTATTTTTTTTAATCTTCTAATGATTGTTTCCAAGAGTTACTTATTCGCATCCCATCATCTCTATTTAGCGTATTGGCCCATTTTTGGATTTCAATGGCTTTTTTAATTTCCGCTTCAAATAATGCTCATCCTTTGTAATGAATGTTGAATTTCCTATGCATATGCGATAGGACGTGATATGCGAGTGCTCTGTGAGGGATAATTTGATCAAAGTCATATCTCTTAGTATAACTGCGACATGTTCTTTAAGACGAATTTGTACATATCCTCCAATTGTGCTCCAATTTCACCAATATACACTTTTTCTCATGAACCAGGTATTGTATATATACCCCTTTCTAACATCTTAGATCCGCTGCATATATTTTTGAGTCCACCATGCTCTTGATGGTGTCAAGGGACATGAAGGTTGTAAGAATAATTCTCTTCTTTAGGACTTAGGAAATCCTATCTACGGTTCCCTTAATGTATGATTGCGAAATCTTTGGGATGTTCTTGGTAGGAGATTGTATTTTATTTTGCACTTAGTAGGTTGCTTTGTTAATGATATTCTTATGGTATATAGTCATTACAAACACCTCTGGAAGGTGGTGTAGCTCATGCTTTAGGTGTTTGAGATCCGATATTCTTGAATCCCTATGTGTAAGGGTTTTAATGATACTAGCTTTTTGTGATGGATTGTGGTGAGAGTTTTCATGTAGGTATATGTATGTATGGTTCTTCTTTCGATATACTTAATATCCTAACCTCTCACCTTCTTTTTTTCGTGAGGAGTACATATAGGAAAGGTAACTAGTTTTCTTTTTCCATATGTATGGTGAACTTAATATGTTCTTAGAAGCTATCGATATGTGACAGAATATCATTAAGATTCTCTGTTATACCTCAAAGTCTCACTTTGAGTGCCATTTCACGTCTTCATGTCATATCACCATGCAGAACCTAATGTTGCTACCTCCTAATGCGTGTTGGAGCTTACTCTTACCTTGATTGGTCCCCTCCTTTGCCTTCCTTGGAGTCTTTGGAGACAAATTCAAACTCACCTCAGCCAGATGCCAACGCATGAGGTCAAAATGCCACCTTCTTGCATATTTTACTGAGATTTCCGTGCCCTACTAGTGCTGCAAGGCGCGAAAATTCCTTGTTTTTTGCGACCCGCATGCATGCAGGGGCACGAAAATTACAACATTTTCGCACCTTGCTCAATGCATGGGGCACGAAAATTACCTTAACTAATCTTTAGCTTGGAAAGTGGATCTTAATTTCGAGGATATTTTCTTGGGATTGGGGTTCCTCTCGAATCCTAACTCGCCCTCCCTCTTTGGCCTGGTTCAACCCCTTGATCCACCATTCACTCACCTAGATCTACCTTTCTCTCTTAGTGGTTGGCCTCCCAAATCCTATAAGAAGGAGGCCATCCATGAGCTAAAGGGAGAAATTTATAGGCATCAAACCTATGGTCTTGGAGATTTTGCAGAGATAGCAAGGAGGAAGGCTTGGAAGGAGACACTACTACTTGGACATCAAGGGTAACATTGTATTCATCTTCTTTGAGATACCTTAATACAAATTGGCTTATTCTCCCATATTGTGTTTCTTACTAGTTTAGATCCATGATATGCTTCACTAGAATTTAGATCCTAATCATTGTATTTGGTATTTGGAGATATTGTGTTTGTCTTGCTCATACAGGTTCACATCCTGGACATCAAGCTTGGAACTCGAGCTACGATAACCGGATGATCTAAGGTAATTCATACCTGCTCTTCTCTCTCAATGCTTTGATCTTCATACATTGAATTAGATCTAGGATTTTAAGGTCCCACTTGTTACTTTGTTGTCTTAGATTAGACTTAGTTTAATCTATGAGTAATTTTAACTATCCGTAGGACGAATTTGCTAGAACAGAAATTGGCCACTCCGTTGGGGAGATCCCAATTTTCATTTGGTTATTAAATTTATTTTTTTTAACCCATTTGATCCATTATCTCTGCATTTTATCAATCCTTGACCTATGTTTATCAGTTTGATCCTTAGCATCAAGTTATCTGGGTTTGCAAAATTGAGAAAAACATAAAACAAATTCTCAGAATTTCTCCCTTATTCACCTATAGAGAAATTTCGTGCCCCCCCATACACCACAGAGTGAAAATATCTTGATTTTGCACCCCAGGAGTATATTAGAGCGCGAAAATTCCAAAAAATCGTGCCTGGGTGGTCTTGAAGGGAGCGAAAATTCCCTGTGTCCCATCAAAACTTGGTTTTTTGCTTGATTGATTTTGGTTTCTGATTTTTTGGCTTGAGCTCAGCTCTCTAATCCTGATCAGACCTGTGTGATCCCAATTTGACTCTTGCATTTCTTGCATTTTCTTTTGAACCCTTATTGAGCTTGGTTTGCTTGAGTCATTTTTGGTTTGGATTTTCGAGTTAAGGTAACAAGAGTAAATTAGTTTTTGCTTGGATTCTTGGCTTCTTTGTTGCAAAAGTGATAATTTTTTAAAATTCAAGGAAATTTTTTTATATACTTGTTTGTATCCTTGAAAGAATGAGTTATTGGAAATTTCATTGCTTGGAAAAAGCTCTTTGCATTTTTAATTCTTTGAATTGCCTTAGAAAAAATTTTCAAGATCTATTTCTCCTTCACTTAAAAGATCAAGTTGTTTTTGAAATCATAAGGTGTTGTTCCATTTACTTGTCATGCTTTATACTCATTTGAAGTAGAGAAGAAAAAAAGGAATTTGTTTTTTAGTTAGTTTTTGGATTCATTCATTTTGAAAGAGTACCGTACCTTTTGGTTTGGCATATAAAAGGAAAACGTAAAAAGTGAGTGGCTTTTCTCTTTTTGAGAAAGTTTTGTTTATGCTTGTTATATTTTGGGAACAAAATAACTCTCTCCTTTCCATATCTAGAAATTCATTGAAAATAAAAGTTGCATTGATTCATTCATACATGCATGGTTTGAGTCAAGTCTCAACACCATCAAGTTGCACTTCCGTCACCTATTGAGTAAAACAACAAGCCCTTAAAATCAATCTTCTAACTAGACACACATTAACCTCACTTGAGAATATAAAACAATTATGTAGTTAGTTAGGACATCGAGGATAGTAATCCAAATAATTCCCCTCTGTCACTTTACATTTGAGATATAGTTGTTTTCCTTTAGGGTGCTCAAATCCTCTTCTACTTTTTGACACGGTTATACACCAATTTATTTGGAGGGCCTCCCGTTCTACGGGGTAAGCAGGGAGGATTGGTTCCGAACAGACTTTGTGGAATACTGCACTCCACTTAGCACCTAAGGACATCAATCCATTGTCTTCCCTGTAGTTTCCGACCTCCATACCGGTTGTATGAGGGCTCAAAGGAAGAAGCTCCAGTAAACCTTCTCAGACGTGTCATGAACGAGGTATCTTAGTGACCTTCCTTCTAGGGATATTTTACCAAGATCCCTTTCAGTAGAGGGATATCCTTTCAAATTTTGGTCTCACACTTCTTAATGTTCGACTTGGATTTTATCACGTTGCGAAGGATACGATCTGTTGAGGTCTCCAGACCTTATATAGGAGGATTTCCTACTATTGTACCTTATAGAGAGTCTTTTTATTTTTATTGTTGCTTGTTGGATTTCTGGCCATTTTGTTGTGGCTCGCTTACTGTGACATTGGTCTCAGTGTAGTCTTTTGAGCTTGCTTTTTTGGCCTGTGCGCCTCTTCTTTTCCTAGCTCCCCTTTTGCACACTCAGTTTCTTCAAGATTTTTAAGTTATTTTTTCAACGCGACTTCCCCAAAACATTTAATCCTGTTTCATGGTATACCAAATGAAATCATGAAGACAACAAGGGAACAGTCCTGAACCCATGCCTAGAAATAGTCGCATGCCACCTTCACGCATACCCACCCCCATGTTGGCAGACTAGCTAGTCGAGGGACTGTCCCACAATCACTCAGTTTGACACCACCAACTGCTAAGGTACCCAAAACTCATAACACAGTACCAGAGACTAGTACAGTCCCAGAGACTAGTGTAGCACCTGAGACTAGTGCAGTACCACAATCCATTGTTGCACCCAAAGTTAGCACAACAGTGGAAGCTACTTTAGCACCTGAAGTTAGTGTGCCACCCCAAGCCGACATTTTGCCATAAGCTTTTATCATTCCGGAGGCTAGCACCGCTCCAGTTATGCCATCACAATTTGATCTTCCCAAAGGTTATGTCGAGGTTATCGACGAAGTTGATCCTTTCCCCTCTACGACGATCCAGTTCGCTGCAGACTTTAACCAACCTCTTGTACAATTGGTAACCCCACCTATCATATCTTCTCCTCCGGTTATACGTAGCTACGAAGTTGTATCTTCTAGAAATAGATCATTCGGAATGCCTTCCCATGATCTCCCTTTAGGCCATGACATCATGGAATCCATACGAGCATAAATGGTTAGTCTATCCCAATAACAAGCGGAAACGGAAAAATTTAGACATGAAGCTGCGCAAATACTGGCTTCAACCTCACAACTCCCACCAACATCCACTTCTCAAGTGGTAAATCCTCATGATTCCATATCCCTATGATCCACATCCTATGATACTACCTATGGAACTTCGTTCGTAGGTTGATCTAGACCCATAGATTGGATCCATCCAACATATTTTCTTGATGACTCAGGAACATCAAATATTTTTTATCCATCTTCACATTATGGAATACGAATCTGAGCCAAGCTCTCAACGATTTTCACACTTTTCCAGTACCCATGCAATTAACACTGGAAACTCCCCTCCAACCTTCCCCTCATCTTATACCAAGTTAATTTTTTGGTTCTTCTTCGGGGAACATTCCTACTCAGGGGATAAACCATAGCTTCCGTCGCTACCTTTATCATCTAGAACTAGTGCACGATCATCTTCACAAGTCGACACCACTAGTGTATCCAGCCAACTTGTACAATCAATCCCTTATAATGTTTCTATTGGAAGGACACCCATTCCTACTATTAGAACACCTGTTGTGACTGGAGGTCAATCTTTAGCCACAATCTATACTATCTCCAGAGGACAACCATTCATTGGTACCCCAAGTGGAACCATTAATCAACTTTCTCCGTCCGGACCATCCACCCTGTGGGGATCACAAAACTCACTTTTTGGAGGACAACCATTTGTTGGTGCCCAAAGTGGAACCAATCACCAACCTCCTCCATCAGCATCATCTGCTCCGTGGGGACCTCAAACCAAACCTATAGGAGGACAACCTTTTGTTAGTACCCCAAGCAGGACCAATACCCAATTTCCTTCATTAGGCCCACCTCCTTCTTGGGGGCCAAAAATCCCACCTATTAGGGGAAAAAATACATTTGGAAACCATGATCAATCAAAGGGGCACACAAATCAACATCAATCATTTTTTCTCCCTAACATGAATTATGGATTACCTTACCCCAGTGTCTCAAACAATCAATGGAACCCACCCCCTCAAACCTCGTATCTTAATTAGAGAGGAACAAAAAATCCATGGGCTCAACCCTTTTCAACACCTCTCCCTACTCAAGGTATGGGAAATCCATCCAATCAAGGATTTAAGAGCTCTACCTAGATTCCACAACCCCAAGCATATGATCCATTCAATCCCACTCAGTAGTATCCTCAACAACCAGTTTACAATTCAATTCTGAATCAATTGGTGAATCCGATGATTCCCAACCAACAACCGGTTAACCAGATGGTCCCCAATTCACAAAACTTCCAACAGTGCCCCACAGGTAACATGTATGGGTATAACATGCAGCAATATGCAGTGCAGGACTTGACAGGTGTCCTAGAACCCCATCAATATTATTCATTCCCACAACCCAATAGGAAACTTCCATTTCTGGAAACATTGGACCTACCCGATTTGTCAAGAATAATAAAAGATCCCATTTGGAATGAACCACATTGGCCACCCATTCCTGCCAAACTACCATCAGACATTCCAAAGTTCGATGCCAAACCTGGGGAAGACCCAAAAAATCATGTCATGGCATTTCATCTTTGTTGTTCTTCAAACTCACTGATGGATGACTCTATACGATTGAGGCTCTTCCAACGTACACTCACTGTAACGAAATAAAAATGGTATATAGAGCTACCACAACACTCTTTCAGAGATTTCAACACCCTTACCATGCATTTTTTGACACATTTCCAGCTTCCCATTTGATATGAGACTGGCAGGGCCCTCTTAACTTCGTTGCAGAAATATACTACAACTCACATCTCTGATCATTCTCATGAGTGGAGGAGACACTGAAGATTAATTAAGGCTCCTATCCCTGACCAATTACTGGTTTATTGGTTTACAAAGTCATTACTTCCACCCATTGCTAGGGATGTTGCAATGGGCAGGGCTGTTACCGAAGAATAGGAAATCGCTCGTGCTCAGTACCTAGATTTGGTTTATTCCCAATCTGGAACCCTATACGAACTGATTCCTCATGCCCCATGCCCTACTAGTGATCCATCTAGGCCCGCTACCGAACCACCTATCGATGGTGTAGTTGGTCCTATGAAGGCCCATCCTGCAACCAAATCTAGTGGACAACAAAGCATTGTTGCTCCACCTCAAACCCAGGATGCATCCAAAAACTCTACTTCTCCTGCTCAGACCTATGAGGTGAATGCAGTTCAATCCTCTCCACAACAATATGGAGGGAAGAAGAAGAACAATAAATTGAAACCTAAAAAATCTTCCACTCAGTAGGAAAATCCTAAACCACAACAAACCAACGCTGATAACAAACCTAAATGGAAATCTAATTTCCCCTTCCTTATATGTCAAGAAGACCACTATACAAAATAATGTCCTTACAAAGAAGAAGTCAATAAATTTGTCAAAGGATATTCCCTCCCGGCAATCCTAACCAACCCTTTCCCACATCAACAACAACAAATGGTTTCACACAACCACCCACAAGGGGGAAACCAAAATGATAATACTCAACTAGAGACATCTTCAAATCTCGACATCCTTATGATGAGTAACGAGACTGTCCACATATCCACTCGATCGAAGACATATGAATATGTTCCCACTTCAAACAATAATGGGAATTCCAAAGATAAAAATACCTTGGAAGACATTCCTTCTACTCCTTCGCCTATAGGTTCTCTTCGTATCAAAAGACCTCCTACTGACACTGTGTTGTGCCCACCAAAGGCCACAATTCGAAAAGCGACATTCAACCCAAATGCGCGAGCTGCCCAAGATTACAATATTGTTGAGGACTGAGCTCAAGCACCATGTGAAATGTCCACTCTCGAAGTTCTACAACAATGTCCTACTCAGTGTAGAACCTTATTGTCAGCACTCGGAGTTGTTGATCCCAACTCTTTCAATACAATCACGTTCAATTTGGAATACTTTTAGCTGAGACTATCTCATCAATTGGCTTTTCAGATTCTTACTAATATTTGTGGAAACAACATCCATTGTACTATCTAGGACGAAGGTGCTTCCACCTCTATCATGTCTTTGTCTTGTTGGTGAGATATCGACTCTCTAGAGGTAACTCAATCTCCCACTACTTTAAAATCTTTTGACGGTCGTGGTTTTAAACCTTACAGACTCATCCCATCACTCGCCGTAGAACTACGGGGAAAAATCGCCTATATCCATGTCGAAATCATAGATGCTCCATTGGATTACAATATCCTACACGGGTGCAATTGGTTTTATGCCATGACCATCGTAGCATCTTATGTTTTCCATTTGGTCCAATTTCCTCATCAAGGGAAAATTGTCACCATTGATCAATTAGAATTTTGCACTCCGGATGTTCACTCCAACACCACCAACAATGTTCTATTGTTGACACAATCTCAATATCATTATGAAGACATTGGTGTTGGATTGATAAAAGACTCCTCCATCATTGCAGTATTTATGGAGATTCCACCCCTGATCTTTTCGATCAATATGATCTCGTTGAGTACTTTCCAACCTCATGAGTCTAATGATTTTTGGGTTATACCTAGTCCTGCCGAATGTGAAACCATCGGTGATTAAATGCCTATGAACCACAGCCAAGCAACATACCATGTGATTCAATCCGCTTCTGATTGGATCGATATGATCGACCACCAAATGGTGTCACCCCGCTCATCTCAGATCAATTCATCCTTTCCCTCTACTGACTCCTTTTCACAAACTTTTGCTTCCGACGAGTCTATTATGGATATCATGAGCATCGATGAACCACCATGGGAAGATAATGTTAAAATTTCAGAATTTACTTCAATCTAATCTAGGATCTTAACTGAGAGAACAACATGTACAGTAAATCTACAGCATATCATTCATGGACACAATAATGCAAGCACATAAGAGACATCGAGTTTACTTGGGGAAAACCATAAAGGTGAAAAACCCCAATAACTTTCTCAGAGATAGATAGAGCAATGATACAACCAGAATACAAGAGATAGTCTTCTCCTGGCAGCAGAGCCTCTTCCTCCACAAGTGCACCACTCTCCACAGTGTGAGTGAGAGAATAGAATGTGTAAAATGAGAGAGACACACTCTCTATTTATACACTAACTTGACTTGACCTTTACTCAACTAGGTCGGCCTCAACTTAACCACTTAACATAATGCTGACTGGGCCGACCCCCACTAGGGTGGTCTAATAACCCTTTGACCCACATGGCCGACCCCAATAGGGTGGTCTAATAACCCTTTGACCCACATGACTTATACAGGGCCGACCCCAACAAGGTGGTCTAATAACCCATCAAGTATAAGTTACGACACTTACAATATAAATGACGACACTTCTGTAAAGAGGAATAATAACATCTCTATAGGAATACAATATACATATATGTGAAATACATTCCGAAGTTACATATACATCAACACTCCCTCTTAACTAGGAAGGTATTTCTCGACACAGGTCTTCTAGCACAAGTCATCTTCTCTGGATCATCGTCACTGGATAGTCATCATCGAGTCATCATCATCGTCACTGCTGTTGCTATCTCAATCAATCTCTGAATATACTCGTCATAGGAAGTTCTACAGAGCCAGTCCTTTTTCATATTGGATGTAGGCCCACCACCTGCAGGTCTTCGTCATCGCTGGTCATACTATGGAAATCTCAAGACTTATTACGTGCGTCATAAAACCTTAAAAGAGTCTCTTGACTAGCAAGAACCCTAAAGAGCATCTGAGGCCTTTTTCATCCTGTCCAGATCTCCAGGACTTATTACATGTGACCCCACCACAAAACCTCGAAAGAGAATTCCAGGACTGATTACGAGCACAAGGCTCAACCTATCAGATCTCCTAGGGCACAAATTACATGTGGTCACCACAAAACCTCGAAAGAGCATCCCAGGACTGATTACGAGCACAAGGCTCAACCTATCGGATCTCCCAGGGCACAAATTACATGTGGTTATGGAAAAACCTCGAAAGAGCATCCCAGGACTGATTACGAGCACACGGCTCAACCTATCGGATCTCCCAGGGCACAAATTACATGCCATAGGACAAAACCTTGAAAGAGCATCTGCCAGATATCCCAGGGCACAAATTACATGCCATAGGAAAAACCTCGAAAGACTATCTGCAGATCTTCCAGGGCACAAATTATATGTCCTCCCAAGCAAAACCTCGAAAGAGAATTTGCCAGATATCCCAAGGTACAAATTACATGCCATAAGCAAAACCTCGAAAGACTATCTGCAAATCTCCTAGGGCACAAATTACATGCTTATCTGCACAACCTGTTCCACGGCCACAAAGTATCAACCTGATACTCACCATACATCATCCTGATGTACACATGATCATCCTGATCATCATCACTGCAACATCCTGCTGCATGTCATCTGGAGCAACATCCTAAAGCTCATCATCCATGATCATACAATGCATCTACCTGATGCATACCAAGTATCTACCTGATACATATCATCATACATGATCCACCTGATCATACAGTGTATCCACCTGATACAAATACAAATACATGATACATATCACCAAACATGATCCACCTGATCATACAATGTATCCACCTGATACATATACAGATACATGGTCCAAGCATCCAACATGATGCATATACAAAATACATACAAATGATCCAACCGATAATATCCAGCATCCAACATGATGCGTACATACATATACATATAAATGATCCAACTGATCATATCCAACATCCAACATGATGCGTACATATATAAATGATCCAACTAATCATATCCAGCATCCAACATGATGCGTATACAGAGCAGT
Organism: Larix kaempferi; assembly: GCA_027924585.1. Lineage (NCBI taxonomy): Eukaryota > Viridiplantae > Streptophyta > Pinopsida > Pinales > Pinaceae > Larix > Larix kaempferi. Next base: position 8,423,192 of record BSBM01001329.1, read on the forward strand.
AACTGGAGCATTGTCCTGATGCTCATCATCCAGCGCTTACATCCACAGCCATGGAAGGATCCTCCTTCCAACATGCTTGGAATGGATTCTGCAAATGTGTCCATCACTTCTTCCTCGAAGTGTCATCAATCTGAAGAACACCAAGCCTCTCCCTGAAGTACTCGAACTTCACCCTGGCTAGTGGCTTCATCAACACATCTGCAATCTGCTCGTCCGTTGCAATGTACATAAGTTTCACAGCTCCTCTCTGCACCATATCCCTGATATAGTGATATTTGATCTCTATGTGTTTCGACCTGTCATGAAACACTGGGTTCTCGGACAGCTTCACACAACTCTGGTTATCACAGAAGATACTAGTAGCATCCAACGGGAGATCAAATAACTCAGACAGTAGCTTCCGTAGCCATACTGCCTCACAACTAGTTGAATAGGCTGCAACATACTCTGCCTTAGCTGTACTCAGTGCTACGTAGGACTGCTTCCTGCTGAACCAAGAGATCACACCTGATCCCATACTGAAGCAGCACCCATATGTGCTCTTCCTATCTGCAACACTGCCTACCCAATCTGAATCAACATAACCCTGCAGGTTAAACTTTTGATTCGCTTCATACTTGAGCCCATAATCCACTATACCCTCCAGGTACCTCAGAACATGCTTTACAACAACTAGGTGAACACTCCTCAGATCCGTCAGGAACTGGCTCAATGTGTTCACCGCAAATCAAATATCTGGTCTTGTGTTCGTCAGGTACATCAAGGACCCAATCATCTGACAATGCATAGAGACATCAACCGGATCAGATGAAGCATCACAAAGAAGCTTCAGATTCGATGTCATAGGTGTGGCCATGGCCTTGCAATCCATCATCCCGAACCTCTTCAGGATCTCTACTACATACTTCCCTTGTCCAAGGAAGATTCCATCTGCACTCTGCCACACCTCCATGCCAAAAAAAAATAGTGCATCATCCCCAAGTTCTTCATATCGAATTCAGCAGTGAGCTTCCTCTTTGTATCACACCAAGTTCTGGGAGCTTGCTACAAGCCATACAAGGCTTTCTTCAATCTGCACACATGTGACTCCCCGTCAGGTCTTGGGACTGCATCCCAAACATCTTCTTCATGATCGATGGATCATGGCATTCCATTTCTTCATCCCAGATCCTGGGAACTTCAACATATTCAATAGATATCTTTGTTGCTGGAACAAATGTTGTAGTCCTTCTTTTGTAGGTGAAGATATATGGTCTTTCCTATAAAACAAGTTAAATTGCATGATTAGAAACATTTCATAATTTTCAGAACAAATTCTTTACACATAAAGAAATATGTCATGCAGTCATGCAGTTATCTTAGCCAATGCTTCAATACAACATTTATCCATGTTCCACAACTTTCTAGATGCCTTCCAGTCTCTACTAGAACATTGTTAAGAGTTTGCACTACTCCCAACATGTCGGCAAAGAGGTTTCATTCTAGATAAGTAGCACTAGAATGTTGTACAGTGCCATAGGCCACTTACCCATCACATGCATATTAGTAGTATACTGTTCATTAATGCAATCATTCTAATATGCACAATACATCTCCTAAGTCTAGGAACATAAGCATAATATTATTTAAACAAACAAAATAGGCAAGAAATGATAATTGAAATACTTATCTTTGTTTGTTTGTTGGGTGGACTCCCTCTGAGTCTTTGCTTCCTGGCAGGAGCTGCTGAAGTAGCTTCTTCTACACCTTTCTGTTGTGGAATGTAGGAAAATGGTCAACTCCCTCTGAAAATTTGCATCGTTGCAGGAGTTGCTGGAGTGTGGTCCCTCTTGATCTTTGCTTCCTGGATTACCTGTCCTTGAACTTATATTCATCCTTGCTGACATCAATCTTCTTGAACCTTGGAAAGTATATTCTGTAAGCCTTCGATCTTTCACTGTAACCCGCAAAGATACCCTTCTTTCCTGAAGGATCTAGTTTGGTCCTCTTTTCCTTTGGGACATGAGTGTATACTGGACAACCAAATATTTTGAGATGACTGACTTCAGGTTTCTTACCATAAAAGACCTCTTCTGGTGTCTTGATGTCCAATATCTTGTGGGGTGTTCTGTTTTGCACATATACAGCTGTTCTAGCTGCTTCTGCCCATAGATGCATAGGTAGATCCTGGTCATGCAGCATTGCCCTTGATGCTTCCATGATAGTTCTGTTCTTCCTTTCTGCAACTCCATTCTGTTGAGGATTATAAGGAGTAGTCAACTCCCTCTTAATCCCTGAATCACTACAAAGCTTCTTGAAGTCACCTGAGGTGAATTCTCCACCATTGTCGGATCTGAATGTTTTGATCTTCTTGTCAGTTTGATTCTCCATCAAGGTTTTGAATTCCTTGAATTTATCAAAAACCCCATCTTTGTTCTTCAATAATTATACCCAAGTCTTCCTGGAGAAGTCATCAATAAATGAGACATAGTAAACATACCCACTCAGAGAACTGGATGACATAGGACCACATACATCTGAGTGGATGATTTCCAGGATGTCTTTTGCCTTGCTTTCACTGCTTGGGAAATCCTTCTTAATGTTCTTACCTTTTTCACATCCTTTGCAAACACCTTCATGTTTGGTCTTGATTTCAGGAAGACCCTCTACAACCTTGCTTGCAATTGGAAGTGCTCTATAGTGCATATGAGCAAGTCTTCTATGCCAAAGTTCACTTCACTCCATGGATTCATATACCATGGCATGTTTAGGTTGTCCCTTGAATTTATACAAACCTCCATCTTGCTCTCCAATCACTACTGCATCATCTATGTTCTTTCCCTTTGGCCACATTAGGACTTGGCCATCCACAAATGCAACCCTCATACCTTTTGCATCCAATGCAGAGATGGAGAGTAAGTTCTTCTTGAGCCTAGGTACATAAAGGACTTCTTTCATCTTCAAAGATTTTCCAGAATCTAGGTTGTAGGAGGCTTCACCACTTCCTTTGATTGGGTATTGATAATCATCCCCAAGTTTCACCTTATGGGGTGATTCATGTTCAGATAGATTCACAAAAGATTCCTTAAACCCAGTCATGTGTTTGGAAGCCCCACTGTCAATCAACCAATCATTACAACCATGGGAGATAGTACCTGTGAGAGCATAAATTAGAACATATTCTTCTTCACTTGATGAGTCATCATCACTATTACTTTCTGCCCTAGCCTTCTTCTTTGGGGGTTCATCATCTTTGGTAGCATGAGCATGATATCTTATTTTGTTCTTCTTCTTCTTCTTATTGAAGTTGTTGTTGTTGTCTTTCTTCTTCTTGGGACAATCTGAAGCAAAGTGTCCCTTCTTATTGCAATTGAAGCATTTGAGATCTTTCTTATCTTTATGATAATGGTGGTGTGAGGATCTTCTGTTATGAGATGATTCCTTCTTGGACTTTCCTTTCCTGGCATGTGCTATGAGAGCTTGATCTTCATTTCCCATCTTTTCTTCTCGGGCCACAATCCTAGCTTCTTCTTGAGAGCATTCTTCCCGCAATCTATTGAAGGAGATCAACTTCTTCCTTGCACAAATTCCTTGAATGAAGGAATCCCATGACCTGGGTAGGCCATTTAGAGTGGTCATCAACACTTCACCATTCTCCACCATTTCATCCACTGCTTCTAGTTGTTCCTTGATCTGGGAGACCCTTGAAAAATAAGATTGAATGGTTTCTCCATTTTGAAACTTTACTCCTTTCAATTGGTTCCGCAGGGTCATCTTCCGATTTATGTTCTTCCCTTCAAATAGCTTGGTCAAAGAGTCAAACATCTCCTTGGGTGTCTTTAGAGAGGATACATGGGGTATGAGATGGTTTTTAACGGAATCAACAATGATTCTCTTTTCCTTGACCAAGTTCTTCTTATGCAATACCTTGGCCTCTTCATCCTCTGGGATAGGGATGTCTTCTTTCACATATGAGTCCAACTCATTCTCTTCCAGGATTAACCCAATCCTATACTTCCAAGCTCGGAAGTTATCATCTTCTTCAAGCTTATCCTCAAGCTTGGTGTGGTGAGACATCTTAAAGAGTTCTTCAAATGGAAATAGAAAAGATTTAGATCTTACCACTTGAAATGCTGAAAACTGGATCTGGTCCCGGATTAGGGTTTTTTGAAAAAACCCTAAAAATTCAAAATGTGAATTTCAATTTTTTGAAAGGATAGAAATATGCGCCTTGATGAGCTGATCAGCCTGGTGTATTTAGAGTTTGAGATCAACAAATCTTTACCCTTCAGATTTTCCTTTTTGTCCTCTCGGGTTCACTAGGGAGAGCCCTGAATTAGGGTTTGAGTTTCCCGGAGATATACCCAACCAAAAATCTCGATCCAAATCTCTAAACTTCGATTTTTGCAAGGAGCTTCCAGCTATGTCTTCATATTTCAGAAATTCCTATTTTTGTGGAAACCCTAATTTTTAGGGCCAAATCTGAAAATGCTCGAAATTGAATTCTGATTGGACAGATAGATGCGCTTGATGAGTAGAGTCAATCTAATATACTGCTTTTCCAAAATCTGTGGAGAGAAACCCAATAAACAAGAAACTCAAGTTTCCGTCACTGCAAAATGTCTTCTTCTCATGCTAGCTCTGATACCATGTTAAATTTTCAGAATTTACTTCAATCTGATCTAGGATCTTAACTAAGAGAACAACATGTACATCAAATCTACAGCATATCATTCATGGACACAATAATGCAAGCACAGAAGAGACACCGAGTTTACTTGGGGAAAACCATAAAGGTGAAAAACCCCAATAACTTCCTTAGAGATAGATAGAGCAATGATACAACCAGAATACAAGAGATAGTCTTCTCCTAGCAGCAAAGCCTCTTCCTCCACAAGTGCGCCACTCTCCACAGTGTGAGTGAGAGAATAGAATGTGTAAAATGAGAGAGACACACTCTCTATTTATACACTAACTTGACTTGATCTTTACTCAACTAGGTCAGCCTCAACTTAACCACTTAACATAATGCTGATTGGGCCGACCCCCACTAGGGTGGTCTAATAACCCTTTGACCCACATGGCCGACCCCCAATAGGGTGGTCTAATAACCCTTTGACCCACATGACTTATACAGGGCCGACCCCAACAAGGTGGTCTAATAACCCATCAAGTATAAGTTACGACACTTACAATATAAATGACGACACTTCCGTATAGAGGATTAATAACATCTCTATAGGAATACAATATACATATATGTGAAATAAATTCCGAAGTTACATATATATCAACAGATAACCATCATCAGTCATCTTTCCCTACAATCCAAGAAGTAGAACCCGATACAAAATACATTGTTTCACTGGATATTGTTGACACAAAGTTTCCCATCCCTACACATTATGTGTTTTTTGAAGGAAACCTAGCAAAAATTATGGAAACCATTCCGACCAACATTTTCGTGAAACCTGGCATCGTGGAACAAATACATTTAGGAAAAACCTGTACACCTACTGAGGTGGAATTTTATACTGCCTTGATTAAGGAGTTACGCGATTTTTTTTCCTGGATTTATGAAGAAACGTCAGGGATATACCCCTCTATAGTGGTTCATGAAATTCAAGTTTATCCTGGTGACCGACCCATCCGGCAGAAACTCCAACCCGTCTATACTGGCAAAACTGCAGCCATTAAAGCGGAATTTGAAAAACTCCTTCTTGTTGGTTTCATTTATCCTATCCCATTGATAGATTGGGTGTCCAATATCGTTACCGTAGCTAAGAAATAGGGTACGATAAGGGTTTCCATCGATTCTAGAGATTTGAACAAAACATGTCCGAAAGACAACTATCCAACTCCCTTTATTTACCAAATTATCGACAACTGCCCCGAGAGCATCATCCTTTCATTTATGGATGGCTTCTACGACTACAATAAGATTGAGATACTCCCATCAGACCAACACAAGACTGCTTTTATATGCCCATGGGAGACCTTTGCATATCACAAATTACCCTTTGGTCTCAAGAAATCTAGGGCCACTTTTCAATGGGCCATGTCATATGCATTTCACGATATCAATCATGTTGTGGAGACTTATTTTGATGACCTACCCGCTCACTCTGATATACAAGAGGACCATCCGGATCATTTGAGTGCCATATTCGCACGATGCCGCCACTACAACATCCCCTTGAATCCACAAAAATGTGTATTTTGTGTTGAAGCCGGTAGATTGTTAGGATTCATAATCTCTAAGGATGGCATTCGCCTAGACCCATCGAAGGTGGAGGCTATTTTAGCCTTACCTTCTCCGTCGAACATTCCAAAACTCCAAAGTTTGAAAGGGCATGTGAACTTTTTACGTTGCTTTGTCTGCAATTTTGCCGAGATTACCAAGGGCTACATGATGCTTCTTAAGAAATACATCCCTTTCATTTTGGATGACGAAGCCCAATGTCCTTTTGACAATTTAAAAAAGGCCCTTATCAATGCTCTTGTGATACAACCCCCCAATTATACATGGGATGACATTCTATATCTCGCTTCCTCTACTACCAACTTTTTTCATGGTGCTCATACAGGAAGACAACAGTGGTCAGGAACATGTGGTATACTATCTCAGCAAGAGTCTCATTGACTCTGAGACACGTTACTCACATGTGGAGAAACTGGCTCTGGCCACAGTCTTTGCGGTCTAGAGATTTAGACACTACATTCTACTCCACAAAACTACCGTCATCGCTAACTTCAATCCAATGTACTATATCCTAACACATCAAGTGCTAGGGGGAAAATATTCGCGTTGGATTGTAGTTCTCCAGGAATTTGATTTGGAGTTTGCCAAACTGAAATCCAAAAAATATTTGGTATTTGTAGAGTTCATTTGTGCATTGCCCTGTGCCAATGACCAATCTGAGCCCATTGATTCTCTTCCAGATGAATCTTTGTTTCTCATTGGCATGAATGATCCCTGGTATGGAGACATTATCTTATATCTCCAAACCCAATGCTTTTGGCCAAATCTCAACCGTGATGAACGCCGCTGCATAAGACACCACGCTAAATATTACCTTATTGTTAGCGATACTTTGTACCGGCGTGGTATTGATTCTCTGTTAAGTCGTTGTCTAACCCTTTATGAAGTCGAACATGTTCTAAATGATTTCAAATCTGGAGCATGTGGTGGTCACCTTTCTGGGATGGCTACAACCTAGAAAAGCTTACGCGTGGGCTACTTCTGGCCTCCGATCTTCAAATATTGAGTTGAAGCGGTTAAGAAGTGTCCCCCATTCCAATTCTTCCATGACAAGAAGCACTCACACCTGGCTCCACTCCATCTCATTATTGTCGTTGGCCCCTTTGCAAAATGGGGTATTGATGTTATGCACTATAATCCCACTTCAGCCGGGGGGCATAGTTATGTCATCGTAACTATTAACTACTTTACCAAATGCGCTAAAGCCATGCCTATGTACGCAGAAGATGAAAAAATGACATATGTATTCATATTCAATCACATCATAGCCAGGTTCAGATTCCCGCAGGCCATAGTCACTGACCATGGTTCCCACTTTAGAAATATGATGGATGAACTAAGTGCCAAACTGGGTTTTTGTCATGACAACTCAACCCCTTAATACCCCTAAGCAAATGGAGAAGCAGAGGCGATCAATAAAGTCTTGAAACGGATGATCCAACGCATAGTGGGTACTCAAAAGTCACAAGGGCACTTAGCTTTAGTCTCATCTCTTTGGTCCTATAGGACATAAGTAAAAAATGGAACCAGGTTTACACCATTTCAATTGGTTTATGGCCTGGAAGCAATTTCTATACCTAGCCAATCTAGATGAAACTCGCTGAGACACTGCACTTGCCAATGAGGCCCATAAAAAGCATGTCAAGGCTCAATATGATAAATCCGTCCAACCTTGGGTTTTCAACGAAGGTGACTTAGTCTTAACCTACGACCAGATGCATGATAAGCTAGGTAAAGGAATGTAAAATTAGTCACAGTAGCTGTATTGAACAAGAATATCAATCACAAAGATGTAAAACAATTTGGAGTAAAAATTGTGCAAGAGAGATGCATCAGTGCTCTATAATCTAGAATGGTAGAATTATAATACAATACTATCACAATGAGTGAGAAATTGGAATTATCCAAGGAGGTCATTCGAATATACTGCATGGTGTAGCTTGGCTCCAACTAGGAGTCCTCATAATCAATTAGTGGTGGTCATCAATGCACAAGTCACTGTCAGACAGGTGTCAAACTGAGTCTAACTGAGTGTAATAAGTGTAACTGATGGTAAGTGGCACTAATGTAGGGATGGAGGCTCAGTGGAGGGCGCATGAGGAGTTAATTGCACTCAGAATAGGTAGTCAAGTCTCATCGGAGGTCAATCAGAGTGATAACATCAGTGAGGAGTCAGTGTAGCCCCAAAGCAAGGAAAGACAACTAACTAACTGAAGTGAATTGGACTGGTAGGTGATAAAAGGCGCCCTTCTCAAGTGGTGGGTGAGAAGTGGGTGCCTCCTTGACTAGGAGGGCTAAAACATAGTGGAAAGTGGCTCCCGGGTGCTAACAGACTAGGGACTAGGTGTTGGAGGCATCAAACTGGTGACTGGGAAGCATGCGGATGCATGCAATGCATGCATGTATGAAAAGTACATACTGAATGATGAGATATCCTAACAACCCCCCTCAAGCTATACTATGATGTAAAAAATAAAATGTAGGGCCTTGGTTACTGAGACCAAAGGTCACCCCAATACAATAATCCAAAAAATGCTGAAAATAAGTTAAGTGAGGAAAGAGGGAAAACCCAGTGGGAAGAAATCCCCCCCTCAAGCTAAACATAAAAATGGATCTAATTTGTCTCCACCATGATGGAACTCACCCCCAATAGTGAATGGAGGTAAGAGAACTTCTTTTCAGTGAAACTCTTGGTGAAGATCTCTGCAATTTGCTCATCAGTAGGGCAATATTGTAGAATGATGGTGCGATCATGCACCAACTCTCGGATGTAGTGCATATGAATCTCAAAGTGCTTGGTCTTCTGCCACTGAATTGGATTTGTGGAGATCTTAATATCACTTTGATTGCCACAAAATAGGACAGTCGAAGTAGTTCTACCAAAATCAAACTCGAAAAGAATAACCTGCAGCCAAACTGCCTAAATGTAGGCATTGACTACCCCTCGATACTTTGCCTTTGCTGAAGAAAGTGAAATGGCTTCCTGCTTTTTGCTTGAACAGAAAATAGGGCCATGGCCAATCATGAAAACATATCGGAAAGTGGACTTCCAATCTATGCTATCATCCACCCAATCTGAATCAGTAAAACCAATGAAATCTAGCTCATAATCTGCAGCATACTGTATGCCAAAATGTCTCGTACCTTGAACATACTACAAGATCTGCTTGGCTACCCTCCAATGAATATCATGGGGCTCCAATGAATATCATGGGGCTGATGCATATACCTTGATATAGCACTCATGGCATATGACATATCAGGCCTTGAGTGTGTCAAGTAGAGTAGTGAACCAATCAACTATCGATACATAGTGCAATCTGCAAGCGGTGTGGAATTTCCTTCCTCAAGACTGATTCCTGAGAAGAATGGAAATAGAGAAGCCTTACATTCTTCCATATTGAACTTTAATAGAAGTTCTTTAGCATACTTTTTCTTAGATAATGTGATCCCATCAAAATTTTGAGCTATCTCCAAACCCAAAAATTGCTTAAGCAAGCCCAAATCGCTCATGTCAAAAGCTAGATTTAAAGCGGTTTTTAGCTTGTTGATTGTAAGGAGAGTGCTACCAGTAATGAGAAGATCATCAACAAATAAAACAACAATCAGAAACTTACCTTTAACTTTCTGTAGGTACACATTCAGACCAGATTTGCATCTTTTGAAATTCTGAGAAAGAAGGAAGGAGTCCATCTTTGCGTACCAAGCTCTTGGGGCCTGTTTCAATCCATACAAAGATTTATTCAACCTGCAAACTAATGATGGATCTGATATGTATCCTTCTGGTTGCTTCATATATACTTCTTCATCAAGGTCTCCATGTAAAAAAACACTCTTCACATCCATATGGTGCACTTCCCAGTGCTTGGATGCGGAAATGGCCAAAACTAGGCGAATGGAATCCATCTTTGCAATCGGTGCAAAACTCTCAGTGTAGTCCACTCCTTGGACTTGGAAGAAACCTTTTTCCACCAACCTAGCTTTGTATTTTCTGATAGAGCCATCAACAACAACTTTTTTGCGGTAGATCCACTTATATTGGACCAATTTTCTTCCAGGTGGAAGAGAAACTAGCTCCCATGTATTGTTCTTTTGAAGAGAACTGTACTCTTCATCCATTGAGGTTTTCCATCGTGGATCTCAGTGGGCATGATAGTATGATTTGGGATTTGAACCAATCATCAAATAAATATTCTCAGATAATAATGGATCAGAAAATGAAAGAGCCATACTTGCTCTTTGATAGTCTGCTCTTGTTCTCCTTGGATCAGCAGGATTTCCAATGTTTGGAGTATCAGATTGTAGAGTGTTTTGGGCCCACTTTGGTAACTGACGAGGATCATTATGATCGGATTCTAAACCTGATAGGTCATGGCCTCAAAAATATGATAAAATATCAGAAATATCAGATCCAATGCTTTCTTCATATTCTCTCGAATCTTCTTCTTGTGGAGGCTGCGGATCGACAATGTTTTCCTCGACTAGTTTTAGATCTGGCAGCAGTTCTTCAAACTTCACACTTCGCTTTATGCATATCTTTTTGGATCTGATATTCATGAGTTTATATGATTTTGATTCTTTTCCATATCATATTAGGATACATTCAATACTTTGTGGATCCAAATCCTTTCTCTTATCAGAAGGAATTCTAGCCCATGCAGTGGAGCCAAAAACCCTCAAATTGGACACATCCGGTTTGCGACCAGTGAATGCTTCGAAAGGAGTTTTACCTTTCACGGATGAATGTGGAAATTGGATGAATGTATGCAGCAACATTCATGGCTTCAGCCCAAATATTTGCAGCCAAACCTTTTGACTCAAGCATACAGGTAGCCATCTCTTTCAGTGACCGATTCTTCCTTTCTGCTGGGGTGTGTAGGGAACTGTATGTTGGATCTAAATTCCGCTTTCAGAACAAAGTTGAAGCAACTCAGTCTTGATATATTCTCCACCATTATCATATCTAAGAGCTTTGGTCTTGATCTCAATGGCGGTCTCAACAGAAGCCTTAAAATCCTTGAATTTTCCAAGCACTTTTGACTTGTTTTTGAGAAAAAATACCTAAGTAAAGCAGGAGAAGTCATCGATGAACGTCAAAACATACCTTGAACCATTCATGGACATATTTGGCAGCAAACCAATGATATCAGAATGTGTGAGGCCCAAAATAGCAGAAGCTCTACTATCTTTTCCGCGATCGAACTTGTGCTCAGGGTGCTTCCCAACAATGCAACCGAGGAAAATTCCCTTCGAGGAACGGAGTTGCGGAAGACCATAAACCATGGATTTGTTTTGTAACAGCAGAAAATACTTGTAATTAAGGTGTCCAAACCTTTCATGCCAAAGCATACTAACCTCATTGCCATGAGTGAGAAGAGCAATGGGCTTTTCAAGCAACACAAAGTGAGAAAACTCATAGTATTTTGCAGTGTGGTTTGCCTTTCCGACTGCAATAATTCTTCCACTTTCTATATCATAAATTTCAACTTTGTTAGGGTGGAATGTAACTTGATTCGGTTCACCAATGTGTGTCATTTGATACACAAAAAGTAGATTTGAAGGCAAGGAAGGCACATAAAGAACATTCTGAAAACTTCCATGCTCTAAATGGATGGTACCTTTACCCTTTGAAGAAATTTTTGAGTCATCTCCCAAATGGATGGGGATGGAGCTGTTTGGATCGAATGAAGAGGAGGAGTCAATATTTGCAGCCATATGATTCGAGGCACCGGAATCTATTAGTAGAGTGGTGGGTTTCGAAATAGTTTCCATGAGTGCTTGACCTCTTTCACGATCATCATTTCTATCCTTCTTCCGTGCACCGTCGGGAAGACATATGTTATTCTTTTCCAAAAGGAGGGAAATTTGATCTATTGTTTTCTTCATGCATGAACTTTCAGGATGAAAGCCACGGTTGCAATATGAACATTTATATTTTTCCTTACCCTCTTTACCCTTTTGATTGTTCCTTGAACTAGATGGTGCATCCGGTTGTTTGCTTTTCTCTCTTTGCTTGTTAGGTTCGAATTTGGGCTTCTCTTTGTTTTTCTTTCCTTTGCCATTCGAATTCTTGGATCCTTGAACAAAGAGGGCTGAATCTTTGGAGATTATGGACCCCATTTGAATTAGCTTATCATGCTCTTTGTTAACGGACTCAATGAAGTCATTCAGGGTAGGCATCTTCCAATTCAGGGTAGTTAGCCGACCAGAATTGAAAGTAGAGACAAATACCGAGAAATATTTACCAAGCTTTGAAAGAATGGAGAGGATCAATTGCTTATCCTTTTTGACAATTCCACTGTTCTTCAACTGCAAAGCCAAGTGCTTGAATTTTGTGAAAAACTCATTGATGGTCTTGAAATTCTCATGACTAAGAGCAATCAATTCATTTTCCAATTGAAAGGCCCTAAGCTCGTCCTGCTTGCCAAAAAGTTTGTCAAGTTGCTCCCATACCACTTTTGGAGAGTTCAATCCCCTGAGATGGAAATGAAGATCCTTGGAGATAGAGAGGCAAAGAAGACCATAAGCTTCATCAAGCTTATTGAAGTGTTTTTTTTTCTCAAGCAATGTCTTTGGCTCCAATTCGAGGCCCATGGTGACTCTATAGAACCCTTTTGAGCGCAATATAATCTCCATGTCTCCTTTCCAATCAAAATAATTGAAAGGAGTTAGCATATGCTTTGAAGAAGAGTATTCCATCACTGATGGTGAGTGCAATTGATGGAGAAGAACCTGCAAATCACAAGATAGCGAATGCACTTGATGGAGATGATTAACTTGCAAATCACAATCAAAACAAGAACCATAAGGTTGAACAATCCACCCTTTTAGAGTTGCATCACACTTGGGATTGGAGATCAAGCAAGCTTGAATGATCCAATGTATCAAATCTAGGAATTCTATGGAAAACTCGGGCTTATAGAGTGGATTGGAGAGTATTTTTCAACATTTCATGCACATGAGCAAATAAACATGAGATTTTACATGCCAAAACTTCAATAATTTTGAGCAAATTCACTCAATTCTTCATGTGGAACACCTATAGGAGAGAGATCTTGTCTCTGCAATGGATCCGATACCATGTGAAATTAGTCACAACAAATATATTGAACAAGAATATCAATCACAAAGATGTAAAACAATTTGGAGTAAAAACTGTGCAAGAGAGATGCATTAGTGCTCTATAATCCAAAATGGTATAATTACAATACAATACTATCACAATGAGTGAGCAATTTGAATTAGCCAAGGAGGTCATTCGAATATACTGCATGGTGTAGCTTGGCTCCAACTAGGAGTCCTCATCATCAATCAGTGGTGGTCATCAATGTACAAGTCACTGTCAGACAGGTGTCAAACTGAGTCTAACCGAGTGTAATAAGTGTAACTGAAGGTAAGTGGAACTAATGTAGGGATGGAGGCTCAGTGGAGGGTGCATGAGGATTTAAATGCACTTAGAATAGGTAGTCAAGTCTCATCGGAGGTCAATTAGAATGATAACAACAGTGAGGAGTCAGTGTAGCCTCATATTAAGGAAAGACAACTAACTAACTGAAGTGAACTGGACTGGTAGGTGAGAAAAGGTGCCCTTCTCAAGTGGTGGGTAAGAAGTGGATGCCTCCTTGATTAAGAGGGCTAAAACAGAGTGGAAAGTGGCTCCCTGGTGCTGGCAGACTAGGGAATAGGTGCTGGAGGCATCAAATTGGTGACTGGGAAGCATGCAGATGCATACAATGCATGCATGCAAAGTACATACTGAATGATGAGATATCCTAAGAAGGAAAATTTGAATCTATGTGGTACGTTCCCTATGTTGTTAAACATGTGTTAGAGAAGGGAGCTTATGAGCTCGTGGACTATGATAGTATATCTTTGGGAGAGCCCCGCAATGGGATTTACCTAAATAGATTTTATGCGTAGTTTCATCATGTGTGAAACACTTTGTATATAATTTATTTAGTGTGATTTTGATTTAGTTTTTTGCGTGAAAGGACTCTATCTCGTACACAATCATTTATCTCGACTAGTGCTTTTATGCGCAGATGTCGGCATACTTTGGATTCATGGATGGTGCTAGTCGGCATACCCGCAACCTTGCTTCTGCAACATGGGTACTTTATTCCCCTGCCGATGAGTTGATATCCTTGGGTGGCATCTGCTTAGGCCCCACAACAAATAACATTGTGAAGTATCATGCAGTCATTAGAATTTTGATTGAAGTTTCTTCTCTTGGAATCCATTATTTTATAGTCTACCTGGAATCACAGCTTGTGGTATCTCAATTAAATCGTGCCTACACCATCTTTGATCCTACACTACTTCATTTATACAAAAGGGTACACATCCTTGAACGATCATTTGATTACATTTTATATCAACATGTACCAAGGTAATTCAACATGGTGGCTAATTCATTAGCTAACTATATGTTGGATTGGCATCTAACCCACACATAATCAATACACCCTAAAATAACACATGTAAAAATGTAACATACAAGTCATCATAGTTAAACAGTAGAGATAGATCCATGTATATATATCATGTAAAAATTGTTTTTGCTACATACAATAGTATAATGTGTTGAAATTCAATAATTGGGATCACATCCCATACAAAAATGGCTCTCTAGCCTACATATCATGTACATGCCTCTAACAAACTACTCCATAAAACTAGTCACAAGGCACACAATGCTCATGGTATCACACCATTTCCCTGGAAACTCAACGGAGCATCCTGCCAATCCGCTTTGGCACACCTACAGTGTTCCTCTGGAGATGATATGGGACCTCAGGCATCCTCATCGGAGGAATGCCCATAGTTAGTTCCTCTAGGTTCCACTCCACATCGTGGAGATGCCCTGCCTCATCCTCTCCAGCTTGGTACTCCGCCCCTCATCATCGCAATGGAGAGGATCCTGCTGACCTCACTGGTCCTCGATCTGCAACATTATACATATATATTATACTTTCTATGCATTATAAAAAAAAATTAAAAAAATGACATAAAATTAAAAAATTAAAAAACATGTTTGAAGGTCATATACCTGACTCATCCCGATCGCCATCCTCATGTAAGGTTAGATCAATATTGCCTCAGAATTCTACCCCAACATATGGATAGTCCTTTATCATAACGATCTGCTCCTCAAGTCATGAGAAGAAGTTCTCACCAAATGCTAGGACCTGCTGCCCACTAAGCCGCCCAACATAGTCACTCCATCTCCCCATCCGTGGCTCAGATGCAGAACGATGAGGACTCTCTATCTGAGGACGCAGCAACGACACCCTCCCCAAAAATAAGGTGACAAGGATGCTCTCGTAACCAAACTGGTTGATACTTCCATTACTGCATTTAGTCACTTGATATTTAATATTAATCAAGACCCCTTCACACCAATTGAACAACTTGGGTTCCATGCACTCCATGGCATAATTCATTTGAGATTTTTTTGCGTGGTGAGACCCTACACTTCCCACCACTCGAGCAATAGTATACAATATCGTCCTCAAGGGAAGATCCAACACATCTGCGATGAGCACCTTCCCGCTTTTCTTGCGGGATCCTTTCCTACAATACTGAGCAATGTAGGTATATGTAGTCTCTTCAGTATCCCGATGCCCTGATAAATTGACACGTGCCCCTCTCTTAGAGAGACCGGTCAAAAAGTAGATGTCTTCGAGCTCTATCTCGAGGATGTTCTCTCTGATGTGGAAATCTTGGATATTGACATCCCACATTTGGATAATATGGCTTACGAGCTTTCCTTGTTTCTGGATACCTATAGTCTTGAAAAATTTCTGTAGACCACACTCTCTTAGTGCGGCTAGTGTGTTATCATCATTTAGGGAAGCCCTTTCATCTACTTCGTGTTCTCTTTCTTTCCATTCCACCATCTTCACTCAAACCACTCGGAATGTACTACAAATCATCATAGGAGGCTTTAGTCAGAAGATGAAAACCAATCTTTGTGCCAAGAGGGAGAGGCAAGTTTTTATTTTTCAAAGTCTGCATTTTTTTGCGCCCTGAGAAGTGCAGGAAGCACGAAAACTAATAATTTCCGTGCCCCTGATATTTCCAATAGCGCGAAATTCCTTGAATTTTCGTACCTCTCGACATAGGGAGGGTGCAAAAATTTTAGGGTGCAAATTTTGGTTCCCTAAGGCCCTTGTAAATCCCAAAATTAATATGAAAACAAGAACTTAATGGATGAAAAGAAACAGGACGATGAGAGGACTTACCTGCTTCAAATGGTGGTTGAAATGACACCCTAGATCTCCTTATATCTTCAGTTGAATTTTTCTCCCAACTAGGGTAAAAATCCTCTTTGTGTGAAAATAACCAAGTTAAAATGGGTAATTTCCCATTTTACCCTCTCTTATACATTTTATTTAGTCATTTTTTGCCTATTTTTACATTAGAAGCCTTGTTGAGAGTTTATTCTTCACATTTATTATGACCTAATGTCTTTTTCTAGTGTTTTTGACCACTTTTGACAGGTTCATACGAGTTGTTAACATTGGTGGAGTTGTATATTTGGCCTTCTTTCGAGCTTACTTTCTCTCTTTCGTGCTCTGGATCTGAACTATGAAATAAATTCCAAGCACTTTTCACACTTGAGTCGTGCTTGTTAATCCCAAGTAAAACAATGTCGAGCTTAGTTTGCTTTACTCGTGCTCGTAAAATGATGAGCAAAGTATCAACTTAGTATTATTTTCTCCCTTTTTTGGACTAAGCTAATTAACTCACAAAAATAGAACCACTGAAGTTCTCTTTAAGATCTTTTCAGACTCCCTTGCCCATAAAATATTGCCAAGTGCACTTGTCTCTTTCACACTTGTAAAAGTATTTGAAAGGTCATCTATTCAGCGGTAGGTTATCCCTTTTTCAGACCGTTTAGACTATTTATGAGAAAGGTACACCTTATTGAGTCATGATTAGGAGAGTTCTTCTGGATATTATTTTATACTTTTTCGGGTCCAGGGACTAACTTTTACGAAATATCCATACTTTGGAATCTTCTTTAGGTTATTTCAGACTCTCTAAACATGAAAATCGTCGAGTTTCCCTTTTTTGGACTTGTGAAATTAAACATCGAAGGATCCTTATGGAGCCGAACCTCTCCTTCCTTGGGTTCGTGAAATGTACAAGGTTGGAATCACTTAAAAGTGAGCTATATCGAGCATCCACTACAACAAAATAGCTCTTTAGGGGCAGTTTTGGCTTGCAGGGGTCTTGGTAAAACCCCCCTAAAAGTTTTTTCAGACCTTTGGAGGCGGTTTTTTAAAACCGTCCCTAAAAGTCATGGAAATTGGACTTAAGGTTTTTTTTTTTAAACTGCCCCCAAAAGTCCCGAAATTTGACTTTTGGGGGTGGTTTTGGGAAAACCCCCCTAAAAGCCCAATTCTCATAACTTTTGGGGGCGGTTTGTCAAAACCCCCCCTAAAAGTCATGAGAGTTGAACTTTTGGAGGCGGTTTTTTGAAACCCCCCTTAAAAGTCATTAGAATTGAACGTTTGGAGGCGGTTGTTTGAAACCCCCCCCTAAAAGCCCAATTCTCATAACTTTTGGGGGTGGTTTGTCAAAACCCCCCCTAAAAGTCATGAGAATTGAACTTTGGGGGGCGGTTTGTCTGGAACCCCCCTTAAAAGTCATGAGAATTGAACTTTTGGAGGTGGTTGTTTGAAAAGTCCCCCTAAAAGCCCAATTCTCATAACTTTTGAGGGCGGTTTGTCAAAACCTCCACTAAAAGTCATGAGAATTGAACTTTTGGAGGCAGTTTTTTTGGAACCCCCCTTAAACTCATGAGAATTGAACTTTTGGAGGCAGTTTTTTGGCACCACCATTAAAATCCATGATAAATTAGCTTTTGGAGGTGGTTTGTTGGAACCCCCCCCTAAAAGTCATGAGAATTGAGCCCCTTACCCTTAGACGTTATGTTTTGACTTGATAATATGACCCAATCAATGATAACCATTCTTGGTCGCATAGAGCTTGATATGGCCATTTATTGCTTGTAAGCCAAATATTTCCCACATAGAGATGACGTTATGGCCAGGGCCCCATTTGTGGGCCCCGATCCCTTGAGGAAAATGTTATGGCCTAGGACTTTATATGTTTACCCTAGAACATGGACTAGGCCATCAGAGCCATCCTTAGTGTGCAAAACTTGAAATGAACACTATTTTCCACTTACATGATAAAGATTCCCTTTATAGGGCTTGTATCGTGGACATAGGCCTATTAATGTCACATGATCCCTAGAGACAAAATGGCCTAAGCTAGTAAGGTTGATGCATAAGAATTATCCTTACTTACATGGCATATTTGGACATGTGAGGTTTTGAGTTTAATTAATGTGTCCTCCCACCTTGTAAATGGATAGCTTCTTCCTTGTTTTTGTCCCTTTGCCTTGACACATTAATCACATATTACATTCTTTTACTCCCTCAAATTCCTCACTAGTCATGTATTCAAAAAATGAAGGTCAATGTCCAAACTATGATGATAATCTTAAAGGGTACCATGATGGAATGCCCTCACTGTTTGGCAATATTTGTTGGTAATTGTAACTAGTATTTCAAATCCACTCCAAGTATCTATTAGGTCCACATAAAGAAACAACAAAACCAATGTAAGAACATCTCTCCATGCTTGAAACAATGCATATCTCCATTGTAGCATTCTTTTAAACAATTTGTGAGCCTCCTCGATTTTCCCATTTTCTATGCAATCCCAAATCACAACATTCCACTTGACAACATTATTCTCAAGCATGTTATTAAACATTGTTGAGCTTTCTCCATCCTACCAATATGGGAATATTTCACACAAGGTCTTCACTAGGGGGGAGATATTATACCATGTTCGTTCATATTGGGGGTATTAATTAAACATGAAAACCATAACATTATATTGCCTATATATTTAGGGTGGTTAGGGTTTTATTTATTTATTTATGCAATATACAATATGTTGGGCTATATATTATAGTGCATTGTTTCCTAATGTCCCCGAAATTGAAATTGACCCCGAAATCGAAATTGTTGTGTGAGAGTGTGGTGAGAGTTCGCATTTTGTATTTGGGCAGCTGGGTTTTGTAGGGAAGCCACCAACCGTGGTGAGAGTTCGTGTTTTGCAGCTGGGTTTTGCAGGGAAGCCCCCAACCGTGGTGAGAGTTCTCGTTTTGCAGTTGGGTTTTGCAGGGAAGCCCCCAACCGTGGTGAGAGTTCGCATCTTTGCAGGTGCGTTTTGCAGGGAAGCCCGTAGCTGGGTTTTGCAGCGAAGCCCGCAGCTGGGTTTTGCAGGGGAGTTTTACATTTAAAGAAATCCAGTTTTTTTTCCAGATAAGGGGGTTTATTACAACGTTATCGCGGTTTTACTTGCAATCTACTAATATTCTCCATCAATCATCCGTAGAAGGGTCAAAACTCGACTTGATTGATTTATTCCCAAACAAAATCATGTCGAATCGACCAATTTAAAGGTATTTTCACAATGGGAAGCTATTGTTTGCAAACCATTTTAATTATTATTTTATTCGGATGCGTTATTCTATCTTCCCTCGCAAAAATTAGGGAGTCTGAGATAGAGTCTTAGACACCTGCACTAGAATTATTTTTGATGAATTTGTCATCACGAACATAGGCCATTTAGACATCTATGTAACAAAGGCCTCCTGAAGGATTACCATGGACAAAAAAATCAACCCTGTTCATATGGGTGTTTTGGATACCACAAGGGATGCATGGCTCCATGATTTACATCAGTTAGATTTGGGGAAAATAGATGCATTCTTGATAGAAATATCATTACAGTTATCTTCATATTTGAAGAGATTCAAAAGAATAATAATTTTAATAAAACATTTAGTACTTTGGATTTAAACTAGTACAGTGTAGTGTTTGTGAATTGTATATATGATATTCAAGTTTCCATGAATTTGAAGACTGCAATGTACAATTTAATGGGGGATTCTGAAATTAAAGATTACTTTGCTGTAGGTCAAAAATTGCTGCCAAAGTTGTACTATGGATTTTTTGTTATTTGTGCCAGGCATTGGCCTTCTTTGGTCAACAAATCTGCAAGAAATTTTCTTTTCCAAGTTTGTGATGGATGTAAAGTAATTGTTGTCTAGCCTAATGATCCATCTTAAGACTCTGTTGCTATCTTGGTCTTGTAGTCTTATGTTCTGAAGCATCCCCTTCATATGCTTGAGATCTGTGTGAACTATAAAATGCACATGTTTTAGGAATAACCATAAACACGTTATCCCTTTTTTATTGCTAGTATTTATTTACAAGAGGAGGGATAGTTTAGTTAAACACCTTTGAAAGAACCTGATGCATACATACATGCCTCTTCTCCTTGTCTATGGTTTTGTAGTCACACTACTGCCCATATTTTATCATCTTCTCCTTGGCTATGCTTTTGTTGTCACACTACTGACCATATTTTATCTGAAGCATCTATTTCAAGGATAAATGAGAGATGCAACTTAGGTAGTATTAGACTTGGAAGATTTTGGATTTTATGTTAATATTCTGGACCACTTGGGTAATCTTATCATTCCAATATATATTTTATTAAATTTCTCAGGTGTGCTTGTAGACAATTGACATCAACTTGCCTACTTTTTTGAAGAAAAAAAAATACTTGATATAATTCTAACATCCAAGAAATATCCACAATGGTTTCTTATCCATAATCTGATCAGGAAATTTGGATAGGGATTTTAAAACATGATCCTGCAACTCTACTTTTTCTTTAGTTAGGATCAAACCAAAATATTCAATATGTGTCTGAGCAAACTCACTTTTCTTTTTGGGTAATGCTAACTCATGTTAAAAAACTAGGCCATAAAACTTGGTTAGGTGGTCCTTGTGTTGGTTCATATAAAATGAATAGTTTAGCAGGTCATCAATATAAATCACAACAAATGACAAGGGTAGATTTATAGCTAGTTAGAATAGAATAACAATAAGGTTGGATTAATCATGAATGATGTTATGCTCAATAAGGGAATGATTGTATGTAGCAATCTATTTTTTCCTTATGTGTCCAAACATATTAGGTTAGTCCCTCTTATTAAATTTATAACATTTAGTACTTCTTTGAGTTTTAATTTTTTTATCATGCTTGATTATTGATCTTCACATATATTGGATGGAATTTTCTAATTGAGGTTTTGTTTCAGGTTTCCAAACCAGTGATTCAGGTGCTACCTTCACCAGTTGACTAGGATAATAATCATCTGACAAAGGCAAATAATATTGTTTATGAAGATGCACATAAATCATATGTTGTAGATGAATTTGAAGTACGGATTTTAGAACCAACAAAATTAGGCAGTCAGTGGGAGGAAAGGGCCTCAATACCATTGCAAACATAAAAAAATGCCGTTTTTGTTCATATGGTGACACTATTGGTAAGCTTGCTTTGTATGATAGGGTAGATCAATTTTTTCAGTCTCCAATTTCACTGTCCTTTTAAATTTTTACTTGTGTATAGTTTGGAAAGATGCTAAAATGATTCCTAATATATGTTTCTTGCCTACTCATTTTTTTGTGCAAATATTACTCTCTTTAGTTGCTAGAGATTATTGTATTAGATTTCACACATGCCTTTTCTAATTTTCCAGAACACTTCAACTAAAGAGAACGAAACATTACTATCCATTGGAATAGCCTATGTGCAAGGGGAGGACATTGTTGCAAGAGGTCAAATTATCCTTGCATCCATTCAACAAGATCCAAATAATTCTGATAATTGGGTATAACTATAGACTCAAACTTTGGTTATGTTCATGTCTTGTTGTTATATAGCTTTTGTGGAGGAGCTTGTTTTGTTTTTGAACTGCAGTATGTATTTGAAGTATAATTTGGAAGAATGATCTTTATTGGAGATCCCATTTTGTTGATCTTTGGATTACCTCTCAAATATTTTTTTGACTATTTGCCTCTTCCCTGAGCTGTTCTGGATTGCAGGTAACTGAGGTGTATTCGAAATAACTTAAGGGGGAAATTTTGTCTTTAGCTAACCTTCAGGGTCATCTCTTGATAGCAGTCGGTTCTAAAATTATCCTACACTAGTGGAATGGTCAAGAATTGAATGGTTTTGCATTTTATGATGCACCTCATTATGTTGTTAGTTTGAATATTGTAAGTCTTTCATATCCTTCTCTTTTTTTGTTTTTTTTGTAAACTTGGTTGTCTTAGCATGGAGACATTTGAGGGAAAAGTTGACTTTATAGTTTATACACAATAATATACAAATGCTAAGTGTAATACATGATTTTTGCTTGACATATTTTTCCTCACCTATTGATTTTATACTACTCTTGTTTGTCTGCAGTAAATGGAGTACACTTCTATGAATTTGTTATGACATTTATTTTGTGAGTTTGTTTTTTAATGTTGTTTGGTTTTCTCTAAATTGTTGTGAGCTTCTTGCAGTAGATAATTTGTGAATGTAGAAGTTTATCTTAGCCTGATTGGTTATTTTCTTTATATCTCTCTGTTTTGTGGAATATAATTAACTTTTGAATATGTTCCCTTGCTGAATTTTCAATCTGTAGTTGCTTGAGAGAGAGAGAGAGAGAGAGAGAGAGAGAGAGAGAGAGAGGCTTACATTCTTATCTAGTCATCATTTTATTATGTAAATTTTCATGGCCAACTTATACTCAGCACATGTGTTGCATTTTATGAGCATAAAATCCTCTACATTTTTCTATGGGTATGTGCTATAAGTGTTACAGTTACGGGCAATATATCTTATACCCTCGGTGATATTGTCACTAGAATTTAGTGTGATGTTTTCATCTTTATAAATTATTGTGATAAATTCACTAATTATTGCGATAATTTATAAATTGTTGCCCTGCTCTTGTCAATTTTTCCTTAATAACTAGATACTTTGTCTTTTAACCCTTATTTTGAAAAACTGAATTGAGGGGTTGAACTCTAAGGATACTGTGACCATTTTCCATCAAGCAAACACAGGGAAATCCACTGTTTCCATTGCCATTAGCTGAGCAATTATCGAGTGGGATTTACTCAGATATACCATATCCTGTGAGGACTTAATAGCATATTTTGGTATTGATGTTTGATGTACCACATGACATCTTATACATCAGTTTTATTTTCATATTTATGTAGCAATGTGTATGTTTGATGTTGTTGCTTTGATGTTTAAAGAATTGAAAAAAATGATTATTTTTGTAATTTTTATAGTTTCTCGATAATTTTTTATATCTCCCTATAGTTTCCCCGATATTACTGATAATTTATATTCCACGCCCTCAAGATAAATGTAACAACTTTATAGTGTTATTCTAATCAATCATTTTATAGCTTGTTTATTGTCACTAATGCTTTTGAATTAAAACCCAGATTTTGTGAGAAGTCTTTGTTGTTATCTTGTGATTTTTGCATGTTTTTATTATTATTATCTAGTGTCTTTTATGCTATTGGCATTGTAACCAGAAAATATATAGGTGTAATTTTGAAATATTGAAAATTGTTAAGTTCATTGAATACTAAATGGGATCTAAAATTCTACTCTCTCTATATGACATCCCATGAGGTTGGAACCACTCTCAAACATCGTGAAACATTAAATGGTAATGTTAAAAATTTAAGCAAAAGAATAGAGAAGGAAAGAGAAAGGACAATGCCATATAGAAAAGGGAAGATACCTTCTGCTTCCAATTTGAACATTTTACAAGCATGCTTTGAAATTTATGAAGCCTAAATGGACATGATTACTGCATCAGTTTTCTTTTTTAAACCCTGGGTGTCTAAACCATTTGGGAATTTTAGAATGGTTATGTTTTGGAATTGTCTATACGAATTTGATCCCAATAGGATTCTATAGAGACTTTGAATAATTGGTTCAATGGAACTTCACATGGTAGAGTATATTCTAAATCTAAGGGCTGTGGTTGAGATGGGTTGATCACCTCCTGCAAAGTCATGGATACTTCCTTTGACAATAAAAACATGGGGATGAGTGGTTATGAACAAGAATTTAGTAGACCACGATGGGAATAAATACTAGTGGAAAGCTTAACACTACGACCTCATTAGTGAACTAATGCCCCATTGGCCACTGGTTCTGAACAATGAGTGTAATATCTCCTACTGTATCTATAATTAGAATACAATGGTGAACTCAATAAGATACGAAAAATTATCTCGTGGTGTCAATTCAAAAAACTTTGTGACAAAATTCCATTCTTAAACCCGTTCATTCGTGTAGTATCAGGACAAGTGACCTTTTTGGGAAGTATTGCTGATGTATGGAACATTACATGATTCATGCTCAAGATAGTTAATATCAGATGTTATGGTTTAGTGTCTAAATACTTTCCCCCAGGCATCCTTAAGACAGTCTTTCCAAACTAATACTATGAAAAGTTTAATATGTAAAAACCAACTTAATAACCAGAGTTTGATGTATCCTCCTGCCCATTGAGAAAATGAGATTGACTCTCAAGGCCTGTTGACTAACATTGAGTATCCTGACTGACTAATTCCATTCCTTTTCTCCATTAGTAAACCAACAGTAGGTGCCATCTGCATACCTTATTTAAACCAGGCATCTGTCACTGAGTTGAGTTCTCTTCAAAGTTCAAACATGGTGATAAGAGATTTTGTGAACACTGACTCCATTCTTGTCAACTACTCTAGAATCAGCTGTAGGTTCATGTTTCCCATCTTGAACTCACACAACATCTAGTTTATTACTAATGATGAATTGCTGAAAACCTGAAGTTCAGTAACCCCCTTATCTGCTGCCACTCCCATCAGAATTTTCACAACTAGCAGCTCTGCATAGTTATTTGAACCACCTAGTAAGGCAGGTTTAACATTAATATAACAAGACTCATTAAGAAATAGAATACCTCCTTCACCACATACAACTTGATTCCCTTTGCTAGCACCATTGACATATCTCCAAACCCTTGTCTTAACATTTGGTGGATGTGTCAATATCCTAGCTTTTACAGTCTTGCAAGATACTTTTATGCTTTTGAAACTTTGTCTAATTTGTAATGCACATTGGAAGGATGGTACAACCCTGTCTTGAAAAATTTTAGAGTTTCTAGCTAACTAAACGCCCTCTGATACCACTAGGGGGAGAGCTCTGAAATATTTTTAATCCTACTTCTGTATCTAGATTCCAGATCTTCAAACACTCTTCTACAAGAGAGCTCTGAAATATTTTTAATCCTTCTTCTGTATCCAGTTATTCAAACACTCTCCTACTAACTGCACCACTAGGGGGAGAGCTCTGAAATCTTTTTAATCCTTCTTATGTATCCATATTCCAGATCTTCAAATACTCTTCTACATGAGAGCTCTGAAATATTTTTAATCCTTCTTCTGTATCCATATATTCAAACACTCTTTTACTGACTGCCCTTGCCAACCACCTTCGCATCCTGTTAACTCTTCCATCTCTGCACAAACCTCCCATGCATATTGACAACTGTCTGATGATCAATAGTTTCGAGTTCATCTTACACAAAATACAATGACTAGGATCATGTCGATTTTGTTTTTGAAGAACTTCCCCAAGTTTATCCAGAGTGGAGTTCATGCTTACAGACCTTAGATTTGAGTGGAGCTTTAATATTTCACAGGGCCTTCCACCACCAGACTACTCAGTTTTCTTTCACAAACATTGCTTTATATCCCAATGCAGGAATGGAAATACACACAGCAGGGTTCTTAGACCAAACCAGAGTATCCTTCTCATCTCTAATTCTAATATTGCTTTTCTTAATCTGTTCAACATATACTCTCTAGTGATAAGCTTCCCTCTCTATCAACACTAACAGTTCTTTATTTTTCCAACCTTGATGCCAAACTACGGTAGTATTTGAGTCAGTAGCCTGTGAAATTCTGTGTATTCCTTGACTCTGCAAATTATATATCATCCCTATTGTGTTAGGGCCCTACCCTTACCTTCTTACTTTTTATTACTGAGGATTTAATAATTAATGTATGAAGTCATGTTCTTGGAATGAGGCTAATTAGGTAGTTAGTTGGTAGTTAATGTAAAAGGGTCCTCTTAGTAAATAAGGCCCACTAAGTGGATGGTACTCATTAGTGATGGCACCACAAGTAGTTAGGGTTTTTCTAGAAAGAAACTATTTATATAGCTAGTAGGCTATGGAATGTTAGACATAATACAAAACTGAAATGTAGACATAAAGATCCAAGTATTTTGGAAACTAGAACTTTTACAAAACATTTGGAGTCCCTTCAAATCTTGATTTTACCTTTCACCTGCACAATGAGAGATCACAGGAGCTCTTTCCCAACTCTTCAACTCCCCAACTATTCAGTGCTCTTCTCCTCCTTTGTCCTTTTTCTGGCAGCATTCCAATATGAGTTCCTGCTATTTATTTGCATCTAATCATTTTAATGTAAATTCTTTTGTGCTGACATCGACAATGAGACAATTTAGAAGTGGGTGGTTGTAGATTGCATAAGCACGGGGCTCATCATACTGTGGTCATACTGGCATCTTCCTCCCAATACCTCCTCTTTAGCTTCCACAGCCTACCTTCTGCTCTTGCTGAGGGCTTGTCATTGAGTTGAGCCATTAAACTATTCGAGTTTGTTGCGGATCCATTTTGGATCATATTATTAGTTATCGTACTTCCTTTCAAGAATCTTTGTATTTGTCATTCTTATTAAATATTATTTTTACCCTTTGGAATCTGGATATTGTATTTTTACTATTTGTTTTATTACATATTTGAACCTTGGCACAAATATAGTAAAGGGATTTTCCGTTGAAGCATACAGTACAGTACAGTACAGTACAGGATCTTATATGTACTGTGAACTTTTCTAGATTGGTAAACGTGTGCCTCTCTTCTCAAGTTGTATTCCATTGCTGTGTTTGACTTGCTGCACAACAATATTTTGAGACATGGAATCATCTAGTAGTCTACACAAGTTTCCATACATTTACTTGGAAATTCTTATGTGAACTTTCTCAAGGAGATAGCCCGCCGCACTTCCACAGAAAAACTGAAATATCAGAACTTTGAATTATGTAGACAACACTTCATTGATTTATTTTCAACTTCATCATGAAATTTCTCCAAAGACTGTTTCAGATATCAAAGCTATCATGCATACACAAGAAACATGTAAATAAGGACTAACATGTAAATTTATCTAAAGATTGTTTCATCTCTTGTTTTGATCACCTTTTGATCTTCTACAGGTACGTTGAAGTTGACTCTTTAGTTTGGGGAGGGTTATTTGAATAAGCCACTGACAATACATTTTGTTTCAAAGTGTTTCATCTCGATAATAATATTTCTTCATCCTTTTTAGAGATTTGAATTGAAAGTGCATACATTGCTTCCTAGATCTTTGTTTTATTAATGAACTAATATGCATGTGTAAATTTGAATATGCAGATGGATCCTAGTGATGTTGAGAACTTTGCAATTTTTATTGGTGAAGAGAATTGTGTCCTTGGAACAATTCAGTGTCGAAAAGGTTGTACATATGCTGATATCCGTTGTGAAATTGTGGAGGAGGAAATCATCGAATATCCTTTTGAATTTATTGGCCCAATTGGACATCCTTTAAATACAAAGCAAGAGCAAAGAAGGAAACCTACAACAACAAATATAGACTTTAAGAGGAAAGTAGACACAATGGTTTTTGAATCATTGCAATCACATGTAATGGAAGGAACACCAATATCTGAAAACATTGAAGGGAATGTGGATGAACCTATGCATAAACAACCAAGAGTGGATCATGTGTCCGAGTCAGTGGAACAAGTTGAAGTGTATCATCATGTGTTCGAGGCAGTGGAACAAGTTGTAGTGGTTGATACTAAAGTATTGGCATCTTGGTAACATAAAGTGAATAGTTTAACGGAAGAGTTTGTCAAGGAGAAGCGAACAGTGAAGGTATATTAAGAAAATGGAAAACCTATTATAAAGATCTATTGTGAAATTTGTGGCATTGATTATGGAATGGAGGGAGTATCCTTGGAAGCGCAAACGGTTTGTAACTTCAAAAACAATCATATGAAAACATAATCCCATCAACGTCACATTTCAATGTTGGGAAGTAATGAAATTCCTTCATGTAACAGAGCAGAGCAGACAACCGTGGCTAGAGATTGACTTGAGATTGATCAAGCAATCAAACTTCTAGATGATTTCAACCAAACACAAGATCCTAATTTGTTCACGGTGGTGGAAGCAACACTTGCAAACTATGAGGACAAGAAAAAAGTAAGAGTGGAATGTACACGGTGTAATAGATGGTTCTCTTTGGTGCCGGCAAGTGGTAATATTATCAGTTCTCTAAATGAGCACATGAAATCAAGGAAGCACACTGCTACTACAGATGAGGCTTTGCATGATACAGTTGTGTTGAGGAGTGGAACAGTTGGGAGACCGAAGAAGCCTACTAATGTTAAGTCCCAACAAAGTTTGACTAAGTTCTTGGTCCCATCACTACTGTCACCATCACCATCACCATCACCATCACATGGGGTTTCTACAAGTTCACATGCTTCTACTTCAGGTGTGTTAATTGCCCAAGTTTTAATTTAATTTGAATTTGAATTTTCACATTACTTTATTTGTTATTACTTGTTAGTAGCAGTTCGTAGATCATTTTCTAATTTGTTTTTTCATCTTATTCTATGACAATTGCCTCCCCCAATACTACTATGTTGGGGGTATTGGGATCCCTATATTGATAGAAGAGGAGAGAGATTGGACACAAAGGTTCTAATGGATGACCAACATGGTGAAAATTGTGGTCCATAGAGAAACATACTAAGAGAACATTATGTTATTATGGTGTTGAATGCCATATTAATGGTACATACAGACATATCCATTGCAAGAGGGTTTCTGAAACAGGAATCCCTTTTGATTCATTGACATGCAATCTTTGTAAGTTGATACCTAGTTGTGATGACTTTCGGATGCGTTTATATCATGAATCAAGGAGCAACATCAAAAGACATGGGAGAGATACAGGGAAAGGGAGAAGGTTGGACCATTTGACTCAATTTGAACTCAAAATTGTTGCAAGAGATGCAAATGCTACACACAGATTAACAATGCGATCTCTTTGATGGGAGAGGACAAAGGTTTCTACACTGTCTATTAGAATGAGGTCTCTAAGGGAAAAGTTGTTCGAATCTGCTGGAAGGAACAATGTGTTCAGGTTTTGCAAGGATGTGTGCGAGGCTCATAAGCAAGGAAAATTACAAGGTAAAGATGCAGTTTGAGGATTTGTTCAAGATATATTTCACAACCTAGTTCGTTCAAAGTCAGGGAGAAGATATAGTGCATCCACTAAATCCATTTATGAGATGATTAAGTTATGGGGAGGTCCTAGATTACATAGCTTTATCAGCTTGAATCTGGATGGCCCTTCAATATCTATGACTTTAAGGCAAGTTAGAAAATCATTGACATATATCCCAAGGGAGCATGAGTACATTTTTGAGGTGATCGGAAAAGTGTATGCTTCTTATAAAGACAAACACAGTATAGAGGGCCCAATTCCAGTATGCCTTGCTGAAGATGAAATTGTTGTGAAAAAATATGTCAGGTGGGTACCCAAAAGTGATACATTGGTAGTTTTTTGTGGTAAGAAAGAAGAACATAAGTGTCAATCACATTTCTTGGTGACAGTTGGTGAGGGCGCCGAAGGCTATGAGATTATTATAGATGCCTTCAAGAATTGTGTGATTGGCCATTATGCACGTGTTATTATTGCAAACCCTTTACATGAGAAGCTTCCTCATTTGGTTGTGGTTGTTCATCCAACGTGCAACAGCTTTGATGCAAATTTTGTCCATCAACAATGGGAAAAAGTAGAAGACCTATGGAAGAAACACGTGGAGCATTTTTTAGGACCTATTATTGGTCATTCCTCAGATGGGGATAGTAGGAGAATAATGCTTATGTTGAAGGATTATTACTCAACGACAGGCATGAGATATCAAATTCCTTGGGAAGGGTGGGGGCTAACTGGGTTGTATGATGGCTTTAAAGTAACAGGACTTCATGACCAGGATTACATCCATAATGGAAAAACTCTAGTGAATCCTTTGTTTAGTGGTTGACGAGATTTGATTGTTGGAGAAGAGTTGATTAGTTTTAACCATGTAAGAATGGTTTAGAACAATTTTAAAGTGGATGGCCATAGGCTTAAAATTGAGGATATAGAGAGGATTGATCGCCAAAACTGGGGTTCAGCACAACGCATTGCTTCAAGGCATGTCTAGAGGTGCTTGAAGGAAATGAGAAGTACAGGTGGCAGGACAGAGAGGATATCGGGTACAGAGACCTATCTACCAATCGTTGCTAACTATATCGATATTTTTTTGTCTCCTAGTTTGACTCTTTGGGAAAGGGTGTGAAATTCTTCAAGAGTCCATTTATTCATGCTATGGCTATGTTGGGTCAAAGAACAAGAAAATAATAATGTCAAAATTAATTTCATCAGTAGAGAAACATATCAAGATGTGAAAATTTCTTGCCACTTTGCGGTTTTGTTGATGAGATTATTTCGTGACCAATACCCTAACTTGCCATGTGCATTGCACCTGACTGGGTCAGATGTATGTGAGAAATTCTTTAGCAAATTTGGTGGCATGGTCAGAGTAGAGAGGGAATATGATTTCATTGACTTACTTCATGCTATTGGAACCCTTAATAGAGTTACTGAAGAAGAATCGAATCCCCAAGGGATTCGTTTCAATAAATCTCATAAGAAACAAATGAGTATCTGGGATAAATTGCATCAACAAACAGTAGAGGAAGGTGACGTCTTGTCACAATATGATTCAATATCCACAGATGATAAAATTATAGAAGCTCTCAAGATAGGATTGGAGGATGCATAGGGAATTTTAGTAGTTCTTGGCATGCAACCAAAAAGACACAAGGAAGATTCTTGGTGGTTTAAACCATGGATAGAGGATCACAATTATTCAACATTCGAAGCCGTGGATGAAGTAGTTGATAATTCTCCCCCGGATCATTCTACATCCATATTCCAATCTTCATCTTTTATGGTACTCAGTGATAATGAATTGCAAATGATGGAAAGTGAGTGGAGGCACGAGTTGGATGGAATTTTAGATTCTATTGATGAGAATGTAAACATAACTACCAAACCAGTTGTGGAGCTCGATGGCAAGGACATGTACAAATCTTGTTTGGTTAGTCAATTGAATGGAAATCCGACATTATCGAAAGATAGATTGACTAAAGTGAGG
This sequence comes from Larix kaempferi, assembly GCA_027924585.1. Taxonomy (NCBI): domain Eukaryota; kingdom Viridiplantae; phylum Streptophyta; class Pinopsida; order Pinales; family Pinaceae; genus Larix; species Larix kaempferi. The sequence goes on from BSBM01001329.1 coordinate 8,454,732, forward strand.
AATGGAGTATACTTCAGGTGAGATGAGGGGGCCCCCAAAAAGGGTGTTGCAATTGGTTTTGGAATTGGATCAGATTGTGCAGTGTTGTTTGAGAGCGAGTCTATAGCCGTAGCTGAACGTACTACAAGAAAAGGTGTATCTCAAAGTACAAAGAACATCGTTTCTTGTGGGAATTGGTACATTGGAAGAGTGCAAAGAATAAGAAAGAAGGATGGCAATAGGGTGTTTGATTACCATAATGACATTGATCTTTTGGATAGGCCTGAAGGTGTTGAGCTTCAATGTTGTTGGTACAATAAAATAAAGGGGCAACGCATGTACAAGTATGATTCAACAGATCATCTATTCATACAGCTTGAGTCTATTATAGCAATGGCAAACCTATCATACAATATCAAGAATGACACATACAAGTTAGAAGAAAGCGACCACATAATTTTTGTGGATTTCATCAAAAATTTTAATACGGTGAATTTTTCAAAACATTCTAATTTCTCTTATCTTTTCTACTACTATCTTATAACTTATTTCTAAAGTGTTATTTTTGTATTATCAATGATTTGTTTGTATCAATTTCATACTCATTTTAATTTCTCTTATCTTCAGGTGCAGTGAATGGTTCGGGTGTCGAATGGTTGGGATAACTCAAGAGAATTAAAATCTCATTCTAGCAAGAACTATAGCAAAGGTAATTTCAAAACTTTTGTAGGCCTCTCAATGAAAGTGTTTGTTATTGCTTTCCAAGTTACATATTATATTTGTTACATAAATGGTCTATCCTGATATTGAAATATGAATTCTTAGTTTCTAAATGTCCAAGCTATCTCATCGAGTTTTTCCTTGTACGCAAATATTACCCTGTTTCAATTGATTGATGAAACAATTATGAGTGCTTTTATGTATGTGGAGGCGATTTTATACAAAGCTGACCTAGTTCATCTTTTCTTCATACAGATTTTTCATCACTTGCACCAGCTCAGTCGACTTATCAAGTTGCAGCATTACCTTTAAATGCAAAGATTGAAATTGAGTGCATTGCTGCCCTGTAGGGTTCAGATTATCTTTTTGTTGTGTTCTTGGGTTTCTTATTGTCATTGTTGAAGAGTCATGCACAATCCTTTTCAAAATATATGCTCTTGGATAAGATATTTTTGCTCAAACTAGACTTAATTCACACTTAATTTTGATGTGCTCATCATTTACACGTTATTTAGCATGCCTTTCAGCAGTTGACAACAAAGTTGAGAAATCATTTTTTTATTGTAAGAGGTTAAGCCAGTGACTCTATTTAAAGAGTAGCTCCCTCATTTTATGTAATGACTAAATTAATAAAGAAAATATTTGGAGCCTAGATGAAGATATATTTGGAGCAATTAATCAAGTGCTAACTTATGTGTGGTTGTCACATTCCCTTTCTTTTGTCTGATGGATAATTAATTTTTATGTAGAATTTCCATTAAATTTGATGTTAGAAATAATCTCTATAAAGAGAAGTTTTTCTTTTGGCATGAGAAGGAATTAGCGTGAGATTGTAATACTCCCAATTTCTAGTTGTGGCCTTTCTATTGGGGTTGGTTGGTGTAGTTTTATATGTAAGGGAAACATGTATCAACATCTCGTTCCCTCCTATTTCAATATTGTATGCTAGGAAATACATCAATTCGATTCCTACACCACCATCTTCAACTTCAGCTTTGACACTGGATGGCCCTGGTTATACCCATAGGCTACACACTATAGAATATTCAAGATTCCTGCTATTTGATTTAGCTATGTTGAATGATAACAGAGTTCAAAATATGGTCCAAAATTCTTGTAGCCTTACAAGAAACCTGTACCTATATACTCATTCTGCAAAGTCTCTCAGCCTTCTTTTTATCACATCATTAAATCCAGGTGTTCATCCACTTGTCTTATTATCTTCTTTGACTAGATGCTAAAATACTTGCTTATTCTGGATGAAGTTATGTGCTTGCAATCTGTCTAGATCAATCAATTGGGATTTCCTATGTCATGTTACTCTTATTAGCATGTCCATAACATGACCTCTAAATGCATTAACTATTACCTAGCACTTGGAAATCAACATATGTACTATTCATGGCCTTATTTTAGATCTACCATAAATAACAACTATAACTAAACAAAATGTCTTTCCAAAATAAAAGGAAACTAGAGGAGAGAAGAGAGATATCACTGAAACCTTTTCATTGGTGGAAGTGCTTACCATCTATATGATGGAACATGATCATGCAATTACTTCTCTTTTGTTTATTAGTTTGTAATAGTAAGATTTTAAAAACTTTAAAATACCAAAGGAGATACCACATGAGATTTTTCCTGAAATGTGCATGTGTAACCTCTTTGTCCACAAGATAACCAACCAGTGCAGTAGTAATATATTGTGAGCCTCTAATTTAGACAATGCATCCAAATTGATAGGCCTGCTCTCCCTGTCTGATATCTTCTTCTTTGTCTTGACTACTTTCTCTCCCTATCATCCATCTTAGTATTTTGACAACTAGATTAGCTCCCCCTATCACCATTTCTCTTGTTTTGATCTTTGTTCATCAATAAGCCTTCTGTCAACTTGCTTTTTAACAAATTCTTCTCCCCCATTCATATGCATATCCTTGTTAAAGGACTATGCTTATGATCTTCAATTACATACTACTGAGTGTCATTAGGGTTGGTGTTGTTCAGGAGTTTATGACTGCCATATGCCTTGCTGTAAACAATACATTATGTCCTTTATCTTGTCCGTTCTATTTTTTGCAAATTGTCTTCATATTCACGCTCAAAGATACTAATTTCATACTATTTTCACCACCTATTCTTCATAGTTGCTCATTACCCATTACTTCATTATTTACCACCAATTTTGTATGAGTACATTTCCATGCACATGTGGAACTTTCCCTTTGAATTCACTTGTACTTGTAACAATGGGGACATCCCAACGGGCAAGGAACAACTTTCGGACATTATGGAGGTCTCAAAACGTTTGATGATTCCATTGTCCTTTTTTGCATATACCATGCATCCCACGACTTTTGGGGCCCTATAAGCTATAAGACATGCTTAAATTTATGAGGTACGCCAAGTATTGTTAGAAGTTTTGAAATTTGTTTTGGATATTTTGAAGAATTTTTCAAATTTTTTTTTTCCATGACAAGAAATTTGTGGGGAGATTTCCCTCACCTTGTTTCACTAAAAACATCGACAATGGAAAATTGATGTTGAGGGTTGAGACATTGAAAATCAAAAAATGATTAGCAAATATCAACAAATCATGACAAACATTAACATACATAATTTATTTATTTTTCAATTTATTTTTCATTTTTTTCAAATTATAATTGGCAAAGCATTAAAAATGCAAAATTTATTATTTCTTGCAGTCTCCTAGCTGTAATTTTGTGTTGTTTATTGCTTTTTGATCTTTGGAGGAGTGAGGACTAAGGACAATATTCTATATTGATGCATGAGGTATTGCTTGACATCTTATACACATCTTGCACATCAGTTTTATTTTCATAGTTATGTGGTAATGAATTTATTCGATGTTGTTGTTGCTTTCATTTAGAAAAATGGAAAAATGGATATTTTTGTATATTTTTAAAGTTTATTGATACTTTCTAATATTTTTCTTAATATTTTTGATAAGTTTATTTTTAGACCTTCAGCAACATGTTCACTGACACATTATTTGCAACATTTCCAAGTAGTTCTTGCTCGAAAGAATGATGGTTCATCGTGCCTTTGTATTGACTACAGGTTTATTGAAGAAAATCATTGTTAAGAACATGTACCTTCTTCCTTGGATCAACCAACACTTGGACTAGTGTTGAGGGGTCAAAGTATTTCCCTTAAAATGACCTCTGCTTGGGTTATCATTAAGTTCAGAAGAATCCTGACAATGTATCGAAGGCTGCTTTCTAGACTAAGGAGATAATTTATGAATGGTTGGTTATGGCCTTTGGCCTGAACTATGCATTGATGATCATACAATCATGTGTCTAGTCATCAACATTCCTTGACTCTACATTAACAAGTTTTTCATAGCCTACTTAGGTGGCATTTTGATTTTTCTGTTGAGCTAGGTTGGAACATGTACGATCATATTTTACAATTGTTGCAAACCCTCCAAGAACATAAATGGCGAGGAAACATGGTGAAGAGTGCTTTTTACCATGGAGCAGATTTAGTATCTTTTATCATCAAAGACATTGGTGTGCATGTTGATCCTAAAAAGAGCCAAGTCATTAAAGAATCATTGACACCTCATGATTTAATTGATATTTATAGTTTTCTTTGGTTAGCTAACTTCTACAGAAGGTATATCTTTGGATTCTCACACATTTCTTAGCCATTTCTTCCTCTATTTATAAAATGTCATTTTGATTTTCTAAGGCCATGAGCAGGTGTTTTTCTGAGTCCGAGTCTTCATTAGACCCACTATCATTAGGTACTTGGTCTGGAACTCCATATCTACCTGGAATGATGCCTATGGAAGGAAACTTGACAAAGGCATATACGTAGCTACTTGATTTCTACTTATCATTTAGTTGAGGACTATTGTGCATTGCATGGTGAATCCTTCTAATAAGTTGATTATCAGTGTACACTAGTCAATTCTTGGTTATGATTGCACTGTGTAAGTGACAATTTTTAGGAATGAAATTTAGGAATTCTAAGCTTGATAATTAAGGAATGCATCTGTCATTAATGTTAGTTGGCTTGGGGAATGTATCAGTACTTTTGAAGCATCCTTATTTTGATGAAGCTGACTGAGATTTTAATTTCGTTGTGGTCTGCCTTCATTTTGCAGCAGTGGAAAATGTTTAAACGATCTGCAACTCATGCATATATAGATCCCTTCATTGATTATCAACAACAAATGGCTCATAATCCCTTTTGGGCCACTACTTATGGAAACTCAACTACTTTGTATGGAGGGACACCATACAATTTGAATATTCCTTAGGCTTCTGCAACAGAAACAATTTTGGGAAGCCCATTACCAAGATCCGACTCCTTATCAGGTCGAAATTCAAACATAATGGGGTCGTCCTTTAATGATAGTAATATAGCTACGGCTGCACTAGCTGCAATAAGTGGTCATAATCTGAAATAAAATGTTGCATCTTCCTACATGGATGTTCTTAGGAAGAATTCTGCACAACAACAAGAGGCACATCCAACATCTTCAGTCACCATTTAGGTATGAATCTTCAATGTAGGATTCACTTTTCCATTTATCACTTGAATGGACGTTAATATTTCTTTGGATATCTACCTAATTTTTATTCTGAATCATATGTGTACAACACAATCTTACAAGTTTTGGGTTTCCCATTACGGAATATGGAACCTCGACTAGTGCTATAGCTGTCAACACAGGTAATGCTACTCCTTTGGTTAAAAGTAAAAATTCTGGAACAGGGCTTCGTTTGCACACAGGAGCTTCTACAAATTCAGCAGGTGGAACTGGAGCAACTAATAGCAGCTTTGCAAGCATAGCCAATGTGCAAGCTCAATACTTGGCTATGTTACAACAAAGTGGGTTCCATTTTCCTGTTCCACCTATGCATTTTGGAGCAACAAACACTAGAACACATAATCATCTCGGACACCCTCAGGTTTACAATGGCTCCTTCTTTGTAGCACATTTGTTGCATCAACCTACCCATCCTCAGCAGCAAGGTCAACAAAATCAGAGCAACACATGATCCTCTTCCAAGAAGCTTCAACAACAATTCAAATTCTCATCTACGCAGCAGCAAACACCTTCAAGTTCACAACAACACCATCTCTTCTCACCATCACAAACAAGTCAAACTGAACGTGGGAATGGGTATACTAATGGAGTAGACACTGCCTTGACTGCAGATAGAAAACTTCCACTGGGTCAGAAGAATCTCAAGTAATAATGCCAATCCTGCAACGCTGCTAGCCACAAACTCACTAGGACATTCTCAGGATTTTACCATGATGACTGCTTTTGGAGGAAATCATAACGTCAAGCAGCAACATATGCATATTTCTATGCAACCTAATGCATCTGATCCAAATCAGGAAATAATCCTGAAGGGACATCAGTGCAATCAAAGTACAAAACAAGCAGTGATTTGGGTAAAAGCTCAGTCTACACTATCAAATTATGGTGATCAAGTCACAGGGGCTTCCAACCTTAACAAATTCCAAGTGGCTAGTATAAGTGGGCAGTCTCAGAATCAGCAGGATCAACATCCTCCAGAATGGAAGGTGTCTTCAACTGTGCCTACTTTAGCTGGTACGTCTCATCAAGATATTGTGGATGGAGCTATAAGAAATTCTTCATAGCAAGTACGTCATCAGCAAGTTAGCTGCAATTTGTTGGCTAATTTACCTGGTGGTGCCATACATCAAGTTGTGTTTACTACAAGCACAAAGAATTATGGGCAACAGTCACATAACCAACATGGTAATTCTAGCTCTGCATCAATGTCTAAGTCAAAGACAACAGGAATTCCAACCTCAAAGACTGTGACTAGGAGTAAAGGAACTGTCTCATTACCATAGAGATCAATAGCTCCAACCTCAGGTAAAAGGTCATACCCTAATCACATGGCTCCAATATTATCAGGGAACAAGCCTTCGCAGTAGCAGACAACCCAATCAGCTAGTTCAATAGCATTTGGTCAGGTGATGGGTTCAAAGAAGCAGCAATATTATACCCAAGCTCATTTCAATCCACAACAATTTTATTCACCGCAGATTCACCAGCAGTTGATTTTCCAACAAAACCATTTCTTGCAACAACAAGCAATACAACAATCCCAATTATCATCTCAATCAGCTCAGCATGTTGTTGTTCACTAGTAGCACCTGCAGATTCAGGGTTTAAATTACTCTCAACAATCTCTCAATAATCGCCATCCAATGGTTTTTTGTGACTCTATGGTCAACATATATCATGAATGCCCACATGGTGTTGATTGCCTTGATGTTCTAGACGAATCATAGACTAGAATACTAGGTCTTATCTTCTCTAAATTTTTTTATTATCTTAAAACAAAAACACTGGGACATAAGCCTGTGGTCTAATGGCAAAGTGTAGAATTAATTAGCTACATATCTCAAGTTCAAACCTAACAAGTGACAGTGATTTTGATAAGTTGTGCAGAAACATTACCCTCTTCAAGGATGAAGCTAGATATTTAATTAAGTAGTATTATGGACATTTTTCCACTTATTCCTTGGAATTTATAATATTTGGTCTTTATCCTTAAGGTGAGTCTAATTCGTGATAAGAAATTGTTCCAATCAGATAGGCAGAGGTTGCCAATTGTTGGAGAGGAGTAAGCTAATGGGCCATATGTATAAAGTTTACAAGTTTAAAATCCACAGGAAATTGGCTCATTGGAAAATTGCTATTACAAGTTGATCCTCTGAGCTATATTGTCAATGCTAGGGGGATCTGAAGTTCATGATAGTAATAAATTATCAGTTGTATTTTCAGTAGGTTTTCTAGTGTACCTCACATAGGGGGATTTGAACTGAGCATCTACTAGCATGAGACTAACCAAATGCCCATAACATTGGAAACAACTAGATGAACTATCCCCATTGGGATGGGTATTGAATGTATTCAGTGTTTGGCCATACTAATTAGCTTCATAGCTATCTCTTGTATAATATGTCTTATTTTATCTGTCAACGTGCCATTAGTTTATTTAATTGTTGTCTACATAATGCTAGAGTTAGGTAAAGCATAGAATCTAAGAAATTAGATTTGGATTGGTTGGGTTCTATTCCCAAATGTTGAAAGTTTCTCTGCTTTTATATTGTTACCCAAGATCTCATTGTATATAATTTTTTATGGAATGCATGAGTAATGGTTTGTTAATTTTTCTTTCCTTAGCCTTGGAATTGAGAGTATATGGAGTTCTGATTCTCTTTTATCTCTCTCTTGTGTCATTTATTGAGTAATCTCCTATTTTATTTGTAGCCTTGGGATGATCAGAACTGTTATACATGAAATTTCACATTCATTTATTAAATATGTTTGAAATTATTATAGCTCATAGAACCAAAAGAAAAAATCAAGAAAATGTTTTTTACCCCTGCCTTACCTAATCATTAATGGTTTTGTGCCAAATGTAGAGTTTATGCGAGGCTTCTCCTAATCCGAATTTTAGGGGGCATATGGTCTAAATTCGGATGTATAAGCCATAAAAGTATTAAATTGAGAGGCCACCCTCTCTCATCCATGGTATTTGGTAGCACATAGTTTTTTCCCATGGTATGGTCTCAAGACACATTGTAATAATGCTATATAAAGGCCTAGCAAGCCTTCTCATAATAACAGGTTACTCATTTGGTTTCTCTCCTATTTTCTATTGTTCATTGTGAGATTAATTAGATCTGTGTGACTTATTGGTAATTAGTTTAAGAGGTGGGGATCCTCTTTGAGCCTCACCTCCCATTCACTTCATATGTTTTTGTTCATGCTTATTCTTATGCAATATTAGGGTTTTCACGTGAATTTTATGACAGATTTGCATGCTTAATCTCCTCCTCTCTCGGCATTCAAGCATTCCGGTTCTCAGCTCCCAAGATCTGGATCAGTGGTATTAGAGCGGGTATGCTCTCCATCGGGACAATATTTTGAAGCATTATGCGGGTTCAACGGAGGTTCCACAACCTCTACAACAACCCATGCTTCTCTACAAACCCTTGGCATCTCTATACTCAACACTTTCACATTCAGCAAACTTTGAACAAGTTCCATGGGCTTCACAGGACGTTTTAGAGGCTCTACCAAAGCTTATCAGAAAGGTATTTTAGACAGCTCAAATGGGTATTTCACGGAATTTCCTTTCGTTTCCCGGTTTGTGAGATATGCTTGTTTGAAGTAGCAAGTGTTTGTGCATAATGCGGCCGGACGTACAACAACTTTAAACATGTGCTACAGACTCCAAAAATGTCTCAAAGGTTTTTCCATAGCTCATTGGAAAACTATTTCCGTCATCTAAAATGGGTATTTCACGGCATTTCATTTCGTTTTTCGGTTTGTGAGATATGTTTGTTTGAAGTAGTACATATTTGTACACAATGCGTCCGGACGTACAACAACTTTAAACAAGTGCTACAAACTCCAAAAAATGTCTTTGAGGGTCTACCATAGCTCATTGGAAATCTCCTTCCATCAGCTAAAATGGGCATTTCGTGGTTTTCCATTTGGCTTTCTAGTTTGAGAGATATCATCAACTGAAGCAACATATGTCTTTAAAATAGTGTGCGCGCATCTCTTAAACTTCAACAAACATTTTCTCAATCTCTGGGCCACCCCAGAGCAAGTATGTTATATGGATGGAAAGGTCTCTTCGAGATCTCAAATGGGTCTTCAATAGAATTCAATTTCAGTACATGCATCAGAAGCTATGAATGGATTTGTAGAAAGACATCAACTGCACCAAAGATCATGAATTTTCGATTTTTTAAAAATCTTAATGTAATCACGGTTATGGGTCAACCACACAAAACCCATGGTTATGGGTTAACCACACAAAACCCATAGTTATGTATTGTAATCATGGTTGTGGGTGAACCACACAAAACCCACGGTTATGGGTTAACCACACAAAACCCTTCTCTTCAGTGGAAACAAGCTTGTCATTGCCACCATGGTTATGGGTCAACCACATAAAATCCATGGTTATGGGTCAACCACACAAAACCCATGGTTTTGAGTCAACCACACAAAACTCTCCTCTTCATTGGAATCAAGCTTGTCATTGCCATCATGGTTATGGGTCACCCTTGAAAAACCCACGGTTATGGGTCAGCCTCGCAAAACCCATGGTTATGGGTCAACCACACAAAACCCTTCTCTTCGTTGGTAACTAGCACATGGTAATCATGGGTCTCTTTTTAGCATGAAATGATGGGGACCATCATTTTCTAAGGGGGGAGGAATGATCCAAATTTTATGGGGCATATGGTCTAAATTCGAATGTATACGCCATAAAAGGTTTAAATTGAGAGGCCCGCCTCTCTCATCCATGGTATTTGGTAGCACATAGTTTTGGCCCATGGTATGGTCTCAAGACACATTGTAATAATGCAATATAAAGGCCTAGCAAGCATTCTCATAATAACAAGTTACTCATTTGGTTTCTCTCCTATTTTTTATTGTTCATTGTGAGATTAATTAGATCTGAGTGACTTATTGGTAATTAGTTTAAGAGGTGGGGCTCCTCTTTGAGCCTCACCTCCCATTCACTTCATATGTTTTTGTTCATGCTTATTCTTATGCAATATTAGGGTTTTCATGTGAATTTTATCACAGATTTGCATACTTAATCTCCTCCTCTCTCGGCATTCAAGCATTCCGGTTCTCAGCTCCCAAGATCCGGATCATCTCCTCTAGTTGTAAATGCAAATAGTTTAATGCTTGAAAAGAAGGATGATTTTGATCATTTGTGCAGAAACATTACCCTCTTCAGGATTGATGCTAGATATTTAATTAAGTAGTATTCTAGATATGCTTCCTCCAAATATTTGGATTTCTGTAATTTTTGGTATGTATCCTCAAGGTGAGTCTAATTGGTGGTGAGCTATCATTCCAACTAGGAAGGTAGAGGTTGGAGATTTTGGGAGTAGAGTAAGCCAATGGGCCATGTGTATAAAATTTAAACTACTCGGGAAAATTGGCTCACTGAAAAATTGGTATTTCAAGTTGATCCTCTAAGATGTATTGATAATTCTAGAGGGATCTAAAGTTTAAGATAGTGAGAAATTATGCATTTCAATCTTTAGTGTTGTCTGGTGTTATACCTTCAAGTTCCATGTAAATTGTAGCATTTTAGTTCTTGGATGCACACTTTTGACCCATTTTCTCCTGGTATTTGTTTTCCCATAATCACATTGATACAATTTTATTTGTTTTCTCACTCTTTATCATGCTTGTAGCTTTTGATTTTTTAAAAACATGTTTTATCTTCTATTTTTTATGTCATTTTTCATATTATTCATAAGATACGTGCTAGAGCTAGAGTTTCAAGGAGATAAAAAGCACCTTACAATGCTTCAAGTTCCATGAGATCATTTCTTCTTTATGATGATATGCTAAGGATTCAAAATGATGTGTGATCATTTATTATCCTAGTTCAAAGTGGACTTATTTAGTATAGTATATTCATTAGTGCACATTTATATTGTTACATACTTGGTATGTGCGTACACTTAGGCATGTCTCTGCCAAGCTTGTAGTTGATACACCACACCTGACTAGACATGTATATGAGTTATAGATGTGAATGTTAAGTAATGTAAAATAGGCAATGTTAACCTTTATTTTAATTACCAACTATTCCTGGTTCTGATGGCAGTGTGTTCTTGATGCTCTATTTCCCTCCATGCTTGGAGGAGCTTGTGAAATACCTGGTGCATTTGGTTGTGACAGTTTACCTTGGAAAGAACCACATGCACTCAAAGTATTCGATTTAGTTTTTTAGATGATATTCCAGATTTCTTGAAGTGATGAGAATTACTTTTCCAACATTGACTTCAGCAGAGACATTGAAGCAAAGCAAGGGTAAGAATTTTTTCACTGATTTGGTTTTTACACATACATTATGGAATACCATATTTTACATAAAGAGAAACAATCTTTTGACCTCTTTAGGAATTGAATTGCTTGATACTAAATATGCCAACATGCTTAAATTGCTGAAATGTTTGTAATTTTTATTGGTAGAATCCATATGTAGACTTAAATGGTGCAGTTTTTACTGTTGGACGGAGCAAAAATTACAATTTGTGCATAGAGGATCCATCCATTAGTACAGTTTTGTGCAAGTTGAAGTATACATTGGTAATCTTTGTTGTATCTTCAAAACGTCGACAGAGACCAGAAGGTTGTCAGAAGTAAGGAACCCTAAATTCTTTGCTTTTGGAAAGTTTTTTTTCTTCTTTAATATAAATTTTAAACTTTCTATCTAATACTGCATTTCATATAACCATTTTCTTCTCTAAGTTGAGTAAGCCATGCATACATGCCCTTAGTCATACTGGATTCTTATAGAACAAGAAGGCTATAAAAATATGAAGGTGTCCAAGCCCCCAGGGTGCCTTGGGAGGCTCTCAGCCTCTAGGGCACCTTCACGGCCTGTTATAGTCCCTCGATAGGCCTTGGGGGCTTGAATACCCAACCACTCGTGTCTATTACAGGCCTTGGGAGGTTTAGTCAAGCCCACGGTATCATCCCAATATACTAGGTAGATATATAAAGGGGTATAAAAAATGTAAATGAAAAAATGGATACATACAATATTATAGGAGTATTAGGGGTTTTTTAAAGTTGGGAAGGCATATTGGGAGGGGGTAAAAAAAAAAGAGTTTGGGATTTTTTTTCCCAATATTTTTTGAAATTAGGGGTATTGTTTCATATGCCACGAACGAACGTGCTTTGGTAGGCAGTCATTGAGTGAAGTCCCCGTGAGATTTCATAAGCATCATAGTCCACAAAATGGTGTCTCATTGAGACATTCTATAAGCCACGTGATGAGCATATTATAATCAACCCTCCACACCAATTGTTCCAAGTGAAGATGGCATTCTTTGGAAATACATCCACAAATTATCAATGCTCTAAAAGGTCCCGAAGAATCTTATAGCTTGCCACAGCCAACCTTTACACACATCCTTTTTTTTCAAAGAGGGACTTTGTTGTGGCTAGGCCGTATTCTCTAATGATTCAATGTTCCTAATTGGGGAGGGACTTAATCATACTTAAGATTTCCAAACATTAGTCTAGAATTTGTCAGGGATCAATGAACCCATATACATTAGTTATATTTCCCTTTACCCTTGAGTCTAAAGTATAAATCACTAGTCATCTATCAATAGGTGGTAAGTTGATTTTCTAGATCCATGTTTATGGGATCCTACATCATTGCCATAACTCTTGAAAATCCTCTCAATCCTCTAGTCAAGCAATCGCATCCTCCCCATATCATTTTGGTGAATTTATACATGTTATACATTTTGCATTTTGTTTATTGAATAAACACTAAGTCTAGTTTTTCTACTCTTATTTTGTTTTTCAAAATGATTTGTTTCTTAGGTGCATTATTGCCCCTTATGTTCCACAAGAGAATTTTCATTTAGAAGGCCTAGGCGTTTGAATAAATGTCTCCTTAAGTGAAGTTGTTTGTCTTGGGCTAATTAATTGCTCCCTTTTCTCCTTCTTGAGTTATCATTGACAAGTTTCTCACCTCGTCCCAACTTAGATTTTGTCAACTTTGTGGGATTTGTGTCTATTCATGATCATTTCTTATGGGAACTTGACAGTCCTTCAACATTTCTATCCTCCCATTTCCATTTATCATGTGCTAGTGTAGATTCACCAGTTTCTAACTTGAAAGAGAAATTATAAATGTTTTATTATAATGCAAGGATAATAACTCAATGTCCACTTCTTCCACATCCTCCTCCTCCTCTTGCATTCAATTCTAATTTATATATCTTCTTTATGCTCTCTTTTCCTTTTTTAGTATCAAGGTCATCTACAATATTACTATTTTACCATTGCCAAAATCTCATTCCTTATCCTTTGTTGATTCCATTTCTTTGGTGTGGTTTATATCTTAAATTCATTTAGTTTCATGTATATAGCCTCTTCACTAGTACATGTGGACATTTTTCCCATGGAAATCGTTGCTATTGCAACACTGTTGCATTGCTATAGCGACGAACATGACTCCTTGTTTTCATGGGAAAACTTTCGTCAATGTATGTCACATCCCCTTCCATCAATCCAGTGCAAGGGAGGAAACATGACCAAACTTAATAGGGCTTACTTGAAGATCTCGGCCCCATACATTACTAAGAAATTCATAATAAATAAAAGCTTATGTGTGCAACCTCATACTCAATATAAATGCAACGGAATTAAATAATATTTGCACACACACAAACAGTAATGCATCAACATATCTATCACAGGCATATGATGGATCAACATGCAAATAATTTCATCTTGTTCTCATGCTATGCACATAATTCATGTCAATTTCATTAACATAATCATTTCATTTCATTAACATAGACAATTAACATTCAGAACATAACACATAATGATCATAATTAAAACCACAGAGTCTACTTATCTTTGAGATGAAGCTGTCCAAACAACTGGCTATGTGAGAGCAACGTTCCACCCAACCATAGATCTCTGTCCACCCTAAACTCTTTCAGCTGAGAGATCACCCCCAAGCTGGGTTGTGCATCCACTAGGGAGGAACTAAACAGGCTCACTCATAGCCATGGTTTCACTCAATAGTTATGCTAATACAACACACAGTTGGGTTTATCAAGCATACAAAATACAAAGGGGGGCAATGCTAAGCCAATGAGCTCAACCACAAAGCTACATGCATCTCAAGATAATTCAACAGTTAAGGTACCCACAATACCTACCATGCCCAACACAAGGAAGGTCCCCTTCTCTGCTCCATAGTTCCTCAGGAATCATTTCCCTCTAGTGCTCTTCATGATGGGCATAGAAAGGTTCAAGCTACTAAATCCTTGAGATTCCATCCTTCATTGGGTTTATCAAGCATTCCCAACCTCTACTCAGTCATTCACACTTGGATTTCTCACAATTATGTCATCAAATAACTCAATCCCGTCACTGAATTTCTGGGCTATAGAAGCTGGGTTTTTCTATGGATTTCGGGGTATACAATGCTCTCAAATTCACCCCAAGGTTCATATCTATGGATCCCCCATTGTATTTTACTGTCAATACCAAATTATGGGAATTTGTGGCACTTCAAAACGTGGGTTCTTGCAAAGTTTCGATTTCTGATTTTTCTCACTGCTAGGCATTCGTAATGGATGCAAACTGATACTGGGTTGTTCCATAATGGAATGGGAATGAGAAAGAACCAATAACCATGAGGTAGAGTGACTTGTGGTACAAGAAAAATAGAGCCAATACCTGCCATATGAATTTATGGGCTACCCATGCTCCATTGAAGCCATAGACTGAATTCTTCAACAAATTCCTTACAACAGAATTAAATGTCAGCAGGGAAAGTTAAATGGGTTCACAAGATGACATTTGGAAGCATATGGTTCATCCCCACAACCCCCTCACTACTCCCTAATGGAATACACATGGCCCCTTCTGATTTGTTGCTCCCATAGCCAGTTTTGGTATTTTATTGCAATATCAAATAATTACATCATTTACAATATTCCATGGCTTAATAGCTCATGGATAATAAAATATCAAATACTTGTCCATTTAAAATAAAATTCGAACATACACTAGCGGGGCCTTGGCCTTGAGCTCCATGCTAGGGAAACATACATCGCATGTATACAATATTTACATTCAAAGCCAATATTTCATAAGGGACAAAATTGTGGTATTACATTCCCCTCCCCCTTAGAACAACACCATCCTCGATGTTCTCAAAACTGAACAAAAATGAGAATGCCTCTCTCATGGCATCCTCTAGCTCCCATGTAGCCTCATCAGGACTAAGGTGCTCCCATTGGACCTTTACCTGCCTGATGGCTCTGTTCTGGAACAAAGTGACCTCTTTGTCGAGGATGCATGTAGACTCTACTTGGAACTCTCCCTCGGGTTCTACCTGTATCACATTCCAATCAATCATATGATTAGGATCATGTACATACTTCTTAAGCAAAGATACATGGAAAAACTTATGAGCTCTTATGTTAGTAGGAAATGCAACTCTATATGCAACTGGCCCTATCCTATCTAGGACTTCAAATGGCCCACAATATCTTGGTGACAACTTGGCACAACTCCCCAACTTGAGAGAACTCTTCCTTGGTTTAACTCTTAAATAAACACGATCCCCAATCTGAAATTCCTTATGCACTCTTTTCAAATCTGCATAACTCTTTTGCTTGTCCTAAGTTGCCTTTAAATTATGCCTGATCTTACTAGCAACTTCCAGTTCCATTTCCTTGATCATCTCTGGTCCAAGTACTACCCTGTTCACCAGGCTGCCTCAATTCACTGGAGTCCTGCATCCCTTGTCATATAATGCCTCAAATGGACTCATCCCTAATGATGCATGATGTCCATTACTATATGCAAATTATAACAAGTGTAGATAATCTTCCCACTTGGATGGTTTATCCATCACATACATTCTCAGCATGTCTTCAAGGACCTAATTCACCCTCTCAGTTTGGCCATCTGTTTGAGGATGATATGTTGTACTGAAATTCAATCTAGTCCCCAATTCCTGAAATAATCCTTTCCAGAAATTGGAAGTGAACTTAGTATCACGATCAGAAACTATTGCTTTGGGCAATCCATGCAATCCAAATATCTCTCTCATGAAGATATTTGCAATGGCATTAGCCTTGTGAGTGGACTTGACTGGATTGAAGTGAGCTACCCTGATAGATTGTCCACCATAACCATGATTGAGTCATGCTTCTTCACTGTCATGGGAAGACCTGTTATAAAATCCATAGAGATCACTTCCCACTTCCACTCTGGAATGGGTAAGGGACGCAACAATCCTCTTGGATGTTGGTTCTATGCCTTGAATTGTTGGCACTTTTGACACCTAACAATGTACTTATCTATGTCCTTCTTCATACCATGTCGAAAGTATTGCTTTCTTGATGCTTTTATAGTCTTATGATATCCTGGGTGTCCAGAGTATGGCATTTGATGTATTTCATCCATCACTAGCTTCTTCAAATCTGCACTATTTGGAATGTACATTCTATCTTTATAGATGAGGATATAATCTTCACCAAATTGATATCCTGCACACTTTTCATCTATATTACCCTGCTGCAGCTTCTCTTTAATTTGAATGCAAGTTTCATCACCGTTTTGGGCTTCAATAACTCTTGTCTTCAAATCTGATTTAAACACACTTAATGCTGCAACATGAAATTTTATGCTGAGAGTAGCTAGAACCTTATTCTCTTTCCCTTTTACATGCTTAATTTCAAAATCAAAATCACAAAGAAAATCCATCCATCTAGCTTTCCTAGCATTCAAGTTTGGCTGGTCAAACAAATACTTCAAGCTCATATGGTTTGTTATAAGCTCGAATCTCCTTCCCATCAAATAATGTCTCCACATATTGAGAGCATGTACTATGGTTGCTCATTCTAAATCATGTGTGGCATAATTCTTTTCATGCTCTTTTAATTTCCTTGACTCATAGAAAATCACAAATCCTTCTTGCATGAGCACTCCACCTAGCCCTTCAATGCAAGCATTTGTGCACACTACAAAATCCTTCTTTGGATCTACTATCTTCAAAATAGGAGCGCTGATAAGTAACTCCTTTAGCTGCTAAAAACTTTTCTCACACTTTTCAGACCATACAAACTTCATATTATTAATTTGCAATGAAGTGATTGGATGATCTATCTTGGAGAAGCCTTCAATAAACCTTTTGTAGTAACCAGCAAGACCCATAAAAGATCAAACATCTAAAACATTCTTTGGGGTAGACCAATCCATGATAGCATTAATATTCTCTGGATCAACTGCAATTCCTTCTTCTGAAATGACATGACCCAAATACTAAACCCTCTTTTGATAAAACTCACACTTGCTTAACTTGGCATACAGCTGATGTTCTCTAAGGACTTGCAACACCATCCTTATATGTTCCTCATGTTCCTCTTCATTCCTTAAATAGACAAGAATGTCATCCAAGAATACAATCACAAACTTATCCAAATATTTGTTGGAGACACTATTCATGAGACACATGAATGTATTAGGTGCATTGGTAAGACCAAATGGCACCACAGTGAACTCATAATGACCATATCTAGTTCTGAAAGTTGTCTTGTGAATGTCTTCTTCTTTTATCCTCACTTGATGATAGCCAGACCTTAGGTTAATCTTCAAAAACACCTTAGCTTCCTTCATTTGATGAAATAAGTCATCAATTCTTGGTAATGGATACTTGTTTTTGACTGCCACTTTATTTGGCTTCCTGTAATCAATACACAACCAAGTCCCATCCTTCTTCTTAACAAATAACATCGGTGCTCCCCAAGGAGACACACTAGGCCTGATATACCTCTTGTCCATTAACTCTTGTAGCTGCATCTTCAACTCTACCAATTCCGGTGTGCTCATTCTATAAGGAGCTTTGGAATTCGGTGCTGCCCCTGGAACAAGATCGATGGTAAAATCAATATCTCTCTTTGGTGGTAGTCTCGACACTTCATCTAGAAACACATTTTGGAATTCTTGCAACAATGGGAAGTCTTCTATCATTGGACCCTTGTCCTCTGACGAATCTGATATATGAACTGCATATAATTGACAACCTTTCTTATAAAAAAATTTCAACTATAAGGCTGAAATTTGTTTTACTGAAACTTGCTTAGGAATTTCTCTTACCAACCTTGGCCTTCCCTCTTCATCAATGCATTTAAGTGCTTTCTCATAACAATCCAACTTGGCTCTATGCTTTTCCAACCAATCCATGCCAATTAGTTCATCATAAGATCCTAATGGTAATACATTTAATTCTGCATGTGTGTGGAGTCCATTCAATTTTATGGGGCACTCCACCACTACTTCACTTACTTTTCTCTTGGTCCCTGTGGCTAATTGAACTAGCCAAGATTTATTATGCTTCACTTTTCTAAGAGAACAACCCTCTATCACTTTTGGAGAAACATAACTATGAGTAGATCTTGGATCAATCAAAACGGAAATAGATTGCTTAGCAATCTTACCTTCAACTTCCACCATTGATGATTGATGATCTTCCTGATGATTATCCAACGCTGCATAAATTCGAGGTGTTTCCCTGGCCATGTCCTCCACTATTGCTGCTCCCTTTAAGTTGTGCAACCTTCAGGGATTCTCCTTCCGATGTGGACAATCCTTTAGCATGTGGTTTTCTCCACATCCCAAACACTAAACTGATGCTTTTGATGTATTTTTTGCTGCTACTACTACCTTGAATCCACTCCTTGCTTGCTACCCCTGTGGAAAGGTCCTAGGATGACTTTTGAATGGTGGCTTGAAGCCACTTTTCTTTTGATCAAACCTCTCTCTTGGCTTTCCTTTCCATGCTGGGTTAACCTCCGATTTTCCTTTATTCTGCTCATAACAATGCATTGTCATTCTAATGGCTTCATCAAGACTTGGTGGATTAACAAACTCAATTCTATCTCTAAAACTTTGTCGTAGACTCCCAAGGAATCATTCGATTTTTACTCTCTCATCCTTAATGTAATCCACACACCTCATTAATTCCAAAAATTTATGGACATGTTCTTCCATAGATTTTTGTCCCAACTTGAGTTCATTGAACTCTTTTCTCTTACTATCATAATACTTAGCATAAAGGTATTTTTCCTTGAAGTACTTCTTAAATCTCTCCCAGCTGATCTTCCTTTTACTGATCCCTTTTACTTGCACGAGGTTATCCCACCAAATTGAATCTCTGCCATTTAGATTGTAAATGGCAATTTTGGTTGTTTCATTTCCCGAGTAATCCTGAATTCTAAAATATTTCTTCATTCCAAGAAGCCATGCCTCTGCCTCTTGGCCAATCTTGTCTTCTCCATCAAATGTGGGAGGCCTTGCTTTCCTAAATTCTCCCCGTGGAATTCCTTTGAATTCCTTTCTTCCATTAAAAATCCTAAGTATATGCCTTGGACTTATTTGAGAACCTCTAGAGTCACATGATTTGCTAGAATAAGATCTAGAGGAAGGTGTTCTATGCTTCCTGCTCACAGAACTCTTCATTGGGCTTGGAGTCCTCTTCTTTGAATGAACTCTAGAGCAAGTTTCTGCATCTCTTCCTTCTTCACTTACATTGCTTGGGTTGGACCCAAGGTTTATCTTCTGCTGTATATCAGTGCAGCTTTCTAAAATAGCAGCATTGAGTTGGTTTTGTTCTTCTTGAGCCTTCATCAACCTTTCATTGAAGCTCACCATGGTTTCAACCAAATTCTGAGGACTTACTTGCTCCCTTCTCCCATTGGATTCAGTCTTAGCATTCCCTTCTTGCACATTTTCTCCTAGCACATCTTCTTCATGCTCATAAGGATCTTGAGCATCATTTATGGTCACCATTTTTCCTA
The DNA here is from genome assembly GCA_027924585.1 of Larix kaempferi. Classification (NCBI taxonomy): domain Eukaryota; kingdom Viridiplantae; phylum Streptophyta; class Pinopsida; order Pinales; family Pinaceae; genus Larix; species Larix kaempferi. The sequence continues at coordinate 8,474,856 of BSBM01001329.1, forward strand.
TAGGCTGCCTCTACTACACTATTAAATCTTATGAGCTGCAAGCACTGTGTATTATGAAAAAATTTGTTAGACATCTTAAGAATGCATATAGAAATATAAAACAACACTATTTAACATAATCAAACTCATGAAATCATTTACAGAGTTACTATGTCTTCATTCTTTTGCCCATTCATGCTATTCTGGAAATTGCCCATATTGTCAACAATTTGACCAAACAGTCATTGGCACTTTTCTGCTCTAATTATCTATGATGTATGATAACCCCATTCAAATTATGGTTATGTGTCATTATTCCCTACCGGATAATATTTCCAATGCCTATCCCTGTGCTCCATTCCGACATTGGGTGTGGAAATTTCATTACTTCAAAAATGACAATTTTACCAAAATTATGCACTTTTTACAGAGTTGCAAAATATCTTGAACTGCCAACTTTAGCCACCTGTGGAAGAAAATATATGAAGAACCACGAAAACATTTCTATCGGGAGAAGTTAGTCCATACAATAAGAAACACTCAGCAACTCACGAATCTTTGTTCTGATGTTCCATTCATCTTCTATAAAATTATGGGTTTGTCTACTTTTAACTTTTGACATTTTCCAAATTTTCAAGATTTTGAGCCAAAAATGGCTATCTCCCAAATTAAGCATTTCTAGAGAATCTCTATCTAATGGAAAATTTATGTTTTACTGAGAATATGAAATGTTGATTTCATTAAATTTCTTGAATCCTAATTACAGGGTCACTTTCATCCACTGCAAGCTTTTCAAAATTCCCCAAAAGTGGCCCGGAACAGTGCTTTTTGGCCTTCTCACTCACCCCAACTCCACATCCTTTGGATTTTGGCTCCAAAATTCTAGACTTAACATTGTTCCTGCTCCATGACTGCTCCATATCCGTTTCGGCTCAATCTGACCTTCTGTCAAACGTCGGGACACAGATTTGTAAAAGCCATTAATCCCAAATTTATGCCAAATTGGAGCATAATGGGTTTGGGATCCTCATTGGACCTTCCATGGCCTTAGAACGCCACTGACCTCATCCAATTCTGATCCTGCATGCTCCTGTTATCCAAAAATCAAGTTTCGGGCTCTATACTTTTTTTTATACCCGAACCCAAAACCTGAAACGCGAAATTCGAAATTGCGGGTGCAGAATTGCGGAAATCCAAAACGCAATTTTCAAAAATTTGCATTCCCGCAACCTGAAATCCGAAATTGCGGGTTCATATTTGCAGAAATCCAAAATGCAATTTTAAAAAATTTGCGTTCCCGCAACCTGAAATTGTGGAGAACTTGCAACAATTAATCAATAAGAATATGCGAAATAACAGAAATGACAGAACTCAGAATCACTTTTATTGATCGCAGGCCACTTCGAGGGGGCAACCTCCTTTGAGCAAGCTCAATACAAATAACTTCACGGTGCCTTCATAGGCCTCAACACACACTTATATACTAATTCTAGGCGCCAATACTATGGGTCAAAACCATGGGCCAATACAAACTATGGATCAACAATAGTACGGGCGACTTACAAAGCATATGCGCCAAAAAACAATAACACAAATTATGGATCAACAAATACTACGAGACGACTTACAAAGCATATACGTCCAACAACAATATACTAACAAAGTAAAGACATGGGTTCCTAACATCCCCTCCCCCTTAGAAAAATCTTTGTCCTCAAAGCTTTAGATGTGGAAATTGTTGTTGAATCTGAAGGAGTGGTTCCCATGTAGCATCCTCTGGTTGCATGCCATGCCACTGAATTAAGACCTCTGTGATAGAGCGAGAGTGAAGCTGACGAGTGCACTTATTGAGAATGGCCTCTGGCTCCAAAAGGATGGATCCTTCATTATCTAGTTCGGGTAAAATAGTTTGTCCTCTGATGTTGGTGCCAAGAACTTTCTTCAAACAAGAGACATGAAATACTGGATGAATGCGGGAAGAAGGAGGAAGTTCCAGTTTATAAGCAACGGACCCAATCTTCTGAAGAATCTGATATGGCCCATAGAAATTTGGAGCGAGCTTATGATTCCCTTTGAGCTTCAAGGAGTATTGCTTGTACGGCTGGAGACGAAGAAAAACCAAATCACCTGCTTGAAAAGTGCGCTCAGAATGGTGTTGATCGGATTGTTCCTTCATGTGATTTCTTGCCATGTGAAGATTGTCCCGCAAAATGCAAAGAATCTGATCACGGCTGCGAAGGACTGTGTCAACTGCCTGAACTGGTGAACTGTCGGGGGTGTATGGAAGAAGAACTGTCAGTGCCTGACCGTAGACTGCTTCATATGGGGTCATTTTAGAGGCAGTGTGGTAAGAGGTATTGTACCACCATTCAACGAGAGGGAGCCACTTTGCCCAGTGATGTTGTTGTTCAGAGGTGAAACAACGAAGATAAGTTTCCAAGCATTTATTGATAATTTCAGTCTGACCATCTGTTTGTGGGTGATACCCTGAACTCATCTTCAGTTTAATGCCAGTGTGGCGAAATAGTTCTGTCCAAAAATGACTGGTGAAAGTCGCATCACGATCCGAGACAATGGAAGAAGGGATGCCATGAAGACAAAATATATGGTCTAGGAAAATTTGAGCGACTGAGAAGGCTGTATAGGGATGGCTGAGAGCACAAAAATGACTATATTTGGAGAGGCGATCAACCAAAACCAAAATCATTGTCTTCCCTCCAAACTTAGGGAGACCTTCAATGAAATCCATAGAAATATCTGTCCAAATCCGTGTAGGTATGGGAAAGGGTTCAAGCAATACCAAAAGGAGTGTAGTTTCACCCTTATTGCGCTGGTAGGTATCACATTCAGCCACCATATGTTGAATTATCATTTTCATGCCCTGCCAAAAGAAGTTACGTCGTGCCTGCTCATACGTTTTGAGGAACCCAGAGTGCCCTACTGATGGAGAAGCATGGAGTTCATAAAAGATAGCCTGTTGAATATCTATGCTCTGTGGAAGCACCAGACAACCCTTATATCTCATGGAAGCACCATCCCAAGAGTAATGTGGTGTTAAAATTCAATATGCTAAGACAGAAAATAGCAGCATTAGATTCTATTTCACAATAATAGCATATACAGGATCACTGAAGAAACAACAAGCATATCATAAACACAAGAGACAGATTTATCCTGGGAAACCCTCATGGGGTAGAAAACCCAGCAAAGCTTTCCTCAATAAGATGATAAACCAAAATACAAGATGTGCTCCCTCCTTCTAATCCTCCTTAGCAAATCTCCCAGACAAGTGCTCCTCTTTTCAAGTGTGTGAGTGTATCAAATGAGGAACACACCTCCTCTATTTATACACTACTTTGACATATATTTTACACAAGTACATGTAGGCTCGTATTTAACCATTAGGTTAAATACCCTATTATAACTGACTGGGCCGACCCCCACATGGTGGGTCTAATAAACCTAGTTGCCACAACTCCTCGGAGGAATAAACATCTCCGGATACATAATAGAATCACCTCGGAGGGATGGAACATCTCCAGAATAAATAATGTACAAATATAATATTCTTAGAAGTTACAATATTCAACACTACCCCTTAACGAGAAGGATATTATAACAACATTTGCAGGAGCAAGGAGTCATTGACTACATCATCTATATATCATCGGAAGCTTTCTTTAATTCATCATCATCAGTAACTCAACTAGTTACTGGAACATCAACATCATCAGAGTTGATATTACTCGATCATCAGCATCGTCATCATCATCATCATCACATGATCACATGATCATCAGCATCGTCATCACACGATCATCAGCATCGTCATCACATGATCATCAGCATCGTCATCACACGATCAGCAGCATCGTCATCATATGATCAGCATCGTCATCATACGATTAGCATCGTCATCACACGATCAACAACATCGTCATCATACGATCAACATCGTCATCACACGATCGGCAACATCGTCATCACACGATCAGCATCGTCATCATGCGATCAGCATCGTCATCACACGATCAACAGCATCGTCATCACACGATCAACATTGTCATCATACGATCAACATACACGATCGACAGCATCGTCATCACACGATCATATTACAGGATGATCAATCCTGCTCTCTTTAGGACATAGGTCCATGGATGATGCAATCCAGATCAAGTTCCAGGATGATCAATCCTTATCTCTTTAAGACAAGTCTCATGTCTAGGGACGATCCAATCCCAACCATAGTGCCAGTCCTTTTTCATACTGGATGTGACCTAGATAAGATCTAGGATTTACCACCACAGAGCCATTCCTTTTTCATACTAGATGTGTCACATCTACAGAGCCAGCCCTGTTTCATGCTGGATGTATCACATCTACAGAGCCAACCCTGTTTCATGCTGGATGTATCATATCTACAGAGCCAGCCCTGTTTCATGCTGGATGTATCATATCTACAGAGCCAGCCCTGTTTCATGCTGGATGTATCATATCTACAGAGCCAGTGCTGTTTCATGCTGGATGTATCATATCTACAGAGCCAACCCTGTTTCATGCTGGATGTATCACATCTACAGAGCCAGCCCTGTTTCATGCTGGATGTAACCTAGAACAATTCTAGGATTTGTCATGTACATTTTGAACCGAGGTCCAGGGACGATCCGGTCCTATCATGTACCTTTTGAACCGAAGTCCAGGGACGATCCAGTCCTATCATGTACCTTTTGAACCGAAGCCCAGGGACGATCCAGTCCTATCATGTACCTTTTGAACCGAAGTCCAGGGACGATCCAGTCCTATCATTCAATTCTCAGAGACCTCATGTCTACGGCTCAATTCAAAGGACCATAGTCCGAGGATGATCCAATCCCCTTACCTGTTCATTCAGGATTTAGTTCTCGGAGACATCATGTCTACGACTCAATTCAAAGGACTAAAGTCCGAGGACGATCCAATCCCCTTACCTGTTCATTCAGGATTTTGTTCTCGGAGACATACGTCTACGGCTCTCTTTAGGACTGAATTCCAGGGATGATCCAATCCCCTCAAGTCCACCAAGGACTTCATTCTCGAAGACCTACGTCTACGGATCTCTTTAGGACTGAAGTCCAGGGATGATCCAATCCCCTCAAGTCCACCAAGGACTTCATTCTCGAAGACATACGTCTACGGCTCTCTTTAGGACTGAAGTCCAGGGATGATCCAATCCCCTCAAGTCCACCAAGGACTTCATTCTCGAAGACATACGTCTACGGCTCTCTTTAGGACTGAAGTCCAGGGATGATCCAATCCCCTCAAGTCCACCAAGGACTTCATTCTCGAAGACATACGTCTACGGCTCTCTTTAGGACTAAAGTCTAGGGATGATCCAATCCCCTCACATGTTTACCAAGAACTTCATCAAAACATGTGTCAATCATGTATCCTTATCATCAAAACATGTATCCTCATCATCAAAACATGTATAACAAAACATGTATCCTCATCATCAAAACATGTATAACAAAACATGTATCCTCCTCATCAAAACATGCATAACATCTATCATCAAAAGCATGTATAGATCTATCATCAAAAGAAAAAATATAAGATTCCTAAATCTAAATAATTCTAAGTAACTAGGTGCAGTAAATAGGTAACCTCATCATTGATGAGACAGACTTGTTATCAGATACTATGCTACTCCCCCTTTCGAGGAGGGTCCTTCTGGACTATACCAAGCTTTTCTCGGAAGTATTCAAACTTTACTCGAGACAGAGGTTTAGTCAAGATATTAGCAATCTGATCCTCAGTGCTTATATACTTGAGCTTGATAGCTCCTCTCTGCACCATATCTCGTATATAGAAGTATTGGATCTCTATGTGTTTTTGACTTATTGTGGAATACAAGATTTTCTATCTTGATGCAGTTTTGAATGTCACACATAATCATAGTGGAATTCATTTCTAAGTCAAACACTCCATATAATAGCTTCTGAAGCCACACTGCTTCACAGCTGGCAGAGCAGATAGCTATATATATATTCTGCTTCAGCAGTACTGAGAGCCACACTAGAATGTTCCTTGCTGAACCATGAGATCATGGCAGATTCAAGACTATAATATCCACCTGATGTACTCTTTCTGTCTGAGGCACTTCCTGCCCAATCAGAATCTGAGTAACCATGTAAACGAAGTTCATGACCTCCAAGATAATATAGACCAAAATCTAATGTACCTTTTAGGTACCTCACTACATGCTTTGTAGTTATTAAGTGAACCTTTCTAGGTTCTACTAGATATTGACTTAGGGTATTTGCAGCAAAGCATATATCTGGCCTAGTATTTGTTATATACATCAATGACCCAATGATTTGTCTATATAGGGTTAGGTCCACTAAATACGATGAGTCATTAACTAACAACTTCAAGTTGGAGTCCATGTGAGTGGCCATGGCTTTATACTCCAACATATCAAATCTTTTTAGAGACTTCACAGCATACTTACTTTGAATTAAAAGATTCCTTTTGGATCTTTCCATACTTCTAGACCTAAGAAGTAGCGCATTAATCCGAGATCTTTCATTTTTCATTTCTGCATCCATTTTCATGACATGTTTCTCATTCCTTGTCAGAAAGAGATCATCGTCATACAATAATGGTATGATAGGTTCATCATCCACAACCTTAAGGTAAAGGTTAGGAACAACTTTACTTCTGGTAAAGCCCAAGCTTTGTCATGAAGCTATCAATTGTCCATTATTCACACTCAGCATTGAGTGATCTTCTGCATATCTATCTGTGCCATCTCTCGTCAGATGGGTCTACTAATATGAGCCTCAAAATCATTCGAACTCTGTGGTGAGTTCTTTCTTGCATCCATGTCATATGTGTATAGAAGCCATATTCAACCTTGTAGCAAAGGTTGAGATCCACATCACCCATGGTGATCATTAATCTCATCAATTGATTATCGATCCTGGGAACCCATACAGAATCTGATTCACACTTCTTCTTTAATGACACCATTAAGAGAATGGTCTTATCTAGCCACTTGGAGCAAACATCTCATCATGATTCTCTTCCTTCTTTCTAAGAGAATCTTCTAGCCACAAGCCTTCTATAGTGTGTTTCTTTTGTTGAACATCCATCGCTTGTTCAGTGTTCATCATTCATCATGATCTTTCCTACAAATCAAAATTAAGTACATGATTAGTAATACTTCATAATCATCAAATCATATTGACATGATAACCTATTATGCATACAGATATCATTTACATAGTTATGCAACTATTTTGACCAATACTTTGGCACAACACTTTCCCATATCTTGTATGCATACAGTGGCTATCTAGATGCCTTCCATCTCTACCAGAACATACTGTTGAGAGTGTGCACAGCTCTCAGCATGTCAGCAAAGAGGTTTCATTCTAGACAAGCAACAATGGAATGTTTGTCCAACTTACCAATCATATGCATATTAGTAGTATACTGTTCAATGCTTTATGAATGTTTACACTCAGCATGATATATTCTAGGAATACAAATATGCATACAAGCAATATCATTTACTATTTCTAATAACAACTCAAATACTTATCTTTTATGTTTGTGTGGTTGCCTCCCGCTTTATCTTCTGTATGTCTTCTGAACTTCTATTCATTCTGTACCACTGTGCATGCTCAAGTGTACACTAGTGTCATCCTCATGATCTCATACACAAACATACATTCATTAGTATATTCTCAATATTATCAAAACATTCTAATTCTAAATAATCTTGAATATGTACAGTCATGATCATTAGTATTCAGGGTTTCAAGGAAGTCTTCTTTTACTCATGCATATTCTTGTTTGATCTAGTTAGTTAAATCATCAACCAAGATAAGAGACATAATATGCATAAACCCTTGATTACTAACCAATCATACCAAGTATACTTACACAAGGTAAGATTCTAACATGACATAGGAAAACATACCTGGATTAGTATACCTGCTTAGTTATGTACAACATACCTAAACAATCTCTTCAATGATTTAGAGATCCTGAGCTAGAACCTGCATGTCTCGTAGGTTAAACATAATATAACAAAGTCATACATACCTCGTGAGTCTTTGTCTTCATGTTGTCATGGTCATGGAACTTGATTTGTCTTTTGTAATGTACCTGAACCTCCTTAAGTCATACCTGTCGAGACTTTTTGTAGTCTTCTTATGTAAGGCCTTAGCCTCAACTCCCCCTGAAACTTGATCTGGAGCTTGATTAGGGTTTGCTAAAGAAACCCTAAAAATTCAATCTTTGACTTTCATACTTCTGAATGGATGGAAGAATGTGTCTTGATGAGCTGATCAACCTAGCATTCTTCAATTTTGAAATCTCAAAAATTTGACCCCTCAAAATTGCCTTCGAAACTTCTGGATCTTCTGGATAGGAACCCGAACTAGGGTTTGATGAAGCCCACCCTTTTGTCCAATCAAAAGGTTCGATCCAAGGCTCTCAACTCTTATTTTTCTGAGGATCTTCCATCCGTGGTTACAGACTTCAAAAAAATTCCAACTTTCTCCGAAACCCTAAATTCCGGAAGCCATGAATAAAGGTGCTAAAAATAATTCTGTTTTGACAGAAATATGCACCTGATTGCTTCTGCTATAACTCTAAAATTTTTGCTCCACAGGGTCTGAAAACTTTTTCTGGAGTAGCCTGACCTGTCATCTTTCCATCCTGACAGGTCTGACCTCAATTGGATTTTCTGAGAGAGAGTTATGCCAAGTGTCGCAACGTGACCTGTTTATGGGATAAAACAGGAGAGCGAACTTGTACGGTGTGCCACGTGTCACTGTTTGATCTTCTGCCTCTGAAAACGTTTCTTGAAATAGCTTGACCTGTTATCTTTCCATCCTGATAGGTCTGACCTCAATTGGACTCTCTGAGAGAGAGTTATGCCAAGTGTCACAACGTGACCTGTTTATGGGATAAAACAGGATAGCAAACTTGTACGGCATGCCACGTGTCACTGGTTCACCTTCGGCCTCTGAAAATGTTTCTTGAGATAGTACAGTCTGTGTACTACCTGTCACTTTTTACGAAATTTCATTTGGAGCTTCCTAGCCCAAGTTATGACCTCTTTTCTAAGGTCACCTGATTTTGACTGAGATCTGGAAGAGGCAGAAACCCTAACTTGTACTGATCATAACTCATAAAGTACAACGAATCGGAGGGTTCCCTTTGGAAACAAGGTACCCGGGGATGTTATCTTCGACCTGTAAACTTTTCAGACCCGAAAGTTCCACGATGACTGCTTTTTGCTATGTAAAACCCTAACCTTCAAATTGTCGGAAGTAAAGCAAGTGTCGTAAGTGCCATACCTTGTCTTCCTTTAGGTTAGCTCTGAACCCATGTTAAAATTCAATATGCTAAGACAAAAAATAGTAGCATTAGATTCTATTTCACAATAATAGCATATACAGGATCACTGAAGAAACAACAAGCATAGCATAAACACAAGAGACACAGATTTATCCTGGGAAACCCTCATGGGGTAGAAAACCCAGCAAAGCTTTCCTCAATAAGATGATAAACCAAAATACAAGATGTGCTCCCTCCTTCTAATCCTCCTTAGCAAATCTCCCAGACAAGTGCTCATCTTTTCAAGTGTGTGAGTGTATCAAATGAGGAACACACCTCCTCTATTTATACACTACTTTGACATATATTTTACACAAGTACATGTAGGCTCGTATTTAACCATTAGGTTAAATACCCTATTATAACTGACTGGGTCGACCCCCACATGGTGGGTCTAATAAACCTAGTTGCCACAACTCCTCGGAGGAATAAACATCTCCGGATACATAATAGAATCACCTCGGAGGGATGGAACATCTCCGGAATAAATAATGTACAAATATAATATTCTTAGAAGTTACAATATTCAACATGTGGTACAGCAGACGGGTTGTTGGCCAAGCATTGGATGATTTGAGATCATGAAGAGTCATTGACATATCCCTGTTGAACAGATTGCAACCAATTTGGAAAAGGCATAGAAATAGCTGAAAGAGAACCTTGGTCATCAAATGTATGAGAAAGAGCATCTTCCACAATATTGTCCTTACCCTTCTTGTAAGTGATCTCATAGTCATAACCCATGAGTTTGCTAGCCCATTTCTGTTGTGCTGGGGAGGATACACGTTGTTCTAGGAAATATTTCAGACTCTGGTGATCAGTCTTGATGCAGAAATGATTCCCTAATAGGTATGGGCTCCACTTCTGTACTGCATGCAAAAAAGCCATCATTTCCTTGTCATATGTAGAGGCAGCTAAATTCTTACATGAAAGGGATTTCCTGGTGAACGCAATGGGGTGTTCATCTTGAAGGAGAACAGCACCAAGTCCATTGCCGCAAGCATAACTCTCAATAGTGAAGGGCTTGGAAAAATTAGCCATAGCTAAAACAAGTGTAGTACACATAGCTTGGTTTAGTTTTTCAAATGCACACTCAGTAGCATGTGTCCATGTAAAAGCATCATTTTTCAATAAGGCAATTAATGGAGTTGCAATCTTCCCATAATCCTTAACAAACTTGCGGTAGTATCCAGTCAACCCCAAAAAACCACGAAGGCTCTTGAGTGTCTGAGGACATGGCCAGTTCTTCATGGTAGCAATTTTGGAAAGATCCACGCAAACCCCTTCCACTGAGATAATGTGCCCAAGATACTCGACTTCCTGCTGTCCAAAAATGCATTTAGACTGTTTGGCATGGAGATGATGGTCAGAGAAAAGTTTCATTACAAGATCCAGATGCTGGAGATGTTCATCCCAAGTTTTACTGTAGATGAGGATATCATCAAAGAATACCAGAATGAATTTCCGCAAGTAGGGACGGAATATTTTATTCATGAAGGCCTAGAATGTGGAAGGAGCATTAGTGAGGCCAAAGGGCATGACCAAAAACTCATAGTGGCCATCATGTGTGCGAAAAGCTGTTTTAGGGATATCATCCTCATGAACCCGAATTTGATGATACCCATAACGAATATCCAACTTGGAGAAAAATTGAGCACCATGAAGCTCATCAACAACAGCAATTGGAAACTTATCCTTGATAGTGAGGTGATTAAGTGCTCAGAAGTCAATGCAAAGACACCATGACCCATCTTTTTTGTGGACGAGAAGAACTGGTGAAGAAAAGAAACTAGTGCTTGGGCGAATAATACCTTGCTTAAGTAAGTCCCGAACGAGCATTTCAATCTCTGTTTTTTGGTGAAATGGGTAGCGATAGGGCCTGATGTTGGGAGGAACGCTTTTAGGAAGGAGCTGAATACGATGGTCCTTTGGCCTTGAAGGTGGCAATCCCACTGGTTCAGCAAAGACACCGGTATATCGATCCATAATTTGTTGTAGATCCAAAGGAGTAGTGGAGACCGCTGATGGTTGCATCTCAATGGAATGGATCTGAGCGATGACACCATGTGAATTCTTCTTAAGGAGTTTTTCCATGCGATGTGAGCCGATCATGCTAAGAGACCCTGGTTGTAAGCATGTCAATGTGTGTTTTTGTCCATTGGGGGAAAACTGCATCCAAAGTTCGACAAAATCCCATAAGATGGGGCCAAGTGTGCATAGCCATTGAGCACCCAAAACCACATCACATCCACCTAAGGTCAAGGAAAACATGTCAGAGCATAGGTTATAATCTCTCATAGAGATACACACATTACGACACTTCCCTTTGCAAGGTAAGGTGCCCCCATTAGCAACCATGACTTCAAATTTGGAGCAAGGATGGATAAAACAATCATCCTGTTTGGTGATCCGAGGGTCAATGAAATTATGAGTGCTACCAAAATCAATGAGTATTGTAAGAGGAAACTTCTTGAAATAACCCCTGACCCACATGGTTTGGGGGGTAGTGATTCCAGCTAAAGCATGGAGATATATCTCTGGATGGTCATCCTGAGATGGAGGGTCAATAGGAGGCTCTGGAATGTCGACATGAGCATCCATTGTATATGGAGCTTCTTCACCAATTTCAGAGGTAGGCGGAGAATCCATATCCAAGAGATAAAGCTTTTGTTGAACACATCTATGTCCCTGAGTGAATTTCTCATCACAATTATAACAAAGCCCTTTTTCTCTGCGTGCCTGCATCTCAGTTTCAGACAAATGCTTGATAGGATTTGGTCGAGGAGTTGGCGGGATGGGAGGTCGTTGAGAACCCATATTTCGAAAGGGAACAAAAGTGGGTTTGGAGCGTTGTTGGGCTGCAATCTTGTTTTCTGCCAACTCAGCCAACCCCAGGGCTTCCATCATTGTGTTGGGAGAAAACATTTTGACCTCAGAGTGGATTGCATCCTTTAGACCACTAATAAAACAACTCCGGTAGAATTCATCAGGCAATCCTTCAGTGTGGTTGGCTAGTTTCTCAAATTCGGTTTGGTACTCTCTCACAGCGCCAATTTGGCGAAGTTTAGTGAGGGCTCCTGTGAAGTCATCAAAAGCACTAGGACCAAATCGTTGCAAAAGGAGATGGCAAAAATCGGTCCATTTTTGCTTTTCATGAGCCTTGATGTACCAACAGTACCATTGAAGAGCTTCATGTTCCAAATGAAAGGATGCAAGTGGCACTTTGTTGACATCAAAAGTATTATGTAGACTGAAATACTGTTCTACACGATAGATCCATCCAATCGGATCAGTACCATTGAAGCGAGGAAAATCAAGCTTCGGACCACGAAAATTGTTGGAAGAAGAGAACCCATTATCTGATGAAGACTCGGACTGTTGTTTGTTGTTCATGGCTGAATGCTCAAGATGGAGGTTGAGAAATTTTTCATCAAGATCTTGGAGTTTGGCTTGGAGTTTTTTTTTTTTTTTTCCAGAATGGAGCTGCTACAGCATGGAAGGGATCTGAAATAGATAGATCCGCAATGGCATGGAAGTGATCGAAAACATAACGATTTGAAACGGCGCCGAATGGATAAAAAACAACTGGATCTGGAATGGATTTCAGAATGGATCTAAAACGACGCGGCAGTGATTGGCAATAGTTCAGCTGAAAATAGATATGGACCCCAAGTATGTGCGGCTTCCTATCGGTTCAGGGGATTCACTTGGCCACCAAATGTTGTCTGACGGCTTGCGTATTGGGGCAGTACCCCTCACTCCATGGCTCAGGTAAAACTGATAACCGCTTTGCCACAAACGATAGCTCTTGGTTTACCTCACGGGTGGGAACTAGTCAATCAGGTAGGGGTCATTGCCCTTTTCACTAGCAGGTCCTCTCAATGGACCAGCTACTTTGGGGTTTCTGTGGTACTCCTCACAATGAGTTTTAGGGTTTATGCCCAAGTACTTCCCACAGTTAAGCAGGTAGGGATTATTCCCAGATCCGAAGCTGCAACAGATGCGAATAAAAATTTTGGGTAGAAATTTCACCCAGTGAGCCCAAGAAAGTGCTCTGATACCAGATGTGGAGAACCTGCAACAATTAATTAATAAGAATATGCGAAATAGCAGAAATGACAGAACTCAAAATCACTTTTATTGATCGCAGGCCACTTCGAGGGGGCAATCTCCTTTCAGCAATTTCAATACAAATAACTTCACAGTGCCTTCATAGGCTTCAACACACACTTATATACTAAGTCTAGGCGCCAATACTATGGGTCAAAACCATGGGCCAATACAAACTATGGATCAACAATACTATGGGCGAATTATAAAGCATATGCACCAAACAACAATAACAGAAACTATGGATCAACAAATACTACGGGACAACTTACAAAGCATATGCGTCCAACAACAATATACTAACAAAGTAAAGACATGGGTTCCTAACAGAAATCCGAAATCCTGAAATTGCGGGTTCAGAATTGCGAAAATCCAAAATGCAATTTTCAAAAATTTGTGTTCCCGCAACCCGAAATCCGAAATCCTGAAATTGCAGGTTCGGGATTGCGGAAATCCAAAACACAATTTTCAAAAAAAATTGTTCCCACAACCCGAAATCCGCAACTGTAGAAACACCTCTGTTCCTACAACTTGTGAGGTTCATATCTCCTTCGATATTAGCCAAATGAGACAAGTCTGGTACCGTTGGAAAGCTCTTGCAGAGCTCTATGCACTTATGTGGTCCTCTGCCCCATATGAGAACTCTGATCCTGCCATTTTTCCATTCCAAAATGATGCCCCAACTTCACCAATACCATGTTAAAACATTATGTTACTTGTCTGCAAACTCAGAGTTTGTCCCAAGCAGCCCTAGTGCTGCAACATGGACTCTAATACCACTCTGTCACGTCCCCTTCCATCAATCCAGTGCAAGGGAGGAAACATGACCAAACTTACCAGGGCTTACTTGAAGTTCTCGACCCCATACATTACTAAGAAATTCATAATAAATAAAAACTTATGTGTGCAAGTTCATACTCAATATAAACACAGAGGGATTTAATCATATTTGCACACACACAAGCAGTAATGCATTAGCATATCTATCACAGGCATATGATGGATCAACATGCAGAGAATTCCATCTCATTCTCATGCTATGCACAAACTTCATGTCAATTTCATTAAGATAATCATTTCATTTCATTAACATGGACAATTAACATTCAAAACATAAAACATAATGATCATAATTTAAACCACATATTCTACTTATCTTTGAGATGAAGATGTCCAAACAACTGTCTATGTGAGAGCAACGTTCCACCCAACCATAGATCTTTGCCTGGCCTATACTCTTTCAACTGAGAGATCACCCTCGAGCTGGGTTGTGCATCCACTAGGGAAGAACTAAACAGGCTGACTCACAGCCATGGTTTCACTCAACAACTATGCTAAGCCAACACACAGTTGGGTTTATCAAGCATACAAAAGACAAAGGAGGGAAATGCTAATCCAGTGAGCTCAACCACATAGCGATAGGCATCTCAAAATAATTCAACAGTCAAGGCACCCACAATACCTACCACACCCAACACAAGGAAGGTCCCCTTCTCTGTTGCACAGTCCCTCAGGAATCCCTTCCCTCCAGTGCTCTTCAGGATGGGCATAGAAAGGTCCAAGCTGCTAAATCCTTGAGATTCCAGTCTTCACCAGGTTTATCAAGCATTCTCAAGCTCTGCTCAGTCATTCACACTTGGATTTCTCACAATTCTTTCATCAAATAATTCAATCCCGTCACTCGATTTCTGGGCTATAAAAATTGAGTTTTTCTATGGATTTTAGGGTATCTAATGCTCTCAAATTCACCCCAAGTTTGATATCTATGGATCCCCCATTGGATTTTACTGTCAAAACCAAACTCTGGGCATTTATGGCACTTCAAAACGTGGGCTCTTGCAAAGTTGCGATTTCTAGTTTTTCTCACTGTTGGGCCTTCATAATGGATGCAAAATGATGCTTTGTTGTTCCACAATGGAATGGGAATGAGGAAGAACAAATTCCCATGAGGTAGAGTGACTTGTGGTACAAGAAAAATAGAGGCCATACATGCCATACGAATTTATGTGCTTCCCATGCTCCATTGAAGCCATGGACTGAATTCTTCAACAACTTCCTTACAATAGAATTAAATGTCAGCATGAAAAGTCAAATGGGTTCACAAGATGACATTTGGAAGCATATGGTTCATCCCCACAACCCCCTCACCACTCCCTAGTGGAATACACATGGCCTCTTCTCATTCGTTGCTCCCATAGCAAATTTTGGTATTTTATTGCAATATCAAATATTTACATCATTTACAATATTCCATGGCTTAATAGCTCATGGGTAATAAAATATAAATACTTGTCCATTTTAAATAAAATCCAAACATACACTAGCGGGGCCTTGGCCTTGAGCTCCACGCTAGAGAAACATACATCGCATGTATACAATATTTACATTCAAAGCCAATATTTCATAAGGGTTAACATTGGGGTATTACACTGTAGCAACACTTGCCACAGTTCGTCGTTATAGTGACAACAATGACACGGACCGTGCTACCTTTAAAAAAACAAATTTCGTCGCTATAGCAATGAACTTTTGTTACTATAGCAACGAACTTTCGTTGTAAGTTTTGACAAACTTTCGTTGCTAGAGCGACGACATCTCATATTTAAAAAAATAAGTCAAGCGATCTTCGTCGCTCTAGCAATGAACTTTCGTTGCTATAGCAACGAAAGTATCATGTTTAAAAAAAAAATCAAACATACTCCGTTGCTATAGCAATGGAGGTCCATCGCTATAGCGACGAAACTACCTAGCAAGTTTCGAAGAACTTGCTATACTAGCGACGAAAATGTTCGTCGCTAGTATAACAAGTTTGTCGGAACTTGCTAGGTAGTTTTGTCGCTGTAGCGACGGAACTGTTTATTTTTAAATAATAAATAATAAATAAATAACAAAAATAGTGCCTCTTGAGATCCACCAGTGCCTCGTGAAAATATACTTGAAACGTAAGCATGGAAGCAAACATAAACTCATCAGGACAACATAAAAAGAATGGATATATTGTAACCCAAATGTTTATCCTTAATGCAAATGAACTTAAATATACTAGAAGACTTGAAAAATCATATCCCAAGCTATGATTGCCAAAATTGCACTTCCGTTAAAATGTCTTTAAACAGAGGGATGATTTGAATTCCTCTTTCAATTTTGCACAAAACAATTCTAGTAACTTTCCCAGATTAGGAATAGAAAAGTAATGGTCGCATTAAACATTCAGTATACAATGAAACAATACCAACATGTAGTACTCTATGATCCTTCAAATTAATCAACATACAAACCTTTCTTATGGTCAACAACCATTTAATAGTATAAACTAGTTTTGGTTGTGCTCTTACACAATAAACGTAAGGTATTTATCAACTTGTTAAAAGGAGGCAACTATGAAGAAAAAGAGCAGGGGATACCTTGCATTATCATGATAATGCAAAAGGAAACTATGACCAACAGGGCCCAACAACCTATTTTCACTGAAGAAGGATTCCCAAATTTGTGTTTTCGCAAGGATCTCATTCTTCACAAATTTTATCTTCTAAGGAAATTTGTATCAAAAATACCCTTAATATCCCTTTCTCTTAAAGAATTCACCATTGCTTTGCTAGGAGGCCTTGGCAGGTTTTTCCAACTTGGTTTCAAGGTAGTCTTTCCATTACCATGTCTAATCTTATTTGTATCTACTTCATTTGCTAAACCAATACCCTGAGACTACTTTGCAACGATAAGAACAAATGAATCCTTCATTACATTGTGATGAAATGGAAATCACATCTCAAACTATTTCCCTTCGACAGACCCACAATGAATGACATCATTTCCTAAATGTGCACCTAATGAACTCTTAACACTCTGAATTATGCGTAACCCACTATACCCAACTCTTCCAAACAATTTTATGACAAAAGGAACCTCTGGTTCATTGACTTGAATACCACTTTCCAAATCATATCCATTGTCTGCTCCATAATTTCTCCTTTCTACTTTGTAAAGAGTCACATCTACATCTGAATAAACAATTGATGTGTTTTGTTGTGCAGATGCATTAGAATCCATAGACATATTTTTTGCTAATTACTTCTATGGCTTGAAGTTCTCCAACTCACCCATTTGCATTATAGCAATGAACCTAAAAGACATATTACATTTATGAAACTAAAGAAAAAGTGCCATTCCTACAAATCCATAGCAATGGAATCTCATTAAGTCCAAGTTCATTAAATGAGCATGTAGCTTACCTTTGGATGACAGTCCAGAATGAGCCTTACAGCCCCTCAAACAAAATGCAGTACATTTCATGTGCACCGAGGATGATGCAACAAGAGTCTTGACTATGTTCCTACAACATTAAAATTATGTTAGTCAACATTTCTCTCAGATTGAAATATTTTTTCAAATAACATAATAAAGAGGGGCAATACAATATCTGCACACTTTTGTTTCCACATATAATCTTGCAATGCAGGTATGCCTAAATGCTACAAAAAAAAAATAGTGTTCTAAAAGTAAGAACATTTATCTTGTAACAAATAAACACAATGCCAAAGAAAAACAAAGTAGCATGCACTATTAAGTATTTGCTGAAAAAATATTATGGATATAGGTATGTTAAATATGCAACAAAAATAGATTCTTCACTGTCAAATAGTGCTAAAAAATCATTACGCATCCTTTTAATTTGTAATATAATGCCATTGGCAAGCTTAGACACATGTTGCACTTGATGGTGGATTGGTTCAAGATTATAATTTGCTCATTGCAGCTACCCATAGACAAGGTTCTACTAAGATACATGTATAAATATCCAAAGACCACAATATTTTACACACCTCTCATAATGTTTGGACCATGAAACCAATAGGTAAAATTATAAGGGTTAAATTTCTCCATTTAGCTAATTTTCCTTTGTGTTTTAATTTTATTTTCTCCAATTCCCTTTTTTTTAAATGATTGCCCATGATAAAATTGTTTTACTAAAAAATCAACAAAAAATTATAGAAACAATTTAAATACTTAGAAATTTGAATGTTTTTACAAAAATATTTCCAAACACTTTATAGTTAGCATTTTAACAGTGAAGGATTTTGAATAGCAGTTATTGGTAAGTGGTGTTTCTACTATAAGCTTGTAGGAACTTTTTATAGTGTTGGGTTAACATGTGGCTACATTTAAGACTGAGAAACTAGTGGCTAGCCATATAATGACGAAGACTATCGTGATAAATATAATTGAACAAGTGAATGTTGTTGTTGCACAACTCGCTATGATGATTGCAAATGTTTCCCAAACTACTGTATAAATGGATTGTTGAACTTGTGAGTAATATTGTTGAGGTTGTTGATTCTGTTGCTGCATAGATGGTTCCAACAATTGCTACATTTGAAGTGGCTTTTGCAACGATGTAGGATGCTTCCCATATGTCTAGATTTGTTGATTTGCAATAGGTGTATTGAAGCTCTAAAAAAACATCAAAATTCAAAAGTCAGTGGAGTGCACAAAATGCAATTAGCACTCAAATTTAGTAAATGATACATTAAAACATTAAACAGTTCAACTATATATTCAATGTGACAATAAGAAATGCTTTTGACATGAAATTTTATCTCGCATATAATATATTTACCATACAATACTAATTACATAGGGAAATTAACAAGTAAAACCATTTGACTGTCTAACACAAACTCCAAATGTTAACAAGAACATGCATCAGAGATATAGGAATAACAAATATTAATGACAAATTTAAGCCTCAAGTTTGAGAATAGATATAGGAAAATTTCAACAAACCAAGAATAACCATCAAAGACAATGTGGATTAATGTACTATCTTTTGATGTCATGGTAACGACACTTATGTTAAGGGAGCTAGAAAACATTGTATGCTTTCTCAAAATATCTTAATTCAAAATATACAATAACTTTTCTCAATATATCCTAATGACCAAAACAACGTTTAAACTTGGAAGCAAGTAATTTTGAAGTATGAAAATGTTCTGTAAAATTAAAAGATGCAAATATGAATATTTTTCTTTTCAAGTATAAATAAGGACATTCTCAAAGTGAAATCATAAAAACAAACATATTGTTTCTTTTGAACCATAACATACCCAAGTGAATGTCTAAAATTAAACCTAGAAAGCAATAACCAAATATAAGAATGACTTTATGATTTGAAGAAATTAAATGAAAAGCAAAAGGAAGAACTAACAAGATAGAAGTAATGTTATTCCTATTAATAAAAACAAAAATAAGGCATATATGCAAAGATTGTCATAATCCTATTAGACAATCATAATTCTAAAGTTTTGAGTCATAATTAGTGTGTTCTAAAAATGTCACAATTATATCCATTCTTGTAAATGGTTCTTAATGAAGTGTCATTTGACTGACTATGTAAGAGATATGAGAATGTTAGGAAATTAACAATACTTCAATGCCTAATGAAAACTAAGATCCCAAAGCCTATTTTGTTCCTAGTAAGATAAATGTTAAAAAAAACCAACCCAAAATTAAAAATCCCAAGGCCAGCTCCATCATACAATCAACAAAGGTAGAGCCAACTAATATACCTGCAAACATGGTTTTCTCCAAAGGTTGTTAGCACCTGTATTATTACGCAAATGAATTATTTAAATACGGGACTAGATACATTTAACACTATAGTTGTATCGCCTCTTTACTATGTGATGTTCACATTACTTACCATCCTTGCAAATATAATCATATTCAAGGTAACTTGTATGATATAAAGTGCAATCCACAATGAGCACATTGTAGTCAACAAGGTGATATTGTCACAAATGTCTTGATTGCTGAGCACTTGCATGCTGTTATGAACAAATAAAAAATTGGCAATGTTACTCTCTAACTAACAAACACATAAAAATGACTTTCCATAATGATATGTAAGCTTATGTTTCGAAACAATTTTTAAGGTTATGCTTATAATTTCATTTCTTAAACCTTCTATTCTAGTTGACATTTGGTGGCCGAAATCTTATGCATGCTCTCAAGGGAAAATCAATGTTTTCTAGAGGAGGTCGTAGCTTCGATGAGGAATTCTATACCCCATTGAGCCATGTCTTTTCCCTCTTTATAGTTCATGTTTGTGCACCAATTTTGGTATAGATAGGGTTTGATCTGAACCTTTGAACAATTAACAACATTGAAAAGAAATTATGGACGGTTTGTGGTGGCCGTAAGAACAAATTTCTATGTCAAAAAAATGTCAAATAGTTTTATGAATGTCTCCTATTGCATCTTCTTGTATTTAGATTTGATCGAGGATCAAATTTCATCAATGAAAGAAGCTTGCCATGTTAAAATTCATATCTGGGTGCATGTATCATGAAATAACAACATCTAGGGCATACCAGTTTTAGAGTGGGTGCACCTTTCCTGGTTATCTCAGTCCGCAGTATATTTCATCGTCAATCTCAACCTTTCATATCGTTGTGCAGGTCACATCCCTAGTGGGTGTATTCCTCAGCCCTAATGTACTTTAGACTAAACTTGGTGCTATATTGGAGTTATTCAAAGACATACTAATGAACAAGTTTACAATAGTATAATGGAGAACCCTGAAAAAGTACATAAAGTAAACCTAAAAATTCATACGCTTAAAATTATGTATTATCAAAACCCATGAAGACACTCAACACTCTACCAAATTCCACATGTGCAAGACGCAAGACTCCAAAATGTGAAATGATGATGTCAACAAAAATAATAATTTATGAACAATATGCAGCCAATACCACAAAAATATGGTTCCTAATCCATCATCCTCAAAATGCATCCTGCTTGGGAAGGGTCTTCATCCTGGGACAATCCTCATACAATACGAGGGGTAACACTCACAATAAATTGCCAAGTCAATGATACTTTCACAATATTTGCAACACTACTGCCAAATTAATTTTATTTAGAAGCAAGTTCTAACCATTTCACATTTAAAATGAAAGGAAAAAACTAAGAAAGCAGGCAATCAAAAGTTTCTCTTGGCCATTTTGTTTTATAATTGTTGGTTTTTGTGTTGTTAAATTAATAATCCCAGATTCAAATAGTCAAATGTTGCTTGATTTGAAATTCCCAAACCTAAATGCATCAAAATGGAAAATTACTTTGTAACAATTGGGTCATTGACTCATTTAATGCAATATACAGGTCCTTATCTCTGGCTAAGGCTACCAACATGGAAATATAAAGTGGCAGATAAAAAAAGAAACTACAGAGAACCAAGTCACTATATAAATATAAATGTTTCTCCCGGGACACAAAACAATCAACACAAAACATTTGAGAACATGCCTTCCATGTTTGTGAATATGATTAATAGCCCCATAAACATCCTTTATTATTTATATGGTACATGCCATTGAACTGTATTCATGATGAAATCTATTGGCCTTCGGTAATTTCAGTATATCAACAGCCTTTAAGACACCATACAATGTAATGCCCGCATTGTGCATTGAAAATGCATTACAATATGTTACAAGAAAATATTGCCGGTTAGATTTAACAGTGTAATCATGTGTGCTCTATGTTTTCCCCCTCCAAATAGGAACCTAAATGCAGCTTTAGCACTATTTTTGCAGAATGCAATGGGCCTAATTGACAAGTATAGATGGAAAAAAATAATTTAATCCATGCCAATGAAACAGATTGCTAAGGTGATATCTATTAGCAATATTTGTCATGACATTGTGATTTTAATACAGGGAGAAGAGCATTGGACTCAGATTTTGGACTACAAAAACACAACTTTTCATTGTAGGATATGCCACCAAACTAGACACCTTCATGACTTTTTTTCTCATGCAAGATCTCTTCAAGTGGGAAAATAGGTCATCCTCCCAAATCCAAAATCTGGCATCCCAATGAGCCCTAGGATGAGAATGATGAAGATCAATATGGAGCAGATGATTTTTCTGCAGCAGAGGTGAATAAGGATACAAATAGAGTCTCAAAAAAATTAAGTTCAGATTTACAATGGAGTCTCAAAAAACTGAGTTCAAATTTACAGATGTCCGTGAAGTTTCCAGAAGAAATTGCCAATGAAACTCCATCTAGAGCAATTAAAAGAAATCATGAATCTGAATTTAAGATTTTGATAAGCAGTAAGACTTGATTCAGAATGCAGATCTATAAGTAACTCTCGAAGGGCCTCCATTAAAGGATTGCAAGAAAGTTAGAAAAAAGAAAGGAAAAAAAAAATGGATTGAGGAAACTATTCCTTGTCAGTCTATGACCTCAATTTTTTGGGTGTTTTTTCATTTAGCACATTCATGATGACTTGCATCATAATTGAGGTTTTGATTGCATAAGTGCATCTGAAGAATGTAATTTTATATTTAATGAATAAATTTATGATTTATTTTCCAAGGAAAATAAATAAATGAGAAAGCTTTGCATATTTGTTGTCTAATGGTTTGGATTTGCATTGATGTACATGAAAATAAATTTTGATATGGGAACCCATCTTTTTGATGGACAGTAAACCTGGAAATATTTGTCCCACCCTCCTTCACTGGATTGAAAAATGGCTCATTTTTTAGTCCAAAAAATTGCTCGAAGGCTTCATCAATATCAATAGACACCTCTAGCAAATCCCACGCAGGGATGGAGCATGCCCTCCATGTTTGAAGTTGAACCTGGTTCATTGTCACAACAACCACTGTGCATTGCCACTAGACCACAATGTGAGGGACAAGATGCACATTAATATATATCTGTATGTAGATACATATATTAAAATTTGAATATTTATGTGATTTTTACTTGACTAATTTTTATGCTAGTTTTTCATCTGGTTCTGGTTTAGTTCATTTTTGGTGATCAAATTGGTTCTAGTCCCACTAACTTTTATTCTCACAACTTGACAAGACACAATCAATAAATATAGAAATTAAAAAAGTAGTGACATTCAAGCAAACTCTTGAAGGATTCATGCAAAAGAGAAAACCATATTAAAAATCAAAATAAAACTGTCAAAATGTCCTCTTGAGACACAAAATGCACAAATTTGATCAAAGACCAAATACAAACAAAACTTGAACAAAAAAGTGATTGACATACAAGTAATCGACAACTTGGAAATTCTTGACACACTTAATTGTTTAATCATTATTTAATGGAACTTAGTTGAAATTCTGATTGTACGACCATAAATAAGTTATATTTCACCTTTAAGTCATATCTGAGCTTTGCTCTAGATTAGGACCCCAACAAAATCTTTCTTCCATGAACAATGAGTAAATCCGAGTTACTTGATTCCACCAACATGGAAGAATAAGTAGAGTTGAATGGGTGAATATTGGATGCACCAAACACCAAACCCTTTCCCGAATTTATCTCCATTGATTTAGATACTGTTCATGGCAACATATGTAGAGTTGAATGCACCAAACACCAAACCCTTTCCCAAATTTGTCTCCATTGATTTATATCCCTTAACAATGTTTAGGGCCCTCAATCCCATAGAGAATCATTTTTTAAATACTGAACCCTAGGCCCATAACCCCAATTGGAAAACTAGATTAACAAGCATAAAAATAAAAAGCAGACATGACAGTCATTTTTTAAAGCCTCAGCCAAATTTTATACAATTTTTTCAAGCCTTAGCCAACAACCTTGCTCCAGATATCAAATGCATTCTTACCAGGACCAATGGCACCAACCTTCCACTACCCGATCTTTTTCAACTTCAAGCCAATCCCCAACGTAGAGTGCCTAGCGAAACCCCCCCTGGCATTCAAACAGAGAACAAAGGTTAAATATGAAAAGAATGGTAAATGAATTAACCTCTACAAATTTCCAACCAAAAAATGCCATAAGTTATAGGACTTACCTCATAGCTTCAAGCATTGCTGCAATGTAGCCTGTGCATTGCTCAGGCGCATCACCTTCCCAACACTGGAATGGCCGAGAGCCCTTGGCCATCCTCACTCAAGTGACCATCGCAGAAACAACTCCAGGATGGTAAATGAAGTAGCTGGGTTCGAGCGTGAGCATAGTTCGAGGTCGGGTTAGGTCGGGAGCGGGAGCAGAGTTCAAGCATGTAAATGATTTTTGGTTTTGTTTTTTTTGTAGTTTTTAATGTTTTGTAGTTTTTTTATTTTGTTATATATTAATATACATATTTTGTATTCTATTATATACATATTTTATAATATTAATATACATATTTTGTATATAAAATATGTATATTAATAAAATATATATATTAGTAATATAAATATAAAAAAACTACAAAACTTAAAAAAAACCAAAAAATTAAAACTAAAAAAAAATATACTACCAAGATTATAGTATACTCAACTTGCTTACCTTTTTCTAAATGTTTATAGTGTTGGGTACTTGCATTATTTCCCATGGTGACAAGACCTTTAACCTTGCTACCAATTAGGCCTTTATCGAAGAAGGTTCAAAACTTATAACAACAAATGAACATGATCAGCATTTCTTAGCATGCTTATGCAAGCGCTAGTACAATAATTCATCTCACTCAGTCTTCTAGCCAAGGATTCACTCTAACATTTTCACCTCAACCTTTGTGTCCCCTAAATATAGGGACCTCCCCTAATTTTTTTCCTATCACGAGCCAAGTGCATCTTGGTGTCTTTCTAGTGCCTCCTTGCAGCTTGACACATACAACTAGTATGAGCCATGTGTATAATACAATTATGTCACATCCTTCAAGATAAGTGGACATGCAACCCCAATAATTTCTTCCACATCCAATTAGACATGTGCAATATGGCCCCAAATGTAAGAAATCTATTTGATTCATGGATTGCATGAGACAAACGACTCAATAAGACAAAAAAATTATGCAAACTTCACAATCAAAGAAAAATTTTCTTCCCTTCTAGCACTAGTTTCCATAAGCTTCACAATCAAAACTACAAAGTCTTAAACTTGTACCTAAGGTGCCAACATTTGTTCATTCAACCATGTCCATAGTACTCTTGGGGATAAGAGATTTATAATCATTAGCAAAATTGTAGTTGGTGAAGGATTTTAGTGACCCCACTTCTAAGGAGTCTCAATGGACCATTGAATGTTTACAATGCAATCTACATGATCTCAGTAGGACTTCCCATCCATAAGGTTGCGTTACAATTCTTAGCACTCTTTTTTTAATCAAAGAGTTGAGGCCTTCCTTTTCTCAATGAAATATCC
This sequence comes from Larix kaempferi, assembly GCA_027924585.1. Lineage (NCBI taxonomy): Eukaryota > Viridiplantae > Streptophyta > Pinopsida > Pinales > Pinaceae > Larix > Larix kaempferi. Next base: position 8,500,521 of record BSBM01001329.1, read on the forward strand.
TTCTTTTCTTCTTCCTCAAGTTTGATCCCTTAATCATCTTTCCAAATATATAATCAACCGCTCAATCCTCTAACTACCTAACCTTGATACCATCATATAGCCTTTCTTTTCATGGGCCACCAATAAGTGTCAATGATGCTTATTATTTTTCTTCATGTTCCACTTTCAGTTACACAGTGGTTAGACTTCATGTGGTAACTGATGCAATTTCCCTTTTGGACAAGATCATGATCCATGAAAGGCAAACAAACTGTAATTGTGAGATATTGGTGTTTTCTTTACAATGCCCAAATAAAATGTAATTGTGAGATATTTATTAAAGGAGTTGCATGTGGCAAAGATTTTAAGATATTAATCAAAATTATAAATTTGGAAAAAAATAAACTTTACTAATATTAACATAAATTTAATCTTCGAGCTCCAAGAGAAGATTGCATAGCTTGAATATGTTGGAAGAAATCAATGGTCACTCTTCCCATGCACTTGATGAACACATCAATATGATGATGGATTATAAAGAAGTCCTTGTGCAACTCAAGCTCTACATTAACATTTGTAATACCCCATTTTAAACCTTAGTTAGTATTAGATTATATCATGTAGAATTGTAAATGTGTGGTTAATATGATGGTGTTGAGCCATGTGAGCTTAAATAAATGAGCTTGTAAAGTGAATATTGTAAATATGTTTTGTATCGTTTCCTAGTGTGGAGCTCAAGGCCAAGGGTTGGCTAGAGAATGGCGAAGCATATAGCCACTCTAAATATACGTTTATCAACAGTGTGGTAGAGTTACCATGATGCACTACATACTATCCATGGAGAATGCAATAGAGCTACCACATTGCACAATTTATTATGTGAAAAATAATGTTGGAATAGAAAAATACAAAGGTCCAACATGGAAATTAGAGGACACAACCAGGATATGAGCCCACAAGAGGGGAAGAATGATAAGGAGGCCCATGGAAAAAGAAAGTATCTATTGCCAAGATTCCACACAAGAACTCACATATTTTCTATCATGTTCCTTAATGAAGTTGACCATCACCTTCAACTTAGAAAGTTGAATCAGGAATGAATTAAGAGGTGGGTGAAGAAACGTCTACTCAATTAAATAAGGAGGATGGGGAAATGTCATTGTAAGGAGAAGTACAATCATTTTGGAGAAATATGAAAGTCTCAATTTTTTCTCCTACAACCTAGGATTGCACTCATTATTTTTGTCATGATGTCAATTCCATGCTACATTCTCCATAGTATCTCCATTCTTAATTTAAGAATTATGGAACCATCGGTATGAACAGTGAATTGTTCATATCTTGGATGGAAAATTAGTTGTTGTAGGTGAGCATGGATGTTCAACAATTTGGAAATTATTACCTACATGGTATTATTGTTGATTCACTTGTTTGGAGGCAAATGACTACTCCACCAAGATTTCTCATAAGGCAATTAGCAATTAATAATATTTCTTTTTTAGGAGCACTAATACAAACTTAAACCTATATTCGAGCCACTGTCATATAGGAACTTACCTTGAAAGAGTCATCAATGTTAGGGCGTTATATGTGTTTAAGAAGTGTAAGGTTGCAGTTGAAGATGATCATGGGAATGGTAATGGTTCTCCCTGAACGCAGAATTCATTGGCTTTTAGAGTTCTACCCATAAGCATTTCAAGGTTCTAGGTTGTCTTAATTAGTGAAGCTCCATTTGTCCTCGTCCCTTTGAAAAGATCAATAGTGCTACAATCCTGTTGTACTTTGAAGGAAGAAGGGCTAGGTCCATTCCCAAAGAAAGTAATAAAAAAATAAATTTTGAGAGGGGCTGCAATGGTTGAAAATAAAGTTCTTGTACCACCTAGTTCCACTCTAACTATATATGTGGAGCTAGTCTAATGGAAAAATGTTGCAAATTTAATCTTTCACAAAAGGAACAAGAGGAATAGAAATCCTAATGATGAAAAAATTAGGCTTACATTTATAGCTCATAATTAATATATATATATATATATATAAGTTAGTTAACTTACATCTCATTTCATTAGGAGAGGTCATAACCCTTACCCACAAGAGAAGATATAGTCTTTATTCACACATATAGCATTCCATAACACTCATATCCTCCAAAAACATGACGATTGAAATGGAAACTACTCCTTCAACTACGTATGACAAGCCATTTTTCAAGAAACACTCCATCTTCATTGGCAGTCAGAAAAGCATTGGCATTGGCTACCCTTAATTTTTTGGTCAAAAAGGCAGGTATTTCTTTATATTCCTAGCAATGCAGTTGTTTTCAATTCATGAATCATATATATTGGCAAGGCTCATTCGGAACAATAGGAGTGATACCGAGAGGAGTGGTACCAAATAATAAGTAAGGCAAGTGTCATTCCTTGATTTCTATTTGTAACACGGGGAAACTCTAAGTAGCTCTATGGGAAGGCGGTGAACGCTGTATGTTTGGGGGCATTCATTCCAAAGTTAAGTTATAAGGTTATCGAAGCAGGAGGGAGTTGGTAAAATTTCTTAATGAAAGGAAAATATCTTCCTCACAATGTTGTTTTGGCATATCCTGGCAATGTTGGCTTTCCAAATTCATGAAAAGTATCTGTGGTTTCAGCCCAATATTAAGAAGAATCGTAGGGTCCATAATGGGAACCTCCGAACACCTTTTGGCAAATTCCTCCAACAATGTAAAGCCACCCAAGAGTCACCTTCATAATTTCAATTTTTTTTCATGAAACAAGTAGAAATTAGAAATGTTTGAGCATAGAAACTCCGTTGGAAACTTGAGGTTCCTTAGGAGCATAGTGATTTCCACACTCTTTGGATCATATTTCATTAACCTACTGGTGTCATCTCCACTGAAGATCTTCTACATTGTCCAATGCCATTAAATTTGTCAAAACATTTGTCACACAACAATTTGGAACAATACTTGTTACTGTAATCCTATTTTCCCGGCCTCCCTTGAACAACACTATACTCTATGGCACTAGCACTATGATAGTCAACCAAAAAATGCATTCTATTCAATATAGAGATTCTAAATTTTTGTTCAAATTTCTGCAATGAATGGGTTATAATTCAAGCTCGTTGTCTAACTCATGCTAAAAACAATGAACTTTGACTATCAAGTAGTATAATAAGAACCGATTGACATAGGTATCTAGCTTGAAGTCAAATTCAAATTAGGAAGTAATGAATATATTGAACTCAAAATCAACTTGAGTGATAATGAATATTACAATCTTTGAGAAAGTTTTATAAAAAATATAACAATCTCTGAGAAATGTCTACTGAAATTGTTATGTGGGAAAGCATGGTACCTTGGAGATATATGATATTGGTGAGAATAATGAAGTTCAAACCATTATGCATGAATATGCTACCGAAGTAAGCAATGGCATTGTTGAATGCACTTCAACAACCCTCATTATCAATTGCAAACGAAACCAAAACAAATTATCCAGACCCTTTGACATCAAATACTCCACGAGCTCTAATCTAGGGAAACCATAAATGATTATTAATGTCGTGTTACTAGATATTGTACAGGGTTTTAAATAAAATAATAAACTAAAATTTAAATTATATTTAGAAGATAGAAACTTTTGGAAATTCTACCAAAAGGATCAATCGCAGCTCCCATATGTCCATTAAGATTGCCTAGTCACAAATTGTAATCCCTAAAATCAAACATCCTCATGCCCATCCCAACTAATCATGATTATATATTTGACACTATGAAAGCTATTGGTAAATCATTAGAAGGAAAAAACATGTGTATTTATATAATTGGAAAATTTTGAAGAGTACTAAATGGTGGAATTCTAAACTATGCAATCTATACATATCTAATGACAAATTTTGATTCTTGAAAACACATCGCCACATTACCATCCCAAATTTTTTTGTTGATGTACTCTAAATTGCAAAAAACGTTGTTGGACATTCTTCTCCATTTGATCCTCTAACATCCAATGGTAACTCACAATATTTCGTTGCTATAGCGACGGAATAGACCTTTCATCACTATTGCGACAAAAGGTCTATACCGTCTCTATAGAGACGATTATCGGGGGAATTTTCAATTTTTTCCAAAAATTTAAACTGTTTTTCCACGAAAACATCGATTTTAACTGTTTCGTGGCAAACTTTCGTGGGACTTTTGAGCCATATGTAGTAGTGCTTATTTGGTCTTCTAGTTATTTTTTCTTCATCCTCCCCTCCTTGGATATGATTTTGATCTGTTGTTTGATTCAAGTGTGTGTTGTATCCTTCATTATTAATTTCTCTTTAGTTTCATTGTGATCTTGATTGTCTTCTTTATTTATTCCTTGAGATTTATATCCCTCCTTCTCCATCTTCATGCAGTTATTCACCTCATGAGTGAGTTTAATGAAGCAAGGGACCTTGGTTTGGCTTTCTTGCTGGCACCACCTTCCCTTTCCTCTAAACTACTACTCAACCATCAGAGTTCCTACTTCCATTATCCTCCACTTGCACATTTTTAACATTAAGGAGGTTGTCCCATAGTTAATGGCAATGCTAATTCCATTTTATGTTGGTGAAAAGGGATATTCTCATAGTCTAGATTTTGGACCCATCCATTGTCCATATAGTCTAGATTTTGGATCATGACTTGAGAAAGTCGTCTCCTTCAAAGGTACACTTTTGAACTTTAAGAACCCCTCATCCTAAATGTCACTATACTACTTCTTGTTGATGGTGGTCATCCCCTTCATCTCGATGGTTTCTTTCCTCCTTGTCCTTTGCTCCCAAGGTATTGGAGGATTCTAAAGGATTTGATTGAGAGTTATTATTTAATTCTAGATATAGGTACCATACTAATTGGCAATTCCATTCCTCATTGAAGGCTAAATTTGGATTCAACCTAAGTCTATCTATAATTCTAGATCACCCTATTGAGTTTTTCCTTGATCCTTCTATCCACAAATAATAAGTAAACATTATTTCCCTACCATCAACAATTTATCATCTACCGAATTTACCAAGCATCACCTATGGAATTTTAGCCTCAGAAGCTAGAAGCATGTGCTGAATTTAGATACCCATTTCTCTAGACAATTTGAAAGTGCTCTCCTCTAGCTATCAGAGACTTGAAGCTACTAATTTTAGTAATATGTTATTTTCATTTTTTCATAAATTTGATCATAATCTAAAAAGAAATTTTAATGAAACTCTCCCATTTTTTTTCTTAAACATGAAATTGTTTTTGTTATTTTGATATCGATCTAGGTTTTACAACTTGTGAATCTTGACACTTGTTATTTTTATTTGGAAATTAAATTCCTTAATAAATATATATATATATATATTTTAATTGAAAATTATATTCTTTAATAAAAAAATTATTATTGAAAGGTAATTTTAAAAAAAACTTGATAGTTGAAGAGTTATTGTTTAGCATAAAAAACTAAACAAAACATAAAAACAAAAAATTAGTTGAAAGGGAAGAGATGAAATGAACTAGCCCTTCAATTTTTCCCGCCTCTACCAATTTTTCCCGCGGAGATGAAATGAACTCCATCATGTTGGTCTATAGAGTCTCCGTTGCGCTGGTATGGAGATTTTACAGGGGTTTGGTGGAAGGGAGCTGTGTTTGACATAAAGCCTGAGGGGAATCATCGTTTTGAGAAGGGGAAGGGAAGAAAACAAAGAGGGAGGCTGAGGGTATGCAGAGCAGAGACAATGGCCATGGATTCATTTTATTCCTTGGACTCTTCATGTCTTTTACTTATTTTGTTGCATTTGTCTTCGGGACTCAATAGTAACAGGTTTTCACTTCTCAGTGAGTGATCAATTTTTCCCCTGCACCACCGATATGAAAAAATATTTTCTTGTAGAACTAATCTGAGAAGGTTTAGTGGTATCAAGGTGTATCAAGAATGGTATCTAAATTTGGTGGTGTAGGATCGTCAAATAGTAAGTGGAATGGTTACACTCAAAACAGAGGGCAGGGAGACTGGTTGATGACACTTATGAGTATTTTTCACAAGCTCTCAGCATGGTGAAAGTTAAATTTACATAATAAAATTGGTTGGGATAAGCTATGTTGGGAGATTTACTCGGAAAATGGATAACGCCCAAACACCATCTTCAACCAACTATTTAATCTTTACTTGTGTACTTCCAGGAATTTGGTCAAACTCAAACATTATTGGCAGCCTATTGCAAAAGAAGAAAATTGCGTGCCAATAGAAGAATGACGACTCCAAGAGGTAAGCAGTGCACAATTTGCTTGATATTCAATATTTTCTGTCATGTGTCTTATTGATGTGCTCAAGGAAAGACTTTATTGTATCTATTTATTTTTAAAAATAAATAAAATATTTTATCCTGGTATCTTTGGAAACCATTGGTATATTTGGAAACCATTTTGATTGATTGGATTTCACACAACCCGGCCCAGCATTGTTTTAACTTTGATTAATAAATCTACTTTTATGTCGCCTTCTAGTAAAATATCCTTTAGACTATGGCTTGGACCAAAAAGGCCCCTATCGTTATCTCGACAACCTATCCTGCTTACAAACCCATTTCATCCAAAAACAACGACAAATGGATTTTGGTAACCCTATATCCTTTTGAAGTGGGTTTGGATTTCCATTCTTTGCCAATACATCATAGAGAAGTTGTTAGATATGACAGACTTGTTTGCATCTTATTTCAATAATGCCATAAGCAGCTTCATTTATGCTCTTCCATACTACTCCCCCTGAGATCTTGCTGGCATTTTCTTAGGGCCTGGAGGGCCTTTACACAAACTCTCTGAGCATACAAACATTCATTTTCAAAAATGTGTGTCCATTTTTCAAGGTCTACGGGCATTCTGTATGGAAAAAGTGTTGGAAAAACATCTCAGGAAAGTTCTAAATCTGATTCATATCTCTACTCACATATGCCATTACATTTGGAGGTTGCAATCATTCAAAAATCAACATTCTAGGGGTCCAAATGGCCACCAATTATGACTCATGTGTAACATTGGTAGGAGAGGTTACTGCTATAAATTATGCCATCAATCTTCATCCAAAATTTTTGCCAAAGGATCATCCATTAGTTGATTCAATCTCTTCATAAAGGGATCTTCTCAATTGTTGATGTATGGTTATATAATACCTCCATGACTATCCTAAGACATGCCCTAGAGAATCCACCATGTATTGTTGGAAATGACATATAAGGTCTCCTCAGAATAACATTACAAAGGTCATCTCAAACACACAAATCCAACAAGCAACAAGGTCATGGTTCAGTGTTGTTTCTGCCACACATTTCACTAGGGTTCTTTCATATTGCTGCTGTGGGGAATTAGGTTTGAGTGTTGGTACCACTTGTTACTTTTCAAAAATCCATTCAAGAAGCTCTAGTGCAACTTTTTCAAAAGATCACACTACTTCTGAGAAAATTGAATAAAATTGAGTTCATATTTTTTGAACTTATATTAACTTCATACTTCATAGAGATTCTCAATATATTACAGTGCTAATAAGGCATTAATTACAATTAATGGAAAGTAAACTTAGCTCATAATTGACTTGATTGGCCTATAAACATCCCATTTAAAACAACAAGACTAAAAAATGGGTTTCTGATTACAGAGAGAGAACATGGTTCTATGATGTATTATAGTATTTAAATGTATTCCATCTTTTGTTATTCATTTAATATATGATAGATTGTTGTTTGAGATTTTTGGAGGTTCAGATTGGAACTCATTCATTCACATTTGATCATGATTATGGTATCATGGCTTCTCCCTCCTCTGCCATTTTTGAAGAATGTGTTGGTCTACTTGTTGATGGCTTATTCCAAGGATACAATGCTACAATTCTTGCATATGGTCAAGTGTTCATTTAGATGCCAATACATAATTGTCTTGAGCAGTTCTAATATTTTTTGTAACACTACCTTTTCTGCAACAAAATTAATAATTATGCCTCAATATGGCTATTAAAATCCTCAAATATGTTACTTTGTAATAATCTCTTGTCCAGAGGTATCTATGGAAAATCCTTAGTTCATGGTGCAGACTGGTTCTAGAAAGACATACACAATGGGAACATGATATAAACACGGTGGAAATACAAAAGGAATTATCCCCTTGGTTATGGTCCATGGAGGCCATATATAGAAAAGTCAAATATTTGAAGGATCGGGGAGAAATCCTGTTGAAGGTTTCATTTATCGAGGTTAGTTTATTGCTTATATTTGCACTTGAACTTGTTATTTTCCTATCCTTGTGTTGCTTAAGTAATATCTATGCATCTTTTACATGCCCTAACTTATCAATAAGGGTTTCAAACTTTCATGTGTTTCATAAAAAATGGAAGTTATCCTTGTGTTGTTTGAGTCCTATCTATGCATATTTTTCCAATTCCAAACTTTTCCAATAAGAGTTTTCATGTGTTTTGATACTAAGAAATGGAAGCTTCACAAATCCTATTCTAAAACATGAGACCATATTTGCCTTCACCTGAAGGACAAGTTTGCAAGAAGCTGTTGCATCTCCAATGGAAGATATGAAAGACCAATAGGGCACCTCCAAGTTTGTATGTCCAATAGGGTTGTTTCACTTCAGATAAGAGGTCTTTGTTAGAAGTATGAGAGATTAGTCTTATGTACAAATGCCTTCACTTGTCTTTAGCTTCATCTTTTGAATAAAAAATTCTATTGAAGTTAGTTTACTTTTCTTTAGGATAGGAATTGCAAGGAAAGTTTTCTTGGTTACTGATGTCTAGATTTGTTGCTTGCAGGAGAGTAGCTTTTGACTTGCCCTTTGATTGGTTCCATGTGTAACATTTGTCACGCAAGCAAGCTTTGTTGAAGTTATCGGTTAGAGATTTGTGTGAGGCTTATTTAAAGGGAACGGTTTGTGGGTCTGTTATAATCCCTAGGTTCACATAGTTATCATAGATACATTACATAATATAAGAAAGCATACACAATGACACGAATACAAGAGATGAGACAGATAGAGAGAATAGTCTTTGTATTAACCAGCAATAGCAGAACAATATGATAGAATCAATCTCTTCTAGTCTATCGGCTCACCAGCCTAGATATATATATATGTGCAAATACAGTTACATAACCGTCTGTCGGTTTATCCAACCGACCCGACCCATACTAGTCGACGTGACTAGTCGACATATGCTGCAGAATGGTCGGCCGAAGGGCCTAGTCTTTAGGTCGACCTAGGCCCCTACAACATCTCCCCCACCTCAAAATATTTCTTCGTCCTGAAGAAATGGAGAGATCAAAATTACAAAAAATGAATTACAGAAACATTTATGTCAAAGAAATGCTAGAATCCATAACATTAGGAATCTGGAGACAAGCTCCAATGATAACTTCAGCAAAGACAGAGAGATGGTGCTGGAACTCTTCCCAAGTGCGTAGCAGATTCTGGATGTCGACAGTCAGAGTTGTGAGTTTCGACAGATTTTCCATCTTATCGTGAGTGAATGTAGCTTGCAAATGGATCATGTTGGGACCAAATGTATTAATTGTATTGTCGGTAGCAGCAAGTAACTGAGTGAATCTGGGTTGAATTTCTTCAAGTTTGTTGAGGCCTCCTCGGGCTTGTGACATCCACTGAATTTTCTTGTTTTTCTAACTTTTCCAATTGCTTGTTCTCCATTATGATCTGATTATCAAGTACTTCGCTAAAGGCTTCATCTGCAATCAAGCGCTGGTGCTGAAGCTTGCTTAGCAATTCTCTTGTTTTCTGGAGATTTTTGTAGACGTCACCATAGTAGACATACCAATTGTTGAGAACTATGGAAAGTTTTTCTGCTTGATGAGCGTACTGCTTGAGTGCTTTGGAAGTTTCTGAAAAGGCTGTAAACTAACTTGTCATGAGGGAAGCTACCTCAATAGCCTTATCTTGCTGTTTCTTGAGAAGCTCAGATTGTAACATCGACACGACAAATTCCAGTAACTGGTATGATTTGTCTAGAAGTGGTGTCGTGTCGGAACTAGCTAGAAGTGGGATAACTTGTTGAGCTATTTTTTCACACTTAGAAAGAAATGTAGCCCATTCGTTCTGTAGCTGCAGTAACTGATCTTCTAATTCCTGTCGGCGATATCTTTGCGCTCTAAAAACTGCATCTTCAAGTAAATCGAGTTCTACTTGGGAGGCCAATTGTGGTTGATAGCTTGTAGCATCTCCAAATTGATCTAAGTATACAGAAGGAATATTTTCTGATTGTCCTTGATGTGTTTGCTGCATTTGCAGTTGCTGCTGCAATTCTCTTTCTTTATGTTTCTTCTCTTTGTGTTTCTTTTGGCTACTTTTCTCTTTTTCTTTGCTTATGGTTTGTTGTTCTGGCTCCTTATCTTTTTCAGTTGTTGCTGGGTAATTGTCGATGGCTACTTGTGCACTAATGGCAGCCTGTTCTGCTTGACTGTGTGTACTGGGTACTACTGTTGTAATGACTGGATTGTCATGTTCTGGTCCTTTGGCCGTTAATGGATTTGTTGATGATGTGCTAGAGATTTCCATATTGCTTGTATTAGTAGCTATAGCATTTGTGTGTTCTGATGGTCCTATCGTGTCGGCTGCAGCTTCTCGAGTCTTGACTGGTTTCGTGACTCTCTCTGCTTCTGCCGTGTCTGCTTCTTTGTTGATCTGTTGTGAAATTGAACTAGACTTGGATCCTTCGACAGGGGAACTCGGCTGGTTTATTGGGAATGATGGTAGGTCAGTGGATGTCGGAATTGGACTTGGTGAAATGGTATTATCGAACAAATCCGGACTAACTAGACTAGACTCAACTTGGGAGCTGACAACTTGGCATTTTTCCGCCCTAACAGTTTTTGCTTGAATTGGACTTGTTTGTTGTGGTAGTGATTCGACTGGAAGAGGAGTGAAGACACTTGTTTGTTGTGCATATAGTGGATTTGATGGATTAGGATTTCTGATATGGTGGGTGGTCATGTGACTGACAATTTCTGGGCTGGGTAATGGCAAAGGTGAAGTTCCTGTTTGAATGTTGTCGGACGGGGCTAATTTAACCAGGACAATAGATGGAGAGGCAAAAATGGGTTGTTGGATGACCATCTCACACCAGCTAGGGCAGAATATTGGAATGTTTGCAATGAATGTATTCAAGGTGGAGTCTTCTGTGACAGGGGGAACAGGTAATGATAAAATACTTCTTTCTTCTTCTACTGTAGTTGGGGAATGGGGGGGGACAAGATGGTTAGATCAACATCAGAAACGACTGAAATTTTGGGTTTCTTAACAATGATTTGGGAAGATGGATACTTATCTTTTTCTAAGAACTTTCTGAATTGTTCTTCGACGGGCAGTTTATTCTTGGCTACATCTTCTAGGATTTGGGTAGCGCTGTCGTATAGCTCGATCTCATCTATCATCGACGAATATTGAATTGTTACTTGTCTTTTTCCTTTCCCTTTTGTCGATATTATTCAGTTCTGTTAGGATGTGACTATTCCGGCTGCTACCTTCTAGATATTTTAGTCTGTCAGAAGATGTTCTGGATTGTCAGATTCTGTATCGCTGTTTGACTGCTCTCCGGCTTCTATGTTTGGAGTCTGGGTGAGTGCTAACATTTTGGTGCTAGGTGTCGGCTCAGGATGATAGCTGAAAGTGTTCATGTACAACCGACTTTCATATGCTTCTTCTTGTTCCATGTCGGACATAGGTTTAACATATTTGAAGTTGGTTTTCAAGGCTTGTGTCGGAATGGGTAGTACTTGATTAGATTCACGGCTTAATTCTGAGAAGATTTCGCTTACTGAGGGGTAATAGTCGTGTTGTTTTGCTGGCCCTGCTGCTCCTTCCATGTACCATACTGCTGTGTCATCCAAAGATAGACGGACATTCTATGGTACCCTCCATCTTGTTGCTATTTCTTTAAGGTCAGTAAACCATGCTTCAAGCCAAAGCTTGACTATTGTAGGTCCATGTTGGTTTGTTCCAGGTGCAAAACAACGAAAATTTTCCATCAGGACGAGTCGGACTTCAGTGAAATCTTTGTTTCCTTTTGGTCGAAAATGGGTCATAGAAATCCAAATGAGTAGAGATGGGTAGCGGATGCTAGCTCCCTCATCTTGGCACTTCTAGCATGTATATTTGAGAATGTCGGCCAAATAATATGCCCAGTTGTATACCTTGTCGTTCATAGCCATATTTTTAACAACTTCTAGCATTTCAGGCTTCAGGTCTGAACCTCTACCTATTCATAAAAGCGCGTGTGATACAATCTTAGCGGCAGTTTTGTAATTGCCAAAGACAATCTGACTCACGACTATACCTCGTGAATTCTTTCTAGCAGGAGAATCAACAAACTCATCAATCAAGTCTGTGCCCGAACTTGTTGGTACAGCATCTCCTTTATGTGAAAGGCCAGTAATTTTGTGGATGATTTCACCATTGATTTCGACTGGAATATCAAGGTAGATCTTGCCATTGTGGTATCTACTAACAATGAACTATGCAATGACTTCCTTCAATCCTCCAAAATTTTCCAGTAAAGGTTCCTTCAGGTAGTGCAGGATTGTGGCTATTTGCAAATTTTTTGCTTCCTCTCTCCTGTGACCGTTTGATTCCTTTCCCCAATCTTCAACACTTCTCCATGCTTTCTTCCAGGTGGGTTCCAATTCCTTTGCATTCCGAATCAACTGGAGTCTAGTTTCTAGTGGCATCTGCTCTTTCTCCAATTCTCTAACTGTTGTTGCGGCAGCTCTACTAGCAGTTAAAGTTTTTCGGGGAGCCATGGCAGATTCAGGGTGCGAGGTTGTGAGACTGGTTTCATTGGAGTTAGGGAATTCTGTTTCTTGGAGTTCAAGTTCTCAGCAGAAGAGTAAACAAGAATCCTTAAGCTCCATATTTATGGCGGAATTACTCGGCACGGACGAACAAGACGTAGGGGCCTGTATTAATGGTTGATGTGATGGAGTTATTAAATTAGGCTGGCTGGATATCAGCACTTCGTCAGGTGCATTACTTTTGGCGGTGCGATTATCTTAAGCCTTTATTGCTTTGTCATCATGGTGCTGCGACATCTCCTTCGTTGTGTTAGGTCAACAGGATTCTCTATTTATGTTTGGTTGGTCCGAGCTCCAATACTTCTGCTGTGTCGGATTTTCTTTTGTAAACCGTCGATGTTCTTGTTGGTGTCTGTAATATCGATGGTTATGCGTCGAACTTCTTTCTCTGTTGTTTCCTTGCTTCCTCTGCCATTCTCTCATCATTTCTGCTTTTTGCCACAATCTGCTATATTTGGTTGATTGCTTTATATTACTCTCGTTCGGTTATTTCTAACCATTTTTTTTTTCATGTTCATGATTTATACCTTTTTAGTCGGGCGTTGTTTACAACTTTCTTGAAAATATCTCCTTGTATTGTTTTTAGTCGAACTGAGCCATTAGGATTTAACTTTTCGATGATGTACGGTCCCATCCATTCTGTATGCAACTTTTTTGGTTTCCCTTTTACTCTGCTATTATATAGGAGTGCTAAATCTCCAAGTGATAGATTCTTTTGTTTAATATTTCTATCATGCCATGCTTTCTGTTGTTTTTTTTGCACTCACTGATGTTCTAATGCCAATTGTCGACTTTCATCCAGCTTCAACAGCTGTAATAGCCATTCGTGTCGAGTATCTTCGACATTGATATGTAGAGTTGTTGCAATGGTCAGTACTTGTCATCGAAAATGTAATGGGACGACAGCCTCTTGCCCATAGACAAGTGAGAATGGTGTCTATCCTGTTGTTTTCTTATATACTGTTCTATATTCCCAAACGACAACAGGTATTTTATCGTCCCAGTCATCTTTCTCTATGTTGCAGATTTTTGTCAGTCCTTTTTTAAGTGTTTTATTGAATGATTCTACTGCGCCATTCGACTGAGGGTGATAAGCTGTGCTTATTCTATGATCGACTACAAAACCCTTAGTCAATGCTTTAATGGTTTTACATACAAAGTGTGTACCTTGGTCACTTATCAATGTTATGGGGCATCCAAAGCGTGTTACGATGTTTTCATAAATGAATTTAGTAGCAACTTCACTTGAACATGTTTCGATTGGTTTTGCTTCTGCCCACTTGGTAATGTATTCAACAGCAATAATAATATAACGAGCACCTGTTCATCTTCCTACTACTGGAAATGGTCCAATAAAATCAATAGCCCATATTTCAAATGTTTAGCTAGGGTTAATTGGGCATACTGGCATTTCTGTTCTTGGTAGTGGTCGGCCCATGCGCTGACATTTATCACACTTAGATACAAAATCTCAACAGTCTTTATGAATCCTTTCCCACTAGAGTCCTGCCTGTAGGATTTTTCTGGTTGTTATATCCGCATGATAGTGTCCTCCTGCCGGTCCAACATGGGCTTCTGTAGTTATATCCTTTCGTTCATGCTCAAGTGCACATCGGTGTAATATATCGTCCAAGAAAAGTTTATAGAGGAAACCATTGATCAAGGTGTAGGGGGCTGCTTTCATTGTTAATATATTCCTCTTTTTCTCATTCATCCCCTCAGGAGCTTTCCCATTTTCCAGAAATTGTGTAATTTCCATAAGTTCTGAAGGTACTGCTTCAATGCGAAACAAGTGTGCGTCCGGTAAGTCATCTTCAATTCTTGTCAGTTCTTCTCTTGTGTCAATTCTCGACAGGTGGTCTGGTCCGACATTAACTTTTCCAGGTCAGATGATTACATTGAATTCAAATTCTTGAAACAGTAATAGCTAGCGACATAATCTCCCATGATGCAATGGCTTATTAACTAAGTATTTTAAAGCTTGGTGATCTATATAAAATATAAAGGGGTTAGCCAATAAATAATGGCAGTATTTCTGAAGGGAAAATACCATACCGAATGCTTCTCTTTCAGTCGTAGAATAATTTATTTCATCTTTATTCAACTTCCAACTGCTGAATGCATTAGGATAATCCATGTTGTCATCTCCGGGTTGTGTTAAGATGCCTCCTACTGCTATTCCGGATGCGTCAATATGTACATGAAATTTCTTTGACCAATCTGGAAATCGAAGAATCGGTGCTTCGACCATTTTTCTTTTCAATGTGTTAAATGAAATGTCGCATTCCTTCGTCCATTTATAATCTCGATCTTCTTTTAGCAATTCTTCCAGAGGATAAGTCATATCGGAATAGTGTCTGATAAATTTTCTGTAGTATCTGGTATGACCTAACATGATTCATACGTGTTTCGGATTTACTGGAGGCTTTAGGTCGAGAATGATTTTGATCTTCGTGTAGTCAACCTTAATACCTTCTTTGCACACGACATGGCCAAGTAATATGCTGATAGGTGTTGCAAAGATGCACTTTTTAATGTTCAGGGATAGTTGTATCTGTCGGCATCTTTCCAACATTAGTCTGAGCCATTTGCAGTGATCTTTCAACATTGTATAAATTGTCCAATCATCAAAGTATACAGCCATGGTTTTGTAAATATATTCTTGGAATGATTTGACAACAATTCTTGAGAAGACCGCAGGTGCGTTCTTCAAACCAAAAGGCATAACTTTATATGCGAATGATCTGAATTCGCACATGAATGTTGTCTTTTTCTGGTCTTCTTTTGCTATAGGTACTTGGTTGTACCCTGAGAATCCATCCGTGAAAGAATAGCACTCGTGCCCTGCAACTTCATTGATGATTTCATCTGCAAAGGGTGTAGGGAAGGGATCTGTTAAAGTTACCTTGTTCAGCTCGCGAAAGTCGACACAGATTCTCAGTCGAGTCGTATCTTCTTTCTTTGGATGAACGACCATTTGGCTTGCCCATTTCGACTGGTCAATAGGATATATTATTCCTGCAGCAAGCATGTTATCAATATCCTTTTTGACAATATCCTTATATTTGTGAGCAAGTTTGTAGGGTCTTTTCTTCATGGGTCTGGCGTCAGGTTTAATGTCAATTTTCATCTAGCCCATTTCCTTTGCAATCCCTTTCAAATCTTTATAATCTCGAGTAAAAACATCTTGGATTTCTTTGAGAATACTGGAGATTTCTGCTGTCTGTTCCTCATTCCAGTAATCGCCATTTTTTTCCATTTTTGGTCAATCATCCTTTCAAATATCTACTTCCTTTATTTTAATCTTTGCGTCCATCCATTCTGGTGCACGGATGTTACTTATCTGTCTTTCACCTTCTTTGATTTGTGTGAAAGTTGGTTGGAAGTCTTTTTCTGATAATCTTTCAGGTTCATGTTTTTCTACGATCTATGTACTTAAGATTGTTATTACGGGCTTCGACACACTGGGATGATCCTTTCTCCTTTGAAAACTTTTTCCTACTGACATCTTTGTTTCTAGGCTCAGTCTTGTCGAGTGTTGTTTTTATGTCGTCTTTATATTGCAGCAATTGTTAGGTGTGTGCACATTCTCTTGTTTGTTTCCAAGTGTTAGAGTTTCTGTTGGATCCAAAAACTCTTTGATGCTTTTGCTTGCTTCGACCAATCTCTCATCCTTTGGAGAAAACTGGAAATCCTTAATAAAATTTTCTTTTAGATCTTTCCAAAGGAAATTTTCTCCTCTTGGTTCTTCCATCTTGTACCACTTGTTAGGTAGATCGTCGAGTGTTCTGGGAAAGAGGTGAGGCCATTTTCTTTCATCTTTATAGCTTAATTTTCTCCATTCTTTTTCGCAACAGTCAATGTGAGCTTCAGGGTTTTGTCCTTGTGTGAACAAAGGAATGTCGGCCTGAGTTGTCAAGTTTTTTCCTCCAAACCTTTCTATGAAATATGTTGATGCAATATTCCAACTTTGAAGTTTCAACTGATGAGTGTCCCACCATCTCGCAGCTTGACCAGTAAATGTCTCAACCAAACTTTGTAGGCGGCCTTGTTCTCCGACATGTTTTGATACTTGTTCGACATGTACATCAGGTAGATCACGTTCTTTATATCTTAATTTTGAGCTACCATATTGTACATTTTTAACTGAGCAAGTGTTGGATATGCTCGTATTTTTGGTTCGAAATCCTTCGGTGTGTAAGACACAGAGAAACACTTCTTTATTTGTTTCCTCGAGATGGCTTCCACATTCCAGCATTCTTTTGCGTGTAGATCATAGTTTTCTATTTGTCAGTCATATAGTTCTGCATCGGAATTGTATCCAAGCGATATAGGATCTCTGAGATGAAGTTCTCCTTAGTTATTTGGCTCAATGCGATCTTCATTATTATCTATTCGGTAAAGCAGTCGGATATCGTTATCGACTTCTGTAGGTTCTGACCAAGGTTCTCCTTGTGATGGGAAGATTGGCACGATAACCTTATGGCCATTACCTTTCAACTTGATGCGGCTTTTGTCCAAAGAAATTGAAACCTTCATCTTTCGTCCCCATGGTCGACCGACCAAAGCAAGGAAGGAGCTTGCATCATCTTTTGGTACGATGATTTCAAAATCTACTGATGTCATGATACCTTTAATGGAAGTTTCGACTCCTTTCCATACTCCAATCGGCTCAATTAATCCTTGATCTGCGAGCTTTAGGTAGATGCATGATTCCTGTAGTTGAGGTCGACTGAGTTGGTCCCAAGTATCACGAGTCATGATATTCACTTGGGATCCAAAATCAAGTACAACTTATTGTACATGATAACCATTTATGTCGAGATCGACTAATTGGTCAGCGTCATTTTTCTCTTTTTGTTTTAGTCGAAAAATGTTTTTAGTTTGTCTTTGCTCGACGTGCTTTAATTTATGCAACAAATCAATCATTTTTCCTACAGCTTCTTCATGTGAAATTAATTTGAGCAATTCATTAAGAGTTTCTTCATGTGTCGCTAAATCATAAAATATGTCAGACGCATCTTTGTACACAGATTTTTGTTTTATAGGATTTGGATAATCCTCTTTATCGACAATTCTAGTTATCTGAGGTTTATCTTGACCAATATGAGTGCCTTTCCTTGTTACAATTTGCAAGTTTTTTGTTCGAAGCACATCATTTTTTTTAACACAAGATAAAACATGAAATTTTATTATTATTTATTTTCTTGATCATGGTAGGGCAATCCTCTAAATAGTGATCGCCTACCCCACACTTTGTACAAAATTTGAGATCAGTTCTTTCCTTATAAGGGCATTTTGTGTGTCGATGATTCTCGTTGAAGCATGTAAAACATGCACCATGTCGACCATATCGAAAGCCTCGACCTCCACTGCCACGACCGCAACTCTGATATCCACCACGTCTATTGTAGCGATTATATCGCCAATCGTTCCGTCGATCATTATACCTTGGGTATCTGTCATTCCTGTTTTGATTGTACTGGTTATTTCTTCCATCATTTATCCTGAATCTGTCATTTGCTGGATTTTTGTCTTGGTTCTGCTCGACAGAATTTGCTTGGTACACTGCATGATAATTTTGCCGATTTTTCAGGTTCAGATGACATTCTTCGATTGAATGTGTATTTACTTCACAAATTTGACACCATCTTACCTTCTTATTTTTCAAATTGTATGGACAATCGTTTGTGGTATGTGAATCATATTCTTTGCATAAATCGCAGAAACATCTGGATTGGATGAGTTTTACATCTTGTCTCCGATCATCATTTTGACAAGAATCTTTGGTATGTCTTGAGGTTCGACAAGTTGTACACCATAGCTCTGGTCCTTTTAAGGTCATATTTCTGATAGCTTGCTCCATACTTTCAAGTCATTTGTCGACATGTCTGTCCATGGATATTAGAGGGTATTCATCATCAATTTTGATTTCTAGTGCTACTCTTAGCACATCTACATATGTGTTAACATTTTGTCAATGGACATGTATTCTGATTTTATTGATCATACCAGCAATAAAACATTTGATTAATAGTTTTTCTTCGATTTCATAGTCTAATTTGCTCAGGAGGTCTTTAAACCTCTTGTCGTACTCCTTGACAGTTTCTGTCGGCTTTTGGACTGTTGTCTTCAGTCATTCTGCCGCCAAGTATGTCACATCTTCAATCATAAAGAAGGCCAAAAAGCTTTGTTTAATTTGTGCTTTTGTTACAGTTGGTGATTTTCCTATGTACCCCATGTACCGTGTCAGTGCTATTTTTCTTAATGAACCAACAAATCGAGCAATTTGTCTGTCTTCATTGGTAATTTGATTAGCTGTCCAGATTGCTTCACACACAAACCAGTGTCTTCTTGGGTCTTCGTCTCCTTCGTAGAACAGAAGGTGTGCTGTAGTGTGTGCCATGTCTGCTATTGTATTATTCTGAGAATCTGATGGAGGTGTTGGTGGGTTATTTCCACAATCAATACTTGGTGATTCGTTAGTATGAATTAGCTGTATTTATGGACTTGGTTCTTTGTCTTCAGAATTAATGACTGTATCTCCTTCGATGTCGCTAGATCTGCCTTCGTCAATTACTTCTGTCGAAGTCTAGTTAAAGTTTTGCTCAAACGGGATTTCGCTAAATCTCGAACTTTTCAACGTGCTTGTCGAATCACTCAAATTTGGTATTGGAAGGGGGGGCACTTCCTCATGCTCTGTGTACACTAGATGAAAACTTCTATTTGAAAATTTGGGTTGAAAAGATATCCAATTCCCTTCTTCTGGCCAGTGAATCAATGGTCTATTGATATCATCGCCTTCTATGCTTCGACGAATCCAAACTCCCAGCTGACCAGCATGAAGACCAAGGTTTTCTTCGACAATTTCTTCCATCCGAACGCTTTCTGTTAAATGGAATGGAGATGGAGGTGCTACGATTTCTGGTATTTGAACTTGGAGAGCTCTACCACGCTCTATCCACAAGTCTTCATCCATCGGCGACAGTTCTTCTTCGACATCCCGATCATCGCGGGCTTGACTTGATTCTAGTAGATTCCCTTCTGCATCTGTCACAACATTTGATCCTCGCGTCCTCCGGAGCACAATTGCCTGTTCCCGCAGCTCTTCACGTCACTGCCTCCTTTTTTCTCTTTCGACTTTTTGAATATATAGGGTGCTTTTGTGACTTAAAAGTCTGTCTTTGTCGGATTTTTTTCCACTGTTGGTCATGTTGTTTGTCATATGTCGAGTTTCATCAAAATAGGTACATCAAAGCATGCTTCATCACCCCCCAATGCCGGCCCGACGATTTCTAGACTATTGGGGAAGTGTAGACCATCACTTGTTCAAGAAAAATTCCCATTCGCACTCTTTTACAAATTTTTCCCACTTATGTTCTTTCTCCTCCCAGTTAGAGTTTGGAAGGGGAGGGGTCAACAACGGTCTTATTTCGACAATATGTGCGACACCTTTGTCAATCAAAAATTTAAACAATAATGTCAGTATAGAACACAGAAATTGATCAGCTAATTCAGTGAAGAACTTTCTTCTTATTTGATCTACTGATACTCGATTTTCGATCGCATGTTCTTCACAGAAATATTCTGCAATCTTTTTGCACCATTCTGATAGATTTGTACGACCTTCGTTGATTAGCTTCGATACTAATTTCTGCTCTGCTTTATCGACTAGTCTGTTCATCCAGAAGTTTCTTCAAGGCGGTCGGCACGGATTCTACAAATCGCTCATGGGTCTCGGAGAAGAATCGATCTCTTGCTTGGTTAATCGTTAGCTTGTTACGTCGCACATAATTCTGCAGGTAATTCGCAATTTTCTTCTCCCACCAGTCTCTAATATCCTGTTCTGAAATCATGGGTCATGCTGCTAGTAATTTTTCATGTATCAACCGGCAACGGAACCAGATGTTGTAATCCCGAGGTTCACATAGTTATCATAGATACATTACATAATATAATCAAGCATACACAATGACATAGATACAAGAGATGAGACAGATACAGAGAATAGTCTTTGTATTAACCAGCATTAGCAGAACAATATGATAGAATCAATCTCTTCTAGTCTATTGGCTCACCAGCCTAGATATATATATGTCTAGATACAGTTACATAACCGTCTGTTGGTTTATCCAACCGACCCGACCCATACTAGTTGACGCGACTAGTCGACATCTGCTGCAGAATGGTCGGCCGGAGGGCCTAGTTGACAGGCCGACCTAGGCCCCTCCAACAAGGTCTCTTGTTCTCTGTTAAGGATGAAAATGGATTGATTTTGATTGCAAGGTTTCGTGGTATATTCATAGCATCCATTCTGAGATAGTAGCCAAGACCTGAAAAATTGTTCCATTTATTCTTGCCACATGAGGAGGCATTCACTATTTGTTATCTTGCCTTGCTATTGATTTGTTAGCGAGGTGGCCATTGCACTATTTTGTAGGCTTCCTGTTTCATTTTTTCCAATGGCCTCTAGAAATATAGAGAATTAAGAAAACGAGGTGGTTCCAGAGGATCTACACTGCAAGAGATCAGATGGAAAGCAATAGAGATGCAGTTCACGCTATGTGGCCGTCTCTATAGTTTTTGACAAAAGATAGTGGTTTACGACCACTGTTATGGAGTCTTTGTCATTATGTGTCGAAGGTCATAGTGGTCAGAGTCAATAAATTTCTTAATAAGCTAGTGCACACCAGTAGTATTAGGTGCAATATCACTTATTTTTTAGGGTTAAGTGTGATAGTTATGAGTATCACTTATGTCCATGTGTTAAGTGTGACATTTATGAATATCACTTATTGCTTCCACTACTTTTACATATAATATTTTTCTGCTATTCAACTACCATGTTTGCACCATCCAATCTATTCCCATGAGAACAAATGTGAATAAATTTTGAATTGTTTATTAGGAGTTACTAAGAATCTAAATCTTATAAGTTTGTCTTGTAGTTATTTTCCTTGCAGTCACTTGGCAATTGGCTCAAAATTAATATGACTTACTTTGTCAGAAATGATGTCAAGGTTGGGGTTTTTTACAGCTTCACTACATGTGACAGTGGAAGACACTATCCATTCTTTGTTCATTAGACAATATACTTTTATTAGTTTCTTTCTCACTTGTGTTAACAAGTAAATGCCTTCCATTTTGATAAACATAATAATTTTCATCAAAATGGTGTTTACCTATTGTGTCTTCAATTCTTTGCTTTGTTTCTTCAATTTTATCAACGGCATGGGAGGTATCATTTACCTCAAGTAATGAGAATTACTTAGTTGGACTTTGAGTCAACACATGAATCAAGCCTCTTAGGTGTATCACTAGAAATTTCCCTTTAGATGAAGTTCCACTAGCATGTGTAGGAACCATATTATTGTGCATGAACCATATTATTTAGGGCATAATCAAGTCAGTTAATTCCAATAATGAACGAGACTAACTTTCTAACTAGCTATGCGAAGGTTCCCCTTCATGGATAGCTTCTTATAGGGACTATGGACATTTAGGCCATGGAATTTTGAGACAATGACAGGTCTGTGATGCCCTTAGATGTTATGGGTTGTACTCATGCTACACTATTGCATCCAATGGGTTTTTTCTCCTTGGTTTGAGAGGATTGGAAAATATTCTTAGACCATTGGAATTATTGGTCTTCAACAAGGAATTCCTAGTAAGTGTGTGTCATCAACTCGTGTTGACTATGTCCCTACCCTTTGTACACACTGCTCATTTCTCATACCAATTGAATGATCTGGTGAAGTGTTTGGATAATGTCAACGAAGGTGGCTCACCGCATTAGACATCATGAGAAGTTTTATGAACCTTATAAACCTTATCGAAATCATGAATACAAATTTCATCTTGCATATTCATATTCCTTATGTCAGATTTCAGGTCTAAACAGAGGATTTCTTTTCATAAGGGAATGAGATCGAGTAGGCTCACAAAGTCTGAAATCTTGCTAAAATATAGTGTGTTAGAAAATATTCCTTGAAGAGTAGTCCTTGGAAAAAATAGATCCACGTCCCCTCCCCAAAATCCGAGGAAGATTTGCAAAACAATCATAAGTAAAATGGTACTACTTTATTCAATTATTGTTTATTATAGCTAGATTTATACTCTGTTTTATTTTTGAAAGGCCTAAAATGTGTCAATCTATGATTGAATGCTCTATAACTCCTAGTGTTATTTTTATTGTTATATTTTCTTTTAAAATTATTATTTGTGTTCATTTTAAATTTGAGGGTATACATTTCTATCAAATCAATCCCTATCTATCCTTGGTTAACTTTGAATGTTAAATTTATTTGGTTTATAGTTGAATAGGTGGTGTATTTTCAGCTCTTGATTGTATGCCCTAGGATTCCATGCTTGATTAATATTATGCCTCAACATAATTCTCCACCACCCTCTTGTAACAACCCTTTCCAAATTGACTTGTTCACAAACAATGCCAATGTTTAAACCAAGATAACAAGATAACATACGATAGAGAATAAGAAAACTGAGTTCTTTATTGATGATGCCAACAATGAGACAATAATCCAAAAAGATGAAGGAAAATGATATAAAAACCAATGCTACCAACATTTGATGTGACTGCATTCAATGCAAGTCACATATAATAAATCTAACATGCCAATAATCACAATCAATACTAAAAAAAAATCATTTTAATACTAAAAAAAATTATTTAAAAAACCCATAAAAGTAATGAATGCCCAAATCTTTACTAAACCACGAGAACCCATAAAAATTAAGAATACCCAATATTTAAAAAAAAATCAATTACAAACCCCATAAAATAAAGAATACCCAAATCTTTGCTAAACCATAGGAACACATAAAAATTAAGCTCCCATTCAGAGGAATCAAACTTGTTCATTGCCACCCAAACTATATCCCCTAGACAAACATCAAAAATTTGGGACGAGAGAACTATTTTATTTTCTCACAACATCAACTCTAATCCATTTATAAGCATGACTAACTCTGGCATGGAATCCTTTGGGATATTAAAAATCCGTCCACATTTGGGCTTTGCTTAATACCCTTTTCCTTGCCAGTATTTTTTCCAATGCAATTCCAGATCTGCATCAGCCATCATCTCTAATTCGGGAATTACTTCAAAAATACATTTTTCCACTGTGTGTAATTCATAAAGAGAAATATCAAAGTGAGGGCCCTTCATATTGGCTCCTCTAGTATTGATCAAATTTATGCTTTTCTTACAATACCCAACAACCCAAAGCCAATATGCAACATGAAATCCTAGGCCTAATTATTGCTATTATGGTAAAGGATTTTAAATATTTTGGCAATAAGACAGAAAGGGCTTGAATGTACTGTAAGTGGGTATGCATTTTTTCTATATGGTGGATTTTGGGTATTCATTTTTTTTATTTGATAGGGTGGAGCAATTTACAACATGCATAACAGGGATTCAACTTACACCATTCATAATAGGAATTAATTTTGTCATGAAACTCGGTGGGAAATAATGTGTTGTTTTAATTTCCATGATAAATTGAGAGGCTTTGGCCGAAAAGTATTTAGCGGGAAAGGCCCAGCCTCATATTCCATTAAGATAATTCAGGGTTTCAATTGGGGATTGATTTGAATATGGAGATGAAACTATGAAGTCTGAAACCTATTGCCATCTCTGCATCAAATTGAAATTGAAGGAAGGATTACATAATGAGCCCAATTTTTTTTATTGTGGTGGAACAAATTTGCCTTCAAAATGAAAAAATATTCTCTTGGTTTTCTTTTATTCATAGGTAATATTTTTAAGACAAAATTATTCCATACTACCAGTATTCTCAAGAATTCGGCCTCAATGATCGAAGGAGATGCGGTCGTGCTCAACATCAATGAAGTTAGCTGCTCAAATGCAAACGAACATGATATTGACAATCCATTTTCCTTCTAGGGCTTTTCGGGTGATTTCAATATCCCTGCATCGTCTATCAATCCGTTTAGAAAACAGGGGCCCAATGTTTCAGTGGTTTATGAATGGATAAAAAATATGATTTGTGTTCCTCTTGCACTGGTCAGGTTGTTGGTGTTTGGGGTTTTGCTTTTAGTTGGGGTTTCGGCTTGCAAATTGGCCCTAATTCGATGGAAGGATGGGCAGATCCCAATGCCCAAGTGGAGGGGTGCATTGATGTCTCATTGGGATCTCTTCTGTTTTGGGTAAGCAATATTTTTCCTTTTTCTGAAAACACATTGGGGATTTTAGAGGATTGTTTATGTTTCTGGATTGGTGTTTTGGATGTTGTCCATGTTTTCTATGACTGAGGTTGCATTGTCATAGCATTGCTGATTTGAAAAGTTAATGCTCAATGATTAGATGTAGTTATTAAAAACATAAGTTTTGTATCATTTACAGTGTTGCTTATAAGTTGAGTGAATGAGAGAAGGTTTTTATGGCATGGATTTTACAGTATCTTAATATGCAGTGGATAGTAGACATTGAATCCAGAAGAAATATTATGAAAAACCAGTCATTTAATTTAACATTGCAGAATGAGGGCTGTACAGTATCTTATTATAATGTATACAGTAGACAATAGCCATGTCATTCATACGATGCAGAATAAGTCATATCGATTGGAAGTAACCAGTTATTCAACTTAAAATTTCACAATTAATGATGTATTTTAGTTGTTGAATGTTTATCAAGTTCAAGTGTACTGAATTCTAACACATTGCACTATATTGAATCCTAATATCAAACCACCTGGTAGTTGTAAGTTGTAATCATGGAAGCTATTGATGTCGTGTGGCCTAGAATTGTATAAATTTTATTGAAATCCCAGGCCCATATGCCATTAGACGTGGAGATAAGTTGAATTTCCTTTTTTCCACTGAAAAATGTTTACTCATTTTTATTTATAAAATGAATACTCATGTACAATTGTATAGCTAAAATAAGATGATTCATCTTAGTAAATGTTAATTTTCTTATGTTGAACTTTGAAGAGTGAGATTGTTTTTTATTTTGTTGTTTCCTGTTTTGGTGCATCCTAAGCCTAAAATTGACTATAGATTAAAAGCAATTGGAGGGATCTTAACATCTTTTCCTAGAATTTTATATGTTATTGATGTAAGTTTTATGATAAGCCTACAAGGTGAAGTACACAAACATGGCTTCAATGCTAGGATGCTCCACGAGATGTGTTCAACACTTCCCCTAAAAACCTAAAAGGACTCCATTGCTCCTCCTAAGTCATGTGTTCCACTGGGTCCACTCCACCTACATGAACATTGTTCTAATCATGGTTCCCCCAAGTCAACTACAAGAATCCATGCAAGCATCCAAGATTCCTGATGTTGTCTAGGGCTCAATGCCCTCCTTTGGAATGCCAATTGCTCCTCGTCCAATGCAAGGTGTCCTTTGAAGTAAACAACCAATCTCCACATCTACATCATAAATATTGTTATGCAAGCATCCAACTAAAGTCAAACAACCATTGAGTAAGCCACCTCCAATGTTCAAATCCATCATGGACCATCCAAGGGATAATATTACACCATGTATCCCAAATCTCATGAAGCACCCCCAAACATGGTGTAAAAACTTTCGTAGTAACCTAAAAAGCCAACACATGTTTGTGTGCTTTTGTGTGAAAGACCCCCTATACCCCGCTATTATCACCCGAAATGAGTCTTGGGTGAGTAGCTTAGGAATGAAGGATCTGTCACCTCTTGAAAAACAAGGAGATACAATTCACAAATGGTAAATCACTACTAGCTTCATAAAACCAGTGCCTGCCATTTGGGTCATGGTGTCAGATGATAACTAGGAAAATGTTTGTTTGGAAATGGATAAATCTGATGAGGCATACATTTTGAAAGGATCTCACTGAATCAAAATGTCATTATCCTTGTCACCAACACTGAAACAAAACCCTACCCTGGTCATTTAAAATCTAACCAAGGGAGAACTCCTTACCCTATGAACCTTTGGGGTCAAGAACAAAAATTAAGATTCACAAAAAAATCCTTAAACCAAGGGATTAAAACCCACAAAACCCTATGAAATTGACTGAACAGATTCAATGAGGGATGCAACATCGAAAACAAAAGTCAACATACAAAAAGAAAGACAACTGTGGAGTCGTGGAACAATTACTCAATTTTGTATTCATTGTCAAGGCTCCCTTTCACAATTACGAATAAACAAATTTTAAATCTCAACGAATCCAATCTTCACATCATTTTTGAATCATCATTATACAGCTGTTCAGCCCCCTAAATTCTACCTTAACACTGTGAGACCTTCCAACACTATGATGTATATGCCAACTTAGAGTAGGAGTATTTATTTCACATTGCATGTGTTATTATTTTCTACTAAAGATAGGAAAACCCCCATACCCACAACTGCACCATACTCTTCATGCCAACCCACCTACAACATCCATTACTCTGTGTTTTCATGACCTACCAAAATAGATAAGTAACTACTGCTAACAAGGTGTTTTCATGGTTTTGGCTATGGGATGAAATGTGCCTTACTTAGATGCTAAAACCAGTAATCATTCTCTTGGAATTCCCCTTCATATATATTGTGAGGTCAATGCATGACTAAGCCCAAGAATAGGCTGAAAATCCTTACATTTGTTGTGCTAAAAACAATAAACATTGTATTAGAACTCCCCTCTAGCTAAATGCATCCCTGACCTTGCAAGAAATAGATCTAAAGGCTAGCATAGAGTGTACCCACTTATGTTTTTTCCATATGCAAAAAATAACCCATTACTTCAACTATGGGAATGCATCCTCGTGCAGTCACAAAATAGAAGGTAACCCCACTTTAAGCACGGGCTTTCAAAATGTTGTAAAAGGGATAAGTGTGTTGTTACGTAGTACTATCACTTATCAACCAGGAGTTGGCCTCCTTTAGCTTGTCAAAACAACACATACCCCCCTTCACCAATGTGTCATTTGTATAAGTACAAATTCATACTCTTTCACAATCTAACTCGTCCATAGAATTTTCAATCATGTACCATCTGTCAAGTTAAAGGGTGCACAGGTCCATGATTCAAGTATTTGATTTATCTTTTCCATATGTACGAGGCACTGAAAAAATCCTTGGGACAATCAATTTCCTTTTCACATATTTGACTTATTTTCCCATTATGAATTTGTGCTTTTCCCCACTGCTAGTAACCACAATTGTCAAGTTCTCCAGGGATATAATCAACACTAACAAGTCTGAAAAGCACACAGTCACACTCATCTAGGTGCCAGCTATCATGTTAAAGGATGCACAGATCTATTATTCATGTATTGGATTTACTTCTACCATATGCATGAGCCACTGAAAGAATGCCTGGGCCACTAAGAATCCTTTTTCACATCTTTAACTTATCTGCCAATTATGCATCCACTCTTTTCCCCACTACTAGTAACCACAGCTTTCAAGTTTTTCAGAGATATACTCAATAGTGACAAATCTGAAAGCTGTAGCATTTCCAACAAGGCCACTCTGACCGTGGTCAATTTTCCAAGGGCACATTCAAAGATTGACATGTTTTTGTGTAGACGAAAAACACACTGATTGATGATCATATCAGGGACAACGCCCTCTTTTGTGGAAGGCATATACATCCCACAACCTTAACCCAAATCTAACAGCTGTAGCAAACTAAGTTAATGTCTGTAAGTCCATCTGGATGAATCTTATCTACTCTCAAATTTTCCGCTAGAGGTTTTCCAAAAAATCTACTTCAAATCTTGACAAAGAAGCATTGTGAGAGGGATTTTCTTCATGGATTATCTCAGGTACAAAACTATGCAAATGCATTGAATAATTTAGTCCATGACCTATTGCAGTATGGTAAGTGACCAAAAGTCTTCCTGGTTATAATCATAGTGACATTAACAATGGCTATTGTATGATTCTCCTGTTCATTGTTCATGGATGCGCTCTTATTGCTTGATCTTTGCTCCCAAGTAAGTGCCAATGTCGCCTTGCAAAATCTTTGATCTTGATACTCCATTAACATCTCAATTCTTAACTACTGGTTTATGCTTATACATGTCCCTTTTTCCTCTGATGTTTTGTTTTCATCAATGTCCTTTTGTATATTATTGGGAGAAATTGACCTGTTGATTATGTCCTGAACTTCAGCAAGTACAGAATCACCATCATGTTTAGCATGCAATTTTTTTTAATTGTTATGAGTACTACAAGGTGTTCCAACTCCAGGTTCTGGAAAAGGAGTTCAATATCCTGAAGGTTTGCAAATTAGAAGTCTCTTTCATTTTCCAGGTTGTCTACAGAAAGCTTTATGTGATTCCTTCATTCATTATTTGAATCTAAATTGTGTAAGTAGTTCCATTTGGTAATCCAATGTGTTCCCCCCCTGCTTCAAACCTACAGGATTTAGATATCCTTATACTAGCTCTAGATTCATCGACTTGGAATAACAGAGGAAGTACTATTTTGCAGAGACTTTAAACTTCTTGCAGCAACTTGAAGATTGCACTAGAACCAACAATCTCTGTGTAGTTCCTTTCCTTTGAATATTCACTCCACTAGATTGTCATATGATAATAGCTATCATCAATGATTCAATTCCATGATTTACCGAATAACTGTGTTTCTTTAGCCACTTGAGGAAGTCTAGATTGTACCATGACCACCTTTTTAACAAGCTAGTTAACCCCATAATGTGTTGGTCAACACTTTGAGTTCTTCTTTCATAATTATATGTTGAAGCGCTGACTATACGAGTTGGACCATCTGCAAAAGGAAAATGTTTTGTAAGTAACTTTTAAAATCTATTGACAAAGACTGAGAGACTATTATTTATTCCTATTTCTAGGATACTGAAGTCAATTGTGTCAGATACCCTTCAATGGCCTCACCGAAGTTTTGTTATGATTGGAGGATTACTTATTGATACAAGGTGGGTTTGACTTGTCACTTTTCTGAAGTCCTATTAGCTGTCATATTGCTCTCTCTCTTTCCATAGATATGTGTGTTGAAAAAATGCATCTTATATTATTCTTAGAATATTAAGAGGAGGTTTGATTTTGATTTTTTTTACAAGATGCTTCCTCTTATCACAAGGTGGCAAGCATGCCCTTCTTCAATCTGGGAATATTGTGTAGCCAGTAGCAACAGCCAGCTTACAACACTCGAGGAAGATCTTCAGCTAAGAATTTGTGGGTGGGGGGTATCTATTCTCTTAAAGTTGCCTGAGACTTGCACCTACCTCCTACCACTTGAGATGGCCCACTTTCATTGTTGAGACGACAACGAGGGGTGAAACATGTCTTTGGGGGATTTGAACCTTGGTAAAGGGAATATCACCACCCCAACTTAACCATTGAACCAATAGCCTGTTTACATATTTTGAATATTTCATTGCGGAACATTAAAATTTTGAGGTTTAGACTGCATTTTTCATGCTTGGAAATCGATTTTTGATGTTCACATTATGTTCTGTGAAAATTCTTCTGTAGTTTGTTTTTTGTGGAGTAGTTGTTTTGAGGCCTGATTTGCTAGGTAAGTTTTTCTTTGGTCTTATAAGTGTCCATTAGTTTTTATAAAGTCAGAGTTGTGTCCAATAGTTATTATAGAGTTCCGATCTGTCTCTTTACACTATTATTGATGTTTACAGCTTAGTGGTATTCATTCCCGGCTTTTACATTAGACTTTATAGTGATGGTTTCTGATACCGAAAGGCATCATACTTCACAAAATTACAAGGTTGACAAAATAATGTATTCATTCTAAATACCCATCCCAGATCCATTTTTAGGTACAAATTTATTTAGGGTATGTTTCCCAGTTGATTTTTGTCTGTACCTAGAGCTGATACAGCTCCAGACCATTCCAAGAAGAAAATTTAGTGACTCTTATGAAAAGTCCTTAACAAAAATTAATTGAAAAATGCAATCAAGTGAGCTTGACAATATAATGTTGGGCACATTTTGAAAGCCTAATGTGTACCGTCTAGTATTACTTGTATTACTTGTCTTCTTGTTTACAGCTTAGTGGTATTCATTTCCTGGCTTTTGCATTAGACTTTATAGCGATGGTTTATGATATCGAAAGACATCATACTTCACAAAATTACAAGGTTGACAAAAAAACGTATTCATTCTACATACCCATCCCAGATCCGTTTTTAGGGACAAATTTATTTAGGGTATATTTCCCAGTTGATTGTTGTTTGTACCCAGAGCTGATACAACTCCAGGCAATAAGATGTAGGAAATAAAATGATTTTTATGCACAAAACTAATGCGGCAATCAAGGGATGCAGTAGTGTAAGGCCTATAGGCCTCCTAAAGCATATTTTGGTGAAATCATTTACTTTTGAGTCACCAGTATCCTGTAGCATAAATGAAAATTGACCAAGGGGATTCATAGCAACCTTAAATGAGTCTTAAACTTAGCAACAGAGATACCCCAAGCCAATGATATTTGCACAATATGGAGATATGGCATGACCTTGGTGGCTTTGTTTAGTTTAGAGTGAGGTCTAATTTATGCACTAGAAAACAAGAATTCTATGTCACTCTTTGACACAGTAGCCCTATCACTATTTTGAACCAGCAGTAGAATTGAAGTGGACATAGAAACCCTAGCATAGGTTTGAGGCAAACCTGATCAGGAGTTGAGGATATGTTTGGCTAAAGGTGGTCACTTTTGGAAGGATACTTTATATACATTGCTCATGATGGAGGGCATTACTCTTTGGGGGGGGGGATGTGGCACATCATGAGAAATAGTATGTGGCACATTCAGATGATATTGGGTGTTAACATGTCCTCCAAAAGGATTGAGAAATAGTACATCATATGAATCAAAATGTGTAAATGAAGAAGACAGAGTTGATGTCGATGTCGACATTCATGTGAACATGGATTATGTCCATTGAGATTATGAAGGAATATGGATGAATATTAAACAATAAAACATATCCATTCTTCTATATTCACCTTTACATGGTATATACATTTACAAAGTTTGCATATTGGGTCACTAATGGTTTGGATTTAGATTGAATGAATGATGTACGCACAAGCATATTAATAAACGCTAGTTTTGATCTTTTGTCTTGGGACTGAATTAAGATGTTCTTGGACTATCCAGTGGATTATTTATAGCTCATCCTTTATGTTTTATTATGCTCATGGAAAGTAAGTGGACTGCTATGTGGTTGTAATTGCTTCATCTTGACTTTCTAGATGTGTTAACTTGGGTATGGATTTATATCATTTTATATTGGTATATTTTTGGTTGTGTTCTGCATTTGTTTTTTAATTTTTAAATCATTAAATCAGAGTTATTCCTCAATAGATTTTTATTTTTTTTAAATGAGTGTTGTTCTATGTTGGTTTTGCATGGATGAAATTGTAGAACTAGTCTTTAAACATATGGGACACAATATGCTAGCTGACCCGTTCTCTTGATGATTGTAAGTAACAACAATCCTTGGTGGATTTCTACTAATCTTGTATGGTGCCTATATATTTATAGTACTTAACTATTTTATTTTTTAGGAAATTCATTCCAGGGAAACCAATCACATTTTCAATGTTGGCAATCCTAATAATGAGGTCATTATCAAGCAGCTGGCAGAAAGAATAATTGAGTTATGTTAATGTTTTTCACTTGAGTTCAAAAAATTTATTTGAATAGATTTTTGAATAGTTTATAGTGCTTGTGTTGTTGTTAATAGTGTTGAATTATAGTGCTTGTTTAGTTTCCATTCACATTTCATCACAACATAAGCATAAACTGAACCATAACCATAAGTATACAACATAAATATAACCATAGATATGCAGCAGTAGAATCTAACACATAATGCTGAATATCACTCTCCTTTAGAATGAACAACAATATTGTCTTACATGATCGGATGTTTGAGGCACCATTGTTGGAGAAATTATAGATTTCTAAATTTGTGTGAAGGTGTTTAAGGATTGAAAGGACTTCAAATACTAGAAATAATGTTTGGGCATAATGGTAGATTATGTACCCTTCTTGTTTGATGTTAACCTTGTTGAAATTGGGCATAATCCATAGGAGATTCCAGTTCTTTCGAAGGCAAGGGAAATGATGTAGTTGTAGTTGCAAACAGTTTTTAATTTTGAAGGTGATGGAAAATGAATAGATGTTTATATTGTTCTCTTTGTGGAAAAAGAACGAAAGAGAGCAAGAACCCTGCGCATATATATCCAATACTCTTGTGTATTAACCATGAGATTAAATATTCTATGTGGACAAGAGTTCAAAGTTGATCGCCTTCAGTGATATGTAGCTACAGGAATACTATATTCTTATAAGGGTCGTAATATCTTCTTGAAGAGTGGATATTGAATTCAATGGCATGAATTGAATCCTCTCTATGATAATTATGTTACTCTGCATTGGGCTACATTTTAATTTCAAGGTTGAATTAAGATCCAAGGTTGAGTGTTGACTAGATTGGACTTACACTCAGTATGAAGAAGAGTGTTGTTGAAAACTCTGCATTGAAGGGATGCATGGAATGAATTAATTGTGAGTCTGGGTAGAATATTTATGGGTTCTAGTTTCTTCAAAGGAGAATATAAACCACATATCTATGTGTGAAAAATTATGAATCATGTTGGATTAGTGCAGATCTATTAATAACCAAAATATTTTTTTTAGTAAGGAGTGCCTAGGTTTGGTATGGATTCAATAGGCTTGATTTGAACAAGCAAAGATGTAATCTCATAAAAAACTATGATCATTTAATCCAGAGCAAGGTATATATGTATGAAGGAATATTTCTATAGAATACTTAGATTCCTACAACGTATTAAACATTTATGCAGCATAAATGAGAGTGGTAGAGCAGGGTCTGCAACTCTGTGTGTAACCTTGCATCATAAGGTCACTATGTTATGGTTTATATATTTTTCTTATGAGAAACCAAGGAAATTACGTACCTGTAACCAAGATCTTGCTTAGATACAAAACACTCACACTATAAAACAAGCATACTTACAGCGAAACAAGAATTATGAGCATTCACACACATAAAGTAGTAAACCATAGAAGGGGGCCCTTCCTCCTTAGGTATAACCACGCTCTACAAGTGGCTAAAACTTCAAAAATTCATAAGCATAACAAATTTATATTAAAAGTGAGGAATAATGATTACAGAGTTACAATGAGTCTTGCTCAACTATTCTTTGTGTAAAGCTGACCTGGAAATTTTTGCTAGCACTTCCCATCCAATCATGCAAGCAAGTGAAAGGAGGAATGAAATTGATCATGTGCTCCTAATCCACCAAATGATACACAACTATTGTGTGAATTCAATTGGGAAGACGCTTAAATAAATGATCAATTCCGTTGTGAATATGAAGAAATTTGAAGTTGCATACAATTTGTTCGATGAAATGAGAGAGTTGGATATGCAGCCATTAGCACAACTATATAATGCAATTATGGCAAGATATTTCCAAGAGAACAATATCTGCAAGGGGTTGGCGGATCTCAAACAGATGAAGGTTGCAGAGGTTAAACTAGATATGGGCACATACTCTTACTTAATACATCTTGCTAAAAGTGAGAAGACAACTGTAAAGTACTGTGAATAATTTCAAAGAGTGGGCATTCCATCATTAAAATTTGTATATATGGCACTTATCCACATTTTGGTGAACTCCAACTTAGAGTAAAGGAGATAGTCAAGGATGAAAGAAAGTATGATAAATACTTATCTAAGATTAAATTTTCCTTTATAATAACACTTCTGTCAAAAGAAAGAGTATTGGAAGCATTTGAAAAATATGATGAAATAAAGAAAGCATCAATGTTCCAACTTCAAAAGCGATCATGTCCCTTAGTGAGTACCTTGGGAAGCAAGGTAAATTCAATGAAATATTTCAGTTTCTTCATGCATACAAAGATAAAGAGGATCGGTGCTATGCTTGCAGTTTAACAGTCCTTTCATATATTAGGCATAAACAGCTTAGATTTTCCATTCACCTCCTATGGCAGCTAAAGGAAATGGACAAATCTCTCATGGACATTGTCTGCGATCAGATCTCTTACCTTATAAGTGAAACAGACACATGATATTTGGAGGATGGCTTGGCCTTACTCCAAGCCATCGGGATAGACATGGGTCTTCAACCCTCACGAATGAGGGTAGACTTTCTTCTTACAACCTGTGTTAGCATGAAAGACTCAAATAATGAAAAAATGGTCTTTGAGGAGTACAATAGAGAAAGGATCCCATATTGTGTTCTTAATTTCCTAAGGAATATAGAGACAAACCTTGAGAATATTTCACACATTTCTAGCTATTGTGAAACTGAGGTAGATTGCAGAAGGATACTTCAACTTGCTTACTTGGGAGAGAATTTTGATGCCTCAACGTGCAAAAGGACTTGCGTTAATTGTAGCAAGATGGTAAATTTTGTTGAGGAGGATGTGACCAATCCCGTAGAGCATTTAATAGAGTTAAATAAAGCAATGTGTCAATTTCATTTGTTCATCTCCATTTCTTGTGCATTTATTCTTCCATCTGGACCAAGAGAACATACACTATAGTAGAGAAATCAGATCTGTTGGCAACAGTCAACTATAGGATATTATCTATAGTACTGCTATATTCCTTCTTTATTACTGTCCAACAGTCTGCCTATGTATTGAGAGTGTTTATATGGCTATCACAATTATGTAAGTTACCTCCAATCATTAGTTAATGTATTTGCATTAGTTCAGACCTCTTGGAAAGTTGTTGTCATTGTTTATTTAATACTGTCCATTTTTATTGTCATTTTCATACATATGAAATGTTAAATGGGAAGTGAGTGAAATATTGATAAACATGAATACGTCAAACAAATGATGCATGAAGCTCATATAAAATCTAAACACAAGCAATCAGCCCTTAATTTCTCTGTCAAGAAGTTTAGATTGAAGCTACAATAGTAAGGACATAAGTGTTTGCTAAAATACTACAACCAATCAGATTTAATTCCCATTAAGCTACAACAATTTGAAGACCAAGTTTCTGTCAAAATTCCATAGTCATATTGTCAGGCATTTTGGGAAAATTTTGATGGAATTTGAAAAGGGGGCATTACAAGGTGGTTGGGGCCCCACTTCCCCATATTCTTAAAGTGAACTACTTCCCAACTTTTCTCTTATGGCACCAACTTGTGATTAGTCAAAGCTCCATCAGATGGTTAAGTAACAAGTCTAGATGGGTTGTGTTTGAGTAGGTTGCTTGTCTCCCTTAGGATGGGGTGTGTCCTAGGACTTCTCATTCTTCTTGATCGCTAGCCAATTATATATTGGGTTGCATAGATTGGGATAATCCTATATTAAACTCTAAATACGATAGATAGGAGCCCTCTTTAAAGTATGTTTATAAATACCACAACATCCAAGATGATGAATCTGTGACTAAGTATGTGTGTGAGATATGTATTTAAGGAATGATTGATGAGGATCAAGATTGTGTGATTGGAAGGAGCGGAGTTGGGCCCCTATATTATTGGTTCACCACTTCCCCAGCAAATATATCATCCATAACTTGTGATGAATAGAAATCAATCAGAAATGGTCTAATTGTGAAAGGATGCAAGCAATTGTATGTTGGGATTGGGGGTGTATGATCTTTATGGATTAGGGTACGAGGGCTAGACCTAATATTTGATATTGAAAGCCATAGATATTGACCACCTTTTTCCACCTCTTTATTGGCAAGTATATTGGCATTATCATCTCATAGAATATATTATTGTCCCATTTCCCGATTGATATTTTAAAAATAGAAAGAAAGAAATATAGTAATGTCCACAAGAAACAACAATAAGTCAACAGGACTAGAAGAAGGGATAACAAATCATTATTAGTGGGAACCATTGTAGAAAGAACAAAAGATTAAGGCTTAGAACATATGGAGCACAAAAAAATGAAAGCACATGGGCGGGGAAACAAAAATGCATGGTTGGATGCTTGAACGTACAAGAAGTTTACATGTGCATGATAGTAAATGCAAGGCAAGGGGTTTGTGCTTGTCATTTATAAATAAGAGAAGAATATTTTTTATGAGATTTTTCTTAGCTCTGATACATGAATGTATTGCTACTATCCATCTTCATGGGTAACAATACATGCTAAATATTGTCACCATTGTGGAAAGCAATGGTGAGGTTTCACCATTATCCTTTAAGGACCATTATAATTATTTTTTTTACAATTTTAATTGAAATGGAAATGGTCCTTTATTTTGCGTCATTAAAATATTTTCAAAATGAAAAGTGGTGACAATCTCATAGAGCTTGTCACCATTGATATGATAATGGAAATAACATCAATAGTGAGGGTCATTGAAAACCCCTCATCTTAAGTCATTAGCATCAATGGTGAGGGCCAAAATAGGTCCATCACCAAAACTTCATATGAATTGGTGAGGGTCACTATCCATCCTAATAATAATTATTAGTGATGAATATTGAATGTCACCACATCAGCTCTACTTTTGGGGATGCTGCCTTTGGAAGCGTTCAAGTTTTGGTGACGATGGCCCTTTTGACCATCATCGATGAGCTTATGGTGACATTTTTTGACCCTCACCAATGAACGGTTATTGACCGTCCCCATATATGCATCAATGGTGAGGGATAAAATAGGTCCATCACCAAAACTTTATATGAATTGGTGAGGGTCACTATCCGTCATAATAATAATTATTAGTGATAGAGCTTGAATGTCACCAGTACCACATAACCTCTACTTTTGGTGACGGTGCCTTTGGCGACGCTCAGTTTTTTGTGACAAAGACCCTTTTGACCATCACTGATGAGCTTATGGTGACATTTTTGGACCCTCACCAATGACCTTTTTTCTTGTAGTGTATTTCAACAATGTGATTCTCTTGGGGTCATTTTCCTTTCCCACAATGCATTGAAACTTGAAAGGTGCCCTTCCTTCTAACCTTATCTCTTGTTCCAATTTGACAGCATTGAACTTGTCTGCAAACCATCTATCTGGGTCTCTTCTTGGGACAATTTCGTCGTTGAAAAATCTAAGATCATTGGGCTTGTCACTAAATTTCTTTCAAGACCTAGTCTTATGGGTTTGGGGGTCTGAGTTATTTGCATGTGACGAGGTACACTGTATCTTCCCTCTCCTTCCTATTCTATAAAGGAGATGCAAGGAACACCATTGTGCTGGTTGGTGAGCTTTAGTTGTGAGCTAATGCATTTTCATTTTCTTCCTTATAGTTTGAGATAGAATGCACATGTAGTTTTGAGTGATTATGTGTCAGGTGTTTCCTTTCATAATTTCCAACAATTTCCCTCCAAGGATACCCACCCCTGTTGTTTCTTCTATTTTCTACAATTCCTTCCACACATGCAGGATCAAACTGCCTAGTTGCATTTTTGGCACTCATCTCCTTGTTTGTAACATATCAAAATTATTTTACTCTGAAGAAAAGACAAAAACAAAAGCATCCACAAAACATGACAAAAACCAAAATGAGGGAAGTAGTAATACTCAGTTTGTTTCATCATCAACATCATCTCTATTTCATGGAAAAGGTGCTTGTAACCCTTGTCTGGAGCATATGCACTTAGTCACCCATTTCTACACATAATCTATTTGGTGTATTACATATCCCCTATCCTAATTGACTCCATCGTTGTGATTGCTGAGATTTATTTGGCGATATTTCAATTCCTGTACTAAGTGAATATGTGGCAAGAAACATTGTGAATCAGTCATCCCTGTGCACCTTTCCACTACCAAACAGGCCTATCTCTAAAACTGGGCCGAATTGGAGGGTCAAAAGACAATTTTGGGCATGAACAACCCGATGAAAAGTGATTAACGGCCACCAACAACAGGTTTGGAGGAATGTTGGGTTGAATTTGAGGGTTGAAATGGCATTAAGAAACAATTCTGGGCATGGATATGGACACGAAGAGAAGACTTGGGCACTCCAACAGCCTCAATCCTTCATTGTGGGCACAAATAAGGGTTGTTTTAATCTCCCAATCAGTAGCTTACAATAGTATTATGAATTCTGGGTGCTTTCTCTCCACAAAAATGGTGTAAACATAATTAAAAAAGAAAATCTGAGTTAATTTCAGACCCTAAAAACCATGTCTGGGTGCTATTTAAGTCATTCTAGGCATCTTCATGAGATATTTTCATGGTTAAATCTCATCTCTTCCAAGTTGAAGTAATTCTAGGAAAATATTTAACCCCAAACAGTGGTCCTTTTTGAAGTTATGGGCATAAATAACAACGAACAACCCTAAAACCATGAATTCTGGATAAGTAGCAACAATTATGGGCATGAAGACAGCCTTAACATTCACTACTGCATCACACAGAGTTTATTTCAGACCCATCTTTGAAGACAGCCTTAACATCCCCTTGTATTTAATTAAGTTTTCCACAAAATTACTACCAACACAATAGTATCAGGTTTGATCTACGGAAAATGTTTATTTACATCTTAATGCAAGTTTTTCCCTCATAAACAACTAATTTGCTTTATTTCTACAATTTGGTGTGATGGCATGAATATGGATGTGATTGCATATAGATTGAGCATGGTACAAAAAAAAGAAAGAACTTTTTTATCCAAGTGAATATAAAGTAAACAAATTGATCCACCTAGATTTAAGATGGTTGCTCACTATTTCCTTAAGATCTGAAATGAAGACTTTGGAAGGCTATTTTTTATGCCCAGGCTTGGTGATTAAGGTATGATCATATTCATTACTACTGCAATCTCACTTGGACCTTTATTGTATCCCTTATGGCACATTGAAACAAATTATTAGTCTATTAATCATGGTTGTGTGAATGTGGCAGATTTCAGAGAATGAAAAAATTCTCCAACAACCATTAACTATTAGCTAAATACCCCATGGACTTACTTCATACCTTTTAATTCTTAGATATCCTCAATATGGAAGAACTAGGAAAGATATATTAATAAACCTTTGTTCCTTCTCCAAAAATAGGACAACCCAGAAACATGGGAATCCCTAGAGTGGTTGGCATAGGTTGGCCCAAGACTTTATTTGCACAGGTTGGCCCTTTAGACCTTATTGGAATGGCACCCTAAAACATTATTTAATGTTGGGTTTTATTATAATGAGTGCAATCTGCAAGGAGTCCCTTTCCAAGGCTACAAATGACCTTAATCTCCTCTAAGGTTAGATTGATGATGATAGTATGTTATACCGGCACTATTGATAGTCATCATCATGTTGTTTTCTCTAAACAATCCCCAAGAAAATTCCCTTATTAATCTCAACATCGTTGATTTCTTTTCATGCATCAAAACTACCCCACGGACTGATCATTAACAAACTTTCACTCGAAATTAGTTGTAAAGGCCTCAAACAATGATTGTTCTAAAACAAGGTTGGGCTGGCATAAGGGGTAACTGCTACTATTTGGCACCTTCCAAAACAATGAGATAACTCCCTCTATTGTGTGAGCATATCTTCAATCTGACTCCTAGAAGATGCACATAGACCTTAGTATGTGTTGTTACATTACTACTATGCAACTGTAGGTTGTTGATCCAAGTCTGGGTGTTGTAGGTGACCTTACTGTTGAATGGTTAGGGCCCCTGTTTAGGTCTCATATAGTGCACATAATTTTCTCATACCTGTTGCACATACCCTTTCAGCTACAGGCCTAAAAAATGATGCTTTAATGGCTTCCTGGGGATAATATTGCCACATAACCAGCTACAAATGAATACAAATATGTCCACATATGAAATTTATCCTCACTATAATTTTCCATAACGCCTTCTAGTATGCCCAGATTTAATGTATGGCTATATTCATTACTATTCGATTGTACGGGGATTGACAATGAAAGGGCCCACTGCTATCACAAATCAGAATTTCTCATTATGCTCATAAGTGTTGTATCTTATTGTCTCAAGACTATGATCAATAGCACATGTGGACACCCATACAAAAAGGGGGGTAATAGGCCCAAATATGGTAGTAATCCTCGTACAAAATGGAGGTTAATAGGCCCAAACATAAGAATTCCGGTAGAGTGCATTTTGTAAACAAATACAAATCAGTCTACCATGCAATTTACTCGACATAAAAATGCCATTGAAGACAAGAAGGAAAGCTATAAGATGCATTTGGTTATAGTCTAGTTGGTATACCTATTGTTCAATGTGCTTACTATGAAGAGGGTGCATAATAAGAGGCTCTTGCAATTTCTTATACTTGCATATCTTCTCTCTTTTCGATGACAGTTTTTTTACTTTAACCCAAGTATGTTATGCTCTTTGTGCTAAGAAGATGATGATTATCAACACCCATGTATTCTCACCTATCTTCAACCTTCACTGAATTTTGTAGTTGATTAGCATCTTGTAGGTCATCTCGCAGGTCACTATCTCTTACTTGGTTATTTCTAAGGTTATAGGCCAAGATTATGTTGCTAGCATCATTAAATGAAGCCATGTTGAGAATGGATTTGCTATCTACAACCGCTTCTTTCTCAAATTATTTTAGCAGTGGGGAAGAAACCTCCACCGTTTTATCGAGGGTCCCTGCACCTACAAAACACTCCACTACTATCAATTGATCATCTACACTATTATCTTTAATATCTATGTTCAATCTAGATTCACTAGCTAACCTACCTTCTCCTTCAAAAACACAGGTTTTCACATCTATTTTAGCTTTTTTTTCACCATCATATTTACTCACCTTGGATGCATTTAACCCATCCTCTGTCCTCCTTCCAGAAACACAAGGAATTTCTATTGGTAAAGCATAAACCATCTCTTTCACTGATTCACCCTATTTCCCAACTGGAACAGAGCTATGTTCTGTACAATGTTCCACCTCTTGATTGAAGGAAAAATATTTCCTCTTTCCAGCAAATTTATGTTCAAGGGGCATGTATGGATATACATGAACCTTGCCAATTCCATTTAAAGAAGAGTTTAAATCCTATGAATATTCACTAGATGGGTGCCCTAAAGCGTTGGGGGTATCGAGTCTATCTTTTTGAGGATCATGCCTTCCAATTTTCTGAATCTTATTCAACAAGTCATAGCTAGAAACATCTGGACTCTATTTCGAAACAATAAGGTCCTTCACTTCCTTTATCCAAAATGGTACTTCTATCATCTGCATGGTCACTAGGATTAGAATGGGTTTTATCAATAGAGAACCTTGATGTAGACTCATCCATGATACCCTCTCCTACTGTTGAGGAACATATTTCACTGACAACAACAAGAACTTGTCTGTCCTTGGAATTTTTAGTGGCTGCTAGATTTACCAGTAGATTCATACCCCCATCATCCATATCAGTTAAAGTTACATTAGAAAGTTGTGATCATCTCCATTGAAACGGTTTCAAATCCAACTCACTCACTTGTCTTAACATTTTCTACTTGAAACAGACCCTTTTATGGATCATTCTCCTTTCCTGGCTCTAATGATGGAGCCATTTTATATATTTCCAATGTTTTCTCAATTTATTCACCAATTCTACTACGCTCTTCACTTGGAATTGTAGTGAATGATATATCTCCATCACCCCCTTTTGTGAAGCCATATTTAACCTCATTTTTATGCAATGATTCAATATTAACCACCAGGACACTATTAGCGTGAGAAACATCGATCTACACTTTTTTTCTTGCTATCACTTGCATCGTTTTTATCAAATATAGTGGGAGAAGATCCTTTACTTGCTCATATGACAATGTCCTCAATCTTCCCACTACTGGGACATGGAGGTGGAGTGCATACAAGGTTGGGAAGTTTAACTATCAGTTTGGGACTATTTGTATTATCCCCATGGGAATTATCTATTGCCTTGTCATATGTGTGACCCAATTCTGATGTTTTTTCACATGTTGCACTTTTACTCCATATTAGCTTCCCTCCATTGGCCTCTTTCTAGCATCCCACTTTTCTAGATCCCAAAACTCCATTTCTTGATTTCCTATGGTGAGATCCTAAACTTGAGCCTTTAGCACTCATAGAATCCGCTATAGAGCTTCGAGCATCCTTGTTGATGCCTCGGATATCGTAGCATCAATCAGAAAGGGATTCTCCCCAAGAGACGGTCCCAATTAGACTATCTCCCGTTTGGTGTAGGGAATCCGTCCGGTTAGCGGTTCCGGCAACCGTGGTTTTGGACTTTAAATCCGATTCTACCGGTTATGGCCCGATCCACCTTTCTTTTGTGTTTTTTTACGACTTTTATATGAGATGCAAGTGCCTAAATTATGCTTAATCTAAATGCAATTAAAACAGATCTAAGCCTAAAAAAGGGAATGCGTCTATCTATCCCTGCAGGGGAACACGCTTAAGGGGAGAGCAATCAGCTGTAACAGATATCGTAAACAAAGAACAGATAGCTATTATTTCTCACGGTCAAAGTTACAGCAAGATGAAGATCTTGAGAAGATAGCTTCTCATTCAAAATGGAACGCATCTATTGCTCAAAAAAAACAGAGGAAAGCTAAAGGATAAGGAAACAGATCTAAAATGAAACTCAAAGAACGCATCTATTGCTCATGAACAGAAGAAAGCAAAATTATTTAATCTACATAACAAGAATAAAGAAACAGATCTAGATGCAACGAAACTGGAATTAAACTAAAAGATCCCTGCAAGGAGCAATTTAAAGGCATGAACAATGAGCCATACGAATTATCCTGAAGAAAGAACAGTTAGCCATTCGATCTAGAAGAGAAATCTACAGCAGTGATAAAAGCATCAGCAGGTAGCTCCTGATTTAATATGAAACGCATTCATTGTTCATGAAAATGGGAAAAAATTCGTATGCACAGCAAGGAGCAAAAATCATTAATACAAAGACGTAGTTCGGATGATAAGAATGATCTCACAATACAGAACTGCAGTCATTAGAATAGTCCAATATACAGCAATCCAACATTCCATGCAAAACGTCCATCTCCCGTGGCTTCTATTAGAAAATTCAATTTACAGACCCGATACAAGATAGCTCATATCGTTTGCCAAAATTTTCATTCCCTGCAAAAAGTCCTTTCCAATCTTTCCTAGATGTTATTTATAGCTACAACTTTGCCCTTTGGGCTGACACCTAGCACGTTCCACCTGTCATTTACAGGGATTTCTACTATAATCGATCACCAAAAATGGCCACTTCCTTTACAAAAATATTTTGACAAAAAATAGGGACAACTGTCCCATGGCTTACGCCTTACATATTCAAAATATACGTAACAGAAAATTTGTTAACATCAAAGCTTTCCCTGCTGGGCACGTGTTTGGCTGCAGAGAGTGGCTCACTGAATTCAGCCTCTTCATTCCTGTGCGCGAGCTTCTGCTGGCACAGGGTCGCCCAAGTTGATGGTCACTGATGCTGCCTGGGAAGAGGCCCTCGAATCCCCTGCTGATGCTGCTCCTGCTGTTGCTGCAGCTTTCTTGACCTCCTCTTCTATGTAGCTGTGCCACACACCTGTGTCCCTTATGATTATGTTTGCTGCAGCAGGAAACAAGATTTTCTGAGAAGTTACATTCTTCCCGAGCTCTATTTTAATGCTTTGTACTTCTGCTTCAGCAACCTGATATGTTTCCTTCAGCAGATGATTGTGAAGTGTTGATGAACCGATGTAATGTTGGAGATCATCCATGGCCAGGACATCAATGCTTTTCACATACTCCATCTGGACGCCTAGCTCTTCTTTCAGTTGAGACAACCGCTGCTCCTTTTCCGGGAAGTCTTCTAGGGTCTGAGGGAAACTCAATGTGCAGTTGTCATGGACTCCTTTGAGCTTTTGGTATAGGTTTTTGATTCTATCTGTTGTCCTCTGCACACTGGCCATTAGCTTATTGGCACAGTTCCTACCAAACTCCAACAAGGCTATATCTTCATTAAAATATTCCACGGCCTTAAAAGGAAGATGCGGGGGGAAACCTCCTTTCCCTT
This sequence comes from Larix kaempferi, assembly GCA_027924585.1. NCBI lineage: Eukaryota > Viridiplantae > Streptophyta > Pinopsida > Pinales > Pinaceae > Larix > Larix kaempferi. The sequence continues at coordinate 8,545,315 of BSBM01001329.1, forward strand.
CCCTCCATGCCATCTGACTTATGACATTTGCCTTGACACGGGTATTCTTAGCTTTGAGCCTGTGGGCTTCCGTATTGACCTCTTTTAGCCTACCCATCATGGCCTTGAGTTTGCATACCTCGTCAGTGATTAGCTCTTGAGAGCCATACACTTGCTGCAGGATATTGCATGACAGCTCATGGAAGGGAGACATGTCCAAGGTTCTGCTCTCCGCTTGCTCTAAACGCTCAGCTAATGTCTGCTTGTCTGCTTCTAACTGGGAAGCCTTTTCTTCTGCTCCATTCTTCTCCGCTTCTGCAATCATTATCTGGAGTGCTAGCTGGTCCTTTTCCTCCTCCAGGTGACTGTACTTGTTTGACAGCTCCCTATGCTCAGCGTACAAGCAATTATATTTGTTTACTGCCAGGTCCCTTTGGGCTTGCTCATTAGCCACATTTTGTTGCAGGGTGCGTGCTCTCTTCTTTGTCAATATATTTTCTTTGACTATAACCCCTACATTGGCAAATGATGCCTGTGCTGTTGCTATAACTGTGGATGCCATGGCGATGGGATCTGCATCTGTGTTCTGCATGACAGCGACCTCTCGGTGAGTAACTATGTCATCATGGAAGGGACTTTTAATCCTCTCTTCTGATTGGAGGACCATTGTTTTCCTTTTCTTGTCATAGACAAACTCATTCCATTTGGACACCGTACGCTTCCCAGATGGAGTGTATGGGACAATTGGTCGGTTTATGATGTCTATGTCTTCTTCCATAGGTGGGGTTCGGACTTCCTGAGCGGGGTCTGCTCCTTCCTTTTGGGTACCAGAGCCACCTGCTTGAGAGGTGTCTATCTCCATGTCTTGTACACCGGACCCACCTGCCTCGGTATCTTCCCTTGCCTTCAATTCTTCCTCCGCCTTCTTCCTTGCTTCAGCTTGCTCAGTCTCTGCTTCTTTCTGCTTTTGGGCTTCTTCAGCCTCTTTCCGCAGTCTTTCATTTTCAGCGTCTTGTTGCTTTCTTGCTTCCTCGGCTTCCTTTTGTAACCTTGCCTCTTCTCTTAATCTGAGCTCTTCCTGAGCTCGGGCATCCTTGGCTTCTTTCTCCTTTTGCTGGATGGTCTTCTGGGCTTTGGTTGAACTAGAGCTCGCTCCAGTACTTTGGCGACAGATCCGTAGCTCAGTCATGTTGCTGATGCCTCTGAATGCTTCCTCCTCGGCATCGGGGTAGTGGGAGTATTCGAAGTTAGCATAGTTCCCCTTGCAATGCTCGGCCACTTTACCCTTTCTGTCGTTCCTGTGGAAGATGACCTCACCGAAGTGGAAGGCCTTCAACTCTTGAACAAATTCGTCGGCAGAGGCCACCCCTGAAAACTTGTAAGCACCTATGCAGAAAGGTAGGGGGGGGAAGGAAGCCTTGTGTAGCTTGTGGAGGAATGCTCCAATCCCATCCAAGAAGAGTTGTCTTACTGCTTCCTTGAGCACCACATAGTCTGTGGCATACTGCGGCAATATGTATGGGGGCTTAGTCCCTCCGAACATTCTCAGGTAGGTACCTTGTTCTGAAAAGTAAAAGTCCCCATAATCCCCCAGGACTTCCAAAGCATTTTGTGACAGGCAATTTGGTTCTTCCTTGAACATTTTCTCGTATAGGGGCATGATGAACCCCTCACAGATGAGTTTGTAGCTGGGCTTGTAGTTCTGAGCCCACAACATCTTGAATGCGACGTAGACCGGGGCGGTGGCCCTATCCCATGCACACCCCAATTTGGGGAACTCTATCTTAGCCAAGATACAATCTATCAGGTATGAAGACATGAAGAATTCAGCCTTCTTCAAGGCCAGCCCGGGCTTAGCAGCACTTATCATTGAGGCCAGACTATCTGACAAGATAGTGGCCCAGTCAAACACTGTCCCCTGAAATGCCACATAGTGAATGATAGGGACCCACTGAATCTTGTATACTGTGCCATCGGGCATGCCGAAGATTCTGCACAGCATTAAAGCGATCAATCTGAAAGGGGCCCTCAGGTTCTGCACGTCATATTCATCATTTCCCTTCTTCCTCAAATACTTCCCTCCCCTCAATAGCTTCTTGGCCATCTCAACGTTATCCATTTGGCCCAACCATTCGTCAGTCAGAGCTTGTTGGACACGGGGAAATCTGTAGGCTGCCGCAATATACGCTGGTTGAAACGAGGCGATAGCCATTTTCCCGCTATCGTTTATCACTCTCCCTTCGGCATCTGCATGTTGGAGTATCCACTCGATCACTTCAGCACAGGGGAACAGCTCAGGGCGGGTAGCGGCTCTAGTTATGCCTGAGGCTCTGATGTTAAGATAGATTGGTGCTTCCTCTAGCAGCATATCTGGGATTTCTTGGTCCCGGATCATTCTGTAGATGTCTCCCCATCTGATTTCTGGAGGGACACCAGTAGTGCACCTAGTGTCTTGGAGCGAGGTTTCAATCTTGGGAGGGGCAGGCTTCTTTTCTGTCATCTTCTCCTTCTTCTTACCGGTTTTCAGCATCCTGATTTATCCCTGATAACATCCATATCAAAGTCATTATTTGAGCAACAGGCTGTAAAGTTTTAGCAGAGAGCAACATCGTTTTAATATCAATGAGATAAGTCAATGAAGCAAATATTTAGGAAGCAAAACATTATTTCAACATAAGACACAAATTGAAACATTTGAAGCTCTTAAAAGACGAGTCTGGGATAAGCTATGTTGCGGAAGCTATTGGTTTTCGGACCGATAGGCGATTTGTGGAAGCAATTGGCTTCCGGTTCCGCCTTGCGGAAGGAGATGTCTTTCGTTATAGTTGCGGTTACAGAGGTTGATGGCGGGGAGACGCGGGTTGACTCGGTGAGGGCTTTGAATGCTATCGTCACGCGCGGCCACTCGCCGAGTTGCTCTATGGGATACTCTGGTCCGAGCGAAGGTGACGGCGCCGGGGATATGCTCACGGGGAGTGCTAGAGCGGCCATGGCTTCCGGTTTCGGCTCACGTGGCTTGAACGTCCACGGGTTTCGGCTCGCGTGTAGGGGCTGAGGCTTATGGAAGGGCCCAGGGTTTTAAGTCCGGAGTTTACGGCCGGGGACATGGAAAGCCCATGGGGTTTCGATAAATTCTCCAAAAAGAGGTGCGCGGCCCGGGGGTAAAACGGACAAGGTTAACGGCCTGCACCAACCGCCTTGGCTTAATAAAATAAGTCATGCCAATGTTTAAATCGATGCCTATGACGTTTTGTATGACGGATAAAACATTCAACTGTATCTGACGGGTAAAACATAGCCCTTTACGGGTGTTTTGCCCGTCAAAACCCCACTAAGACCCGTTGTTTTCCCACAAACGACAACCCAATGGCGAAATTCCAGGTTAGAATCCTACCTGGCACCGTGGGGATTGCTTGAGCAAGGTGGCCGCGAGCACGGACGAGCGAGGTGAGCTGGAGCGATTTGCACGATGTCGCACGTCGTTGGCCGATTCAAAAAACAATGGTGTATTGGGTCGAGCCCCTACCGTATTTTATAAAGAATGGGCACGTGTGAGCATTCAATTAGGTAGGTGACGCGGTTAAAACGAGGTTTAAATTCGCCGCGCGTAGCGGTCATGTCAAACGATCTCGGTTTTCGTGCGACCATCATTCGCGGGGCCAGTTTGTGAATCGTATCCGCCGTTGCGGAAGGGTTCGACGAAAGCTTCCGCCGTTTCGGGGCTTACTGCGGAAAGGAAAATCGAATCCTTCCGCGAAAGACCGCCGCGTAGCGGACGGGTAACGCCAAGGCTTCCGCCCTTTCGGAACGATATGGTGAATGCTCCCGGTGTTTTTCGGAAGGCTTTTTTGAAAGCTTCCGCGAACCAGAAAATTCGAAGTTTCGTTGATTTTCGGGAGGGTTTGGCGAAGGCTCCCGCTAGTTTCGGAAAGCTTTTGTGAATGGCTTCCGCCGTTTCAGAAGGAAAACTTATACTCTTCCGCGCAGTTTCCCGGGATCGTTTCGAAGTCCTTTTTTCGAGCGGTTTAAGTGGTTTGGTTCCGCCGTTTCGGGAGGGTAGCCCGAAGGCTCCCGCGGTTTCGGGAGCAAAAGGCTGAAGGCTTTCGCCGAAGTTCTCCGAAAAATTCTAAGTTTTTTCATATCTTCGGAAGGAAATCGTGGATTCCTCCGCGGGACTTATCCGAATGGCTTCCGCCGTTTCGGGACGTTTTCACGAACTGTCCTCGCCGTTTCGGGAGCAAAGCCGGAACCTTTCCGCGGTTGCGGAAGGCTTGAGTGAAGGGCTCCGCCGTCTCGGGAGGTTTTATTGTTTCGGAACTTGAACCGTTCCGTAGAAGCAACGATCGAAAAAAAATCCAAGTCTTTTTACTTCGGAAGGCTTAGGCGTGCGGTCTATGAGGATGGCTTCCGTCGTTTCGGGACGTTTTCACGAACTGTCCTCGCCGTTTCGGGAGCAAAGCCAGAACCTTTCCGCGGTTGCGGAAGGCTTGAGTGAAGGGCTCCGCCGTCTCGGGAGGTTTTATTGTTTCGGAACTTGAACCGTTCCGTAGAAGCAACGATCGAAAAAAAATCCAAGTCTTTTTACTTCGGAAGGCTTAGGCGTGCGGTCTATGAGGATGGCTTCCGCCGTTTCGGGACGTTTTCACGAACTGTCCTCGCCGTTTCGGGAGCAAATCCGGAACCTTTCCGCGGTTGCGGAAGGCTTGAGTGAAGGGCTCCGCCGTCTCGGGAGGTTTTATTGTTTCGGAACTTGAACCGTTCCGTAGAAGCAACGATCGAAAAAAAATCCAAGTCTTTTTACTTCGGAAGGCTTAGGCGTGCGGTCTATGAGGATGGCTTCCGCCGTTTCGGGTGGTTTTATTGAATTCCCCCGCCGTTTCGGGAGCAAAGGCCGCAGGCTTCCGCGACAGTTTCTTGAAACATTCTAAGTCCTTTTCATAGTTTCGGAAGGAAAACGTATACTCTTCCGCGCAACTTATCCGAATGGCTTCCGCCGTTTCGGGAGACAGCCTTGAATCGCTCCGCCGTTTCGGCGAGGTTATACCAGTGGTTTCCGCAACTTATAGCCATAATCTGAGTCTCTTTTCGGGGAGATATCACGGCGGCTTCCGCTGTTTCGGAAGGGTTCACTGAATTCCCCCGCCGTTTCGGGCGGTTGAAACTAAAAGTTCTCTAAGTCCCTTTGTTCCCACAGTTTTTTCTAATCGGAATAAAATCTAAGTCCTTTTCGGGAGATTTAAGGTGAATGAATCCCGCAATTTCGGGAGACAAAACCGGAACATGTCCGTGGTCGCGGAAGGCTTCAACGAAAGCTTCCGCCGTTTCGGGAACAAATTTTCAATGGCTTCGACAGATTTTGACAAAGGAAATCTCAGTCCTTCTTTCGGAAAGGTTGGACGTTTGTCTTTGAAGTCCAGGAGATAGTACGAATTATCCCAAAACGTTGGGGAAAAGTCTGAGTTATCTTTTGGCTCTTTGGGGAGAACATGGAAGGATTGATGGCAAGATGTTCAGTGGGGAAATAAGATTTTATGTTGACAACAGAGCTGACGGCTGGCTTCTCAAGCAAACTTTCTACAAAATATACAGGGGGGGCCCCAACATGTACAAAAATTTTGGGGAGGGGTGTTGCTGCAACAACAATGGCGAGTCGCTGGCGAATACAGATCTCTGAAAAATTCCTCTTCATGGTCCGAAACCTCATTAACAACATCCACCTCGGGCGTACTACTCAGCTGAGCATTTTAGACTCATGCGGGGAAAAGAGGCACTTTTCCTGCTAGTCATTGGGGAAAGGGGAGCTTTGACCGAGACATCTTCACCACTCCCAGAGGGCCAGCATATGAGATTCATTTTAGGAGGGTCATCTTTCAAAAGGTCACTACTGCCGGACTCCACAGGATTCGCAACACTTTCTCATGGACATTATTGTTCTTGTTCCTCATTCCCATGCTGCTGGCACCCTTTGGGATGCTTGTACTTTGGACAGCTTAGCTGTTTGAGCCTTCCAGGGATATTTTCTTTTGGACATGATCTTTGATTTGGGCTCCTCAATCCATAATGTCCTTTTTTGTGAGTTAGAATTTTATTGATTTGATTTGATCAAACTTCACGGACGGAGAGGAGCCCATTTTGAGCTGAGTCTTTTGGACAGCCTTCTAGATTTTACATGTCTTTTGCTTTTGTCTCAGCCGTGCTTTAATTGAGGCGAGAATCCCTGGAAAACAGACTCTTGAATGTAGGCCATTTTAGCTATTAAATCTGCAGTATGGAGTCATCTCAATACCCCATGTCCTCGAGAGGTGCCACTTTCCATGGGTCCAACTCAGGTAACCTTCTTGAGATGCCTTTAAAGTGTGAGAGTGGGTGGAGCCCAATGATAGTAGTGAAGATGGTCATAGGTCTCCGCTATTAAACAGGATTAGTGGGACTAGCAGGGTAGGCTTCCCTTCTTTTGAACATTTCAGCGAGAGCACAGCGGACCGGGTTTACTGAGCAAGGTTCCAGACTCATGGGTTGCGAGTTTTCTTTGAGAGAGCTATCTTCAACGGGAAACTCAACAAAAAGGGGGGCCTTCAGAAAACAAAACTTGTCGAAAAGTTCAAATAAGAAAGAAAGAAAGAACATGGCCGGAATAAAACAGCTAAAAGCGAAAGTGAAAGGACAACTTTATTTATGTACAGGAAGTCTCGAGGAGACTATGCGAAGTATTGTTTCAGAACGAGGCCATTGAGAGGAAGGGCCACTTCCTCTCCCTCGAGGTTTGTCAATTTATAAGTGGATGGGCCTAATTTTGCATAAATTTGGTACGGGCCTACCCATAGATGTTGAAATTTCGTATGCATTCCTTTGCCCTCATGATTATGGTCCCATTTCAGGACTAAGTCCCCGACTTCAAAATCCCTCTTGCCGGATTTCTTCTTATCGAACCATCTCTTAACTATGTCCTGGTGATGATGGAATCGGTCTTTGGCTTTGTGTCGGGCTTCTTCCAGTCGAAGCAGGGTGTTGATCCTGGATTGCAAGGCTTGGCTACCAGAACCCCGAGAGGCTTGGGATAATTGCAAGGAAGGTAGTAAGATGTTTGGGGGAAGGATGGCTTCCTTGCCATAGACGAGAGTGAAAGGGGAGACACCTAAAGCATTCTTCGGGGTTACCCTATCTGCCCATAAGGCGTTTGGGAGAGCCACATGCCAACTTCTCTGGTTTTCTATCACAGTTTTCTTAAGGATTCGAATCAGATTCTTGTTTGAGGATTCAGCTAATCCGTTTCCCTGAGGGTAGTAATTGGCTGAATAATGCAACTTAATTCCCCATTCATAAACAAATTCATTTATCTTGCAAGATGAAAAATAAGTAGCATTATCAAAAACAAGAGAAATTGGAACCCCAAACCTGGTCATGATGTTTTCTTTCAAGAAGCTGATGACTGCGTCTTCATTGGTCTTGCGCAACGGGATGGCCTCTGTCCACCTGGTGAAGTAATCGGTAGCCGTCAGGATGTATCGATGTTGCAATGAAGAATTTGGATTTATTTCTCCGATAACATCTATGCCCCATTGCTCAAAAGGTTCAGAGATAATGACCGGCTGCAATGGGCCTGCGGCCTTAGGTAACTTCCCAGCGCTTCTTTGACATACATCACAGTTTCGTGCGTATGTGTGGGCATCTCGAAACAGAGTGGGCCAGTAATAACCAGCTCTCAGTATCTTGTGTGCTGTTGTCTCTCCTGAATAATGGCCACCTGCGGGGCCATCATGCAATTCTTTGACAACTTTGTTTGCATCCTCCTTTTCCAAACACCTAAGAAGGACTCCATCATAATTCTTTCTAAAAAGAATCCCATCGATGATTTGATAGGGTGCCGATTTCAAGCGGAGTGCCCTTCTTTGTTTAGAATTCCAGTGTTCGGGTAGATATCCCTGCTGTAAATAGTGTACTAGATCCCTATACCATGACTGGGGAGCTGTAAAGATATGGCATACCTCAACCGAATTGAGCTCAGCTTCATTTCTCCAATGGTGCTCTTCATCAGTCGAGTTTCCCGCCAGTAACTTGCATAGACCTTGTCCTTTGATGATTGTAGCCGGTTTAAATTCCAAATCATACTCCTGCAGAGCTGTGTCCCAGTTCCCTCTCCTCTCTCCCAATTCCTTTTGAACGAAAAGGGATCTGACAGCTGGATGGGGAACTATGACTTTAGTTCTGTTCTTCAAAATGTATGGCCTAAACTGCTTGACTTCTTTGAAGACCGCGTAGGCATGCTTTTCCACCACGGGATTGTTCAGCTCGGCCCCCTGCAGACCAGTGCTCATAAACGAAATTGGGTATTCTTCCCCCAACTCCACCTTTTGCGTGAGTACAGCTGCGAGAGAGTCATCCGAAGCGAAGGTATACAGGATGAAATCTTTATCAAAATCTGGACTTCTTAAGGAAGGAGCTTTAGCTACAGCTGCCTTGATATCTCTAAATGCGTCCTTCTCCAAATCTGTCCACTTGAATTGTGTGCTTTGTTTGACCATCTGTTGCAATGGCTTAACGATTTGTGCAAAATCCGGAACAAATCTGCGGACAAAATTGATGGTGCCCATAAAAGACTGCATGGATTTTTTGTTGTGAGGCATCGGAATCTTATTAATAGCTTGGACTCTTTCCTGGTCGATAGACACTCCCCCTTTGGAGATGATATGACCCAAGAGCTTACCTTCGGGTACAGCAAACACGCTCTTCTTGGGATTCAAAGAGATACCATACTTCCGGCAACGATCAAAGATGTGCCTCAAATGACCAACATGATCTTCCCTTTTCTTCGAAAAGACTGTCACATCATCCAAGTAGACAACAACGCATTGCCCACCCAATCCTTGGAAGGCAATATCCATCGCCCTTTGGAATGTAGCTCCAGCATTTATCAGACCAAATGGCATTCTCCTGTAAGCGAAAGTTCCCCACTTAGTCCTGAAGGTAGTCTTGAGACGATCTTCTTCGGCTACTAACACTTGATTATAGCCAGAGAAACCATCGAGGAGAGAAAACAATTCAGATCCAGACACCATTTGTAGGATTTGCTCCATTGAAGGCACGGGGTAGTTGTCTTTATCTGAGGCTTTGTTTAAATTTCTGAAATCTACACATAGCCTTATCTCTCCTGACTTCTTCCTTACGGGAACCAAGTTTGCAACCCACTCAGAATGCCGAACTTTGAAGATTATCTTAGCGTCCAGGAGCTTCTTTAATTCCTTTTGGATCAGCGGTTCTAGAGTAGGATGCATCCTCCTTAACTGCTGCTGAAATGGTTTGACACCCGCTTTCATTGGTATAACATGCTGAATGATGCGGACGTCATATGTTTTCAGATCTTCATAGGTCCATGCAAAAACATCCTTGTACTGTTTAAACAACTTGATGAACCTGTCTCTCTCTCCTGGTGAACAACATTTGCCAAGGCTGACAAATTTTGGTTCTGCCTCGGTACCCAAATTAACCAACTCATGTTGCATTGATGAGCTATTAGTTTTGGTGTTAGCTGGTCTTATGAACTTATTTTGAAGATCGAAAAGCATTTCGAGGGACCTGACCCCTCTTGGCATGAAATTTCCTTTCTCGTCATCTTTCTTTATCAAATCAGCATCATGTTCTTCCTCATCTATTGCAGCTCCTTGAAAACTGTCTTCGTTCGTCAGGAAGCTGATAATTTGCTCATCATCATCGAAGACTCTGAAGTTCGTGATGTTATCGGGAATGGAAGGCCTGAAAATCAATTCAATTGAGCATTTATTATTTGATGGCACCAATCTAGAAGCAGATGTTGCTAATAAATCAGCAGCAGAATTTTGCAATCTAGGAATTGATTTTATATTGAAAGCGTCAAAATGCATGATTAGATCCCATACCTCAGCCTGATAACCTTTCAAGTGAGGTGAGAGACAATGGATGGTGTCCCTTACCTGTCTTACAACTATCTCCGAGTCACCAAAAACCTTCAGGTACTTAACATTTAAGCCAATGGCCTTCTTTAAACCGTGTACCAAAGCTTCATATTCAGCGGTGTTATTAGTACAATCGAATTCTAATCTACAAGACAAAAAATACTTGTTTCTTTTCGGATCTAACAGAACACAACCGGATCCGGATCCTTCCAGAGTTTTAGAGCCATCAAAGTATAATGTCCAAAAGATATCTTTAGGTTTAGCTGGGTTAGTTTCTTTGTGGTCTATGTTAGCAACTAAATTGACTATGTTACAATCAACATCATCAGTCCGAGAGAAATGAAGGAGATCGGACTGTTTGTCTGATTCATGGCAAAAGGTTTCAGATTGATAGTTACCCGGATCCATTTCTAAGAAGTAATTTCCCAGAACCGAGGAAGAGAAAGTTACAGCCTCATTCTTTTCTTCTAGCTGGGTTACATTTTGTTTCATATGAGGTTCCCTAAGAACTTTAATCTGATTTTGTCTGTTCTGATATGGCAGCCATAGGTGAGACCAATCGGTAGCAAAGTAGCCACTCAGCTTGGTGGACCAATCCCTACTCAAAATCAGCCCATAAGCTTCAGGGATATCGACCACCATTATGTCAATAAATTGGCAGACTCTAGGATCAGCTGACAGTCTAATTAGAACATCTTTCATCTCACCAATTACTTTAACAGCAGTCCTATCTAATTGGATAATTTGAGCTGGGGATGGCACGGGCTGCCCATTGATTTTCTTACAAATTGACAGTGGCATAACGTTTGAAGAAGCTCCAGAGTCTACCAAACAGTTATGAACATTGTGATTAAAAATTTCGAATGTCAACAGAAATGGCAATGTTTGGGACTTGGATTTCCCCCCGATGCTAGCTTCGTTAATTTCAGGATTGTCTTGAGAATCTGTTAATGTAGTGCTAGGTTTTGGTTGTAAAACATGCAGCAGTTTGTCTCGTTGATGGGGCAAGCTACACATGTCAAATATTGATATGTTCGCTTTGACCTTCTTGATATCTTCGATAATATCATACCCTATATCAGATTCATTCCCAATTCGACTTGGCTGGTCTGTTTTGCTTGTTGTGACTTTAGGTGGCTGAACTGTGTTATCAGCACTTGGCTGTTTGGCCGCTGATTGGTTTACTTTAGGCTGTGGTGGGATGATTGGTATATGCCTCCTAGGCGGGTCTTTCGAAATTTTAGGCTTATGGGGAACGTTGACTGGTATAGGATCCACAATCGGGCCCTTGCTGCGAGTGGCAACATTTATAGGAGAGGGATCGCTATCTACGTGATCTTCTTCTACTAATTCAGTCATAGGTACCCAATCCCACAACACCATAGTAGTGTCCGGGGTTGGTTCCTCTAACTCAGGGCTTGACTCCTCTGGAGGAATATCCTGGTCTGGGATCTGAGAATCTAACATTTGGTTCATGACCAAGCTCATGGAATTGATCCATTGTGGGCAACTCTTCTCCGAGTGTGGTTCTTGGTGAAAGGTGCAGAAATTTTCCATCCCAATCTCATTCAAGTTTAAAACAGGGGCAGTGTTCATTGGTGGATGAGACTGTTCCCCATCTTCCCTTCTTTTGTAGAATGGCTTGAAAGGTTTCCTAGATGTACTAGCAGCCTTGTCTTTCTCGAGATCTACGATTTTGTTAGATAATTTTTGCATCATTTTAACTACATTTTCCATGTCCGTAGAAGGCTCTTCTTTGCCTCTCATGAGGAGCAAAGGTTTCTTGCTAGCTGCTGGTTTTGGTTCCATATCTAAGGCATGTTTAGCAATGCTATCAGCCTCTTCCTCTACCTTTCTAGCTTCCTCAAAATTCTCTATCAGAGTAGTTTTCTTGGATCGTTTTACAAACATTGCGATTGGACCTTCAAGAGCTGTTGTGTAGTATTCGATCAGAGACTCCTCTGCGGGTTTGTTAGCTTCACTAAAGTTATTTAACAGCATCGTGAATCTCTGGTTAAAGTCTTGAACCTTTTCCTTCTTCTCCATTCTCATGGATAAGAGTTCTTTCATAAGCGTGGCCACAGTCTTTTGGTTTCCGTATTTCTTAAGGAAGCACTTTTCGAATTCATCCCAACTAGAGATTGAGCTGGGTTGTAGGCTAAAGTACCATGAGGATACTTTAGGCTCGAATGTGTACGGAAACAACCTGCAGACTACGTCTTCATGTTGTACATTCAAAAGGTTCAGGGCGAGGTAAAAACTCTTGAGGTGATCTTCTGCCGAGATGGCTTTCCCTGGATCATAATTAGGCAAGACCTTTTCTGGGTTTTTAGGCAGATTATGGAATGGTCCAGCCAGGTTCAGCGCCCCCCTTGCTCTCCAAGCAGGTACACCCATGTTTGGGTTTGGATGCGGAGACCTCGGAGGAGAATTGTAGGGTGAAACTTGCGAGGTACTTTTGGGAGTGGTAATTTCTTTGAGATTTTCTTGGTCTGTCTTGTTAAGAGTGCCGGAGACTTCTTCCAACGTTAGATTTACCAGTTCTTCAAAACTCTGAACGAGGATTGAATCACGGGTGTATTGCTACTCCTTTCTGGGTGTAGTTTCCTTAGGGAGGAAGTTGACAGCGTTTAAACCACCTAGCTGTCTAACGTAGGATCTGGTATGTCTTCTCAAGTCCTCTATTTCTGTAAAAGGAACAGCGTATAAAGCTTCCTGAGACTCAGGGTCAGAAATGAGGCGTTCTTGGTCTGTTAATCCAAGATCTGGGCTGTTCGAAAAGTTTTCTTTAAGCGGGTTTTCAGTGTTATCTATGACCGCGGAAGATTTTCCTCTATCAGCCATGCACTTCAGGCCCTCCTTCTAGCGCCAAAAACTGTTGATGCCTCGGATATCGTAGCATCAATCAGAAAGGGATTCTCCCCAAGAGACGGTCCCAATTAGACTATCTCCCGTTTGGTGTAGGGAATCCGTCCGGTTAGCGGTTCCGGCAACCGTGGTTTTGGACTTTAAATCCGATTCTACCGGTTATGGCCCGATCCACCTTTCTTTTGTGTTTTTTTACGACTTTTATATGAGATGCAAGTGCCTAAATTATGCTTAATCTAAATGCAATTAAAACAGATCTAAGCCTAAAAAAGGGAATGCGTCTATCTATCCCTGCAGGGGAACACGCTTAAGGGGAGAGCAATCAGCTGTAACAGATATCGTAAACAAAGAACAGATAGCTATTATTTCTCACGGTCAAAGTTACAGCAAGATGAAGATCTTGAGAAGATAGCTTCTCATTCAAAATGGAACGCATCTATTGCTAAAAAAAAAACAGAGGAAAGCTAAAGGATAAGGAAACAGATCTAAAATGAAACTCAAAGAACGCATCTATTGCTCATGAACAGAAGAAAGCAAAATTATTTAATCTACATAACAAGAATAAAGAAACAGATCTAGATGCAACGAAACTGGAATTAAACTAAAAGATCCCTGCAAGGAGCAATTTAAAGGCATGAACAATGAGCCATACGAATTATCCTGAAGAAAGAACAGTTAGCCATTCGATCTAGAAGAGAAATCTACAGCAGTGATAAAAGCATCAGCAGGTAGCTCCTGATTTAATATGAAACGCATTCATTGTTCATGAAAATGGGAAAAAATTCGTATGCACAGCAAGGAGCAAAAATCATTAATACAAAGACGTAGTTCGGATGATAAGAATGATCTCACAATACAGAACTGCAGTCATTAGAATAGTCCAATATACAGCAATCCAACATTCCATGCAAAACGTCCATCTCCCGTGGCTTCTATTAGAAAATTCAATTTACAGACCCGATACAAGATAGCTCATATCGTTTGCCAAAATTTTCATTCCCTGCAAAAAGTCCTTTCCAATCTTTCCTAGATGCTATTTATAGCTACAACTTTGCCCTTTGGGCTGACACCTAGCACGTTCCACCTGTCATTTACAGGGATTTCTACTATAATCGATCACCAAAAATGGCCACTTCCTTTACAAAAATATTTTGACAAAAAATAGGGACAGCTGTCCCATGGCTTACGCCTTACATATTCAAAATATACGTAACAGAAAATTTGTTAACATCAAAGCTTTCCCTGCTGGGCACGTGTTTGGCTGCAGAGAGTGGCTCACTGAATTCAGCCTCTTCATTCCTGTGCGCGAGCTTCTGCTGGCACAGGGTCCCCCAAGTTGATGGTCACTGATGCTGCCTGGGAAAAGGCCCTCGAATCCCCTGCTGATGCTGCTCCTGCTGTTGCTGCAGCTTTCCTGACCTCCTCTTCTATGTAGCTGTGCCACACACCTGTGTCCCTTATGATTATGTTTGCTGCAGCAGGAAACAGGATTTTCTGAGAAGTTACATTCTTCCCGAGCTCTATTTTAATGCTTTGTACTTCTGCTTCAGCAACCTGATATGTTTCCTTCAGCAGATGATTGTGAAGTGTTGATGAACCGATGTAATGTTGGAGATCATCCATGGCCAGGACATCAATGCTTTTCACATACTCCATCTGGACGCCTAGCTCTTCTTTCAGTTGAGACAACCGCTGCTCCTTTTCCGGGAAGTCTTCTAGGGTCTGAGGGAAACTCAATGTGCAGTTGTCATGGACTCCTTTGAGCTTTTGGTATAGGTTGTTGATTCTATCTGTTGTCCTCTGCACACTGGCCATTAGCTTATTGGCACAGTTCCTACCAAACTCCAACAAGGCTATATCTTCATTAAAATCTTCCACGGCCTTAAAAGGAAGATGCGGGGGGAAACCTCCTTTCCCTTCCCTCCATGCCATCTGACTTATGACATTTGCCTTGACACGGGTATTCTTAGCTTTGAGCCTGTGGGCTTCCGTATTGACCTCTTTTAGCCTACCCATCATGGCCTTGAGTTTGCATACCTCGTCAGTGATTAGCTCTTGAGAGCCATACACTTGCTGCAGGATATTGCATGACAGCTCGTGGAAGGGAGACATGTCCAAGGTTCTGCTCTCCGCTTGCTCTAAACGCTCAACTAATGTCTGCTTGTCTGCTTCTAACTGGGAAGCCTTTTCTTCTGCTCCATTCTTCTCCGCTTCTGCAATCATTATCTGGAGTGCTAGCTGGTCCTTTTCCTCCTCCAAGTGACTGTACTTGTTTGACAGCTCCCTCTGCTCAGCGTACAAGCAATTATATTTGTTTACTGCCAGGTCCCTTTGGGCTTGCTCATTAGCCACATTTTGTTGCAGGGTGCGTGCTCTCTTCTTTGTCAATATATTTTCTTTGACTATAACCCCTACATTGGCAAATGATGCCTATGCTGTTGCTATAACTGCGGATGCCATGGCGATGGGATCTGCATCTGTGTTCTGCATGACAGCGACCTCTCGGTGAGTAACTATGTCATCATGGAAGGGACTTTTAATCCTCTCTTCTGATTGGAGGACCATTGTTTTCCTTTTCTTGTCATAGACAAACTCATTCCATTTGGACACCGTACGCTTCCCAGATGGAGTGTATGGGACAATTGGTCGGTTTATGATGTCTATGTCTTCTTCCATAGTTGGGGTTCGGACTTCCTGAGCGGGGTCTGCTCCTTCCTTTTGGGTACCAGAGCCACCTGCTTGAGAGGTGTCTATCTCCATGTCTTGTACACCGGACCCACCTGCCTCGGTATCTTCCCTTGCCTTCAATTCTTCCTCCGCCTTCTTCCTTGCTTCAGCTTGCTCAGTCTCTGCTTCTTTCTGCTTTTGGGCTTCTTCAGCCTCTTTCCGCAGTCTTTCATTTTCAGCGTCTTGTTGCTTTCTTGCTTCCTTGGCTTCCTTTTGTAACCTTGCCTCTTCTCTTAATCTGAGCTCTTCCTGAGCTCGGGCATCCTTGGCTTCTTTCTCCTTTTGCTGGATGGTCTTCTGGGATTTGGTTGAACTAGAGCTCGCTCCAGTACTTTGGCGACAGATCCGTAGCTCAGTCATGTTGTTGATGCCTCTAAATGCTTCCTCCTCGGCATCGGGGTAGTGGGAGTATTCGAAGTTAGCATAGTTCCCCTTGCAATGCTCGGCCACTTTACCCTTTCTGTCGTTCCTGTGGAAGATGACCTCACCGAAGTGGAAGGCCTTCAACTCTTGAACAAATTCGTCGGCAGAGGCCACCCCTGAAAACTTGTAAGCACCTATGCAGAAAGGTAGGGGGGGAAAGGAAGCCTTGTGTAGCTTGTGGAGGAATGCTCCAATCCCATCCAAGAAGAGTTGTCTTACTGCTTCCTTGAGCACCACATAGTCTGTGGCATACTGCGGCAATATGTATGGGGGCTTAGTCCCTCTGAACATTCTCAGGTAGGTACCTTGTTCTGAAAAGTAAAAGTCCCCATAATCCCCCAGGACTTCCAAAGCATTTTGTGACAGGCAATTTGGTTCTTCCTTGAACATTTTCTCGTATAGGTGCATGATGAACCCCTCACAGATGAGTTTGTAGCTGGGCTTGTAGTTCTGAGCCCACAACATCTTGAATGCGACGTAGACCGGGGCGGTGGCCCTATCCCATGCACACCCCAATTTGGGGAACTCTATCTTGGCCAAGATACAATCTATCAGGTATGAAGACATGAAGAATTCAGCCTTCTTCAAGGCCAGCCCGGGCTTAGCAGCACTTATCATTGAGGCCATACTATCTGACAAGATAGTGGCCCAGTCAAACACTGTCCCCTGAAATGCCACATAGTGAATGATAGGGACCCACTGAATCTTGTATACTGTGCCATCGGGCATGCCGAAGATTCTGCACAGCATTAAAGCGATCAATCTGAAAGGGGCCCTCAAGTTCTGCACGTCATATTCATCATTTCCCTTCTTCCTCAAATGCTTCCCTCCCCTCAATAGCTTCTTGGCCATCTCGACGTTATCCATTTGGCCCAACCATTCGTCAGTCAGAGCTTGTTGGACACGGGGAAATCTGTAGGCTGCCGCAATATACGCTGGTTGAAACGAGGCGATAGCCATTTTCCCGCTATCGTTTATCACTCTCCCTTCGGCATCTGCATGTTGGAGTATCCACTCGATCACTTCAGCACAGGGGAACAGCTCAGGGCGGGTAGCGGCTCTAGTTATGCCTGAGGCTCTGATGTTAAGATAGATTGGTGCTTCCTCTAGCAGCATATCTGGGATTTCTTGGTCCCGGATCATTCTGTAGATGTCTCCCCATCCGATTTCTGGAGGGACACCAGTAGTGCACCTAGTGTCCTGGAGCGAGGTTTCAATCTTGGGAGGGGCAGGCTTCTTTTCTGTCATCTTCGCCTTCTTCTTACCGGTTTTCGGCATCCTGATTTATCCCTGATAACATCCATATCAAAGTCATTATTTGAGCAACAGGCTGTAAAGTTTTAGCAGAGAGCAACATCGTTTTAATATCAATGAGATAAGTCAATGAAGCAAATATTTAGGAAGCAAAACATTATTTCAACATAAGACACAAATTGAAACATTTGAAGCTCTTAAAAGACGAGTCTGGGATAAGCTATGATGCGGAAGCTATTGGTTTTCGGACCGATAGGCGATTTGTGGAAGCAATTGGCTTCCGGTTCCGCTTTGCGGAAGGAGATGTCTTTCTTTATAGTTGCGGTTGGAGAGGTTGATGGCGGGGAGACGCGGGTTGACTCGGTGAGGGCTTTGAATGTTATCGTCACGCGCGGCCACTCGCCGAGTTGCTCTATGGGATACTCTGGTCCGAGCGAAGGTGACGGCGCCGGGGATATGCTGACGGGGAGTGCTAGAGCGGCCATGGCTTCCGGTTTCGGCTCACGTGGCTTGAACGTCCACGGGTTTCGGTTCGCGTGTAGGGGCTGAGGCTTATGGAAGGGCCCAGGGTTTTAAGTCCGGAGTTTACGGCCGGGGACATGGAAAGCCCATGGGGTTTCGATAAATTCTCCAAAAAGAGGTGCGCGGCCCGGGGGTAAAACGGACAAGGTTAACGGCCTGCACCAACTGCCTTGGCTTAATAAAATAAGTCATGCCAATGTTTAAATCGATGCCTATGATGTTTTGTATGATGGCTAAAACATTCAACTGTATCTGACGGGTAAAACATAGCCCTTTACGGGTGTTTTGCCCGTCAAAACCCCACTAAGACCCGTTGTTTTCCCACAAACGACATCCCAATGGCGAAATTCCAGGTTAGAATCCTACCTGGCACCGTGGGGATTGCTTGAGCAAGGTGGCCGCGAGCACGGACGAGCGAGGTGAGCTGGAGCGATTTGCACGATGTCGCACGTCGTTTGCCGATTCAAAAAACAATGGTGTATTGGGTCGAGCCCCTACCGTATTTTATAAAGAATGGGCACGTGTGAGCATTCAATTAGGTAGGTGACGCGGTTAAAACGAGGTTTAAATTCGCCGCGCGTAGCGGTCATGTCAAACGATCTCGGTTTTCGTGCGACCGTCATTCGCGGGGCCAGTTTGTGAATCGTATCCGCCGTTGCAGAAGGGTTCGACGAAAGCTTCCGCCGTTTCGGGGCTTACTACGGAAAGGAAAATCGAAGCCTTCCGCGAAAGACCGCCGCGTAGCGGACGGGTAACGCCAAGGCTTCCGCCCTTTCGGAACGATATGGTGAATGCTCCCGGTGTTTTTCGGAAGGCTTTTTTGAAAGCTTCCGCGAACCAAAAAATTCGAAGTTTCGTTGATTTTCGGGAGGGTTTGGCGAAGGCTCCCGCTAGTTTCGGAAAGCTTTTGTGAATGGCTTCCGCCGTTTCGGAAGGAAAACTTATACTCTTCCACGCAGTTTCCCGGGATCGTTTCGAAGTCCTTTTTTCGAGCGGTTTAAGTGGTTTGGTTTCGCCGTTTCGGGAGGGTAGCCCGAAGGCTCCCGCGGTTTCGGGAGCAAAAGGCTGAAGGCTTTCGCCGAAGTTCTCCGAAAAATTCTAAGTTTTTTCATATCTTCGGAAGGAAATCGTGGATTCCTCCGCGGGACTTATCCGAATGGCTTCCACCGTTTCGGGACGTTTTCACGAACTGTCCTCGCCGTTTCGGGAACAAAGACGGAACCTTTCCGCGGTTGCGGAAGGCTTGAGTGAAGGGCTCCGCCGTCTCGGGAGGTTTTATTGTTTCAGAACTTGAACCGTTCCGTAGAAGCAACAATCGAAAAAAAATCCAAGTCTTTTTACTTCGGAAGGCTTAGGCGTGCGGTCTATGAGGATGGCTTCCGCCGTTTCAGGACGTTTTCACGAACTGTCCTCGCCGTTTCGGGAGCAAAGCCGGAACCTTTCCGCGGTTGCGGAAGGCTTGAGTGAAGGGCTCCGCCGTCTCGGGAGGTTTTATTGTTTCGGAACTTGAACCGTTCCGTAGAAGCAACGATCGAAAAAAAATCCAAGTCTTTTTACTTCGGAAGGCTTAGGCGTGCGGTCTATGAGGATGGCTTCCGCCGTTTCGGGACATTTTCACGAACTGTCCTCGCCGTTTCGGGAGCAAAGCCGGAACATTTCCGCGGTTGCAGAAGGCTTGAGTGAAGGGCTCCGCCGTCTTGGGAGGTTTTATTGTTTCGGAACTTGAACCGTTCCGTAGAAGCAACGATCGAAAAAAAATCCAAGTCTTTTTGCTTCGGAAGGCTTAGGCGTGCGGTCTATGAGGATGGCTTCCGCCGTTTCGGGTGGTTTTATTGAATTCCCCCGCCGTTTCGGGAGCAAAGGCCGCATGCTTCCGCGACAGTTTCTTGAAACATTCTAAGTCCTTTTCATAGTTTCGGAAGGAAAACTTATACTCTTCCGCGCAACTTATCCGAATGGCTTCCGCAGTTTCGGGAGACAGCCTTGAATCGCTCCGCCGTTTCAGCGAGGTTATACCAGTGGTTTCCGCAACTTATAGCCATAATCTGAGTCTCTTTTCGGGGAGATATCACGGCGGCTTCCGCTGTTTCGGAAGGGTTCACTGAATTCCCCCGCCGTTTCGGGCGGTTGAAACTAAAAGTTCTCTAAGTCCCTTTGTTCCCGCAGTTTTTTCTAATCGGAAGAAAATCTAAGTCCTTTTCGGGAGATTTAAGGTGAATGAATCCCGCAATTTCGGGAGACAAAACCGGAACCTGTCCGTGGTCGCGGAAGGCTTCAACGAAAGCTTCCGCCGTTTCGGGAACAAATTTTCAATGGCTTTGGCAGATTTTGACAAAGGAAATCTCAGTCCTTCTTTCGGAAAGGTTGGACGTTTGTCTTTGAAGTCCAGGAGATAGTCCGAATTATCCCAAAACGTTGGGGAAAAGTCTGAGTTATCTTTTGGCTCTTTGGGGAGAACATGGAAGGATTGATGGCAAGATGTTCAGCGGGGAAATAAGATTTTATGTTGACAACAGAGCTGACGGCTGGCTTGTCAAGCAAACTTTCTACAAAATATACAGGAGGGGCCCCAACATGTACAAAAATTTTGGGGAGGGGTGTTGCTGCAACAACAATCCTCTTTCCAAAATGAACCTATATTCTTTCCAAGATCACTCGACCATGATTGATTTTTATTTTTTTATTGACTAGAACTGCTACTTTTCTCTTCCTTAATTGAAGTCCTTGAAAAATCATTTGTGCCACTCAACATGGTCAATTTACAATGAGAATCCTTGGTGTTAATGGTTGAGGAGTGCAACAAAGAAACCTTGGCAGACCCTGAGGGGATAGATGTTGATATTCATAGAATATATGTTGGCCTAATCTGTTTGAGACTGTCTTTGCAGTAGAGTTTAATGGTGTTTATTTTTTCACAACTTCAGTAGATCTTGCATGCTTTCCACCATAAGTATAAGCAACTTTTCATGTATCATACTTATAGGGAAAATATGCTCCTTGGCTTGATCCAAACTGTGTCATTGTTCTTCATTACTGCATCGACATGTTTCTTCCAAGTATCAACTAAGATCCTAGCCTTCCTCTCAATCTGCTGGTGCTTCTGATTTTTCAAGTGTTTACAAATTTTCCACCCATACATGTCTTCAAAGCATCAAGATCTACAAGTAGTCTATCAAGAGCACGTAGCACCAATAACAACCGTGCTTTGACAAATTTATCACCCTCCTTTGGTATTCCTACATCTCCAGTATTTCATTTTTGGGCTTCTTGAAGTCAACCATCCAAAATAGGAAAGCACCCGAGCTACACAAATTGGCTGAGACAACCATCTTGATCGGTGGTTGCATCACACCTACAAGCGATGCACGCCACGAAGACACAATTGCTTTCTTACCATCATCACTTCTAAGTTTATGACCAACTACATTAGATGCACAAGCTTACCAACATTTTCTGAGTTGATGTGGCTTCCATCTTTGTCAGTGATTCTACTAATTTTGTGTTCCTAATGGACATGGTTAAGGAAAATGGTCATAATAATAACGACATATGTGTAGCTTGAATTGAAATGTTGAGGGGAATTTGGGGTAGAAGGAATCTCTATTGGGTTGTGGCAACTGCTGGAAGGCTTATTTGGTGTCCATCACCTACTCAATTTGTTGTCGCATACTCATATGTTCCACGGAGAAGGTATATGTGCATTGGGGTTCATAATACCACTCCTTGCATGTTCATACTGAAAATTGTGCAAGAATATCCTATCTCAGCTGCATTTGTCAAAATTATGGAGAATCAATTTAGATGATTGTGCTTTTATAGTGTTTTTAGTGGCCCTAAGTATAGATCCTCTCTTGCTTCAATGTCCATCCTTCTCACTTTATACAATTTTGACATAGCTGTAGTGCGATCTATAAAAAAATGGTTTCTCCTTTGCTGCAATTTTCTTTGTCATTCCCTCCCAAAATCCTGTGTTGAAGTGTCCTTGTAGAGGTTGTCATTTATTTGTAGCAGCAGACACCTAAATGTTGCAAAGAAGTAATCTCCTACATTTATTCAAAGGAAAATTAGAGTTTGTCTTCTACCATGCATTCAAAAAAGTCTGAAAGATCTAGTCCCATTGTTAGGAGATCAGCCAGCGCGAGTAGAAAAATAAAATAAACTATGGCATTTAGACCCTTTTGCAGACCACCTTAATAGATTGTCTAATTGTTTTGGATATTCTGTTGCCTTATTATGGTAGATTTTTGTGCTTATCAGTGTGTTTTGAAAAATAAATTGAATTTTAAGCATGGTTGTCTTTGGATATTATTGTCTTTTCTTAGAATTACAAATAATGCAATCTCGATGTTCATATTGATCCTCTCTCCAATTTTGAAAGGGTGCTATCTCAATGGAAGAGCGCCCGCCTTACAAGCAGGAGGTTGGTGGTTCGATTCCTCCATGCCCTATTGATATTGCAATATTGATATTTTTAATAAAATATATTTTATTATGATTTATTATGGCTATTGAGGGGGTTTCAAACTGCCTTTGTATGTTTATACGAGGTGGGTTCTAAACCGCCTTCATATGTCACTACAAGGGGGGTTCAAAATTGCCCTCGTAGGTACCTACGAGGGGGGTTTGTAACTGCCCTTGTAGGTACCTACAGGGGGGGTTTATAATAAGGACATTTAGGGGGGGTTCTGAACCTCCCCCATAGGTGTCTATGAGGGGGGTTTAGAACCACCTCTATAGGGGTCACAAACCATCCTTATAGGGGTTTCAAACTGCCTCTATATCCCTCTACGAGGGGGGTTCAAAACTGCCCCTATAAGCCTCTACGACGGGGGTTGTAAACTGCCCCTATAGGCCTCTACAAAGAGGGTTCCAAACTACCCCTATAGGACTATACGAGGGGGGTTCTAAACTACCCCTATAGGCCTCTACAAGGGTGGTTCCAAACCGCCCCTATAGGACTATATGAGGGGGGTTCACAACCGCCCCTATAGGCCTCTATGAGGGGGGTTTGAAACCGCCCTTATAGTCCTCTACGAGGGGGGTTCCAAACCACCCCTATAGGTTTGTATGAGGGGGATTATGAGGGGGGTTCACAACCGCCCTTGTAGGTCTCTATGAAGGGGTTTCAAAACCACCCCCGTAGGTCTCTATGAAGGGGTCTATGAGGGGGGTTTAAAACCACCTCCATAGACCTCTATGAGGGGGGTCACAAACCGCCCCCAAAATTCACTTTTGGGGGTGGTTCTAATCTTGTCAAAAACCACCCTTAAAGGGAAAAAAATTTAACATTGGTTCCTTTAGGGGCAATTTTTCCAAAACCTCCCCCAAAGCCAACCCCCCCCGTAGGTCACTTTTGGGGGCAGAAGACAACCCCCCCTAAAGGCCAAAAATATAGTAGTGATATGTTATCCTCATCATGATCGTTAAAAAACAAATGGGTACTCATCAACCATGATGGGGGAAAGTGGGGGAATAAACTGAGTATATCTTTTGGCAGCTTATGAGTCATCACCTTTGAACATGGTATGCATCTACACCTTGTCTGCTTTGGGTATTGAGTCTATATTTGATTCATAACTACAGTCGTGAGTCGTATTTTTTCATTTGAGTCAGCTCGTCTTGTGATTTTTTCTGTTGTTAATCCCTGCTACCAAGTCATATCTCATGTCATTATATGTTCAAAGGATCAGTGTTAACTTGAGTCAGCCTTCTGCAATATTGTCAAGTCTCTGCTTTTGTGTCAGTCCATACACCTTTCATCTGTTGCTCCACACCTCTTTCCTATATCAGTTTCGTGTCGATGATGTGGGATTCATTATGGCCCTCCTTCGACGAGTCTATTCATTTCGACATCAACTCACTATCCAGGAATCAGGCTTAGGAACCAACCGTAGTACCTTGGTGCCTGCATGCCTCTATGGAAGGTTTTTTCATATTCAACAGTAGGTTTTCATCATTGGCCTTTGATCGAATAATCCCTCAAATATTCGACTTCAAAAACTCTTTATTCACATTCGTTGGGTTGTACTAGAGATACCTTGGGGATAATTGTAATCATTGGTGATTACCCTTGTACTTGTTAACGGCTTACATCATTGACTGGTAATCAAGTAGTCTCTGCCATGTTCGACCTCAACACCTTGTAAGCACATGGTCAGATTCGTATCGCTCCAGGATTGGGTAGAAGACCCTGGACGATATTGATGTTTCTCTCACATCTAGGTTGCGATGGATATTATTGAGTGGGTCCCCACATAGATATCATGTTGGTGACCTCGTTGATGTACTGTCACATAGGTCCACTATTGTATTGGTCGTGGCTGTGTCGTTATCTTGTCATGGATCTACGCTTGTTTTTAGTAGCCATGATTTGTCTCTAGTCTATATCATGTCAATTTTGTCATGGATCTGCAATGTATTGGTTGGCAGCCATGCTTTGAGTCAGTTGTTCTGATCATGGGTATCCCCGCATCAGTGTCATTTGACATATTGTTTATGTTTCCTTGCAGCTTCTCTCCAACCTTCTTTCTGCTATCTCTGCGGACTCATTTATTTGTAAAGTGTTTTAGCCATCAGTTTCTTCTAACCTCACACTTTAGGGGAGATATGTTATACCTCAAAGTCTCACTTTGAGTGCCATTTCATGTCTTCATGTCATATCACCATGCAGAACCTAATGGAGCTACCTCCTAACGAGTGTTGGACCTTACTCTTACCTTGATTCGTCCCCTCCTTGGCCTTCCTTGAAGTCCTTGGAGACAAATACAACTCACCTCAGTCGGATGCCAAATCCTAAGGTGAAAATGCCACCTCCTTGAGGATATTTTACTGATATTTTCACGCCCTGCTAGTGGTGCAAGGCATGAAAAATTCCCTATTTTTCGCACCCTGCATGGCCCTGCAGGGGCGCGAAAATTACACATTTTTCGCACCTTGCTCAATGCTTGGGGCACAGAAATTACCTTAACTAATATTTAGCTTGTAAAGTGGATCTTATCTTTGAGGATATTTTCTTTGCATTGGGGTTCCTCTCGAATCCTAACTCACCCTCCCTCTTTGGCCTGGTTCAACCCCTTGATCCACCATTCACTCACCTAGATCCACCTTCCTCTCTTAGTGGTTGGCCTCCCAAATCCTATAATAAGGAGGCCATCCATGAGCTAAAGGGAGAAATTTGGAGGCATCAAACCTATGGTCTTGGAGGTTTTGCAGAGATAGAAAGGAGGAAGGATTGGAAGGAGACACTACTTTTTGGACATCAAGGGTAACATTGTATTCATCTTCTTTGAGCTACCTTAATACAACTTGGCTTATTCTCCCATATTATGTTGCTTACTAGTTTAGATTCATGATATGCTTCACTAGAATTTAGATCCTAATCATTGTATTTGGTATTTGGATATATTGTGTTTTTCTTGCTCATGCAGGTTCACATCTTGGACATCAAGCTTGGAACTGGAGCTAGGATAACTGGTTGATCTAAGGTAAGTCATACCTTCTCTTCTCTCTCAATGCTTTGATATTCATACATTGAATTATATCTAGGATTTTAAGGTCCCACTTGTTACTTTGTTGTCTTAGATTAGACTTAGTTTAATCTATGAGTAAGTTTAACTATCCGTAGGATGAATTTGCTAGAACATTCTCTTTTCCATGACTCCACTTTGTAAATACATTGTCCATGTATCTCTTCCATTCATTTGGGGTTAGGGAGAAAGAGTTGAGGGCCTTTATTTCAAAGTGCTCCATGTATATATTTGCTACTAAGGGGGATAATGGTGATCCCATTGAAACCCCATGGGTCTACTCATATATCTTGCACTTATAGCTTAAATATGTTGATTTCAGACATAGTCTTACAAATCCCATGGTATCTATATCTGTGATACCTTTGATTACATCAATGGCCTCATATACCGGGATCTTGGTGTAGACAGACATAATATCAAAGCTAAATTGAATGTCTTCTTCCTTTAGTTCCAAGTTTTTTATCAAATGCACAAAAGAAAATGAGCCTTTGACATATGAGTATGTATTTCCTACCAAGGGGTGAAGCTTCTTCACCAATAATTTTGTGAGAAGGTACGTCAAAGATCCTATTGTATTAACTATTGGTATTAAGGTGACACCGTATTTATGAGTTTTAGGGGCACCATAAATCATTAGCATTATTGTGTTTCCTGGATTAATCTTATTTTTAATTACTTCATCAAGGGATGAGTATTTTATCTCTTTTGTTATTTATCACATAATCATATTCCCTAGGTCCTTTTTAAGCATGTTTGACTACCATACTCCACCACAATCAACAATTTTCAAAACATTTCAACCATGGTCAAACACAATGAACCATGGTTAGTCCTAGTCAACCATATCCAAACATGTTTAAACTTGGTCAAACATGTCCAACGATGATTGACCATGGTCAACCATCATTTGTCACCCATTTCTATCCATGGTCAAATAAGATCAAACTTAGGTAAGTAAGTCAATCATAGTAAACTATTACTCAATAAAGTCAACCATGTTTAACTAAAGTCAACCATGGTTCTCTAAAGTAAACCATGATTAACTAAAGTCAACCATGGTCACAGTCAACCATACTTAACTATGGTTTCACTAAGTTAATTATAATTTTTCACCCATGGCCAATGATGGTTAAACATGGACAACATTAGATAATTAAAGTCAACCATGTTTCACTAAAGTCAGTCACGGTTAACCAAATTCAACCATAATCAATCAAGGTTCACTAAAGTTAACTATGGTCTAATAATAGTCAATGATTTTATGTATGGCCAAACTTAGTCAACCATCATTGGACACCCATGGGATACCATGGTTAATAATGGTCAAACATGGCCAACCTTAGATAACCAAATGCAACCATGGTTAAAGAATAGTCAATTATGGAAAACTGAGTCGACTTAATCACCCATGTTCCAACCATAGTTAACTATGGTTAATTATGGTCAAACTTAGTCTAAGGATTATTCATGATTGTCAACCATAATCAAACATGGTCAATGACATAGAAGCATGGGAACACATAATCAAACATGGCCAACCATGGTCAATGTTAGTCCACCATAGTCAAACTTGATCAACCATGGTTGACCATGTTTAATTATATCCTAACCATAGTAAAAGATGGTTATCCTTGGTAAAACATAATAAACCACATCAAGCATTGTTTACCATACTCTACCATGATCCAACATTGTCAAACATAGCCAACCAATCTCAAACATAATCAACCATTATAAAATGAGGGTCAACCATATTCAACCAAATTTTACCATATCTAAACATGGTTAATCATGGCCAATGATGATTTACCATTGTCAACAATTGTCAAACATGGTCAACATTAGCTAACCAATGTCAACCATAATCGTATATATAGTTTAATATTATTGATATTGATAATTTAAATATCATAGATAGTTTAATATTATTGATATGGATAATTTAATTATAAAATATACTAATACTCCCTGTGAATGTCGTACATCAACTAGCACAACTACATTATTAATTTGGTTGATATACATCGATCAATGCCATTACTGAAATGATGGGAAATGGTATCAATCAACGTATTTCAACGACTTTAATAATGTGGTTGTGCTAGTCTATTATATGTAGTCTAAAGTATCCATATATTTTGTATAAACGTGCAATAAAATGTTTAGGCAATATTAAGTTCATAAAATAAATATGTTATTATTAAAAAATATCGATTTAACAAGTACATTAATAAGTAAATAACTTAGGTTCCTAAGTCAAGTAAGATGTTTCAATCCAAGGAGGTTAGGTCTATTATCATAGTAGAACATGAGTGACAACCATGGTTAAGAATATAAGGTGGGAAATCCCAATACATATATCAGAAATAGTGGGAATGTTACATCCCCGATGGCCTGAATGGCCCATCGTGACCACTAAGGATGATTTCATTCTGATACCAAGACATAACTATGTCTCTTTATTTGAGTATAATTACTATGTAGTAGTATGCACATATATTTTCTTTCTTTTTTCCGATGCACTACATGCATCATACTTTAGTCTATGCACAATACTGCACGTACTAACTTAACCTTGCTCAATTATGCACTTATCAATTTCTATATCATGTAGATACACTACGCGCAATAAGTTTGATCGTTGTGTGAACCACCGTACGACAGCCTTATCCAATGTGAATCAACCACTGCATGAGATGGCCACCGAGTGGCAACTTTAACTTCAAATTGCTGGTCACTAACTTACTACGGAGTTATCGTTTTATGAGTAATGGGACTTCATATATAAGATATACATCTATATGCAAGCATTTCATGGAGTGCAATATCATATATCCAACACTTAGATATCAATAATCATGATTATTACTAACTAAGAAATTCATATTCTCAATCACTACTTATAGCATGCATCTTCATCATTTCTCATCAACATTCATTCAAAGAAATGAAATAAGAACAATGAGAAATCATGTAAAGACTTATCTTCAATATAGCTTCTCCAAGCATTTAATAGCACAAGAGAAACATTCCACCCAATTGTAGGAACTATGTCTAGCATATACTATTTCTGCTAAGAGGCCACCCCCATGATGAGCCTGATTTTGTTAAGGAAAGGGGAACTATCCAATCTCACCCATAGTCAATAAGAACAAGTCCACAACCAATCCAAGGCATAGCTAGGTTAACAAGCTATCTAGAGTCCCATAGAGTCAATAGCAAGCCAAGCTAGCACACAAATGGGTTAACAAGATATCCAGGTAATAGAGAGGAATTGTTAAACTAGTGAACTCACCACATACTTGTAGGAACATCTATAAAACATATCCATTTTGAGGTCCATAATACCCACCCCACACAACACCAAGAAGGTACCCCTTCACTTCTCAACAGTTCCTCAGCAGCCACCTTCCTCTAGGTTCTATTCAATGTGTGCATATAAATACTACCCAAACCTGATTACCTACCAGGAGTTATCATCCCTCACTAGTCCCATTATCCAGTTCCATGATCCATACCACTCTAGTACTCATTACCACTCAATCAACTACATAGAGGTTTAGACAACTCAAGAAAGGGGACAAATAGTCAAATCTAGTTTACTATCAGCATTATAGACACCTCACACAGACTCAGCTAGCTTGAGGTCCACATTACTTTCCCCACACAACACCAAGAAGGTACCCCTTCACTACTCAACATTCCCTTAGGTGTCACCTTCCTCCAAGTGCTATTCACTATGTGTGTATAAATATCACCCAAACTCCATATCATCTTCCAAAAGGTTCCCTTTTCTAAGGCTTAAAAATCATCGTTGCACACAACCAACTTCCTTTTAGGGATTCACTCCAATCGTTGTCCAGCTAACCATGTAGGTTATAACATGACCAACATGAAACCATGTGCAATATGACATCAGCAACAAGGAGAAGAGATATTAGGCATGTGAAGGATACTAGAAAGGATTCATCAAGTCCAGGGTGTGCTTATGACAATTGGGCACGCTACAGAGGGTTCACAAGTCAACTTCTCCACAATTCAACATACTCAGGAAATCTTGGGAAAAATATTACAATCACAACATACAACACAAATTTAGGGTGCACGGGAACAAGTTTAATAGCTAAGACAATATGCAATCTACTCTGTACAGAGACTAGTGGGGAAAATACATAGTAATTATGCTCAGAGACTTCTTCTTTGATCTCCAGTCACGACCATGAACCAGATCTCAAAACCACTCTCATGCTAAAAAAAGGATAGAGATTCTGAAAACAAAGGTCGACTCCTCCAACAGAGTTGGTACCTCCAACCACAGAACCAAATCCTAGACATGAGAGGTCAAGTTACTTAGACCAAGGAATTGTTTGTGTTAACTTCCAACTTATAGATAATTTAAGGATGAATTCAACTCGACTGATAGGTTACCCAATAAGAAACCCCCATTCCTAGTTTTGTAGGTCGACTAACACAACAAAACTTAGACCCATTCCTTCCTTTCCCCAAGACAATAATTGTCTCAACTACTTCCCTCTTGGAAGCATTAAATGATTGGGTTGCATGAGTAAAATTGAAGCTAATGCCTCATAAGTCCTCTCTTACACACTTTCTTCTCATCTATTGGCTTCATGGATTAATACGTCCCTCCATAACCATAGTAAATTCATGCCCTGTGCTCTTGTTTCCTTGCACAATCAGTCATGGGTTTCTGTATTATTATCATGCACATGTACAACACATTACAATTCTATTGTGCTTGACCAATGCATGATTTTGTAACCATATTTACTTGTTGATATACATTTATATCTATATCTATATCTTTGAGATGTACATGGTAGGTCATTATCCTTGATATACTCACCATGTTCCTTACAATAATCAACCGTATATTAAATCATTTACATAGTGTATGCCAAGGGGTCAAAACTAGGGAGATTAGAGGGAAAGTGTAGAGCTAAGAAAGTAGAGAAAGACAATTGAAGATAACACTCTAGCATGAACAAGACATAGATCAAATATTATGACAAATAAGGAGGTTGAATGGGTCCATATGGTTCATAAACGAGGATTTGATAAGTCCCATCAAATAAGTAAAAAAAATGTAGGCTTAGTGAAGGAAGCAAGGATCCAAGAAAAGTGCATCATTTGTTGGAACAACAAATAAAATATCAAAGAGTTTATAGGTAGAATCCGAAAGTAAGGGACATAAGCCACATGATCCAAGGAAACCAACAGTAATAATATGAAGTTCCAAGGGATAGCCTTGGAGGAGGGGTCATAGTTTAGGGCTAGTCATAGAAAGACATGCAATCATAATACTAGTTGAAACTCATGAGAACGAAAGTAATAGAAATCAAGAAATATCAGGATACAAAATACCATGACAACTTGAAACTAGACATCAAGTAATCATAAATGGCATGGTGGGATTTACTACATTGTAAAGGAGATGTAAGATAACATAATTCAAAGAAAAAACAATAATATTCAATATATTTGGTTGTGTTGAGGCCCTTAGAACACCACAATCCCTAGTGCATGTGGACCTTCCAAAAATTTTAATCCTCACTAATTACATCTTACTATTTTTTGTAATATGACCTTTGGGTGTGATTAACGTTGTCTAATGATTTTCGGCTTGGCTGACTAACTCTATTACATAAAGTGGCCCGTAGGGGTGTAGCTCAACCGACGATTCGCTTGATATGAAGGAAATGTTGTAAATGGAGGTCATGATTTCAAATCACCCCGGCTTACCCATGCCCCACGCTCGGAGGCTGTGTGGGTGCACCTAGGCGTATAGTGGTAGTGGATGGGATTGGATCCCTGGGCCCCGTGTCACGCGAGTACCATCCCCTTCTCAGTTGTTGATTCCCCTAGTTACAAAAAAAAAAAACTCTATTACATAAAGTGCACATGAATTCAAGGGGTGCATTATTGAATGATTAAATGATGGTATTGACTATGATCTTAATGTATTTTCCTAAATAATTCTCAATAGCCATTTCCTCATGATGATGAGGACTGAACTCTCTAATTATCCTAATTTGTAAGGATAACTCATTATGTCATTGTCTACTACTTGGATCTTACTATTGAGTTGAACTCTTTTGAGTGATGATTGCAATGATCCTTGCTTGATACTGTTCGGATATCCACATCATCTTTTTCAGGATCTTGCATGCAATTAGGGTTTGCATGCAAATTCTAGGGTTTGCATGCACTTTGCATGCATCCCAGTCACCAGGTTGATGTCTCCAGCACCTTATCCACCTCTTTCTAGCACCCGGGAGCCACTTACTTGAGTTATTTAGCCCTCCTAGTCTGAAAGGCGCCCACTTCTCACCTACTGCCAGAGAAGGGCTCACTTTCTCACCTACCACTGCAGTTCCACTTCAGTTACATTCAGTTAGCTCTGATTCTCCCTGATTTGAGGCTAGTTTCACTCCCGACTGACTATTTCACTTCCGTTGGACCTCCAGATTGACTAGATGACTTGTTCTGACTTCAGTTAGCCTCCCATGCGCCCCCCACTGAGCCTCCTTCCCTTAATCAGTGCTACACACTTCAGTTACACTTGTTACACTCAGTTAGACTCAGATTGACACCTGGATGACTGGTTCTTGTGCATTGATGAGCACCACCGATTGATGATGAGGACTCCTAGTTGGATTCAAGCTACTCCATTCAGTGATTCAAATGGCCTACTTAGTCAATTCGAATTGCTCACTCACATAGTCAGATTGTATTGTAATTATTCACCCTTATTGGGATATTGAGCACTGCTGCATGTTTTGCACAGTTTAGCACCATATTTTCTATGTTCATCTGTTGTGATTGATTTACTTGTTCATTAGATCTGCTGTGACTAATTTTACATGGTATCAGATCCATTGCAGGGACAAGATCTCTTTTCTACAGGTGTTTTTACAAGAAGATTTGACTGAATTGCTCAAATTGCAAAAAGTTTTGGCATGAGATATCTCAAGGGCATTCGCTCCTGTGCATGCAAAGCTTAAAAATACTTCCAATACCACTCCAGAAGCTTGAGTTTCCACATAATTCCTAGATCTGATACATTGGACCCATTCAACATTGTTTGATCTCCAATCCCAGGTGTGATGCAACTCTAAAAGGGTGGATTGTTCGACCTTATTGTTCTTGGTTTATTGTGATTTGCAGGTTTATTGTCTCCATCAATTGCATTCGCTACATTGTGCATGCAAGCTCCTCTACAGCAATTGCATTCGCTACACTGTGCATCCAAGCTCCTTCTACATCAGTTTGACTCGCTCCTAGCAATGGAATACTCTTCTTCAAAGCCTATCCTCACCCCATTCAATTATTTTGATTGGAAAGATGATATGGAGATCATATTGCATTCAAAAGGTTACTACCGAGTCACTCTTGGTCTTGAATTGGAGCCAAACAATGTGTCAGATCGAACCAAACACTACAACAAGCTTGATGAAGCTTATGGTCTTCTTTGTCTCTCCATCTCCAAAGATCTTCACTTCCATCTTAGCGGATTGAAGACTCCAAAAGATATATGGGAGCAACTTGAAACACTATTTGGCAAGCAGGATGAGCTTAGGGCTTTTCAATTAGAGAATGAATTGATTGCCCTTAGTCCTGAGAATTTCGAGACCATCAATGAATTCTTCACAAAATTCAAGAACTTGAACTTGCAGTTGAAGAATAGTGGAGTTATCAAAGAGAATAAACAATTGATCCTCTCCATTCTAAGCAAGCTTGGTAAATATTATTCAGTATTTGTCTCTACTTTCAATTCCGGTCGACTAACTACCCCGAATTGGAAGATGCCTACCTTGAATGCCTTCATTGAGTCCGTCACAAAAGAGCATGACAAGTTGATTCAAATGGGGTCCATAAGCTCCAAATATTCAGCCCTATATGTTCAAGGACCCAAGATCTCGAATGGTAAAGGAAAGCAAAAGAAGGAGAAGCCCAAATTCGAGCCTCACAAGCAAAGAGACAAAGGCAAACAAACGGATGCACCATCCAGTTCGAAGTTCAAGCAAAAGGGAAAAGAAGGTAACCAAAAATCTAAATGTACTTATTGTAACCGTGGCTTTCATCCCGAAAGTTCATGTATGAAGAAGACTATAGATCAAATGGCCCTCCTTTTGGAAAAGAACAACATAACCCTTCCTGACGGTGCAAGGAAGAAGGATAGGAATGATGATCATGAAAGAGGACAAGCACTCATGGCAACTGTTTCGAAGCCCAATACTCTCTTGATAGATTCGGGTGCATCGAATCATATGGCTGCAAATATTGATTCTTTTTCTTCATTCGATCCAAACAGCTCCATCCCCATCCATTTGGGAGATGACTCAAAAATTTCTTCAAAGGGAAAAGGTACGATTCATGTAGATCATGGAAGCTTTCAGAATGTTCTCTATGTGCCTTCCTTGGCTTCAAATCCTCTTTCTGTGTATCAAATGACACACACTGGTGAACTGAAGCAAGTTACATTCATCCCTAATACAGTTGAAATTTCTGATATCAAAAGTGGAAGACTTGTTGCAGTCGGAAAGGCAAACCACACTGCAAAATGCTATGAGTTTTCACACTTTATTCCGCTTGCAAAGCCCACTGCTCTTTGCACACATGGTAATGAGGTTAGTAGGCTTTCGCATGAAAGATTTGGACATCTTAATTATAAGTATTTTCTGCTGTTATCAAACAAATCCATGGTAGATGGTCTTCCACAACTCCATTCCTCGAAGGGAATATGCACTGGTTGCATCATTGGGAAGCACCCCGAGCACAGATTCGACCGCGGAAAAGCTAGCAGAGCTTCTACTATTTTGGGGTTGATCCATTCTGATATCAGTGGTCCACTGCCCCATATGTCATTAAATGGTTCAAGGTATGTTTTGACATTTATTGATGATTTTTGCCGCTTTACATGGGTATTCTTTCTAAAAAACAAGTCAGAAGTGCTTGGAAAATTCAAGGATTTTAAAGCTTCTGTTGAGACCGCCACTGAGATCAAGATCAAAGCTCTTAGATCTGATAATGGTGGAGAATATATTAAGTCCGAGTTGCTGCAACTTTGTGCCCAAAGCGGAATTCAAATCCAACATACAGTTCCCTACACACCCCAGCAGAATGGTGTAGCGGAAAGGAAAAACTGGTCACTGAAAGAGATGGCTACATGCATGATTGAATCAAAAGGTTTGGCTGCAAATATTTGGGCTGAAGAAATCAATGTTGCTGCATACATACAGAACCGAGTTCCACATTCATCCGTGAAAGGTATGACTCCTTTCGAAGCATTCTTTGGTCACAAACCGGATGTGTCAAATTTGAGAGTTTTTGGCTCTACTGCATGGGCTAGAATTCCTTCTGAGAAGAGACGAGCTTTGGATTTACAAAGTACTGAGTGCATACTGATAGGATATGGGGAAGAATCAAAAGCATATAAACTCATGGATATCAGATCTAAAAATATATTCATAGAGCGCAATGTGCAATTTGAAGAACCGCTTCAAGAATTGCAACTAGTCGAGGAAAAGACTGTCGATTCACCGCCTTCACCAGAAGAAGATCCGTGCAGCGATAATGAAGGTATGAGTTCTGATATTTCTGATATTTCAGCAGCATATGATGATCATGACATATCAGGTTCGGAATCCGACCATTATGATACTCCTCAGTTACCAAAGGGCCCAAAACACTCTCCAATCTGCTGGTTCGAACCTTGGAAAACCTGCTGATCTGAGATGAACAAGAGCAGACTTTCAAAGAACAAGTATGGCACTATCTATTGCTGATCCATTACTTCCTGAGATTTTTTATTTGATGGCTGGTTCATATCCCACATCATACTATTCTTCCCACCGAGATCCGAGATGGCAAAGTGCCATGGATGAAGAGTACAGTTCTCTTCAAAAGAACAACACATGGGAGCTAGTTTCTCTTCCACCTGGAAGAAAATTAGTGAAGTGTAAATGGGTCTACCGTACTAAAGTTGCTGCTGATGGCACTATCAGCAAATACAAAGCAAGGTTGGTGGCAAAAGGTTTCTCCCAATTCCAAGGAGTGGACTACACTGAGACTTTTGCACCGGTTGCAAAGATGGATTCCATCCGCCTTGTTTTAGCCATTGCCGCATCCAAGAACTGGGAAGTGCACCACATGGATGTGAGGAGTGCATTTTTACATGGAGACCTTGCTGAAGAGGTATATATGCAGCAGCCAGAGGGTTATACATCAGATCCATCATTGGTTTGCAGATTGAAGAAATCTTTGTACGGGTTGAAACAAGCCCCAAGAGCTTGGTACGCAAAGATGGACT
The DNA here is from genome assembly GCA_027924585.1 of Larix kaempferi. Classification (NCBI taxonomy): domain Eukaryota; kingdom Viridiplantae; phylum Streptophyta; class Pinopsida; order Pinales; family Pinaceae; genus Larix; species Larix kaempferi. The sequence continues at coordinate 8,580,876 of BSBM01001329.1, forward strand.
CCTTCCTTCTTTCTCAGAATTTCCAAAGATGCAAATCTGATCCGAATGTGTATCTTCAGCGAGTTAAAGGTAATTTGTTGGTTATTGTACTTTATGTTGATGATCTTCTCATTACTGGTAGCACTCTTACTTCAATAAACAAGCTAAAAACTGCCTTAAATCTAGCTTTTGACATGAGCGATTTGGGCTTGCTGAGTCACTTTTTGGGCTTGGAGATAGCTCAAAATTTTGATGGGATCACTATATCTCAGCAAAAATATGCTTCTGACCTGTTATTGAAGTTTAATATGGCTGAATGTAAGGCAGCCCCATTCCCATTCCTCTCAGGAATTAGTCTTGAGGAGGGAGATTCTACACCACTTGCAGATTGCAGTATGTATCGACAGTTGATTGGTTCACTACTTTATTTGACACACTCAAGGCCTGATATCTCATATGCCATGAGTGTCGTGTCAAGATATATGCAGCAGCCACATGAGCTTCATTGGTGAGCAGCCAAGCGGATCTTGCAGTATGTGCAAGGTACGAGACAGTTTGGCATACATTATGCTGCAGATTCTAAGCTTGATTTCATTGGTTTTACTGATTCAGATTGGGCAGGTGATAGCATTGATTGGAAGTCCACTTCCGTTTATGTTTTCATGATTGGTCATGGTGCTATTTGCTGGTCCAGCAAAAAGCAAGCAGCCATTGCACTTTCTTCAGCAGAGGCAGAGTATCGAGGGGCAGTCAATGCCTGCATTTAGGCAGTTTGGTTGCAGGGTATTCTTTCCGAGTTTGGTTTTGGTGGCACTACTTCGACTGTCCTATTTTGTGACAATCAAAGTGCTATCAAGATCTCCACAGATCCAGTTCAGCGGCAGAGGACCAAACACATTGAGATTCATATGCATTACATTCGACAGTTGGTGCATGACCGCACCATCATTCTGCAATATTGCCCTACTGATGAGCAAATTGCAGACATCTTCACCAAGAGCTTCACTGAGAAGAAGTTTTGCTACCTCCGTTCACTGTTGGGGGTGATTTCCATCATGGTGGGGACAGACTGATTCATTATTATGCTTTAGCTTGAGGGGGGGCTTTTTTCCCACTGGGTTTTCCCTCTTTCCTCACTTAGTTTATTTTCAGCATTTTTTGGATTATTGTATTGGGGTGACCTTTGGTCTTAGTTACCAGGGCCCCACATTATTTTTTGCACATCATAGTCTAGCTTGAGGGGGGGTGTTCGGATATCCACATCATCTTTTTCAGGATCTTGCATGCAATTAGGGTTTGCATGCAAATTCTAGGGTTTGCGTGCACTTTGCATGCATCCCAGTCACCAGGTTGATGCCTCCAGCACCTTAGCCACCTCTTTCTAGCACTTGGGATCCACTTACTTCAGTTCTTTAGCCCTCCTAGTCTGAAAGGCTCCCACTTCTCACCTACTGCCAGAGAAGGGTGCACTTTCTCACCTACCATTGCAGTTCCACTTCAGTTACATTCAGTTAGCTCCGATTCTCCCTGATTTGAGGCTAGTTTCACTCCCGACTGACTGTTTCACTTCCGTTGGACCTCCAGATTGACTAGATGACTTGTTCTGACTTCAGTTAGCCTCCCATGCGCCCCCCACTGAGCCTCCTTCCCTTAATCAGTGCTACACACTTCAGTTACACTTGTTACACTCAGTTAGACTCAGATTGACACCTGGATGACTGGTTCTTGTGCATTGATGAGCACCACCGATTGATGATGAGGACTCCTAGTTGGATTCAAGCTACTCCATTCAGTGATTCGAATGTCCTACTTAGTCAATTCGAATTGCTCACTCACATAGTCAGATTGTATTGTAATTATTCACCCTTATTGGGATATTGAGCACTGTTGCATGTTTTGCACAGTTTTGCACCATATTTTCTATGTTCATCTGTTGTGATTGATTTACTTGTTCATTAGATCTACTGTGACTAATTTTATAGATACTTCAAATCACCTTTATTTCTTTTAAATGAGGTTGGAGTAGCTAGATAAAAAATTTCCTCCACTAGCATGCATTTTCAATTTTGAAAATAAATCACATACAATCGTCATAACTTTATCTTTATTTGAATGGATTTGAGTCAACACACAATATTCAATATATATAGCAAGGTCAATTTGATATACTAATTTTTTGAACATAGTTTGAGATAACAACATTAATGATTGATGTGTAGCATGAAAGCGGAGAAGGAAACGAAACAACATTAATAGCATTGGCCTTGATGGTGCAACAGAATGTCGTAATAACGAGATGTGTCAAAATTCAATATGTATGTGAAATAAATTCAATGAAGTGAGCCTTATAGTTGATTTTGAGTACATCATAATCGTGTTATTGGAGTGTTTTATATTTTTTTGATACAAGAAATGGTCCCCTCATGAATGTCATGTGTTCACTTTGTGAAAGGGCCCAATATACTTCCTTCCATTTGGTATGGGAAACCCTCTAGATTATGGATCTATTGTCATTGATGGTTTTATTATTTTTAATATAAGATGGAGAAATCAATGTGTAAACATGAAATGTGGTTTCCCTAAAACAAATATAAAGATCTGATCTAAATTGAAGTACAAGTAGATAACGAGTTGACAAAAAGGAATACAAGCATTAGGCAAGAACAAATCCATTGAAATAGAGATTGCATAAATTCTCATTATAAATCATAGTATATTGAAGTGATCCCATAATTAATACTGAAACCCACTGATTCATATTGATTTCAAAGAAAAAAAAACAATATAGAAATAATAGAAACCAAATACATAAGATAAATCTACCATGTAAAGAAGTATTAATTCTCATATCTTTTATATGTCACCATGAACAACAAGAAAAATCTACAATAATTTCATAGATGAATATAAACTCCAAAAAAAATGACAAACAAGAATCTTTTGTAACATCAAAGATTGTTGGTGGCTCTTGGCCTTCAAACTTCATCTAAATTTTGAAAAACTCCTTTAAGGCTCTTCATCTTCTCCTAAATATTTGTCCTTTTTTGGTAAGTACATTAATTAAATCTAAATTTACATAAGTTTATTCCTCATGAAGATTTTCTCTTTCAATTTTTATTTTTATCTTATGAATTTTCAATGGGAACAAAGGATGATGTATTAGTAATGACAATTACTTGCTTAGAAAAGGTGTGATTGGTAATAAAAACAAATTGTCATTTTTACAATCAATGTCAAACACAGATTCTCTAATAGATATTTTTTGTATGCATAAGCTCCTTCTTGTGACATCAATACACAAATTTGTCTCTTTAGTCCTTTTATTTTACTCCTTTGGCTAATTCTTACCCAACATAGTCCAAGCTAAAATATTAATTGTTTAGTATGATTACATGTGGATTACATAATCAATATACCTTGATCATTAGGGATCTACTTGATTGTATATACTATTTTTAAATACAATAATTTAATGTGAAATTATTAATATATCCAAGTAGCATTCTTGATTTCATAAAGATTCGATTTTTCCTATCGATGATGGTCAAATGTATTGCTATTATGTATATCGATTGTATGGTCATCAATATTTTTTTCTCAACAATTTTAAGGCACATAGACAAAGGAATGCATTAATATTCAAGTTTTCATCCTTGTTGAACTTCCCATTTGTAAATTGCAATGGAAAGTTAACAAAAAATCCATTTGAATTTAAAATAGGCATGATGGATTGTCATCAAGGCCATTTAAAATACTTGAAATGATATTTTAGAGAGGCTAGATGGTAAACCCATTGGGAACTTTCTACATATGTCATTCAGCCTAAATGAAAGATTCCATTTGAATATTTAAATCCATCTGATGAACTATTAGGGGGTATAAAAAAAATCCTTTGAAGGACTCTAGATAGACCATCGAGGATTTCTAAAATAATTGGAGTTCAAAATTTGAAAGTGGCTCTATGAACCATCAGGACATTCTAAAATATGTCTCGTACAAGTGTAAAAAATTCACTCTGTGAATTATTAGGGATGCTTGAATGAAGGTAGTGTTTTAAGTTTCAAAGTGGGTCAATATACCATCAGGGAAATTCGATAGAAACGAACTTTGAAGGAACCCTAATGACATTTCAAGGGAGTTTTAAATATCGACTCATTTGAAAGTTATCCATAGACCAATTTGATGTGTTAGGGACATTTGAAGGACACGTCTTCTGAATACACCCAATGAACTATTAAGGAGCTTCGAAAGAAGAAATGTGAAAGAATACCATTGAACCATTGGTCCAATTGAAATATCTTTGAGGATGGATCAATGAGCTATTGGGTACACTTCAAAGTTGGAGGCATTTTAAGTTTAGAATATTCCCAATGAACCATTGTTCCTTCTTGAGATGGAATTTTCAAAAATGTCCAATGAGGTGTTGATCAATTTTAAGAGATGCATAATATGTAGTTAAAAAATGGGCTAGTAAAATATTGGGCCATCGTGAAAATGCTTTTTTACAATGATGGATGTAGCCTAATGAGTGCATGCCACTCAGTAACATACCAAACACCCTCTCTAGCCTTATTTAGGGCATAAGGTACATTTTTAATATTTTTCTATAAACTTAAAACTTCATGGTTTATTAATACATTTACATTTGAATGAGGCCTTTGTGGAGTGTCGTGAATACCACATCAAACACCCCTTTTCAAACTCCATCACCCTTATAAAATATTTCCCCTTTCAAAAACCCCACTGAGTGGTAAATCCATTAGACCCTTTTGAATGATTGTCCCAATGGACATTGGGATTTCTTGACAGATGAATCACTCAAACACATCATATAAACCATAGTTTCACTTCAAAAGATCCCTTATTTTGAACATGTATGATAGGACATCGGGTCATTTAAAAAAAAATTGATTCAAACTAGCCCATTAGGTCATCATGCTAAATTCATAAATACATATTTTGAACTTTCCTGATAGACCATTGGGACCTTCACATATACTTCATTCAAACTCACACTTTAGGCCATCAAGCTAAATTTGAAAATAAATATTTTGAACTCGCTTGATATGTCATTGATCCAATTTGAGAATACTTCTTTTGAACTAGCCCAATATGCCATCTAGCAGAATTCAAAATTACATCTTTCAAACTGGCTTGATAACCATATTTCCCTTTTGAAAATACTTCTTTCAAATTTGCTTGATATGCCATCGCGATGAATTCAAAAATACATCTTTGAAAAGTGCCTAATGGCTTTGTAAATATGTCATCAGGGCCCCTAATCAAATATGTCATTGGGATGAAATGAAAGATGTCATTTGAATATTTAAATATAGTCTAATGAACTATCAAGGGGTTTCGAAAGAACTCTTTTGAAGGACTCTTAGTAGACCACCAAGTATTTTTGAAAGAAGTGATGCTTGAAATTTGAAAGTGGCTCAATGAACCATTGAGCCATTCTTAAAGAAGTCTCACTCAAATGTTCAAATGGATCGATACACCATCTAGTACATTAAAACAAAAGAAATTTCAAAGGACCTATAATGAATTATTAGGGAAATTTGAATGATATACGTGTTCCAAAGATAGCCACGACTCTATGTGGTGCATTGGGTCAAATTAAAATATGAACTTTCAAATATGCTTGATGAACTATAGAGAAGCTTCTTGATATAAGATATTTAAAAGGATCCCAATGAATTGTTAGTCCAAATTGAAACAAAATCATTGAGGGTGGCCCAATGAACTATTGGGCGCTCTTGAAAGTTGGTTTCGTTTTAAATTTTTAGAATATGCTCAATGAACTGTCGGGAAATTTTTTAAGGTGTCGAATATGAAGTTTTAAAATAGTTCAATAAATCGTTGAGCCATATTAAAGGATGTGTTTGTTGGAAATATGGTTGTAGGCCAATGTGTGCATCAAGCCCATCTGAAAGATGAAAATAAAAGGGGACTCGATAAACTATTGACTGGATTTGTAATATCAAAGTGTCCAAATGTTTAAAAGACAATCAATGAATTATTGGAGACCTTCAAAACAAGATCTTTGAAATGTTTTTGATGATATATCAAGGATATTTGAAAAAAATCTTTGAAAACATCCTAATAAACTATCATGGATATTAAAAATGTGGTATTCAAAAAGAGCTCTATAGGTTGTCGAGGCATTTGGAAAAATGTTCTTTATTAAAAAATGTAATGAAACCCCATTAAAGTAGTGGAGAGACTTCAAAGGATGTCTCAATTAATAATTTCCAAAGGAGATAGATGAATTCAATGGTAAGAATATTGATGAGATATGGATATCAAAACTTCAAATTCAAAGTTGTTTTTTCCACCCATATTTCAACATAAATATTTAAGTACAAACATTGGAATATAAGGAACATCATCAAAATCCATTTAGCATGAATTTAATTTTCTCGGAGAAAACCCTAAAGGGAAGATGAATGAGCTTGGACTAAATATCTTAGGAAAATATCAAGCAAATCATTATTCATCAAATATGGAAAAATTTGAATCCCATCAACATTCAAAACTTTCAATTAAACATCATCAAAAATGTTAAGCTAGAGGAACGAATTGGATAGAAAAAAGTGGGTCTGTAAGTTTGACAACTTGGGGCTAGTTTAGGCCTCAACATATTGTTATGGAAATAAGATGCCAACTTAAACCAAATTGCATGTTGATACACACATAAGGGATGAGGTTGATCTTAACAATGATCCAATTGACACAACTTGATTGACATATTTGAAAGGAGAGCATATATATTGCTAAAATTCATTGAATTCAATTAGCTACAGTGTATATAGGGATGAATGAAATCTTATGCAATGTGATGGTATCCCAAATATATTTAAAATAATATTTGTTTAATGTTTTTCTTAGAAATCTAAATGGATTGTAAAAACCATCCAATGAGAGGTAGCCAAAATAGGTGTCATAGAATTCCATACTTGATGATCCCTTCTTGGAATGGTATTAACATTAAATACCTAATATTATTTAGTCAACATAGCATAATTATTTGGCATGAAGTTGAAGCATAAGAACACCAACACATTTCATTTTTACAAGATAAATAAGTTATTATACATAATTAAAATGACTTATATGTAGCCAAAATTACAACTATATCATTGTCCTCCATGCTCCAATATCTCTATTATACATGCTGGTATACAATGTACAAAATATGACTACATTAATTGCTCATAGTTGTAACATAGTTCATAAGTTTTCAAGTCATCAGGGATTAGCTCATGTTTATAGAACCCTTAAGCATATTGTAAGAATGGTATAGGAGCAACATAATTGAACTTTTCAAACAAAACAAAAGATACAAAACAATATTCTACCATCTCACCATGCTGATATTTTCATAACTTTATATGACAAAAAAAGGACCCTATCCTTGAAACTATTTTATGAAAACACCCATTCCATAAATACATTCAATATTTGGTTAGAAAAATTTAAAGGATAGTATACAACATTGAAAACATCAGTACATGAATTAGTCATAGTGGTAATATATTTCATAATTCTTCAAACCATTAGAGCTTAGCTCGTGCTTATACAATTCCTATGTGGTTATCTTGTAGGAGTGGCAAAGCAATAGTAGTAATGAGATATGGGATATTTTGACCCTAAATACCAAAGAGTGTTATATAATAACTTACCACGTTGACTTTTTTTTTACCCTATAGAAAATGCTAAAGAGTGTTATAACGACTTGCCATGTATGGCCTCAAATTCATGGAGGTTGTTGTTGTTGGAATTGACCCATTGATACAAATCCAATAGAGTAGTCGACCCATTGAGCATACTCACAGTTCTCTTGCTTGCCTAAAAACCATTTCGAGGCACTTGACCTAAATGAAATCAAGGGCATAAAATGCAAACCATGCATAAAAAAGACATGTGTTGGGAGTTGCATCGCATTTATTTAAATGGATCCATCCTCCCTATGTAGTCACCAAGGTCGAACATGTGTTGTCTTGAGTTTTGACCCCTAGATCCAAATTCAATGAGTCTTTTACATTGAGTCAAATTGCGTCATGCAAATTAGAGTTTTCTTTACACATGTACGGCCTCAAAGTCATGGAGGAGGGCATTGTTGGAACTATCATATTGTTACAAATCTAAAGGAGCAAGTGGTTAATTGAACTAATTCACATTTCTTGAGTTGTTAGGAGTTGTAGCTGTCTTGCTTAGATAATTTAAAGATGCTTGACCTAAATGCAATTGAGGGCACAAATTTCAAATTGTGCATGAGAAATATGTGCCATCATTTACAACACATATTTTCATAGGGCCATCCTCCTCATGGTTGAAAGCACATCTCTCCAATTTTGACCCTCATATCCAAGCTTATGTCTTTTACATTAAGCCAAACTACCTTGTCCCAATTAGAGAGTTTTCTTCACACTTGTATGGCCTCAAATTTAAAAAGGAGGGCATCATTGACACTTTCCCATTGACATAAATATAATGAAGTAGGCGGCTTTGTCAAACTAATTGAATGTTGTGAGCTGTAATTTGCTTACCCATACCCATACCATTTCAGAGACCATTCTAGAAGCGCTTAACCAAAGCACAACAACAAACACAAAATCCAAACCATGGATAACAAAACATATTGTTAATTACAACGTGTTTGATTCAATGGTATGCTCAACAATATCATATAACTATACACTATGAACATTTTTTCCGAGATTATTAAACAACACACTCATGTCCACACATCATTCACCTAACTTAATGTAAATATGGGCAACCGTGGAATTACCATACTCCGTCGTTGTCGTACATTTATACCATTTGGTGGCATTACTAGCCAATACTATTTCTCCTACCATCTCCCATCATGAGATATGGATAGGCCTTATCCTTCAAACTCGTGTCATGTATATCCTTTTCCTTTTTTCATGCACGCAAGTTGTATTTATAGTATGTGGTTATGCATAATGGATGAAACATTTTTTAAGATTAAGATACGTTAGAGTTTAAGGCGGATGACAAAGATGAGTAATCAATAATGGTATCGAAGGACGATGTATAAAGGTCGCCATGTGTGAGTAGAGGAGTACGTTTCTTTTGTTTTCAACAAAAAAAAAAAAAAATTATTGCTATTCCTTGAATCAAATAGTATAAAGATTTTCACCTTTTTTCAAAAAGGTATATTCAACAAGATCAAGACATTTGTCTTAAAGACCGCCAACTATCAACATCAAAAGATTGTCCATGCTAGACTATATACAACTGAAAATACAATGACATTACAAAAAGTATGCAGATCCACAGAAAACCTTGACTTAACCTTTCTAAAAGAAAAGGACTTCACCACTTTCGAGCATGCTGGAATCCATCCATTCCTCTCAAAACAGTAATCCTTCAGTGCCCAATAAAGCTTGCTTTGATAAATCATCAGCCTGCCCATTGTGTTCACGGAAAATGTGAGAAAATGAGATGTGTTCCTGCAAATCGATCTCCTCTCTAGCATGCCTACACCAGTGGGAGAGTGCAATAACATTTAAATCAAATTCTTTAGCTGCCCATTTGATAGTAACACGCGAATCTCCATAAACCTTAATATTAACCAGCCCAAAGATGTTGGCACATTTCAGAATACACCACAGAGCTAAAAGCTCTGCTTTCATATTACTACCATTTCCACAGTTGAGACGAAGTGTATAAAAATGTCCCTCATTCAGATAAATAACACCACCACCAGCACAAAATCCGTTCTGAGCAGCCCCATCAAAGAAAAGTATGGGCTGATTAACAACAAAGGTAAACTGACCAATCCTTCTCTCCTCCGCTAATATGATATTAGCAGAATAATGTTGTGTTAAATTTAAGGCAATAAATCCACATGTCACAACATCAGGCACTTTATCTTGAAAGGTAATCAAATTCCGGAAGTACCAAAGTGCCCAAGATATAAGAATAGGAACCTGTAATGTCTCTTTGGAAGAATGAGACCAAATCAACAAAGCCTCACCAAAATCAACATTTTCCCATACCTTTGTGATTGCCAACTTCGAACAACAGAAGTCTCAGACTTTTTTACCAAAGGAGCAAAAAACAAACAGATGATTGATAGATTCAGAATTCTCCTTGCATAAGATACACCAATTTGGACCACACCAACCACGCTTTGTGAGATTGTCCCAAGTTTTCAAAGATCCCTGTAAGGCATGCCATAAAAAACACTTGTGCTTTAAAGCAAGATTCCACTTCCAAATCTTTTTATACCACCAGTGTTGTGGAAAGATATACTTCTCCTGCATAATTCTGTCATATGTTGTTTTTGCTGTGACTTTTCCAGATTTTTCATTCCCAATCCACATCATCCTATCATCTTGATCTGATAAAGAAACACCAGCCGAACCAAGAGCACTAACATAGGTATCCCAAGAGATTGCATCCTCACCAACCAACCCCAAATCAAAGGATTTTAACCAATATGTCTGACCATATAAATTCCTGATACTTTCTAAGGAAGATAGACCATATGTTTTTAAATAATCCAGTATCTTATTTGAGAGACAAACAGGTCCATCAATACCCAAAATATTATCTATTCCAACCCTGATGGCTTTACCATTACCCACTTGCCACTTCAAGTCGCCAATGATCCAGCCTGAAACCTTAAGCAGTCCACGCCATAAAGGAGAGCAACCAGGACTCGAAGGCATATTCATTCTGATCCATTCAACCAAATTCGAATTAATATATTTCACAAAGGAAATCTTGGACCAAGGATTATGATTAAAGAGGCACCTCCAAAGGCTTTTAGCTCTGAGAGCCACACTGAAGGATTTTAAATCCTTAATTCCCCAACCACCATAACATTTAGGCCTGGAGACTGATTCCCACCCAGTCATAACCAAAGAGGCCCCGTCTAAGCCGCCAATCCACAAGAAATTGAAAATCAATTTTCTGATAACATTTATTATGTATACAGGGATCTCGAGAAGAGACAACCAATATACAGGAATCCCCAGCAGAACTGCCTTGATCAGAGTAAGTCTACCTCCCACAGAGAGCAATCTATATGCCCAGTGAGAGATCCGAGCCTCAACTTTCTGAACTAGCCACCACCAATCCTTGATCTGATAGTTGTTGGGTCTCAAGAAAAAACCCAAATATTTGAGCCCTTCATCTAATGGGTGACAGTTATAAAGCATAATAGTAGCAATTTCCTTTCTTTCATCAGAATCCACATTATGAAAATAGAAGCTTGACTTTGAAGAACTTACCTTCATCCCAGAAACACGACAGAAGCAATTCAATATATTCCTGAAGACCCCCCACTCAACAACAGTAGCCAAGCCATCCAGCAACACATCATCCACAAAAAGTAGATGAGATATAACACAATCAATCCCTAGTTCAATGCCCTTGAGTAAGCCATCCTACTTTGCAAAGTTTAGCATTCTGCTAAGAGCATCGACAATCAAAAGGAATAATAAAGGGGATAAAGGACATCCTTGCCAGATTCCCCTCGAACACTGAAAAAAAGATGAAGGCGAACCGTTAATCAAGATAGCAATGCTAGCCGAAGAGACACAAGACATGATCCAATTTAGGACAAGAGGGGGAACCCCAATTTGGATCAATATAAGCCTTAAGAAATTCCAATTCACCCGATCATATGCCTTTTCCAAGTCTAATTTAAGCAACATAGCACTGAGTCTACGACTTTTTATGGAGTGAAGAAGTTCCTGTGATGCCCCAATGGCATCATGAATCTGTCGATTATGCAGAAAGCCAAACTGTTCTGCAGTGATATGATCTGAGAGAGCCGATTTAATTCTTTGTGCAATAATTTTAGATACTAACTTGTAAGCCAAATTGCAAAGGGAAATAGGCCTATGATCTCCAAAATTTCCAGGGTTACCCTTCTTAGGAATCAGCGTAACAAATGAAGAATTTAAAGCACCAGAAGTGAAACCCTGCAACCTTGTATATTCCACCATACGCAAAATCTCAGGCCCCATAATCTCAAAGAAATGTGTATAAATCTCCACAGGCCACCCATCGGGGCCAGGGCTTTTCTCACAAGCAAAAAGTTGCAGAGTATTCTCCACCTCCTCAAGAGTAACCTCCCTTCCGAGAGCAACTGCATCATCATCATTGAAGAACCGGGGGAAGAGTTCTGCAATTTTAATCTGTTCCATCAGATCACAATTACCTTCATCTTTGTAAATATTCCCAAAATGTTTAACAGCTTCCACTTTCAATGCATCACCTCCCGAGCAAATGTTACCATCAGCATCAAACAATTCCCAAATTGAATTCAGATTTTGACAAGCCGAAGCAAAGGAATGGAAAAACTTGGTGTTTTGATCACCATGTTTAATCCACAAGGCCCTACTTTTTAACCTCCATTCCATCTCCTCCTGAAGAAGAATATCTTCTCTTTTCTTCTCAAACAGCTTAACCACTTCAAAATCTTCCTTTCTCAGCTCTCCCTCAAAATTTTCCTTATTAATCTTTTGAATTTCATCTTCGAGAATAGCTAGATCTCTCTTATCATCTTCCTTCCTCTGCTTGACCCAGCCAATCACTACTCTCTTTATACTTCGCATTTTGTTACAGAAAATGTCTAATGGATTATCTCCTTCAACATCAGCAGAAGTCCAAAATCCTTTCACCATTTTGTAAAAATCTTTCTCCAACAGCCAGGAATGGTTAAATTTGAAAGGAACATTTGTTTTCACCCCATAATCATCAAACTGAAAAAAGATAGGCCAATGATCAGAAACTTTATGTCCATGGATCCAGGAACGATATCTTTGAAATTTTTCCAACAATGAAGCCTTAACCAAGAAACGATCAAGATGCTTATGAACACCATCAACACCCCCTCTACCGTTACTCCAGGAAGGGCATACTTTAGAAGGCTCAACATCAATTAACTCATAGTCCAACAATAATTTACTGAAAAAATCCGCCATGGGATCCAGTCTGGCTTTTTTCCCCCAAATTTCCGAAGGTGACTTTGTAAAATTTAAGTCACCTGTGAAAATAAGACTTTCATCATTCAATAGTCCAGAACCGGAAAGTGATTCCCAAAAGAACTGCCTGTTCGAATAAGGAGCATAGCAGTTGAAAACCGATAAACAAAGGTTCAGGCCAACACAATAACCCTTCAAAAGAATCCCCCACGCAGACCTGAAAGCTTTGAATGTAAATAACTGTGGATTCCATGCAACAACCAAACCCCCGGAAAGACCAGAAGCATCCACAGTAGAGATCTCCCAAAAAAGGAAAAATATTTCCAATTTTTGAAACAGTATCAGAACCAGAACACATAGTTTCTTGAATTAAAACAATGCCAGGCCTAGTAGCAAGAAAAAGGTTGGATAGGGCCCTAGCCCTCAAAACCCCACCCAACCCACGTACATTCAGGGAGATTAAAGACATTAAGAAATATCCACAATGGGCTTCTGTGCTCTAAGACCCAAAACATTATCACCCTCAAACCCACATTCACCATCACATGATCCTCCAAACTGCAAAGGCCCTGGATTAGGCACTTTATTCTTTTTCTTCCCCTTTCTAATAGTCACATTCTGGAATTTAGGAGGAATAGACAGCACATGGAATCCCGTGAAGGGTTTTTTGAATAAATATCAATAGAGACCAATTCACACTCCCCCCTGGATCCACTATCCTCCAAGCAAGCAGATACCACAACATCCACATGTTTATCAGAAAGGTTGACAGCCGACTCGCATACAAGTAGAGCTAGAGAAGAAATAAAAGAAGAGTCCGAAACAATCTGGGCTTCCCCACAAAAAGGAACATCCGAAGAAGTGCTAGGGCGCAAATTAAGAGGGCAAGAATCAACCCCTGAGACAGGAACGGGACAACAACCAACCAAATCTGGCCCAGGAACAGTCACAGGTTTGGACAAACCATGCCTCAACTGTACAACCCCCAATGAAATCCTCCTATCTAAATCCACCTCTTTGTCTGAAATAAAATCTAACTCTTCTTTAGAAAGCTCAGAATAAGCAGATTCCAGAGGAACTTTCAACTTACCAGTAACTGGAGTCTTCGGGGAAGCCATCTTCGGGAGAGCCGAAGCAAAATGTGGAGAGTTCAATGAATCCCGACGACTCGAATCCTTCGGGCACGACAGATGCTTAGGGCATCTTGCTTGAATGTGCCCTACCTCCCGACAATGAAAATAGCGAAACGGAATCCTATAGAAATCCAACAGCTAAGTCCAGCTACGATTGCCCCAGACAATCTCAATAGCAGCCGGCAAGCCCAACCTCAAATCTATTTCCACTAAAACCTTCGCATAGCGTCTATCAATTCCAAAGATAGAGTTTTTGTCTACCCTGATGCACTTACCTACCGAATTTTCCATCCCAGCCACAGTGTCCTCCGTCCAAATTTCAATTGGGAGACCGGGGACAATCATCCACAGATGGCGAATACCCTGACGCTCATGTATAGGGTCAAAAGCTACGTGCCAACGCTTAAGATTCAGAGAGCCATCCTTAAACAACCAGGTCCCCTCAAGAATCTGCGCCAAAGCCTCCGCAGTGGGGAAAATAAACAGTATCCACTTATTTACCAGCAAATTTATCCTCGGTGTATTACCCACAAGAGGCGTCCAATTGTTATTGACCCATTCAACAATTTCCGCCTTCGAACCAGATGCATACTCCAATCTCCCAACCAAAGCTCCGTCCGCCAACATTTCGACCCTCTCCAAGTTTGCAGCAGCAGGTATTACAAAGCTCTCCACCTTCTCTCGGGCCTTGAGATTCTTAGCCCTCCACCTGCATTTTGCTTTGGCACCAGATAAGTTAGGGTTTCTCCCATACCCACGAGCAGAGGGGGAAAGTTCAGCAGGGCAAACACCAGACTCAAACCCGAGGGAATGACAAGAATGGGGAAAAGCCCCACCCTCGTGCGAATTCATGTCCCGGCCACCGGACCAGCCGGTGAATCAGCCACCTGTCCTAGGCAGAAGGACAACGTTGACACCTCCCACAAAATGAACCAGCTAGCCCTACAATCCCGTACACTCCCTAGGGGCCAGAAATCGGTGACGACCCTAGCACACGCGAACGAATCCATAACTGCCCCCTCACGTCCAAAACCAAAAGATTTTTGCAGGCCCTTCCTGCGAAACCCTAGTAGAAACCACCATCGCGCTCAGCACGTTTCTTTTCTATATTATCTTTTGTTTTTTTATTATTATTTGTTTATTTTAATCCAGATATATTTAAGCATAAGATATGATTATTATGTTTCTCAACGTAATTAATTAGTTTAATGTATATCATCCACCACTTTATAATGAATGTTTATGTTATATCATCCACCACTTTATTTTTATTTTTTATTTGTGATTGTGCTAATTTAATTTATTTTAAATTTTTATATAAATACAACACAATACTATGATAAGTGATCATTGACGCCACATTGTCACCTACTTCTGTTGACGGGTGAGTTCGATAACTGGATTTCAAATTCCAACTCTGATTCAGCCTCTCTTCGCTTTCATACTCAGCTATAATGCAATGAGATATGAACATTATTATTATCTGACAATAGTTCTGACAAACATAACATTATGCAGCGGCCTTTAAAAATGGCTTCCAGCTATTACTTTATTCGCCGCGTCTTCCCCACTGCGCGTATAGTGGGGGTGGTTGATCTTTCAGGACTGTGCAGTGTCACCAAAGTCGCGTTATGTAGGACAAAGATAGTCGTTCTGCATGACCCCTCTTAAAATGGCTTCCAGCTATATTGATCACTCTGGTCACCGAGTCTCTCCCATTACGCGTAGACTGGGGTCCTCGCCTTTGGAATGTTCTATCGACAGTCAGAAAATTCAATCTCACTTACGTTAATGAAAATTAGTTTTCTATAATGAATACACCTGCACGTTGTCCTCAGCTGCTCTACCTTAGTTTACAACTTGATATTAGTCCCTGTTTTATGGACTTATTGTATATGGTGTGATCTCGGGATCCGTTTCTCCATCTGGAGGGATTCTTGACTATTATTGTGGACATATGGTGCTATTTCTGGACTATACTGTTATTATGGGTGACTCATCTGATTATGTCTGGCAAGTCCATGTTACTGGATTTGTGAGCAGACATGTATGTTTCTGACAGCTGGTATTATTTACTATTTCGTATATTAATAGTAAGTTATATTTTTCTGTGAAAAAAAAAGTTTACAACTTTAGATTCTTCCTCAACAGTCGGCACTCTGCAGCAACACTAGCATAAATTATATTGGTAACGGGAAACTAATTTGATTATCATAGTCTACCTCACGTGGAACATAGCTCCATTCAAATCTACGAGGTGGGTGAAGGAAGATTCAGAGGAAACTGGATTCTTGAAAAATTATTACAAAGACTTTTAACACCGTAGAATGCTGACTTTTATACACGTCACTGCCAAATAAAATAAATGCCAACGAGAACTAGTTATATAGATACTCACCTTGCTCTATCTATATAAATAGATCAGCAGGCCTAGTTTCAAGTAAACCGAAACGCAACAATGGAAGATAATCCTCCAATGGCGCTCTTCATTGTGGCGTTGTTTTGCTTAATAGCCTCACCACTGCTGCCTTCTGTTCAGGCAAACTTCTACTCCTACAAGTCTCCACCTCCTCCACACCCATCTTATCACTACAATTCTCCGCCACCACCGTCTCCTTCTCCTCCCCCTCCATATCACTACAACTCTCCGCCACCACCATCCCATTCACCTCCTCCTCCTCCCTATCACTACAAGTCCCCACCGCCTCCATCCTCATCCCCTCCACCTCCCTATCATTACAGCTCTCCGCCACCACCATCGCCATCTCCTCCTCCCTCGTATCACTACAAGTTTCCACCACCACCATCTCCATCTCCTCCCCCTCCCTATCTTTACAGCTCTCCGCCACCACCATCCCCATCGCCTCCTCCTCCATACTACTACAAATCTCCGCCACCGCCTTCCCCATCTCCTCCTCCTCCTTATCACTACAAGTCTCCCCCGTATAAGTACAAATCCCCGCCACCACCATCCCCATCTCCTCCTCCTCCTTATCACTACAAGTCTCCCCCTCCACCATCCCTATCGCCTCCTCCCCCATATCACTACAGCTCTCCGCCACCGCCATCCCCATCTCCTCCACCCCCATACTACTACAAATCACCTCCCCCGCCATCTCCTTCTTCTCCGCCACCTTACTATTACAAGTCACCACCCCCGCCATCTCCATCTCATCCCTACCCTTACTACTACAAATCTCCACCGCCGCCATCCCCATCTCCTCCTCCTCCTCCGTATCACTATAAGTCTCCACCCCCTCCATCCCCATCTCCTCCTCCCCCGTATTACTACAAATCCCCTCCCCCTCCATCTCCGTCCCCTCCACCACCCTATTATTACAAGTCTCCTCCGCCACCATCACCCTCTCCTCCACCACCATACTTCTACAAATCGCCTCCCCCACCATCACCATCCCCTCCTCCTCCGTACCACTACAAGTCTCCTCCCCCACCATCCCCCTCCACTCCACCTCCCTACTACTACAAGTCTCCCCCACCACCATCCCCGTCCCCTCCACCGCCGTATTACTACAAGTCTCCACCACCGCCTCCCTACCGTTAGAAATACACTTGTGCACCACTCATGATCATGAATATGAGGTAACGAGTACTGTTTTCTGGCAGTTACATTTGCTTTCCTTGCTGCAATTCCTTATTTCAAATGTAGGATCATTATTCTACTCTCGTTTTGTCTACATTTTTGCAAATTACATTTTGCATCGCAGGCATGGGAAAGACTGATGATGCAGTAGAAGATCGTGTGTTTGTCAAGATGCAACATCCAAATATTGTAAGATGAGTCCTGCCATTGAAGAAGAATACTAAATAAGGCGTCCACCGTATCAAATATTGAAGTCTGTAATAGGAAGTTTGTAGCCAAATCGTCGATATATATGTCATTATTATTACAAGTTTTTTCAATAAAAGAGGCATTCGTTCTGCAATCCCATTCATACATATTTTTCTTGTTCTAAGTAGAATGTATGGACTGATCGACGTAATGGCTGCTTATATGTAGAGAATATTTACACGCTTTTTCAATATTCCAGTCACCATTTCATCGGGAAAATAAATCACATATAATCGTAGTCAATTTCATTTTGTATTGAATGGAATTGAATCGACTTACAATATTTATAGTTAGGTCAAATTTATATGTTAATTTTCAGATTTTTGTAAATAACAGCAGTTAAGTCAATTTTATATATTAATTTTCAGATTTTTTATTAAATAACAGTAGTTAAGTCAGTTTTAATATATATTAATTTTCAGATTTTTTTTAATAACAGCAGTCAAGTCAATTTTATATATTAATTTTCACATTTTTTGTTAAATAACAGGATTTTCAAATGATGTCTTCCGCGAAATTGGAGATAGCAGCAAAACAATGCTATTATAATTTAATTTTAACTCTATTTATAAATATTTTTAATTCGTGCGATTCAGCGTTGTTAATTAAAGATGGCTTAAATTCAGTGATATGATATCTAGAATTGGACCGTATAGTCGTTGCGGCTCTGAATAGAATATGTAAAGGTATGTCATGGCATAAAGTGGTGCGCAGCTGTTTCCCAGTTTATCCGGCAGTGGGATTGTAAAATCTTTGTCAACGATCCAATGATATCATGTACGCCACCAATGAAAAATTATCGTTAGAAAAAAAAACCGAATCCAATAGCAGAAAATATAATAAATTTACAAACTATCAAAATGAAAAAAAAAACAAAAAATCACAAAAAAACATTTCAAAAATCTGCATTTCGATTTTAAAAAATACACAATAAAACATTATCGTGCATAATTGCATTAACGAACCTTCAGAAAGGCTGACCATATTGTATTTCTTTACCTTTTCGAGTGAAAAAGCAAACAACGTACCATTGACATAAAGAAAATAATATGATGTGCTGAAAAAGCTACAAATATGATCATAAATTTACAATTTGGAATATATACGATTATGTTGACTATTTGTCCACACTAAATTATAAAATTTTAAAACATAAAACTCATAAAAAAATAGATTAAATAGATTTTTAAAGAATGGAACAATTTCATCAAAAATATTTATCATCTTACATATAAATATTCTATAATGTGGAAAAAGTATCGATATATTTTGTATAACCGTACAATAAAAGGTTTAGTCAGTGTAAGTTTTTAATATAAAAATGTTATTATAGGAAAAAAATATCAATTTAACAAATACATAGCTAAATAATTAGCTTAGGATTTTAATGCAAGTAAGATTTTTACATCCTAAGGAGATTAGGTTTATTATCATGGTAGAAGAGTGAGAACCATGGTCAATAATATAAGGTAGAGAAAGTTAATTGAAGATAACACTCTAGCATGAACATGATATAGGGTAAATCTTATGACAAAGAAGGAGGTTGAAGGGATCTAAAAGGTTAATTGAACACATATGTCCCATTCAACAAGAAAAATTAAGAAAAAAATACACTTATTAAGGAACCAAGGTAAGTGCACCATTTTCTGTAATAATAAAGTAATGATCGAAGAGTTTAAAGGTAGAACACAAGTGTAAGGAACACATGCCATGCGATTAAATGAAATCAAATTTAGTAATAATATGGAATTGTAGGGGATACGCTTGGAGGAGGAATCACTGTTTGGGGCCACTCATAGAAAGACATGGCATCATAATACTAGTTGAAATGCATCGGCATGTGAGTAATAGAATTAGAGAGATTTGAGGATATATAGACAACTTGAAATCAGACATCAAGTAATCATAAAGGGCGTGGTGGGATTTCTTACATCATAAAGAAGGAGTTGTAAGATAACATAATGTTAAAGAAAACAAACCATAATATTCAACATATTTGGTTGTGTTGAGTCCCTTAACAAATCTCAAGCCCTAGGGAGTCAAGACCCTCCAAATTTGTTAACGATCGTATCTTACTATTTTTCGTAACATAAACTTGGTTGTGATTGACCTTGTTGAATGAGTGCAAGTTCTTTGTTTGACTTTCCTTTCACTTTATTACATAACTACACATGAATGCTAGGGGTGCCTTATTGGATGGTTAACTGATGATATTTACTATGATCTTAATGCCTTTTCCTAAATGACTTTCATTCACCATCTCCTTGTGTTGATAATGAATGAGCTCTTCTCCTTGTATATTACTAGTAAGTTAAACTCTATTGATTGATTATTGCAATGATCCTTTCTTGCTACATCATATCATCTTGTTTTTCTTTAAATGATGTTGCAGTAGCTAGATAATGTCTGTCCTCCACTAGCACACATTTTCAATTTTAAAAATTACTCACATATGATCATTGTATATTCATCTTGATTTCAATGGATTTTAGTTTACATAAAATATTCAACATATAGCAAGGTCGATTTCATATATCAATTTTTTCAAATAACAACATTAACGATCAATGTTTTACATGAAATTAGCTCAATCGGAGTGAAACATAATAATTTATTAGAAATTACCCTTGATGGTGTAAAGGAACATCAGAATAATGAGATGTGTCAAAATGCAATATGTATTTTGAAAAAACGTAGTGAAGTGATCCCTATAGTTGATTTTGAGTACATAATAAACATGTTATGGAGTGTGTTGTATTCTGTTCACATGAGAAATGGCCCCCTCATGAATGTCATATGTTAACTTGGTTAAAGGTCCCAACTTTACCATTTTCCATTTGGTATGGGAAACCCTCTACATTATGGATGTGTTTCCATTGATGGTTTTATGAGTTTTACTGTGGTTTTACTCTAAATTGTGTAATTCGATTGCAAATATAAAATGTGGTCGCACTAAAACTAATATAAATATCTAATCTATATTGAAGCACAAGTAGATATAGAGAGGATAGGAAGGAATGCAAGCATTAGGTGAGAACAAATTCACTAAGTTAGAGACTGCATAACTTCTTGGAATAACTCATAGCAAATTGAGGTGAACCTACAATTAACACTGAAAGCTATATATCCATTTTCATTTGTTAGACAAAAAAAAACAAGATAGCAAGAACATATACCAAACACATGAGAAAAATATTCAATAAACAAATATTAATTCTCATAGATTTTATAGATCGCCATGAACATCAAGAAAAAATACAGTAATTTCATATTATAAGCATAAAAGAATACCAGGTACAAAATTTGGCCGACAACGACCTCTCCATTAACAAGAAAGGTTGTTAGTGGCTCTTGGATTTTCCAACTTCATCTAACCTTTGAGTACCTCCTCCTAGACTCTTCAAATTCTCCTAAATATTTTTCCTTTCTTGGTAAGGACATTAATCAAATTTGACTTTACATAATTTTATTCCTTGTGAATTTTTCTTCTTTCAATTTGTATTTTCCTTTTATGAATTTTCAATAGGAATTATAGGATGATGTATTAGTAATTACAATTATTTACTCACAAAACGTGTGATTGGTAACAAAAACAAATTATGATTTTCTCAATCAATGTTGTAATGTCCCTCAAAATACACCTTATTTTTTTTTACAAGTGTCTCTGATCTGCGGTAAAATCACATGATTATTTAAATTAACTTCAGCACTGAGTAAAATATTGGTAGTTATACTTGTCTACATTCTGAGTGATCTCTTTGTTCTTCCACCGTCTTTGTGTAGCTTGAAATGTTGTCTTAACTAGACTTTCATCTTGTAATTCTTAATTGATCTATATGTATATAATTGATGTCTTTAATATAATGACATTTATCATAGCATGATCTGGTCTATTTACTTGTTCCATGACATAATGATATTAAAGACTGTTTACTATAAGTGATCATATGCTTGTCATGAACTTTGTTTGACTTTGTTTGTTTACGTTGTGATTGTATTATCGATGGTCAACTCTCCATGGGTGGACTTCTGTTCCAAAGCTTCCTGAGTTCTTACTTAGCTTCACAAGCTAATATCATATTATTTCATATGACATTCTTGCAGGTGTTGGATGAACTATACTATATTTATAAGCATAAATCCTATGTTACAACATGTCCTAAGTCCTTTAAGGAAAGACATAATATAACCTAAGCTCATGTTATATATAAAATATGTAAGCAAAGCTTATGGCAAGACCAAACTCTAATGAGCGACTCATACTATGCACATAAGCGACTTAGTGGAGGTAGGTTTATATTTAATGCAGCCCATGTGATGGGAATACATGAGGCGAATGGTGATCATCCATGTTGACAATAGCTTTTACGTTTGTACTTTGAGGTTGTTTTCCCCCCTTTGTTTCCCTTTCAGGAAGGTTCATTCAAACCATTTTTTTTACTGTGGGAGAGGGGAGCCGAGGGATTCATCTCTGCTTCATTTTCTTGAAACTCTCTGTGTGTATCAAGAGCTACGCTCTTGGTCTTTGGTTTGATTTTGTGAGGTTAATAAGAGGAAGCCTCATGGTCATCTCAGGCAGCAAAACTCAAACTATTCTCAGGTAATGATTTTCTTGAAGCTTTGTTTTTGTTCTAATAATGCTTCCTCTAGGTTTTAAATATATATATATATATATTAACACTGACTGTCTTGGGGTTTATGCAGGAGAGGTCATAGTGTGGAGCTGCCAATGCTTGCACTCAACGTTGACTTCTTTGTCTCCGAGTAAGGCTCATGGCTATCCTATGGATCCATTTCCACCTATGGAGGAGAGACCTCGAACAGATCTTGGTTCTTTCTTGTTGAGAGGAGTGATGTATGTCGTGTTGGTTTAATGTTCTATTTACTTACATTGGGCATGTCTACGCTCTCAATGGAGAAACAAGGGTTTAAGCTATTTTATGGTTTTAGCAGGGTTTACCGTGTTCTTGCTTTATAATGTAAAACTTACCCACTGGGGTTTTCAACTGTATACTTCAGGGTTTGAATGTATAAATATTTTTTGTTGGTTAATGGCCAACGTTTATGGTCTCATATAAGAATCTTTTGAGCCTTCGAGGCATTTTACAATATATCTTTGTTATCTATGTTTTGGGAATGTGTAACTGTGTTAATTCTTTACGAGAGAAGACATTTACGTTTTAATCATGTAGCTTGTTTATGGATTTGGAATTGAACCTTGTTTTTGGTTGAAGATTTTTGTGTAAATCAAATTTCCTTTTTATGAATATAATTGTGGCTTCCTTCCCAAGGCATCTATCCTTTGTTCAAAGATTGGTTGTGTATTTTAAATGTATGTTATGTTTAATGAGATGTGTAATACGTATAAGTTTTTCTCCTGTATGTGCAATTGTGTGAGAAACCTCAATTTGATAGTTGTAGGAGTCTATCGCTTACGGGATTTGATCCCATATATTTTGTTTGTAATTACTTTGAGGTCTATGTTTTCCTACTAAGAGCATTCAAACATTGGCAGCGAAGCTTTCGATTCATGCACAGATTGTGTGTGATAGTTTACTGAATTGAAAGGGATTTGATCCCTGGTCCTACGCTTGTGGTTAAGCGTGACCCTATGTAACTTGAGTTCTAACTGTTTGTTGGTAAAGGCATGCCCTCAGTGGGCTAAAAATTATAACACGAATTTACCTGTTGTTTGTGATGATAAGCATGTTTGAGACTTACATGAAGTCATTCAAATGCCCAGTTCTCATGCAAACAAAATCGATCTCTTGATTAGTGACTAAGATTACTTTAGTTGATGTGTATGTAAATAAATATAGGCATGGGTTTTACAGAGCTTAAATCTGTGTAGATGGATAGCCATGACAATGTGAGCTTTGTGTGGTCCTTGATCCAAAACTTGGCATGAAATTGTTATGTTTACATGTTGACCTTCTCATTAATAGATGTTCAGATATATAGAGTTATCGTTGGTTTGGTTTAAAGCATGGATAGTATGATTTAGTTGAATTCTATTTGATGTATATAATATGTTATTGTTTATGTGATAGTTTTGTGTATAATAGATTATGTTCCATGTAATATGGTTTGTAATATTTGTATAGTATGCATCCTAGGTTATACTTGGTTTATTTAATACATATAATCTATAATTATATATTAAATAACCTATCTAGGGTTTAGGGACTTGGTCCCGGGATCCAAACTTAGGATCCTCTCCCTATTTAGGAATCCTATGATATGAAAAAATAATTATAACTTGAAATTTAAAAAGAATTAAATAACAATTATGAAGATACTAAGAATTAAAAACCCAAGAGCCATGGACTAAATAGTTCTGCCAATGACTGTAATCAGAATTTGAACAATTATTACAACATCTAAAAATAGAACTATATATCAATCTTGGAGATATATATGGGTTATCAGAAATAAATTAACAGAATAGGTCTAACTGTTAGTTTCTTAATCAGGTTTAAATAAACAAAAATACAATCTAGATTCTATATTCAAATTGAAAATAATGTAAACATAATTAATTATGTATGGACAGAATTATCATATTCATGAATAAAATCACAGCATATGGAATTTCTATCAATAAGAGGCTTGCATGAACAATTTTAGAAATAAGAATAATCATGCTAGATCCATAAAATAAATCTTGAATAACAACATAAAATACTTATCAGCCCTTTTTCTGCTTTCCGACTAACTTGGGAATTGCTGCATTGCACCCAACCATAGACCTCAAACTGTTCCTGGTTTGTTCACAGGTCACCCTTGAGCCGAACCGAGCATGACAAGAACTAGAAGGCCTAGGGTAAATTTTCTATCTTTCTTACTAATCAACAGAGTAGTCACAAGGTCCATTTACCAGCCATTTGTGTAGATCTTGTAAAATAACTTCCCTTAAAGTTCCCATAGTCCACTTTCTTGGACACACCAAATATCACACAATTTGGTAATTTTGAGCTCTCAAATATCCACGACTGAACCCTCCAATGAACTTGGAATCACTTGACCCTTGAAAGATCCTTTCTCTGCTACTTATAAGATTTTATGAGGAGAAAGATTCTAGGATTTGGGTTTAAATCACTCAGTTTTGTTGTTAGACACACTGGCTATTTTTTTAGCTTTAATTAATAATTTAGTTTATGTTTAACTCTCACAATTTATTTTATATTTATTTAAATAAAATAGGATTTTTACTCATCCTAACATCTAGTTGATCTTAGTTATCAACTACTCAACCATTCTAATCTCTTGCATGCTCAATCCCTCTTTGAGGGGAAGCCCCGATCAATTTAGAAAGAATAAAGTAGATAAGTAATAATTTAGTTTATTAATAGTTTAATGGATTACTGATGCTCTAGAGCTCTCAACTCAACATTATTTAATCACTACGAGTCTAATTTCTCTAGAGATTTAATGCTCAACACTCACTCTTGACCAATAGTGCTCAATAGCTCACTTGCTCAACACTATTAAATCAATAGTCCTGGTGCTCCATAGATTATGCTCAACACCAGTTAACTAGTACAAATAGTCTAGATGCTCTAGATCTCACTTGCTCAACATATTTAATAAAACAATATTAAATAATCTAGGTTCTCTTCAGAGCTCACTTTCTCAACACCTAATTAAAACAGTCTAAGTGCTCCAGATTTCACTTGCTCAACACCTGAAAAAATGAATTAATATTCAAAAATAAATAGTTTTTCTTGGGATATTACAAATGTTGAACACAAATTCTCTAACATGGATTTGTTGCGCACACAATCTTTTTGTTGTGACATGCACACCCAACTTTTCCTATCTAGTCCTACTCCTTTTATTTTACTCCTTTGGTCAATTCATACCCAACATAGTCCAAGATGAAATATTGGTTGTTTAGTACAATTACAAAATCAATATACCTTGATGACTAGGGATTTCCTTGATGTTATATACTATGTTTACAAACAACAATTTAATGCAAAATTAGTAAGATATTTGAGTAGAATTCTTAGTTTCATAAGGATTTGATATTTCCCAATGATGGACGAATGTACTGCTATTATGTATATCAATTCTATTCTCATCATCATAAAAAAAAGTACTCTACAATTATAATGCACACAAATGATGGATTGCAATTATATTCAAACTAGAATCCTTCTTGAACCTACTATTTGTAAATTCCATTGGATAGTTAACACAAATGTCATTTGAATTTAAACTAGGCTAGATTAACTGTCATTGGGGTCATTTAAAACACTTTGAATGATCTTTTAGAGATGCCAAATGGAAAACCCATTGGCCATTTTCTGGAGCCAAAATGAAAGATGTCATTTGAATGTTTAAATCCATCCAGATGAATTATCAAGGGGTATCAAAATAAATACTTTAACTATAGAGGAACTTCAAAAGAAGACATGTGAAAGGAGACTAATGAACCATTGGGAAAATTGAAAGAAAATCTTTGAGGATCGCTCAATGAGCTATTGTGTACTCTTGAATCTTGGAAGCATTTTAATGTTTAGAAGATGCCCAATTTTTTATTGGCCCTTCTTGAAAGATGTACATTTAAAAAAAAAGGTTTGATGAGTTGTTGAGCACTTTTAAAGGATGCATGATATGAACTTCAAAAATGGGCTAATAAACTATTGGGCATCACAAAAATTGTGTTTGCTAGAAATAGGATCATGGATGTCGCCTGATGAGTGCATACCACTTGGTAATGTACCCAACACCTGTTCTCCTATAGCCTTATTGAGGGAACATGATACATTTTTTTGTCTTTTCCTTTAAACTTAAACCTTCAAGGTTGTTTATTATACCTTTACATTCAAATGATTCCATTGTGAGGTGGGTTGAAGACCACATGCAACACCCCTTTTCAAACTCCATCATCCCTAATAAAAATATTCCATTTTGAAAAACCCTACCCAATGGTAAATCCACTGGACCCTTTTAAATGATTAACCCAATGGCCATCGAGATTCCTTGAAAGATGCATCTTTCGACCATATTAGATAATCTATTGGTTCATTTCAAAATATCCTTTATTTTGAACATGTCCAATGGGCCATCGGGCTATTTCAAAAATTCCTTCTATCAAACTAATACAAAAGTTCATTGGGATAAATTCAAAAATACATCTTTCGAACTTGCTTGGTAGGCCATTGGTCCCCTCAAAAATGCTTCTTTCAAAATCTCTCATTAGGTCATCAAGCCAAATTTGAAAATGAAAGATCATAGCCATAGTGAACAAACTAGATCTATATCAAGAGCCAAAATGAGTGTGGCTCAGTCTTGTGCAACTTGGGAAATAACAGAATATGATGATACTATGTCCCAAGGTCTTCAATCCAAACAACCTAAAGGTACAAATCCTAACCATGCGAATAAATGAGCTGAAATCAAACATGGAGGATATCGTTTGATTATCGGTCATTGATGTAAACCGTTAAAAAATGTGAGGGAACCCACCAATAATGAAAATGGGCCTGGAGGTACCTAGAACATTCTAACAGGTGTGAATAGATGTTCTTGAAGTCAAACAATTGAATAATCTATAGAGTAAGAGACATTGAGGTATTTTCATTACCCAACAATGGGGGGAATTGCCACTGCAATCCCCAAGGTACTACTGAAACTCTAAAATTCATTCCCAGAGAAAGATGAGTTGAAGTCGATGGGAAGAAATCCGTTGGAAGGGAGAACTTAAGGCATCCCCCATCATCCAACACGAGGAACAAACAAGGACTAATTTGATTTGGAGAAGGATTGAGTACATGATGAAAGATACTGACACCATGAGATGGTAGACACATGAGTTCAAGGAAACTGCAGAATGGCCAACATGAGTTTAATCCTTGAATAGTGAGCACGACACAATAGTGACCTAGGAAGATTGGAACACAAAGGGACCATGATATAAATATGAAATGTAGGAGACATTAACAGATTCTCCATATGATTGGAAGAGTAACCAACTGGAGGAGTAATAACTATGAGATTAGGTTTATCCTAAGGCCAAAAATAGAACCCAACTTGTTTGATAGACTCAATAATAGGTGCTTTGTTCAAGGACATGTTTGAATTTCTGCGATTATATTGAAAGATGTTTGAGATCCTTCCCCTCCCTTTTCTCTTTTTAAGTACCTTCTTCATTTTTTAATGATCTTTAAAAAGAAATAAAGCATGCTCAATAAGGGTACGTCCCTGTGTTATTTTATGAGTCCATGGAAGGGAAACTCAAAACTTTCTTCTTTATTTCACGAGTTTTAAAACAAGATAGAAGATTACTTGATAAAATACTGATTCGTGGATTTTAATATTGAGCCCGGATTTGTTCATGCTCGCCGATGTTTTCAATTTTAAAGAGTCTAGAAAACTTAAACAATAACTCTATACACCATCTTGTGGATTTTATATCAAGCCTGAGTTGGTAGATGCTCACCTGGTTTTTTCATATTTAGAGAGTCTGGAAAACCTAAAGAAGACTCCAAGGTGTCCTTTTTCGTGAAGTTAGTCTCCTCGCCCGAAAAAGGATAAAACAATGCAAGAAAGAACTCTTATAGCCATGTGTGACTAGAGTATTAATTTTTCGTGCATAGTCTAACCGGTTCGTAAAAGGGTTAAACTTATACCGTATAGACAACCTTTCAAGTACTTTAACGAGTATGAAAGAGACAAGCTGACTCAGCAATATTTTCCTATTTAAGGAGTAAAAAAAGAGCTTAAAGAAGACTCCATAAAAATATTTTTCATGAAGGTTTAACGAGCTCGAAAAATTAAACTCATTTCCTCCTTCTGTTTTTTATGAGCTCAAAGGAAGGATGGAAGAATGCTGATAACCAGGGAGGATACGAGTGTAAAGGGCATGCAAAACTAGTTCCAAGCGCGTGGAACAGTCCTATGCATAATGCGAGGAATATGAGCAAGATAAGGACACTTATGGTATGTCTCCTCCAGGTAAGGGGTTTCAAGTTACAAAGGCCAAATGATACATGGCTTAACGGAAACGAGATAAGAGATGGAGGCTTATATAACAAGCTGAAAGCATGGAAGCTGACATCAGGCTCATAAGCGCAAGCGGGATCGAGGCAAATGCATATGCAACTTAAACACAAAAATGGGATCATATTAAGGAATGGCCATAAATGTATGAGAAAGAAAGATATGGGAATTTTTCTCAAAGGAATAATAAAACTAAAAAGGCTCTCGATCCTATGAGAAAAACTCAGCATGGGAACCAAAATGGAATAGGGGTGCTCACTAGGGTAACCCATGTTAGGTAGGCTTTTCTGTCGAACTGGTGTATAATGCATATAGATATGGCTAACACACCAATATCCAACAGATTCGACCCTATGGCGAATTTAGATAGAAAAAGGTGAAAATGCATCATTATAGGGGAGAGGCCTAAACCTATATGCAAGGTTCTGAATATACCTGATGGGATTGAATAATATGTTGAAAAGTATCAGTGAGAAACCATGAGTCCAGCTAAGAATGTTGTCTCAAAGAAAAAACAATACCATGATCATATTCAAAAAATATGTATGAAAAGATCTTATATAGGTCACTTTGGTAGAAATACGTTCAACTTCACCATCTTCAACAATACGCATAATTAAGGTAGAGTTAACCAAAGGAGACTCTATAGTACCAAATCCTATAATCAACCAGATCAAACTTGAAAGAAGTGATGGAATCTGCAGAAACAAATTCATCATCATGGGAGTTGAAAATTATAGAAACAAAATCAAACTTAGCAGAAACATTGGCTTGCAGCTCTATAGTAGTGTCCAAAGACTCAAGAAAAATAATGTTATAGAAATAATCATTAAGGTATGAATCTAAAGGAAAACTGAGGTGGGACTGAAGTGCAACTAGATCCGCATCCAAATGAATGGTAGAATGTATTATAGAATCTAGGAATACTTCGTCATAGGGAAGTATATTATCCCACACGTCCAAACATTCATTTTGATCAACAGGATGGAGAGCAAGCTATGATGACCCTATTGGGTGGATCACCTAGTCAACTACCGGGACCGAGGCCCAAGAAGGTAAGCATGAAATCAGAGGCTTATTCTTAGTAGCAATTGTACTCAAGAGATATAATGGTTGGTTGATATGACTACACTCAACTTTAGAGGATGAAAAATTCCAAGGGTTGTTACAGTACACAATATTATGTGTGGAAGCTGTTGAAATTGTGTGTACCAGTGATGCATCAACATGCAGATCAGGTGGAGGAAGATTAAAGGTTCCCATTAATGAAGGATACATCTCCATACCAATATTTTCACAATTCCTCACGGAATGGGAAACTAAAGGATTATTGGATCCATGATCTTGGTTGAACTCATTACTGTTTAATGCTAGTTGGTCGATTGTCACAATATTTCCCTCATGTGGAAACTTGATAACGCGAAAGATCGAAGAGACCACTGCCATCATAGCTTGAGTCCAATTTCTCCCTAGTAATAAATTATAATGAAGTGGGGAATCAACCACTTCCACATCCATTTTGACTACTTTTCCCCCTAGCTCTATAGGAAAATCTAGGATAATTCCATGAGGTTGGAAAAGGTGGCCGTCTAAAGCTTTCAACATGGTGATAGGATCAATCATATTAAGTGATCCTAAATCCTCCAACATGATAAAGACATGATGCATGTAGAGGAACCCTCATCTATGATTGTCCGATGAATATTACTATTTCCATATACAACTTGGATCTGGAAAGCAGCATGGTGGGGTAGACAAGGATTCCAATTTTGAAAATCGAAAGTGACCACTTGACTATCTGCAAGATCGAGGGCCCCTAAAGCTGAGAGCAAGGTCCTCCTTTGAGTTTGACAAATATGGAGTACCTCAAGTGTAGACATTGCACGTGGAGCCTGAGCCAAATATTCAACTATACTATAATTATGAGTAGTGCGTGCATTAGGATTGAATGTTGCTTTCTTAAGAACACCCTTTTCTATTCGAGGTATAGTATCGTTGGGAGGCTTCTCTATGTGTAAATAATTGTCATTTTCAGCATTAAGGTGTTCCTTACCTTTGGATGCAGATTAATTAGCTTCATAATTCTTGTTCCTAGTCTGGAGATAAAGGTCATGTTCACACATGAAAACTTCACCTGGGCCTGAACTACCTTGTTGAGAGGGGGTTCCCTGGTTACTCCCATGGGAGGCTCAAGGGTTTTGGTGAGCACCAAAAATCATCTATTGCTAATGTTGAGGAAATGGATTAGTTAATACAGCAGTTTGGGAGGACCCTTCCTGCTGAGCCAATAGCTTTTGTGCCATTTCCATATTAGGGAATTTATAAGTTAGATGATCTTCCTTACATAACAAGCAAGGGAATTTCGTCTTAGATTTTTTAGTATTTTCCCCACTAGCATTGTTATTATTATTATTGTTTGTATTTTTGTTCCCCTTATTCCCATTTTTTCTTATTCTTATTTTTCTTCCCTCCAGGTTGCTGGTTTTTCTGTCAGTTCTGTACTAATGGAACATCATAAGGAGGGTTTGGTTTAAGGTTATGTGTGTTATTTTGACCAGTTGTTGGTGAGTTTTGACTTGAAAATTTGTTACCCGAGCTAACTGGATTGTTCTCAAATGCACCAATCACACCATCAGCATGAGGTGTCAGGATGGGTTTTGTTGGGTCAACTTCTTCTCTAGGAGCAGTGGGAATAATATCATACAACATCCTGGATTGGAAATAAACTAAATCCAATTGCTAAGCTTTAATAATAGCATGATCTTCAGTATGAACCCTAGAAAGAGCCAGATCTTTGGAAATAACATGTTGCAATGACTTAATGAACCAATCGGTGAGAAATTCATCAAGGATCTGAGCCTCGATCAAGCTATTCCTCCTCTGCTACTCATGGATGTGGTCAGAGATATGAGTAGATTTATCCTGATGAAAGGATGTTAAAATATTTGTTCTAGTTTCATAATAGACTAGAAGATGAAAATGGTTTAGAAATACCATCACAAGTGCATTAAAATTTTGAAAAGACGCTCGTGGTAACTCAATGTACCACTTCGTCGCTACCCCAATTAAATTCATTTGGAAGATATAGAACCGAATAGAATCCTCCATCAAAGAGTTGGATGAAAACCATAGATGAAATGCCATCACATGGTTAGAAGGGTCTTCCTTGGGTTTTCCTTCAAACTTAGGAATGTCTAAAGGAATTTTAGTGGATAGGGGTGGCCATCTTATGAAATTCAACACAACATATCTATGGAACAAGAGAAAAAAATTACTAGAAATGCATAAAGAATAATATGTGAAAACTGTGCAAAAGACTTGCAGCAGTTTCTCTATTGAACTCAGCAGATGAATACAATACAATACACAATAACAATGACTGAATAATTCAAATTAAGCAAGGAGGTCATTCTAATAGCCTGCATGGTGTAGCATGTCTCCACTAGGAGTCCTCATCATCACATTAGTGGTGTCATCAATGCACATTAACGGTCAACCAGGTGTCAAACTAAGTCTAACTGAATGTAGGTAGGTGTAACTGGTGCATGGGGCACTAATGTAGTGAAGGAGAATCCAAGGAGGACGCATGAGGATCTTTCTGGAGTCAGAATAGTCAAACTAGTCTCTCTGGGTGTCCATTGGAGTGTTTCAACCAGTTAACTAGTCAATCTTTCCTCAAATCAAGGAACAGATCCACAAATCAAGAAACTAACTGAGTATGTCACTGGTGGTAGGTGAGAGACGACACAGTTTGTCTCAAGAGATGAAAACAAAGCGCATCATGGACTAGGAGGGATGGAACTGAACAAAAACAAGCTCTCGGGGATAGCAAACTAGGGACTAGGTGCTGGGGGACACCATACTGATGACTTGGATGCATGCAAATGCATGCCTTCATGCATGCAAAATTCATGCAAATATAAAGATGATGGTGAGAATATCCCAACACCCCCCCACAAGCTATACTATGAGGTAAAAATAAAAGACAGGGCCCTGGTTACTGAGACCAAATGTCACCCCAATACATTAAATAATCCAAAAATGCTAGAAAAAATCTAAGTGAGGAAAGAGGGACAACCCAGTGGGAAGAAAGCCCCCCCTCAAGCTGAACACTGAAGGATCTAATCTGTCTCCACTATAGTAGAAATCACCCCCAACAGTGAACGAAGGTAAGAGAACTTCTTCTCAGTGAAGCTCTTGGTGAAGATGTCTACAATTTGCTCTTTTGTAGGGAAATATTGCAGTACAATGGTTCTGTCATGCACAAGCTCTCAGATGTAGTGCATGTGGATATCAATATGCTTGGTCCTCTGTCTCTGAAATGGATCCGTCGAGATCTTGATAGCACTTTGATTGTCACGAAAGATGATAGTTGAAGTGGTGCTACCAATATCAAACTCTGCTAGAATACCCTGCAACCAAACTGCATGAATGCAAGCATTGCCCACTCCTCGATACTCTACGTCTGCTGAAGATATGGCAATGGCTTCCTGCTTTTTGCTTGACCAACAAATAGGCCCTGTTCCAATCATGAAAACATATCCGAAAGTGGACTTCCTATCAATGCTATCACCCGCCCAATCCGAATCAGTGAATCCCACTAAATCTAGCTCGGAATCTGTAGCATAGTATATGCCAAAGTGTCTAGTACCCTACACATAGTGCAAGAATCTCTTTCCTTCCCTCCAATGAAGATCATGGGGCGGCTTCATATATCTTGACATGGCACTCACGGCATAAGAAATATCAGGCCTAGAGTGTGTCAAGTATAGAAGACTTCCAATCAACTGTCAATAAAGTGTTGAATCCACCAATGGTGTGGAATCACCATCCTCTAGTCTTATTCCCGATAGGAATGGGAATGGTGTTGCCTTACAATATGAAATATTAAACTTGTTTATCAGGTCTGAAACATATTTTTGCTGAGATATGGTGATTCCATCAAAGTTTTAAGTAATCTCTAACCCAAGGAATTGCTTCAACAAGCCCAAATCACTCATGTCAAAAGCTAGATTTAAAGCAGATTTTGTGTTTTCGATCGAAGCAAGATTGCTTCCAGTTATCAAAAGGTCATAAACATAAAGGACAATGATCATCAAATTACCTTCATGCTTATGTAGGTATACATTTGGATCTGATTTTCACCGTGCAAAATTCTGTGACAGAAGGAAGGAGTCCATCTTTGCGTACCAAGCTCTTGGGGCCTGTTTTAAACCATACAATGATTTATTCAATCTGCACACTAATGTCGGATCTGATATGTATCCTTTAGGATTCTTCATGTAAATCTCTTCTTTCATATCTCCATGAATAAATGCACTCTTCACATCCATATGGTGCACTTCCCAGTGCTTAGATGCGGAAATTGCCAAAACTAGGCGGATATAATCCATCTTTGCAACCGGTGCAAAGGTATCGGTGTATCCCACTCCTTGGACTTGGGAGAAGCCTTTGGAAACCAACCTAGATTTTTATTTGTAGGTTGATCCATCAGCATAAACCTTTGTGTGGTAGACCCATTTGCATTGGACTAATTTCCTCCCAGGTGGAAGAGAAACTAGCTCCCATGTAGCATTTTTCTGAAGAGAATAATACTCTTCATCCATGGCGGTTTGCCATCTCGGATCTCGGTGGGAATGATAGTATGATTTAGGATCTGAACATATCATCCAAAAAAAATTCTCATACAGTAAAGGATCAGAATATGAAAGAGCCATACCCGCTCTTTGAAAGTCTGCTCGAGTTCTTCTTGGATCGGCAGGATTTCCAATGTTTGAACCAGCAGATTGGAGAGTATTTTTGTCCCACTTTGGCAACTGTTGGGGCACATCTAGATCTGCATCTGAACCTGATATTTCATGTTCATCAACCTCTGATAAAATATCAGTAATATCATAATACAAACTATCATCATCTTCTTCCGAATATTCTTCTTGTAGAGGCAACAATTCAGCAGTTTCTTCCTCGACTAGTTTTAGATCTTGAAGTGGTTCTTCAAATATTACACTTCGCTCTATGAATATCTTTTTGGATCTGATATCTATGAGTTTGTATCCTTTTGATTCTTTAGCATATCCAATGAGGATGCACTCAGTACTTTGCGGATCCAAATATTTTCTCTTCTCAGTCGGAATTCTAGCCCATGCAGTGGAGCTAAAAACACTGAGATTGGACACATCAGGCTTGTGACCAGTATAGGCTTCGAAAGGAGTAGTATATTTCATAGATGAATGTGGAACTCTGTTTTGAATGTATTCAACAACATTCATGGTCTCATCCCAAATATTTGCAGCCAAAACTTTTTACTAAATCATACAGGTTGTCATCTCTTTCAGTGACCGGTTCTTCCTTTCCACTACACCGTTCTGCTGAGGTGTGTAGGGAACAGTGTGCTGGATCTAAATTCCATTTTATGCACAAGGTTGCAACATATCTGATTTGATATATTCACCTCCATTATCAGATCTAGTAGCTTTTATCTTTCTCTCGGTGGCAATCTCAACAGAAGCCTTGAAAATCTTGAATTTTTCTATCACTTCTGACTTGTTTTTGAGAAAGAAGACCCAAGTGAATCTAGATAAGTCATCAATAAATGTCAGAACATACCTTGATCCATTCATGGAGGTATGTGGCAGCGGACCGCTGATATTAGAATGAATCATCCCCAAAAT
This sequence comes from Larix kaempferi, assembly GCA_027924585.1. Lineage (NCBI taxonomy): Eukaryota > Viridiplantae > Streptophyta > Pinopsida > Pinales > Pinaceae > Larix > Larix kaempferi. The sequence continues at coordinate 8,616,490 of BSBM01001329.1, forward strand.
ACAAGAAGCTTTGCTAGCTTTTCCTCGGTCAAACTTGTGCTCAGGATGCTTCCCAATGATGCAACCCTTGCATATTCCTTTCGAGGATTTGATGCTCAGAAGGCCCTCAACCATGGAATTTTTCTCTAGCAGCTGCAAATATTTATAATTTAAGTGTCCAAACCTCTCATTCCATAGCCTACTAACCTCATTTCCATGAGTCAGAAGGGCACTTGTCTTTTCATGTGGCAAGAAGTGAGAAAACTCATATGCTTTTGCTACCGCAATGAGTTTTCTGCTTGCAATATTAGAAATTTTAACAGTATTGGGGCTGAATACAACCTTCTTTGGTAAACCAGTATGTGTCATTTGATACACAGAAAGCAATTTTGTAGCTAGAGAAGAAACATAAAGAAAATTATGGAAACTGCCATGCTCTAAATGAATAGTTCCTTTTCCCTTTGAAGAAATTTGTGAGTCATATCCCATGTGGATGGAGATGGTGTTGTTGGAATCCAATGATAAAAAATAATCTTTGTTTGCAGCCATGTGATTCAAAGCTCCTGAATCTATGAGAGGAGTGGTGGAGTTTGGAATAGTAGCCATGAGTGCATGACCTCTTTCTGTATGCTCATTGTTGTCCTTCTTCCTTGTGCCACCAGGAAGAGCAATGTTGTTTTTCTCCAAGAGAAGGACCATCTAATCTATGGTATTCTTCATGCATGAGATTTCATGATGAAATCCTTTACTGCAATAAGAACATTTAGTCTTCTCTTTGCCCTTTTGTTTGTCTTTTCTTGAATCGGATGGCTCATGTGACTGATTTTTCTTCTCCTTTTGCTTTGGAAAATCAAGCTTTGGCTTCTCTTTCTTTTGCTTCCCTTTTCCATTCGTAGCTTTGGATCCTCCAGCAAAAAGGGCTTGATCTTTTTAGGTGTTGATGTTCCCCATTTGAACAATCTTATCATGCTCTTTTGTCAAGGATTCAATGAAGGCATCTTTCAATTAGGAATTGTGAGCTTTCCCATATTGAATGTTGAAACAAAAATTGAATAGTCTCTTCCTAGCTTCATAAGGATTGATGGAATCAATTGCTTATCTTCCTTTTCCACTCCACATTGCTTCAATAGAATTACCAAGTGCTTAAACTTAGTGAAGAAGTCATTGATGGTCTCGAAATTCTCAGGATTGATGGCAATCAACTCATTCTCTAGCTGATAAGATATCATTTCATCATGCTTGCCAAAGAGTGTGGCAAGTTGATCCCACACCTCTTTCGGAGTAGTCAATCCACTGAGGTGGAAAAGAAGATCCTTAGAAATGTTAAGACAAAGGAAACCATAAGCTTCATCAAGCTTATTGAAATATTTTGCCTTCTCTACTGCAAATGTAGCTTCGACTTCTAGGCCCATGGTGACTTTGTAGAAGCCCTTAGAGTGCAATATTATCTCCATATCATCCTTCCAATGATAATAGTTGAAGGGAGTGAGGAGATTTGATGAAGAAGTGTCCATCTTCAAGAAGAGCAAATGCAATAGGAGGAGGAAAGAACCTGCAAATCACAAAAAAAAAGAAATCTTAGGTCGACAACCTGCACTTTTCAAGTTGCATCACACCCGACATAGGAAAATCAAGCAAGCTTGAAGATCAAATGATCAATATCCAGGAATTATGTGGAAACTCTTGGCTTCTGGTGTAGAGTTAGAAATAACTGCAAGAGTATAATATGCATGCAGTGCATACAACTGCTGCAATGTGAGCAAACTTACTCAATCTTCATGAATAATCCCTGCAGAAAAGTATTCTTGTCCCTGCCATGGCTCTGATACAAAGAAATTCAACACGATAGATCTATGGAACAAGAGAAAACAATTACTAGAGATGCATAAAGAATAATATGTGAAAACTGTGCAAAAGACTTGTAGCAGTTGCTCTATTGAACTCAGAAGATGAATACAATACAATACACAGTAACAATGACTGAATAATTTGAATTAACCAAGGAGTTCATTCGAATAGCATGCATGGTGTAGCATGTCTCCACTAGGAGTCCTCATCATCAGATCAATGGTGTCATCAATGCACAAGTAACGGTCAACCAGGTGTCAAACTAAGTCTAACTGAATGTAGGTAGGTGTAACTAGTGCATGGGGCACTAATGTAGTGAACAGGAATCCAAGGAGGGCGCATGAGGAGCTGTCTGGAGTCATAATAGTCAAAATAGTCTCTCTGGGTGTCCATCGGAGTGTTTCAGTCAATTAACTAGTTAATCTGTCCTCAAATCAAGGAACATATCCAAAACTCAAGCAACTAACTGAGTGTGTCACTGGTGGTAGGTGAGAGAGGGCACAGTTTGTCTCGAGAGATGAAAACAAGGTGCATAATGGACTAGGAGGGCTAGAACTGAACATAAATAAGCTCCCGGGGCTAGCAAATTAGGGACTAGGTACTGGGGGACACCATACTGATGATCGGGATGCATGCAAATGCATGCCTACATGCCTGCATGCCTCCATGCATGCAAATATAAAGATGATGGTGAGAATATCCTAACACATCTTGGGTCATGTAGCACTGGATCATTAGTCAACTTTGAAAGATTGGGAAAATTCAAGGTGGCCCAAAATGGTAACTTTGTATGAGCCATTGTGTTCCAGGTTCAGGGAGCATTAGCTGCCCATTGGTTGGTGTTGGAATGTGGTTGTCTCAGAATATATGAATTTCCATGATTAGTGAAAAGTGGATTGGGTTATCGAAATTTCTGACCATAGTGGTGTTGCAAAGAAGGATTAGTTGTTCCAAACGCACTTCCCATCCCTCCTGACAGTTGGCTTCCTTGTAAGACACTTGTGATAACAATATTAGCCATATTAGAACTTCCCACCCAAGTAAAAGGGACATTTCCTTGAGTGGAATCCCCCCCCCATTGAAATCCAGTGCTGGTAACCCCTCGTACAAAGTAATTACCTTGCGATACATTTAGTCCAAAGGGGTTATCAAAACTCATACCTCCAACAGAATGGAAAGGTAAGCTTAACTAGGGTAGGGTGGAATTAGAAACAACTCCAATGAAGGGTGGGTTAGGCATAGACATATTTCCACTGAAGGGTGGGAAAGTATGGAAATGTATAGATGGGCCACTACCTAAAGCAATGATCATATTTGAACTAGGAGGAATGGTAGAGGTCATAGGTTGACCGCTTAAAAAAGGAAATCCAAAAAAGAAGAGGTTCGAACTCATTTGAGTTGACGAACTAGTACCAGTAAGTATCATCGAGGATGGGGGAAACCATCCTAATCCTATTGTGGATGTCATATTAAAAGTAAATCCTACTACAGGGAAAGTACTAACTGGAGTAGATATGTCTCCTGAATTAAAGACTTGTTTTTCGATTTTCCATGTTAAACCACCTAGACAATGGATTAGGAACGTTGATACCATCTATTTAGGAAAAACTAGGACTTTGTGGTGGGTTTTAAAGTCCAGACAGATATGAGAGGTCCTCAATTTCAATGGGACCTAAATTCTCTTTAGGACGAGGAGAATGTACTCTAGGAGAGTTATGTAACTCTTCCTTAGTATATCTAAAGTGTCCTTCGTCAAAAGAACTCTCAGACTCACATTACCTAGAACTTTTTTCTTCTATTGGTTATTCTGTTTCATGTTCGTGGTTTTCCTCTTCTACCCCTTTAGGGGGTGGATCAGTATAATCCAGTCTTCGCCTCGGTGTTGGGACTTCTCTCCGTTCAGGAGATTATCCTTGAATCCTTCGGGATCTACGCGGAGGTTGATCGACCATGGTGGTTCGCAGAAGACACTAAGAACAAAATATACAAAAAAAAAATCAAACAACATACACTAAAAATTCTCTGAAAGATGTCAAACAAACAAACAACTCTCACACTGAAAGAGTACTTGGATGCAAGCACAATCCAATGAAGAGTGAGATGTGATATCCAAAAGATTATCCTAGGATGCTGAGGGCCCAAGTCTAATAAGTGAAGAAAGGAGAGCAGTTACCTAGGTTGGGCGTGTTTCCCTTCTTGGTGCAACTATTTTTCCAGATAAATATGTAAAACACCCTCATAGTGTACTAATGCTCCAATCACAAGGTCCACTCAAGGTGGTTGCATAAAATCCTCTGCTAACACATGTGTATGATCATAAAGAAAGTATATTATAGCTACCAAACCGTAGACAATGTCAGGGGGAATAGTTGCAGGTCAGGATCGTGTGTATGGACAGGGTAACTAAGCCTAAAACTCTACAACAATGGGCTCTTTACTGTCGAAAGTCCTCGTACATGCAAAATGTTGATGTATATGTAACTTCGGAATGTATTTCATCCATGTATTTAATTTATATATCATTGTACTCCTATAGAGATGTGTCATTCCTCTATACGGAAGTGTCGTCATGTGTATTGACAAGTGTCGCAAGTGTGTGAACTTGCCGATGGGTTATTAGACCACCATATGTGGGGTCGACCCTGATTTATATATTATATGGTTGATGTACCTAGCTAGACAAGTCAGCCCCATAAGGTCACTCGGAAAACAGACAAGTATAAATAGAGATCGGGAGATCTCTATTTTGATCACTCAGAAACTCATACTTCCTTCACTCAGAAAGTGGCGCACTAGTGAGAAGGAAGATCATCTGCTACTAGGAGACTATCTTTGTGTATTTTGGTTGTACTTTGGTTGAGCCATTGCTCTCTCTATCTCTAAGGAAGTTGTGGGGTTTTTCACCTTAGGGTTTTCCCCACGGAAACTCTGTGTCTCTTGTCTCTCATGCTTTTGATTCTTGTGATGATTGACATGCTTGTTATGATTGATATGCATTGATATACTGTACATGTTATTCTCTCAATAAAGATCCTAGAGTATTGTGAATTAATGCTCAAAATTTAACATGGTATCAGAGCTAACCTGAGAAGAAGACATAGTGCAGTGACGGAAACTAGGGTTTCTTGTTTATTGGGTTTCTCTCCATAGATTTTGGAAAAGCAATATAGTAGATTGACTCTACTCATCAAGGAGAATCTATCTGTCCAATCATAATTCAATTCTGAGCATTTTCAGATTTGGCCCTAAAAATTAGGGTTTCCACAAAAATAGGAATTTCTGGAATCTGAAGACATAGCGAGAAGCTCCTTGCAAAAATCGAAGTTTAGATCTTTGGATCAAGGTTTTTGGCTGGGTAGATCTCCGAGAAACTCAAACCCTAATTTAGGGCTCTCCTTAGTGAATCTGGGAAGACAAAAAGGCAGTTTTGAAGGGTGTAGCTTTGTAGATCTCAAATTCTGAATACACCAGGTTGATCAACTCATCAAGGCGCATCTTTCTATATTTACAGAAAGTTGAAATTCACATTTTGAATTTTTAGGGTTTTTCTGACAAACCCTAATCCGGGACCAGATCCAGTTTTCAATAATTCAAGTGGTAAGACCTAAATATTTTCTATTTCCATTTGAAGTACTCTTTAAGATGTCTCACCACACCAAGCTTGAGGATAAGCTTGAAGGGGTTGATAACTTCCGAGCCTGGAAGTATAGGATTGGGTTAATCCTGGAAGAGAATGAGTTGGACTCATATGTAAAAGAAGACGTCCCTATCCCAGAGGATGAAGAGGCTAACATATTGCATAAGAAGAACTTGGTCAAGGCAAAGAGAATCATTGCTGATTCTATCAAAGACCATCTCATACCACATGTGTCATCTCTGAAGACACCCAAGGAGATGTTTGACTCTTTGACCAAGCTATTTGAAGGGAAGAACATAAATCAGAAGATGACCCTGTGGAATCAATTGAAAGGGGTCAATATGTCGAATGTAGAAACCATTCAATCCTCTTTCTCCAAGGTCTCTCAGATCAAGGAACAACTTGAAGTTGTGGATGAAATGGTGGAGAATGGTGAAATTGTTATGACCACTTTGAATGGCCTACCTAGGTCATGGGACTCTTTTATCCAAGGGATCTATACAAGAAAGAAATTAATCTCCTTTAGTAGACTGTGGGAGGAATGTTCTCAAGAAGAAGCAAGACTTGTGGCAAGAGAAGAAAAGATGGGGAATGAAGATCAAGCCCTCACAGTACACACCAAGAAAGGCAAGTTCAAGAGGGAGCCATCCCATCACAAGAAGAAATCTTCTCATCCTTATCACAAAGATAAGAAAGATCTAAGGTGTTTCAATTGCAATGAGAAAGGTCACTTTGCTTCAGAATGTCCCAAGAACAAAAGGGATAACAACAACAACTCCAGCAAGAAGAAGAAGGGCAGCAAAAGAAAGTTCCATGCTCATGCTGCTGAAGATGATGAACCTCCAAAGAAGAAAGCTAGGGCAGAAAGTGATGATAACTCATCAAGTGAATAAGAGTATGTCCTAATCTCTACTCTCACAGGTACTATCTCCCATGGTTGTAATGATTGGTTAATTGACAGTGGGGCTTCCAAACACATGACTGGGTTTAAATAATCTTTTGTGAATCTATCTGAACATGAGTCACCTCACAAGGTGAAAATTGGGGATGACTAGCAATAACCTATCAAAGGAAGTGGTGAGGCCTCCTACAACCTAGACTCTGGAAAGTCTTTGATGATGAAAGAAGTCCTTTATGTACCTGGGCTCAAGAAGAACCTACTCTCCGTATCTACATTGGATGCAAAAGGTATGAGGGTTGCATTTGTAGATGGCCAAGTCCTAATGTGGCCAAAGGGTAAAACTATTAATGATGCAGTGGTGATTGGAGAGCAAGAGGGAGGATTGTACAAATTAAAGGGACAACCTGAACATGCTATGAAGACAAAGATTCATCCATAGTCATGGATCACATAGAGGTATGTATAATTTGTTTTTGCAAAGGTTAACTAATGAGTTATGTAGGTCATTGAAGAGAACAAGAACACATTGCTAGACATAACTAGCAAATATGATGACCAGGCATGTTTTTGTTATATATTGTATACTTTTGTATGATTGATAATGATTACTCTTGAAGTTACAAGTTTGAGTAATCTAGGGCTTATGCATATTATGTTTCTTACCTTAATTGATGATATGACTGACCAGAAGAGTCATAGGTTTGAGTAATCACAGGTTTAGGTATATTATGTTTATGACTAACCATAATAATGCTTATTATTTATGTTTGAAATGATCTTGACTATACATGCTTGATATTATTGTGTTTTGATAGTATTAAGATTATACTAATGAATGTTTGATTATGTATAAGACCTCGAGGATAACACAATGATGATACTAATGAGCATGCATAGGGATCGAGAACGAATATAAGTTTAGAACAAGTAATCCAGGAAGCAAAGATCAAGAGGGAGCACACTCCAGTGGTTTATGCAAGGATGCAGATATTCAAAGGGAGTTGACCATCTCTCTACATTCCACAACAGAAAGGTGTAGAAGAAGCTACTTCAAATTAGGACTCCAGCAGCTCCTGCAAGGAAGCAAAGACTCAGAGGGAGTCCACCCAACAAACAAACAAAGATAAGTATTTTAATTGTCATTTCTTGCATATTTGTTTGTTTAAATAATATTGTTCAATGATGTATATGCTTATGTGCATATTAGAATGATTGCATTAATGAACTCACTACTAATATGCATTTAATGGGTAAGTAGGTCTACGACACTGTACAACATTCCATTGCTACTTATCTAGAATGAAACCTCTTTGCTGACATGTTGGGAGCTATGCAAACTCTTAACAATGTTCTGGTAGAGACTGGAAGGCATCTAGAAAGTCATGGAACATGGATAAATGTTGTATTGAAGCATTGGCTAAAATAATTGCATGACTATATGACATATTTCCTTATGTGTAAGAATTTGTTCTGAAAATTATGAGATGTTTCTAATCATGCAATTTAACTTGTTTTGTAGGAAAGACTGTATACCTTAACCTACAAAAGAAGGGCTACAACATTTGTTCCAACAACAAAGATATCTATTGAAGATATTGAAGTTCCCAGGATCTGGGATGAAGAAATAGAAGAATGCCATGATCTGTCGATCATGAAGAATGATGTTTGGGATGCAGTACCCAGACCTGAAGTGGAGTCTGTAGTGACTTCCAAGAGGATCTACAAGATCAAGCATGCTGTAGATGGCAGCATAGAGAAGTATAAAAGTGATGAAATGAAAGATACACCAGATGGATTTCAAGACAGCTTTCTTGAATGGTGTAGTTGAAGAAGAAGTATATGTGGAGCAGCCACTTGGTTCTGAGGCACATGATAGAGAGTCATATATGTGCAGAACTTGGTAGGATAGACAGCTTTCCATCTAGTTTGGGCTTCACCAAGAGTAAAACGGGTGCCAATCTTTACTACAAGGTTGAGGAAGGCAATCCAGTGATACTACTTTTGTATGTGGATGACCTGTTTGTAACAGGAGATGATATATTGATTGCCGACACACAGCAGAAGCTTGCTTCCAAGTTCCAGATGAAGAACTTGTGGATGATGCACTACTTTCTAGGCATGGAGGTGTGGCAGAGTGCAGATGGAATCTTCCTTGGACAAGGGAAGTATGCAGTAGAGATCCTGAAGTAGTTCAGGATGATGGACTGCAAGGCCATGGCTACACCTATGGCATCGAACCTGAAGCTTCTGTGTGATGCTTCATCTGAGCCAGTTGATGTCATTGTGTATCGTCAGATGATTGGGTCCTTGATGTACTTGATGAACACGAGACCAGATATTTGCTTTGCAGTGAACACATTGAGCCAGTTCCTGACGGATCTGAGGAGTGTTCACCTGGTTGCTGTAAAGCATATTCTGAGGCACCTGAAGGGTACAATTGCTTATGGGATCAAGTATGAAGCGAATAAAAAGTTTAACCTACAGGGTTATATTGATTCAGATTGGGCAAGCAGTGCTGCAGATAGGAAGAGCACTTCTAGGTGCTGCTTCAGTATGGGATCAGGTGTGATCTCTTGGTTTAGCAGGAAGCAGTCATGCGTAGCATTGAGTACAGCTGAGGTAGAGTATGTTGCAGCCTGTTCAGCTAGTTGTGAGGTAGTATGGCTCTGGAAGCTATTGTCTGAGTTATTTGATCTCCCATTGGAGGATACTGGTATCTTTTGTGACAACCAGAGTTGTGTGAAGCTATCTGAGAACCCGGTGTTCCACGACAGGTTGAAACATATAGAGATCAAATATCACTATATCAGGGATATGGTGCAGAGAGGAGCAGTGAAGCTCCTATATGTTGCGACGGACGAGCAGATTGCAGATGTACTGATGAAGCCACTAGCCAAAGTGAAGTTCGAGTACTTCAGGGAGAGACTTGGTGTTCTTCAGATCGACGACACTTCGAGGAAGAAGTGATGGACACATTTGCTGAAGCCATTCCAAGCATGCTCGAAGGAGGATACTTCACATGGATATGGATGTAAGCGCTGGATGATGAGCATCAGGACGATGCTCTAGTTATTGCTCTATATATGCATCAGGTTGATGCTGGATATGATCAGTTGGATCATTTATATGTATATGTATGTATGCATCATGTTGGATGCTGGATATGATCAGTTGGATCATTTGTATGTATTTTGTATATGCATCATGTTGGATGCTTGGACCATGTATCTGTACATGTATCCGGTGGATACTGTGTATGCTCAGGTAGATCATGTATGTTGATATATATCAGTTAGATGCATTGTGTGGATCATGTATCTATGTATGTATCAGGTGGATCATGTATGATGATATGTATCAGGTAGATACTTGGTATGCATCAGGTGGATGTATTGTATGATCAGGATGATCATGATGACGAGCTTCAGGATGTTGCTCCAGATGATATGTAACAGAATAGTACAAAGATGATGATCAGTATGATCATGAGCATCAGTATGATGCTTCGTGTGATGATGATCCGTTGGATCATGAGTATCAGGTTGATACTTGGAGGTCAGAGATGATATTTGGCAGGTTGTGCAAATAGCATGTAATCAGTCCTCAGATATACGATAGGTTGAGTTGTGTGCTCGTAATCAGTCCTGGGATGAGGTGTTGCTATGTAGTATGTAATCAGTCCTCAGAGATCCTATAGGTTGAGATGTGTGCTCGTAATCAGTCTTGGGATGAGGTATTACTACGGAGACATGTAATTAGTCCTAGAGATCCGATAGGTTGAGCTGTGTGCTCGTAATAAGTCCTGGGATTCTCTTTAGAGATCTTGTCGGTCATGCTGCGGCACATAAATGTTCTTGGGATTCTCTTTAAAGGTATTGTCTATTCACATGTAATCAGTCCTGGAGATCCGAGAGGTTGAGCTGTGTGCTCGTAATAAGTCCTGGGATGCTCTTTAGAGATCTTGTCGGTCGTGCTGCGGCACATAAATGTTCATGGGATGCTCTTTAAAGGTATTGTGAAGGAGATTCATGTAATCAATCCTGGGAGATCTTGCCGATCGTGCTTAGGACATAAATGTTCCTGGGATGCTCTTGTCAGGTATTTCATTCACACATAAAATTAGTATTGAGAGACCACCTCTATCAGACCATTCACATAGATGATGAAGACCTACAGGTGGTGGGTCTACATCCAATATGAAAAAGGATTGGCTCTATAGAACTTCCTATGATGAGTAGATTCAGATATTGGTTGAGATAGTAGCAGCAGTGACGATGATGATGACGATGCATCGATGACGATGATCCAGAGAAGAAGACTTGTGCTAGCTAATCTGTGTCGAGAAATACCTTCCTAGTTAAGAGGGAGTGTTGATGTATATGTAACTTCGGAATGTATTTCATCCATGTATTTAATTTATATATCATTGTACTCCTATAGGGATGTGTCATTCCTGTATACGAAAGTGTCGTCATGTGTATTGACAAGTGTCGCAAGTGTGTGAACTTGCCGATGGGTTAGTAGACCACCATATGTGGGGTCGGCCCTAATTTATATATTATATGGTTGATGTACCTAGCTAGACAAGTCGGCCCCATAAGGTCACTGGGAAAACAGACAAGTATAAATAGAGATCGGGAGATCTCTATTTTGATCCCTCGAAAACTCATACTTCCTTCACTCAGAAAGTGGCGCACTAGTGAGGAGGAGGATCATCTACTACTAGGAGACTATCTTTGTGTATTTTGGTTGTACTTTGGTTGAGCCATTTCTCTCTCTATCTCTAAGGAAGTTGTGGGGTTTTTCACCTTAGGGTTTTTCCCACGGAAACCCTGTGTCTCTTGTCTCTCATGCTTTTGATTCTTGTGATGATTGACATGCTTGTTATGATTGATATGCATTGATATACTGTACATGTTATTCTCTCAGTAAAGATCCTAGAGTATTGTGAATTAATGCTCAAAATTTAACACAAAATATCTTACAGATGCTCAATTGATTATTTGGAGGGATCTCTCCACAACTCAAACTCACATGACCTTGTTCTTGACTCCTGTGGTAGAGGATATTCTTCGCCACACCCTTACGGTGTTGGATTTCCTCCATTATGAGAGACACCTATGTTTTGACCAGCTTTAGTGATCATGGAGGAGTTAATTCACAACTCCTTACCTTCACAATCCTAACTTTAAAGTAATTAGGTGTGTTTCTAATATACAAGAAAACCTAAGATCCTATCTCAAGTTACTGATTGCTTGCTGAAAATGTACTTTCAAAACTTTTCAAGAGAAGTAAAACAAGTGCAACTAAAGAAAGATGTTCTTTACGTGAATATGAAGCACTCTACTGTCATAAACATGCACTTTTCACTCTCAATTTATTTCCAATGCAAATTCTAAAGATATGATTAAGATGTCATATGCAAGTTTTCAATATCAAATGAAACGTTTTGGTCTTTTCAAATGCAAAAAGAAACTAAAATTTATAACCTAAATGCAAAATCAAGCCTACAATATAAGCATGCAAGTACCAAACAACTAACTAATTTTTTTTTTGGTTTTTTCTTGAATATCAAGCAATTCCAAATCCTTTAATATGCTTGCAAAGTACACAAATAATGACATCTCAACACTAAACCAACTTTTATTCTTTTTTCAAAATTAGAAACAAAGATAAAACTCAAATTAACACACAATCCAATCAAATGCAAAAGATTTATGTTCTTCTTGGCAAACAGTAGAAGCAACCATAAACACTAGACTTCTCATTCATGTAAGCATGCCAAGTTGGGAAAGATAGAAATAAAGACCTTTATACCCAAACAAAGAAGAGACCATTAATAAATATGGTTTGGTAAAGCCAGGTCTGCATACAACAAATGCAATCAAGGTTCTAAACAACAGAAAGAAAACTTGATCTTTCACTTCAAAGGAAAGACCAAAAGCATAAGAAAGAACAAGAAACCTACCAAAAGAGTATTTTTCACTCAAATAGGTACACATTGACTCAAATACCCTCAATAGGTTCCAAATACAATCAAACATGAGAAAATAGGTTCAGACATATCCAAATTGGGTCAAAAAACACCAAATTGGTTCAAAAATCTCTAACCTGGGTCTAGAGGCTCCAAATTGTTCCAAACAAGCCCAAATTGGCTCCAAAATACCCCTAAAATCAAGTCAAGAGTAATCAAAAGATAATACTCACACTTCCAAGGTGTCTTACATGAATAAAGAATTAGCAAATAATAAAAAAAATCCACCCAAAACCTCCCAAATAGGCCTGAAAATAAAAAAGTTACTTACAGGAGGGAAACGCTGGTGAAATACTAACATAGTAGGGTGTAACACGTTAGTGAGAGGACTATCACTAGCGTGTATGTAGAAGACATGCACTTGTAAGAATTGTCACCTGCGCATGGGTATTGGAAGTCTCCAAAAAATCCAATCCAACTCAAAAAATAACGGTGGGAGAGTCTATTAAATCTCATACATTGTTCCTAACTTGATATTAGACCCAAACCTTCAATCAAACTGGAAAAAATAACCTTTGATACCCCAAAACAGATAGGCTTCTCCCCAGTGGAGTCACCAATTCTGTTGTTAGGAAAAATCTCTTATGGCTTGGGTGAGGCCACCAACATACTAGGGTTCGAAAGAACATGTAACTAGGGTTCTGTAACAAACAAAAATAAGCAAAAGTTTAGGGATTAATAAGGCATGTACCTCATTACTTAAGGTTGATCATAGCCTTCTCCTTGAATCTTGATCTTTCCTCTTGCTCTCCAATCACAGAACCTGCAAAACCAAATTCAAACACCTTCCTCAAACATATTTGACTACCAATAAATATTTGACATCAAAAGAACATAAGATACTGAACTAATGAACATCAATAAATCATCAAATATGAGATAGACATGAACATAATTGTTTGGAAAGGGAATTATCTCTATTATTTCATTAATGAATGAAGCAAGTACATAATATTACCTTTTTTCAATTTAGACACCTCATGAAACCTTCAATTCTAGATCAACTGCTTCTCACCTCCAAGAATCCCAACCTCAAATCAACTAGGGCACAAATGATGGGGGAAGGGAGTATAAATTTCTCCAGCATAACATTACTTGGTTTAGGAGTCCCATCCATGGCCCCTCTCCCTCTCTTTTATGGTGGAAGAAGAAGGTTAGGTCAAGGAGGGATCAGTTGTAACCGAGTAGGATGTAATATCCCTGATATGATCTCATAGGATATCAACTCAATTTCAACTTTAAAAATAAGAAAATTGCATAACAAAAACTAGTCTTCAAAATTAGTTAAGATGAAACTAGTCTTGGTCAGCGATTCACCGACCCAGAGCTTGACTGATGGACACTTTTGGATCTTCCAAATGTACTGGGGAGTTTGAATTGGAAAGGAAAAAAGAATAAATTCCAACTTCTGAGTTCTAAGCACGATGTACTGGAACCATTTATGTTTCGAACATCAGCTAGGTTGAAGTCTACTCCAACGCTGCCTGGGCACACCAGCATATTCCTACTAAACTCTTTCACTTACACTTGAAATAAAAAAGAGGTGGATAACAGGTCATAACCCCCTAATTTACTGCTGGAAAATTTTTACAGAGGTTTTGGGAGGTTTTGGCAGAGTTTGGAAGCAAAGGGAGAAAAAGAGCTAGGATGGACTGCTTAACTAGTTTCTTTCCAGGATCTTCCAAACAGGATGAGAGGGACATGAATCCTCAGTGAGAGATTTGTATGAGATTATTTGGTGTCTTAGGAACATCATATGACCAATATAACCCAAAATAGGCATTTAGATTATTTTTAATTAAGCATACTACAAAACTAGTCAAATTAAAGTGCCCAATGAGCTAGTCTTGATAGATTTGAAAGTAAATCGCAAGAGAAGGTCACGAATATATAATTTTTGAATTGGGATTGATTATATAGGAAATTTAAAACCTACAACAACTTACATAAATATAAATATCTTCACAGAGCTACGTATATTGCCATTTCCTGAAAACTAGTCAAGTAAAATTGCACAAAGAGCTAGTCTTGAGAATTATGGACTCAAACACCCTCTAAGGATCTCGAAATATTCTTTTTATATTTAATGTAAATTAGACATGAAATTAAAATCAGTAAAAAATACTCACTGAGATGATTAATCAATAAACATAATTCTCATGGCTCTATTTTCACAAAGAGTAATTAAATGTGAGTCATTACAATGAATGGAAGAAGAATGTTACATAAGAGTAAGAAGAGGGGATGTTGACACTAAATATGATATGTATGATGATATTGATATTCTGGATTCTAATGGGAGTTGCACCAAGACTCAGTAGCTTCTCATGGGCTCATTCACCAAACCATACAAAAAAGAAAGGGTGCGTTCTTCACAGCTGGAACCTCCAGATCTAGTAAAATGGCCATAACTTGCTCATCCGGACACCTTTTTTTGATGAGAAAAAAAGTGTTTCCTAATGGAAATGATTCTATGAATTCAATGGAATAGGTCTCAACATCCATAAATGCTCAAAAAGGTTGATACCAGAACCTCCATTTCGGCCCTCCAACACTGCTCCTATTGAATGAAGGAGTTGAACCGCACAACGAGAAGACCAACCAATGGATCAGGCTTCAGGACTTGCAATAGAATAAGTGATTAAGACTGGATGTAATCATCATTTTAGTAGAATCATGGGGCACATCTCTCAACTAGTACTGGGGGCACATCTCCCAGGTCAATGAGGTAAATTTGCACTCAATTCAAATCACAAATGATCAAAATATGTGAAATGGAGTTGTAATCCTTCTTTTATAGATTTAGGTGACTTGTTGAGCAAGTAAAATAGGCTAAGGCGCCCTCATGGAGTGGATAAGGTTTCTTTTCTTTCCATTTTAGATTTTTCCTTGCCTTTTGGTTTGCTTTGCTTTCTGCTTTTGCTTTTGCTTTTCCTGATTTTCTTTTCCTGCTTTTGCATTTTTATCTTGCTTTTTTATGCTTTTCTACCTTATCCTTCTTTTCTTCTTTGTCTTGCTTTTCTGCCTTATCCTACTTTTCTGCTTTGTCCTGATTTTTCTTGCTTTTCTATTTATCCTACTTTTCTACTTTTGTCCTGCTTTGTCTTGCTTTTGTCTCGCCTTTCTACTTTGTACTGCTTTATTCTGCTTTATTCTGCTTTCTTCTCCTTTTCCTACTTTCGTTGATTTGACTGCTTTATCTTTTCTTGTGTTGTAAGTTACCTCTTAGTCAACCTTATCCTCTAAGGCACACTTGTGGAGCATTATCCACTTTATTCCAAAATAAAAATATCTAATTATTGAAAATTACTTCTACCAAGTGCATTTCAAACTTAGGATAAAAATAAAAATAAAACTTCCTAACTAATTAATGCCTTTACGTCAGAATTAAGCCCAAGTGCATGAAATTTCCTCCTCAACCCAAGGGATTGGTTGGGCTAGGAAATCCTTCCATAAATCATCAATGAGGGGACATGAAATTTGTCACTTCCCAAGATTGCTTGTCCCCAAGCAATAATCAAATCCAACCCAACTAAGCATCATGAGCCATCATGCTTCTGCTGTACCACTCTGATTATAAAATGCTCATGAACTCTCCCAACATATTGTTCTATTACCATCCAACCATGCAGTTAGTGTGGAGACCAATCAAAACTGATACCGGGATCCCAATTGATCCTCAAGAATACAAGGTGCAATATATATTCTCCTATGTAATGCATAAGAATCACATGGAAGACATCATAACGCCCTGCAAAAAAAACACAAGTCTATCCAAAAATATGTTTCCCATGTAGGAAACCATCACAATATACTACAAATATGAACTCATGGGGAAGATAAGAGGCTTGCTTTCTCAATCCAACCAACCGAAATGTGCTCCCAATGAGCTTCCAATGATCAACAATGTCTGGATCCCACTGCTTGGGAACCCTTCCAGTGCACAATATCATCAAGAACAAATGTAGCAAGTATGGGATTCTAGGGTCCCAACACTTGCGCACCCCATCACTACATAGTGTGAATACATATAAATCAGAATGTGGGATTCCCATGTCTCAATGCTTGTGCATTTCTATCATGCACAAGGTCTCCCAACACAATACATCAAAGTAGGAGGTGTACAATATCCTACAAATTATTTCAACCAAGTGTGGAATGCTAGGATCCCATAATTGGTGCATTCCATCAATGAGCAAAGTGACACAAAATTTTACATCAAGGTGGGGGATGCCAGGATCCCACTCTCTAATGAGCAACCTCCCAAAATTCATTAGTACAAAATATAGATCATCAAAGTACATTGCAACATCATAAAAATGTACATCAGGAAGGTGCCTCACCAAAAGATCATGAAAGTGCTTGTCCATCCAAGCAAGTAGACCACCATTTTCCAAATGCACACAAGTATCAAGTGACCAATCAAATATGCTCCAATGACATAGGTGAGGATCCCATGTCCTATAATGCTACTCCAAAAGAATGTAAGAGGCTTCAAAATAATCAGCCAAGTGTTCTTTCATCCAAGAAGTGAATGAAGTTCCTCCACCAAAATTTGGACCAAGTAAGGACCAAAGAAAATAAGGAGACTTCAAGTGGCTCAAAGAAGTCTCATCAATGCATCCATGAATGTGAGAGTCATCAAATGAGATAAATGGATGCTGCTGAAAATTTAAGGAAGAACTTGCTCTAGTCATGTCATCATCAAAATGAGAGATAGGAGTTTCATACTCCTAATGTGGCACCATAAAAAGAAACCTTTCACCCATACTTAATTATAATGAATGATGCAAAATGTGGAAGTGTGGGATGTAGGAGAATGAACCAACTCACCCAAATGAACAGAAAGTGTGAAAGTTTCATCATGTGAGGGATCCATAGGGTTAGGATCATGCACCTCCCTCAAAAGTGTGAAACTTTCCTCATAGGTTGGTTACAAGGTATTGGAAACATGCACTTCTTCAAAAAGTGTATAACAAACATCAAGAGGCAACTCAAGTTCCTCTTCCATTGTAACAAGTGCTTGGATCTCATCAAGCTCATATTCAAACACATCAAGCACATGCAAATTTCCATGTTTCTCATGATCCATCATGTCATGAGAATCCTCTAAGCAATCTACCATATGACAATCTAAAACATAGGAGGAAGAACAAGTATCTTGCAACCTCTCAAGAAGTTGCTCATTTTGAATTTTGAGCTTATGAATATCCTCATTATTCTTCAAGTATGCCTCATGTAACCATTCATTAATCTCAACCAAATTGTTTCTATCAACAATAAAAATACATGAAATTACCTTCAATGTTGCACGTTTCTCTTTGAATCTTCTCCATGTCTTCAAGGAAGGATGGATCCTCCAATGAAGAGACTCTCCAACAAGAATTTGATACCAATGCTTGAGTGCCATGGAGTATGCTAAGGGACTCATAGATATTCCTTTCAGTCATCTTCAAAGATCCTTCAATGAAGTATGGTTCATGAGAGAGAACCTCCTCTTCTTCTTCTTTCTTGGGAACAACTTCACATGGAAGCTCAAGTGGTGACTAGGAAGATGATGTTGGTTCATATTTTTTTGCTACAAGGTCTTCTTCTTCATGCTCCATGGAGTTGGGACTTGCTACAAACTCATCAAGGATGATATCTATGTCACCAATATAGATATTAGAGCATCCATCAGTATATGTCTCCTAAAAAATTAGACACCCATTAGTAGGTGCCTCTTCATAGCATCCATCAGGAGATGTTATCTTCTTCAGATGGCTAATTTGTAATTTGTTTTTTCCCCTTCAATTGAATTGATGTATCTTTCCACTCTATTGTCTTAGAATCATAATTCTTGGAGACTTTGTTTGAAGAGAATCTGAAAAGTCTCTTCATGCCAGAAACAATGACATCCAATGAGGCTTCACTTTCAATTGCTCTTTCTTCTTCTTTGATTCGAGTAGTAGAACAACATATTTTGCTGCTCTTCAATGATTCCTCATCTGCATTCTTAGGATCAAATCCAAATTTTCAATAAAAATAATCTTTGAAAGAAATGGCTTTACAAATATCTCCCCCAAGGCAAGATAATCCTGATAGTGGTGGGGCAAGTTCTCACATGCAGATATCACATTTGCCAAATATTTCTTAGTATTATCCATCTATGGTTCAGCCCATTGATCTTCACTGTAAATCTGATCACAAATGTAACCATCCTCATCTCTTGGTAGACCTCCACTAATGTAAAGGATTTCTTCTTCCTCGTATAACTCCAATCCTTCATCTTACATGACTGTATCTAGTTTCATAGCTGCAACTTGAAGATAGTTCTAAGATATTTATTTATCTGAGATTTACTTTCCACAAGCTGAGCCAAGTAAAGAGCTCTGATACCACTGTAATATACCTGATCTAATCGCATATGATATCAACTCAAATTCAACTTTAAAAATCAGAAAATTGCATAACAGAAACTAGTCTCCAAAACTAGTTAAGATGAAACTAGTCTTGGTCAGTGATTAACCCACCTAGAGCTTCACTGATGGACACTTTTGGATATGAAAAATGTAATGGGGAGTGTGCAGAAAAAATGAAAAAATAAACAAGTCCAGATTCTGAGTTCTAATCACAATGTACTGGGTCCATTTATGTTTCGAACATCATCCAGGATGAAGTCTACTCCAAGGCTGCCTAGGCACACCAACATATGCCTACTAAACTCTTTCACTTAAAATTGACATAAAAAAAGGTGGATAACAGATCATAAATCCCTAATTTACTGCTGGAAAATTTTTACAGAGGTTTTGGGAGGTTCTGGTAGAGTTTGGAAGCAAAGGGAGAAAAAGAGCTAGGATGGACTGCTTAACTAGTTTCTTCCCAGGATCTTCCAAACATGATGAGAGGGATACGAATTATCAGGAAGATACTTGTATGATATTCTTAGGTGTCTTAGGAACCTCATATGACTGATATAACAAAAAATAGGCATTGATATTACTTTTAATTAAACATACTGCAAAACTAGTCAAATTAAAGTGCCAAATGAGCTAGTCTTGATAGATCTGAAAGTAAACATCAAGATAAGGTCACAAATATCTAATTTTTGAATTGGGATGGCTTATATAGGAAATTTAAAATGTACATCGACTTAAAAAAATATAAATAGCTTCACATAGCTCCTGTAATGTCCCCATTTTGACCCCCTTTGTATTAAACCGTAAATGATGTAAATATTGTAATTTAATCATGGTGAGGAGCTCAAGGCCAAGGCCCCACCATTGATTTAGCGTTTCATGAATCGGCAATTAAAAATAGATGCCCATGGTTCTTGTGCGAGATGGGCACAATGTAAATAAGACACCATGTAAATATGAATTTTAATGGAAAAACCCACAACCGGCTATGCAATGCAACAAAAGAGACGGGGCATGACTCTACAAGGAAAAGGGAGGGAAATTATTCAAACCTTGAGCCAATGGTATTAATCCATGTGTCAATGGGGAAACCCATAAACCACCAACTACCCATTTTGTCTCATGTACCCAATCATTTAATTTTTTTCCAAGAAATTGGTTAAGGCAGTTAATGCCTTGGGAATGAAAGAGTATGGGCAAGCCATTTTCGTGCATGGGCAAGCCATCAACTTGGAAAAACGTGTTTTGTCTCCTTGGGCAAGAAACCACCCACGAAATGGTGCCCAAAGCCATTCTGTACAGGCATCCTTTGATCATTCACGCAGGGGGAGTTAGCTGGGGTCTTCCATTTTACGTTTTTCATCTAAATACTGCATTTTTCCATGCCTGGGAGTCGTTTTTGCAGTATATAACAGTTGGGAGAGGGAGGGCCACGTTTTGAGGACTGTAGGGAGGTCGTTTTTGCCCCTGAATGTCCAAGGACGTTTTTCTAAAAACGGATTTGGCTTCCTGGGTTGTTCACCAACTCCCCATTTCGTTTTTGTGGGTTCCCACGTTTTTCTGGGTTAGTTGAAACCCCATCTCATGCATTCCACTGTGGAAAACGTTTTCCTCATGCCCAGCAAGTGGGGTCCTGCTGTTATGTGCATCCTTGTTCTTGGTTTGAGCCTGTGAGCTGAAGTGTTGGAGTGGTAGTGGATAGAAGTGGCTTGATAAACCTAGTGGGGGAGACAACCTCTCAAAAAGATCAAGAGGGCTTTGGTTACTCTTCTATGCATACCCTGAGAGCACTAGATAGGGAAGGTATGGCTTGAGGGACTGCACAGCAGTGAAAAGAACACTTCCTTGTGCTGGGTGTGTAGGTATTGTGGGTGCCAAGCTAGATAGATCTTGCAAGGTTATCCCTGGCTCTGTGTTGGAGCTCACTAGCTTAGCAACTCTTCCTTTCCATCTCCTAGTAGCCTGATAAACCCAATTGTAGATTGGCTTGGCTCATCTTGGTGTATGCTTGGCTATGTGTGAGTCTGCTGTTCCCTGGTTCCTTGTAGAGATCATGCCCAGCTCGGGGGTGGCAGTGGTGCTGAGAGATTGAGGAGCACACTGGCCTATGGTTGGGTGGAACGTTGCAGTTGCATAGCCAGTTGCTTGGGACTGCCTTATTGAGATAAGTATTCTCTTGTGTAAATTGGCAATTATCATTTGATGAATGTTATGAATGTATGTGGATGTATTAAACGAATTTGCCTCTGCTGTGTTTTTTTTAAAGTTTAGGCATTTCCATATGATCTTGTCACAGAATCTTGAATGTGTGTTAGAGATCAACAACATTGATTCGATCACCGTCGTTTTTCCATAGTATGCATAGATACAGTTCTTTGCATCAATGATTTTAATTAAAACGTTTTGGGGCTAATTGCCCGGACTGAGCACTGTGATCCTCTCTATCACGCTGGTATGATAGAGGGGACACTACAGCTCCGTATATTTCCATTTCCTGAAAACTAGTCAAGTAACATTGCACAAAGAGCTAGTCTTGAGAATTATGGACTCAAACATCCTCTAAGACTCTCGAAATATTATTCTGCTATTTAATGTAACTCAGACATGAAATTAAAAGAAATAAAAAATACTCATTGAGATGGTTAAGAAATAAACATAGATCTCATGGCTCTCTCTTCACAAAGAGTCATTAATTGTGAGTCATTACAATGAAGGGAAGAAGAATGTTATTTAAGAGTAAGAAGAGTGGATGTTGACAATGAATATGATCTGTATGATGATAATGATTTTCTGGATTCTCATGGGAGTTGCACCAAGAATTATTAGCTTCTCATGGGTGCATTCACCAAACCATACAGAAAAGCAAGGGTGCGTTCTTCACAGCTGGAACCTCCGGATCTAGTAAAATGGCCATAACTTGCTCATCCCAACACCTTTTTTTTATGAGAAAAAAAATGATTCAATCTGAAAGCAATGCTGTGGATGCAATGGAATAGGTCTCAATATCCATAAATTTGTAGAAAGGTCGAAACCAGAACCTTCATTTAGAACCTCCAACATTGTTCCTATTGAATGAAGGAGTTGAACCACACAACAAGAACACCAACAAATGGATCTGGATTCAGGACCTGCAATATACTTGGTGATGAAGACTGGATTTCATCATCCTTTCAGTAGAAGCATGGGGTACATATCCCAGGTCAATGAGGCAAAATTGCATTCAATTCAAATCACAAATGATCAAAAAATGTGAAATGGAGTTGTAATCCTTCTTTTATAGATTTAGGTGACTTGTTGAGAAAGTAAGGTAGGCTAAGGTTCCGTTATGGAGTGGATAAGGTTTCTTTGCTTTCTTCTTTGCTTTTCTTTCTGCTTTTTCTTTTCTTACTTTTTCTTTTATATCCTGCTTTTCTACCTTATCCTGCTTTTATGCTTTGTCCTTCTTTTTTCTGCTTTTCTTCCTTATCCTGCTTTTATGCTTTGTCCTTCTTTTTCTTGCTTTTCTACATTTGTCATGCTTTTCTGCTTTGTCTTGCTTTTCTTCTTTGTCTTGCTTTTGTACTGCTTTTCTGCTTTGTTCTGCTTTTCTGCTTTATTCTGCTTTCTTTTGCTTTCTTCTCCTTTCTCTACTTTCCTTTCTTTAACTACTTTATCTTTTCTTTCCTTGCAATTTACCACTTAGTCAACCTTATCTTCTAAGGCACACTTGTGGAGCATTATCCACTTTATTCTAAAATAAAAAATATCTAATTATTGAAAATTACTTCTACCAAGTGCATTTCAAACTTAGGATAAAAATAAAACTAAACTTCCTAACTAATTAATGCCTTTACTTCAGAATTAACCCCAAGTGCATGAAATTTCCTCCTCAACCCAAGGGATTGGTTGGGCGAGGAACTCCTTCCACTAATCATCAATGAGGGGACATGACATAGTAAGTTCCAAAAATCACCCAAACCACCCAATTTTCGATATTTTTTTTTATATATTTTTAGTAATTTTTTAGGCACACTCTGGTGACATAAGGGGAAAGGTGTGCACAGCATGCAGGTGATCCATATGCAACCTGCACGTTGGTGAAAAAATGGGCTAAAACTGCCAAATTTAGGGCTTCTCAAAGGGGCGTTTTGGTCTCCAAATGTGATCATAAGCTCCCAAACTATTGAATGAACCATGAATAAGTTAAGGCCATATTATTGAGTTCCCAAATATGGCTCTTCCATCCACAGTTTCCTTTTGTGTGACCCATAACAGCTTCATGAAGTGTCGTCATCAGAGCATAACATGTGAGTGTCGTCACGGACGGAGAAGTGCCAAAATGGTTATAACAAAACAAATATTTTGAACTCACTTAATAGGACACCAATCCATTTTGAGAATACTTCTTTAAAATTGGATCAATACACAATCTAGTCGAATTCAAAAAGATATCTTTTAAAGTCATTTAATAACCATTAGGCCCTTTTGAAAGTAATTCTTTCAAATTTTCTGATATATCATAGTGTTGAATTTGAAAATACATTTTTCAAAAAGGCCCAATAACTTTGTAAAGATGTCATAGGGCCTAATCAAAGATGCCATTCAAATGTTTAAATCTAGTTTGATGAACTATGAGAGCGTTTCAAGATAACTCTTTTGAAGGATTTTTAATAGACAACGAAGGTTTTTTGAAAGAACTCATGCTTGAAATTTGAAAGTGGTTGGATGAACCATCATGCCATTTTTAAAGATATCTCATTCAAATATCCAAAAATCCCCCAATGAACTATCAACCACGTTCAAAAGAAGGCGATGTTTGAAATATCAAAATGGATCGATACATCGTTGTGGACATTAAAAAAAGTGGAAGTTCAAAGGAACCGTGATGAATTATTAGGGGATTTTTAAAGATATACTTGTTCCAAATATAGAAACACCTTGATGTGATGTGTCAAGTATGTTTGAAAGATGGACTTTCAAATATGGCCAATGAACTATTGGAACCTTTGAAAAAAATACATTTAAAAGGATATTGATGAAATTTTACTCCAAATTGAAAGAATACCATTGAAGGTATCCCAATGAACTATTGGGAACACTCGAAAGTTAACGGTTTTTAATTTTTCAGAAGATGCTTGATAAACCATTGAGCACTTTTTTAAGACGTAGAATATGAAATTTTAAAATGGATCATTAAACCATTGAGCCATAATGAAAGATGTGTTTGTTGGACATATGGTTGTGGCCCGATGTGTGTATCAAGCCCATTTGAAAGATGAAAATAAAAGGGGACCAAATAAACTATTGAGTGGATTTGTAAGATCAAAGTATCCAAATGTTTAAAACAAAATCAATGAATTATTTGAGACCTTCAAAACACGATATTTGAAATGTTTTTGATGATTTTCTTAGTATATTTGAAAGACAACATTTGAAAATATCCTAACGAACTATCATGGATATTTGAAATATGATATTCAAAAGGAGCTTGATTGGCCATAAGGGAATTTGGAAATATGTTCTTTATTCAAAAGTTTAAATAAATCGAATGGAAGTGATAGAGAGGCTTCAAAGGATGACTGAATTAATTATTTTAAAAGGATCCTGAAGAAAGCATTGGCTTTATATTTCAAAAATAAATATTGAAAAAGGGTTTGATGAATTGTTGAGAGATATTAACTTCAAATGCAAAGGTTGGATTTTCATCCATATTTCAACGTAACCATTTAGGTTTGAAAATTGGAAGATAAGGAACATCATGGAAATCCAATTCAAGGTGATTTTGCTTTTATTTTAAAAAAACCATAAAAGGAATATGCATGAGTGATTGAATCTCTTACGAAAATATCCAACAAATTATTATTCATTAAATTTGGAAAATATTTAAGACCATGAACATTCAAAAATTTCAATCAAATGTCATCATACACACACTATAAGCATTGAAAATAAAAAGGGGGTCCCTAAGTTTGAGGACTTGGGTCTAATTTAGGCCTCAACATATTTGTTATGACAATGAGATGTGAGATTAAACCATTGGCATGTTGACACACAAAGCACAGGTGAGGTTTATTTTACCAATGATACAATTGACTGTAACTCGATTAACATATTTGAAAGGAGATGTATGTTGTTAAAATTCATTGAATACAATGAGCTATAGTGTATATAAGGTTGAATGAAATCTTATGTAATGTGATTATATCCCATATATATTTGAACAATATTTGTATAAGGTTTTATTTAGCACTCTAAATGGATTGGAAAAACCATCCAAGGAGAGGAAACTAAAAATGGTGTCATAGAATTCCATACTTGATAGCCCATTCTTGGAATGACATTAACATTAGAATACCTGAGACAACTGAATCTTGACATAACACAATATCTAGCATGAAGTTGAAGCATAAGGATACCAACAGATTTAATTTTTACAAGATAAAGAAGGTGTTATACATAATTAAAATGAATTATATGTAGCCAAATTTATGACTATATAAATGCTCTCTATGCTCCAATATCTCTATTATATACATGTCGGTATACAACATCCAAAACATGACTCCATTAGTTACTCACAATTGTAACATATTTCATATGTCTTCAAGTTAGTAGGGCTTAACTGATGCTCATAGGACCCTTACTCAAGAATAATGTAAGAATGGTACAGGGGAAACATATTTGAGGGTTTCAAATACAATAAAAATTACAAAACAACCTTCTACCAACTTACCAAGATAATTTTTTCATCACTTTAAATAACACATAAAAAGACCTTGTCCTTGACTATTTTTTTTTGAAAACACCCATTTCATAAATACATCCAATATTTGGTAAGAAAAACTTAAATTCTAGTATACAACATCAAAAACATCACTACATGAGTTAGTCATAGTGGTAATATATTTCATAATTCTTCAATCCATTAGGTCTTAGCTCATGCTTGTAGGATCATATTCGGGCATACTATAATAATGG
This sequence comes from Larix kaempferi, assembly GCA_027924585.1. NCBI lineage: Eukaryota > Viridiplantae > Streptophyta > Pinopsida > Pinales > Pinaceae > Larix > Larix kaempferi. Next base: position 8,642,244 of record BSBM01001329.1, read on the forward strand.
TAGAGCAACAATAACAATGAGATGTTTTTGACCCTATATAAAATACCAAAGAGTGGTATAACAACTTACCATGTCAAGAGATGTATTGACCCTATAGAAAATACTAAAGAGTGTTATAGTTCAACTTTAACATGTATGCCTCAAAGTTATGGAGGAGGGTGTTGTTGGCATTGTTCCATTAATACAAATCTAATAGAGTAGTTCGCGCATTGAATAAACTCACAGTTCTCAAGTTGTTGTGAGTTACAACTTGCTTTCTCAAACCATTTAGAGGCACTTGACCTACATGCAATCAAGGGCACAAAATGAAAACCATTCATCGAAAAGATGTAATGTCAGTTGCAACACAACTATTTCAATGGGGCGATCCTCCCTGTGTAGTCACCGAAGTCAAATTAATGTCCTCTTGAGTTCTCACCCCTAAATCCAAATCCATGTCTTTTACACCGAGCTCATTTCCTCATCAAAATTAGAGTTTTCTTTGCATGTGTATGGCCTAAAAGTCATGGAGGAGGGCATCGTTTGGAATTATCATCATGTTGTTATAAATCTAAAGGAGAAAGAAGTAAGTTGAACCAACTCACTATTCTTGAGTTGTTGGGAGTTGTAGCTCACTTCCTTAGACAATTTAGAGACATTTGACCTAAATGAAATTAAGACACAAATTACAAACTATGTATGAGAAAGATGTGCCATCATTTGCAACACCTCTTTTAATAGGGCCATCCTCTTAATGTAGTAATTGAGGCCCAATGCACATCTCTCGAACTTTAACTCATAGATCTCCAAACTAAGGTCTTTCACATTGAGCCAAATTACCTTCTCTCAATTAGAGAGTTTTCTTTATACATGTATGGCCTCAAAGTTATTTAGAAGGGAATCAATGACATTTTCCCATTGACACAAATCCAATGGAGCAAGTGGCTTTGTTGAACCAACTCATAGTTTTAGTGTTTTTGTGAGTTGTAACTTGCTTACCCATATCATTTAGAAACACTTTACCTAAGCACAACTAAGAGCACAAATGTCAACTATGCATTGAAAAGATGTGTTGTTAACAACCTATATGTTGCAATAAGATCATTTGCCTCATACAATCATCAAATTTGAATATATATTTTCTCAAGTTTTGATACCTAAATTCATCATAAAAATGAGTTTGAATAAATAATTTGAATCGAAATATATTAAAATGACCAGAAACCGAAGGAAAAACCTCCCATCTATTATTTTTCCCTGGCCCAACAATATCATATAATAATATCCATGTAGCTCTTGTATTAGGCCTTGAACATATTATTTTCTAGCTAATGAGGCACCACACTCATGTCCACTAACAATTATACCACGCGGTGATGTTATTAACCAAAGATATGAGTAGTCCTTTTTTCAAATGGTGGTTCACTGTTTGTTAGAGGGCTACTCCACCGGGAGAAATGCCAACACCAGTTATTCCAGCTAGAGAATCAAGGTATGACCAGAAATTCAATCATTACAATAGGGTCTCAACAAGAGCATCATGTCACTTACAAGAATTGAACCTGGATGGGGAGGATAACAATCATTCCTCTCAACCACCCAAACTACAAGCAATGGACAAAGATATAAGTAGTCCTTATCCTTCAAACTTGTGTCATGTATCATTTTGTCCCATGGTAGCAAATGTATTTAGTATATGTCCAAAAGGCCACTACATGCACATGATTTAAAATAAAAGTCACTGGAACGGACTATATTATTACAAAAGCGTTTTGTTTCTTTTGACATAAAACCTTGCCCAATAAACAATTTACTTTGACTTTCTTCATGATTAAATTAACTTATTGTTTACGCTTAGGATAAAAGACAACCAAAACGCCTCAAGGCAATTTTGGGATAAAAACTGGTTAAAATTCTTGTTGGAAATTGCTATTTTCACATTTTTGTAATTTCAGCAATAAGATTGCTTGTTTTAGACTAATTGCCCAATTTCTGAACACTCCAAATTGGGATAAGAATTACTCTATCGAATTCCAACGAATTCCAACGGACAGTGAGCTCTTATACCGCTCCGCTATTGTTTAACGTGGATGACGAGGATTAGTAATCAATAATCGTATCAAAGGACGGTCTATATACGTCGCCATGTGTGAGTCAGAGGAGTACGTTCCTTTTTTATATTAACTTTTGTACTCGTGCGTTCAGTCTTCGTGTTTTGGGGTTGACCCATTGATTTTCTACGTTCATTCGAAAGAAAGGATTCTCTATCCCATAATCCCAGTATTTTTATTAATTTATTTACGATTTCTGGATCATACAAGACGCAAATAGTATCATAGCGTGACGCAGCTAAAATTTGACCGTCTTTTGGATTGTTATTTTGCTGTTTATAAATAAATAATAATAAAATTGAGTTTATGTTTACGCCGATAGGCGTATTCTTTTAACTTTTGGGGGTGGGGGCTGGGTGGCAGATTTTTCATTTATAAAAAAATGAATGGCCGGATTTAAAGGATGGGCGAATATTCTTCCTCTGGTCTATGAATGAAGGGATGAGATTAACTGAATTAAGTAGCATGCATGTTTAAATCGAACCGTCATCATATTTTTATTGATAATATTGTTATAAATTTTATTCGTTCCACTCTCTGTTTACTATATTCTCCCATTTGCCAATTCATCCACTACCATTCATTTCGAAAGATGCCTCTTCAATGTAACGCCTACGCCTGCTTCCTCTCCCATGTAACGCCAACGCCTGCTTCCTCTCCATCTTCCTCCCTGTATTGAAATGTCTATCGAACTGAGAGATGAAATTATGAACAATGACCAGAAACTGAGAGATGCAATTCTGAACTTTGTGATAGCGGGGAGTGAATAGACAGGTGATGGAACTGAAGGAGACGGTGGAGGAATCTGTGCAACAATTTTTGGAGGCCTGGCGAGGCTCAACAAGCATGGGTAGTAATTGCTCATTCGAGAAAGACCTGCTTGGTTTGCTGTTCGCCCGAGGAGAGAATGGATCCACGCAGTTCAACTTCACAACACAGGAGATGATGGACCAATGCAAGACATTTTTCTTTGCAGGTCAAGACACCATGTGCAGTCTACTTACATGGACAACCATGTTGCTGGCACTCCATCCGGATTGGCAACATCGAGCTTGTGACAAAATCTCTATGCTTCCATTTAGATTGATGAATTGTATTTGTCATTTAAAAAATCTCTATGCTTCCATTTAGATTGACGATCTCAGATTTTAATTTGAACTTTAAAATATTCTGAGTTTCCCGTCTCGCATGGCGATCTCTGATTTTGCTTGGGTTTTAATTTGAACTTTAAAAGTTCTGTGGTTTCCATTCCGCCGCATGACGATCTCAGATTTTAAATTGATTTTAATTCGAGCTTCAAAAAGTTTTGTGTTTCCCATTACGAATAGCAATCTCAGATTTACAATAGTAATCTCAGATCTACATTGATTTTAATTTGGACTTTAAAAAGTCTCTGCATTTCCATTTTGGATGGCGACCTCAGACCTTGCCTGATTTTAATTTGATCTTTAAACTCTCTGTGAGTCTAATTCCCAATTCATGGCGTTTTCAGATTTGGTAAATACTAATTGTAACTCTTCCTATTCACTCTTCGTGTACCCTTTCTAATGGCGTTTCCAGATTTGTGATCCAATTCATGGCGTTTCAGATTTGGTAAATACGAATTGTAACTCTGCCTATTCATTCTCTGTGTACCCTTTCTAATGGCGTTTCAAGATTTGTGATCCAAGTCATGGCGTTTTCAGATTTGGTAAATACGATTTGTAACTCTGCCCTATTCATTCTCTGTGTATCTTTCCTAATGGCGTTACCAAAATTTCTGATGCAATTTATAAATTATGACCTTTAAACTCTGCCTGTGTGTTGTTTCGAAAGGTCAATCGTTTTCCAGAATTCATAAATACAAATTGTAACTGCCATTTTCATTCTCTGTGTGTTATTTTATTAAAGACTCTGTATAATTTTCATTATTTTTGCGTATTTAGGCTTATTTTACTAGCAGGTGAATACTGAACGATTTTCCTTTAATGTTCGTTACTTCTTTTCTGCGTCTTTTATTTTACCCTACAAATACTGCCGCGGTTGTTTCTTTAAAGTTTAAAGCAAACACAGAACGTCTACCATGGCGACCTTAAGCTGGAAAATCCGTTACTGGAAGGCTCTCCCGCTACCTGGCTCAAGATTTGCGACTTCGAATACTCAAAGGTGAGTTGATAAGGTTTCCGTGGAGTTTGATTTTTTCGAAGACCTAGAATTTGACGCGGGGGTTGATCTTTCTTATCTCCTGGATGCTTCAGACGACGAGCTTGGAATTCCTCGGAACGCCGCTCTGGACTTGAAGGTCAACGGAGTCTGTCTATCTCGGAAAGAAACATCTCTGGGTTTGTTGGAGAACCTGAATCTTAAATACCTTTCTTTAGTGTTCATTACTTCTTTTCTGCTTCTTTATAATCGCCTTTTTGTTTTTATTCGGCTGCTTGCAAATGAGTTAGGTTCTGAAATGAGTTAGATTCTGAAATGAGGTTATAGTACAGGGGTTTCATGGCTGCACAGGGAGAGGAAAAGATAGTGACACGCTTGATTCCACCGTCTCCAGCCTTTGGTTACATTTAATACCTCTGAAAAACGTAGGGATCTTGATGGATTGGCTTATAGTTGTGTACTGATGAAAACGCAGGGATCTTGTTTTACCTTATGTGTTGAAATCGCAAGGATCTTGTTTTATCTTAGATATAGAAATAATATGAATATTAATATGAAGCGAGCTGCTAGGTTCGGATCATTCGGGCTTTGTTTTGTAGCCCCAAATTAGTTGGGCAATGTAAACAATGAGATTGTGGAAAGAATGAAATATGTCCATATTGAAAGAATTTGATTTGATAATGTGTCGAGTCGTGGCTGCAATATGACGAAATATAAAAGAAGATAAATTTTGGATATTTCTTCATATTATTCGTGGCTGGAAACTTCGGCTTTATTTGGAATTTCTTGGAATGAGACAACGGTGATAATAAAATTAATTATTACATATTTTTACATTGAGTCATGAATTAGAATTATATCCATGTTTATACATTGAGTGGGATCCTATTTTATATTGAGTTGTATACCTACACATGTTTAGATTGAGTTGTAAAGACAAATTATTATATATATTTAAGCGAGTTGTAATTAGAATTCTTGCACGTTTTTATAATGAGTTAGGAATTAGTATTATCCACATCTTCATACGTTGAGTTGGATTCTATTCTTTTATTTTGAGTTGTGAATAGAAGAATCTCATGATGTATTTATGTTCACTTTTTCCAAGAATTTTATATGCTTATGTTTCAGAAAATTATAAACTAAGAGAAACCATAGTGTTGTACTTATGTTTCAGAAAATTATAAACTAAGAGAAACCATAGTGTTGTACTTATGGATCACTATTTGAAGAATTTATATACATAAACTCTCATGATGTATTTATGGTTCACTTTTTCCAAGAATTTTATAGGCTTATGTTTGAGAAAATTATAAACTAAGAGAAACCATAGTGTTGTACTTATGGGTCACTATTTGAAGAATTTATATACATAAACACTAGCGGATAAAAAAAGAGGAATGATTTTGTATAGCCGTCGTTCAAATGGGAGGTGTATTTCTGTTTTGTAGCTCCAAATTAGTTGCGCAGTGTAAACAATGAGATTGTGGAAAGAATGAAATATGTCCATATTGAAAGAATTTGATTTGATAATGTGTCGAGTAGCGGCTGCAATATGACTAAACATAAAAGAAGATAAATTTCGGATACTTCTTCATATTATTGGTGGCTTTGGTGGCTGGAAACTTCGGCTTTATTTGGAATGAGATAACGGTGATAATAAAATTAATTATTACATTGAATGCTATTAATTTCATTTTTATAAAAGACCTTATTCGTGTATGGTTATTGATGAAGCCAACAAGAAGATGTGGGGTTTTCACATGTGTTACAAAAACGTAAATAATTAACCTTTCTCATCACCTTGAGTAAATAGTTAACTCTACAATTTCCATTATAACACTTAAATAACTATACAAATTTTGATTGTTAAGCAAAATTGTATTGAATGCTATCAATAAGCTTCAAGATAGTGTGTTGAGTATAGATCTACCCTTCAACACGCCATTCAATTGCAGCTAAAATTCTTACATAATTTGGTAATTAAATTTGTTTTATGTTTATGTATAATCTCAAAATATAATTTTTAGTGTATAAATTAGTTATCTTATACAAACAATATATAGAAATTATTATTTAAATTTAATATTTAATCATATAATATTATTATTGTTAAATAAAAATTAAGTGGTGATGATGAATTCAAATGAATGAGATTTGAAATTATTTTAAATAGATTATAAAATTTTAATAATATTATTTGATAAAGATATAAATATATTTTTCATAATTTTATATTTTTAGTGATATTAATTAATATGTTTAAGATTAAGATTAATTTTTAAAATGTGATTCATATTTATATTAAAATTTAAAATAATGTTAATATTAATCTTAATATTATTATTATTAATTTAATGTTAATATTAACATTATTATTAATGTTAATGTTAACATGTTGACAGTAATATTATTTCTATGTTTTTTTATTTTGTACTTAAATTTTTCACTATACAAATTTATCTTTTAATTTTTCACTATACAAATTTATCTTCTAATTTTTTATTACTAATAATAAATAATTTATTACATTAATTGTATCTAAATATCTAAAGTCTCAAAAATTATTCAGTTTTTACTAACTTTTTATTTAAAATAACAACATTTTTAAAGAAAAAAACTAAATATACAATTTTATTTTTTTAATACATTTCTTTCATAACTCGATAACTATTCAAAATAGTAATATTAAAGAAAAAAAATTATAATTTGATTAAGACTAAATATATTTAATAAAAATTAACATTTTATTATTATATGTAATTTAAATGAATATTTAAATATCAATATTCTATTATCATATAATAATATTATTATTTACCAAAGTCGTGAAGCCGAAGTCAACCATGGTGAACCAAAGTCAACCATGGTCAAGCAAAAGTCAACCATGGTCAAACAAAAGTCAACGATGGTCAACAATAGTCAACCAATATCACCCACGGTCAACCATGGTAAACCAAAGTTAACCATGGTCAACCATGGTCACCCAAAGTCAACCATCGTCCACTACAATCAACCACAACCAAGCAAAGTCAAACACAATAAACTACATTCAACCAAATTCAACAATAGTCAAACAATAGTTGAATTATAATCACCTATATGATTTTAAAGTCAACCACGGTTAACCAAAGTCAACCATGGTAAAACAATGTTAATGAAAGTCAACCATAGTTAACCAAAGTCAACAAATTTAAACCAAAGTCTACCATGGTCAACCATAATCAATTATGGTCACACAAAGTCAATCATGGTCAACCAAAGCCAACCAAAAGTCAACGATGATCAACTAAAACTCAAAATATCAATATTCTATTAGCATATAATAATATTATTATTAACCAAAGTCATTAAACCAAAAGTGAATTCAAAGTCAACCATGGTGAACCAAAGTCACCCATCGTCAAGCAAAAGTCAACCAAAATTAACCATCATCAACAATAGTAAACCAATATCACCCATGGTCAACTAAAGTCCACCATGGTAAACCAAAGTTAACCATGGTCAACCATAGTCAACCATGGTCACCCAAAGTCAACCATTGTCCACTACAATCAACCACAACCAAGCAAAGTCAAACACAATAAACCATATTCAACCAAATTTAACAATAGTAAAACAATAGTTGAATTATAAAACTATATGATTTTAAAGTCAACCACGGTCAACCAAAGTCAACCATGGTAAAGCAATGTTAACGAAAGTGAACCATAATTAACCAAAGTCAACAAAATTAAACCAAAGTCAACAATCCAACCAAAGTCAACCATGGTCAACTATAATCAATTATGGTCACACAAAGTCAATCATGGTCAACCAAAGCCAACCAAAAATCAACGATGGTCAACTAAAACTCAAACGAAATTCAACCATGGTCAAGTGTGGTCAACCATAGTTAACCATAATCAACCATGGTTAAGCATGGTCAACCATAGTCAACCATGGTTAACCCAAAGGCAATCGTGGGCAAACAAAGTCAAATAAAGTCAACCATGGTCATCCATGACCATAGCCAACAAAAATCAACCAAAGTCACCCATCGTTATCCATGGTTAGCCATGGTCAACCAAAGTCAACCAATGGTCAACCAATGTCAATTATGGTCAATCAAAGTCAACAATGGTTAAACAAAGTCAACCATGATTAACCAAAGTCAACCATTATCAACAACAGTCAACCATGTTCAATCATAGTTTACCATGGTTGACTTTGCTTGACTATAGTAAACTTTGGTTGACTTTGTTTGATTCTGGTTAACCATGGTTGACTTTATGTTTAAAATGAATTTAGATCTGATTATAAAGTGAATTTTAAAATATATTATAGATTTTGATGTAATTTTTGTTTAAAGTGAATTTAAATTAAATTTTGAATATTAATATAATTTTCAAAGAATTTTGAAACATAGATTTTAATACACTATTTTGACATCAATGGCTTTTAAATGAATTTTAATGTGATTAAAATCAATTTCTAATTTTAAATATTTATTTTTTAAGTAATTTAATACTTTTTAAATCAAATTCCAATGCCAGAATATTAATATAGATTTAAATGTTAATATAATATTTATATAATAAATCAAATTCCAATACAATAAAATTAATATACTTCTAAAAAATTAATATACTATTGATATAATAGATCAAATTCATTAATGGAGCATGGTTTCAAGGTTAACAATATTCCTAAAGTTAATCGTGGTAAACTGACATCAAGAAAATGCAACAATAGTAAACTAAAGTCATCACACTCAACCAAATTCCACCATGGTCTGCAAAAGTCAATCATAGTCAAAGCCAACAAAAATTCAACCATGGTCAAATAAAGTCAACCATAATAAACCAAAATCAACCATTGTAAAGCAAATTCAGCCATGGTCAATCTTAGTCAACCCATATCAACCATGCTAAACCAAAGTCAACCATGGTGTACCTAAACATAACTCTAAATGACCATGCAAACGTGATATAACCATCAAGGTATATAACAATTCAACCATACTCAAACACTGTAAACCATGAGCAATCGTAGTCAACCACAAACAACCATGCTATGGATAACCCAGGTCAACCATCATTGACTATAGTCAATCATAGTCAATAATGAGCAACCATATTCAACCATGGTTTACCATCATTAATTATAGTCAACCATAGTCAATAATGAACAACCATAGTGAACTTGGTCAACCATGAATAACCATGGTCAAGCATAGTGAACCATGAACAACAATGGTTAACCAAAAGTTAAACAAAGTCAACCAAAGTTAGCCATGGTTAATCAAAAGTCATCCAAAGTAAACCATACTCAACCATGGTTAACAATAATCAACCATGGTCAACCAAAGTCAGCCATAAGTCAACCATAGTCACCAATGTCAACCAAAGTGAACCATGGTAACCATTCTCAACCAAAGTCAACCATGGTAAACTGAAGTTAACCATGGAAACTAAAAGTCAACCATGATTAATCAAAGTCAACCATGGTCAACCAAAATTAGCCAAATCCAACCAAAATCAATGATAGTCAACCAAAATTAACCAAAGTTAACCATAGTCAATCGAAGTCAACCAAATTCAACCATAGTAAACCAAACTCAACCATGGTCAAGAAAATCCAACCATAGTAAATGAAAGTCAACCATGGTCAACCAAAGTCAATTATGGTCAATCAATGTCAACCATAGTTAAATAAAGTCAACCATGCTCAACCAAACTCAACCATTATCAGCAAAAGTCAACCATGGTCAATCATAGTTTACCATGGTTGACTTTACTTCACCATGGTTGACTATGGCAAACTTTGGTTGACCATTGTTGACTTTGTTTCAGTCTGCTTATTGAGCATGGTTGACTTTAATTGCCCATGGTTGTTGATGGTCGACTATGGTTGACTTTATTTGACTATGCTTCACTTTGCTTGACCATGGTTGACTATGGTTGACCATTGTTACCTATATTTTTTTATGGTTTACCATAATCAAAGTCAACCATGGTCAGCCAAAAGTAAACTAAAGTCATCCATGGTCAACCATAGTGAACCATGGTCAAGCAAAGTCAACCACAATTAACTAAAGTCAACCAAAGTCCACCATGGTTGCATGGTTGACCATGGTCAACCATCGTCAACTATCGTTCACCATGGTTGCATGGTTGACCATGGTCAACCATATAAATAATCTTAATTCCTTTCTAATTTGTTCATGGTTGACCCTCGTCAACCATATAAATAATCTTAATTCCTTTCTAATTTGTTCATGGTTGACCATGGTCAACCATGGTCCAACATGGCCAACCATGGTGGACGATAGTCAACCATGCTGAACCATAGTTGACCGCAGTAAACCAAAAGTCAACAAAACTTGCGAGGTCGCATTGTCACAAAACTTGCCATGTCACATTCTAATATGACATTTTTACAAGTCTACTTCAGAATGTTGCAATGTGACATAACCATACATCTATTTATTAACCTCATATAGACGTTTATACTATATTTTATTATTATTGTTGTTATTGTTATTAATGATATTATTATTAAAAAAAATATTATTCTTATTATTGTTAAAGTTGTCAATCCTCATTAGAAATTACTTTCATTGTTATAATTATATTTTCTTATTTTCATTTACAATTATTTTAATTAGTAATGAATAATTATTATTATTTTAATTAATTTCTTATTTTCATTTATAATTATTATAATTATATATTTTTATTTATAATTATAATAGTAATAATAATAATTGTTATTATTATTTTACAATAACAAAATTATTTTTTATAAATAAATAATATTTATTATTATTATTATTATACAGAATAATAAAAATAAAAAATATCAATAAACCATAAGCCATATTAATATTAATAATATACAATTAATTAATATTATTAATAATAATAACAATTATTATTATTATGGCTTATTGATATTTTTATTTTTATTATTAATTTTAAGATGGCTTATATATTCAAGCATGGTCGACAGAGGATATCAATATGATTATGGTTGATTATTATATTTGTTAGCAAGTCATAGTAAAAATAAAAAAATCAATAATAATAATAATAATAATTAAGGGGTTTTATCATAAATAATAATAATAATAATTATTATTATCTATGATAAAATCTATGATAAAACCCCTTATCTATGGTAAAAATATTTTTTATAAATAAATAATATTTTATTATTATTATTATTATATAGAATAATAAAAATAAAAATATCAATAAGCCATACGCCATATTAATATTAATAATAACAATAATAATAATTATAATGGTTTATTTGGATGATTATGGTTGACTATTATAATGAGGGTTTTATCCTAGATAATAATAATAATAAATATAATAGTGAACCAAAATAATAAAAATAAAAGTCAACCAAATTCAAGCATGGTCAACCATAGTCAACCACAAGTTAGCTCTTGAGCATCAAGGTTTAGACTTTTGTTATTATTATTATCATTGTTATTATTATTATTATTATTAAAAAAAGATATTATTATTATTAAAATTGTCAATCCTCATTATAAATTATTTTCATTTATTATTGTTATAATTATATTTTCTTATTTTCATTTACAATTATTTTAATTAATAATTAATAGTAAATTAATAATTTAAAGTAAATTAATAATTATTATTTATTAATATTTTTATTATTTTAAATAATTTCTTATTTTCATTTAAAATTATTATAATTAATTTTATTTATTTTTATAGTTAATTTTATTATTATAAAATATTTTAAAAATTGCTATTTAATAATAATAATAATAATAATAATTATTATTATTATTATTGTTATTGTTATTGTTGTTATTGTTATTGTTATTATTATTTTAAATCATAATACTTATTGTTACTATTATTATTATTTTTAAATATTTTATAATAATAATAATAATATTTTTATTATTTTTATTTCTTAAATATTTATAAAAAAATTTAATTATAATAATTATAAATAAAAATATGAAATTAATAATAAGAATAATAACGACAACAACTACATAATAATAATAAATAATTATTAATTAATTAATTATTATTAATTAATTAATTTTTATTAATTATTAATTATTAATTATTAATTAAAATAACTGTAAATGAAAATAAGAAAATATATTTATAAAGAAAAAGAATATTAGAAGAATAAAGAAAATGTATATTTAGAAACAAAAAGAATATTTCATGTTAAAAATTTAATTATACAAAAGTTATATGATATATTGATAAACACACACTTATATATATAAACATGAAACATTGTTCAATCATTATATTATAAAATATTAATAACCTTATTAATTAATTAATTATAATAATATATTTTTAATAATCCTATTTATCAACAATAATAAAATATAATTATAATAATTATAAATGAAAATAAGAAATTAATACTAGCAATAATAATAATAAATTATTATTAATTAAAATAATTGTAAATAAAAATAAGAAAATATATTTATAATAATAATAAATGAAAATAATTTGTAATGAGAATTGACAATTTTAATAATTATTATTATTATTATTTTAAATAATAACAGTTATTTTTATTATTATTGTTATTATTATTTTTAAATATTTTATAATATTAATAAGAAGAAGAAATATTATTATAATTATTTTCTTTTCTTTTAAGATATTTTATAATAATAAAAATAATTATAAATATAAAAATATCATTATAATAATTATGAATGAAAATAAGAAAATAATAATAATAAATAATAAATATTTATTTATTATTAATAATTAATTGACATAATTGAAAATGAAAATAAGAAAATGTGATTATAACAATAATAAATAAAATTATATTATAATGAGAATTGACAACTTTCATAATAATAATTTTTTTTTAATAATAATAATAATAATAATAATAATAAAAGATAATATTATTATTATTATAAAAACATATGCCATATTACGATGTATTGTTTACCATAACAATATATGTGTACACAATTATTATTATTATAATATATTTCAATATTTGTTATTTATAATAATAATAATAATAATAAGAGATGATATTATTATTATAATTAAATAGTTTTTATTATATATTATTATAATAAAACAATTTAATTAAATAATTATTATTAATATTTTTACAACCATAATATTAATATTAAAAGTCACGAAAAATATTCCTGCGGGTCGACCGTCAACTAGCAAGACATATTAATATTAATAATATGGCTTATATACGCCGATCGGTGTATATCAATATGGCTTAAATGTGGTTGATATACGCCGATCGGCGTATATAAGCCATATTATTAATATTAATATGGCTTGCTAGTTATATACACAAAGGAACTTGGATTTGATATATATTATTATTCACCATTATCGTTATAAATATAATAAAAATGCATCTCATAATATAATGATATTGCAATATTGTTCAATAATTTTATTTGTACATTTATTATTTTTATTATACTTTATCTTGTTAGGGATTGATATCATTTCATCTATCAAGGTTTAATTTAATTTGGTTGAGATATCTTTTAACTTGAATTACCTGCTTACGATTTGTTGGACCTACTATCTAAGATATACGAAGAAGTTTGTTAAGATTTCCTACCTACCTGATCGATCTTTGAGGACTGTAACGACAAATATACAGAATTCAATCTCACCGAAATCACGTTAGGTATGACAAAGATAGTCGTTCTGCATGACGCCCTCTTAAAATGGCTTCCAGCTATGATCACTCTGTTCACCGAGTCTCTCCCATTACGCGTAGACTGGTTTCTCGCCGCTGGAACATTCGATCAATATTGATAGGAAATTCAATCTCACCAACTCCTAGAAACATGTACTTACATTAATGAAAACACCAGGTTGGCCTGACCTGCTCGAGCTAGATTCTTCAGCATTTGGCACTTTCCAGCAAGCATTATTGATTTTGCATAAAGTATATTGGTAACCAGGAAACTAGTAATTTGATTATCATACGCTACCTCAGCTATCATAATTTTTTATTTTATTTTTTAAACACAGCTATGGATAAGAACAAATAACAACTTGGTTGTTACATCCTTTTTCCTTACAGTTTACTTATTAATATTGCAGCATGGGTGGCAAGACAACAAAATTGATTACTCTGATCTTCTATTTAACGATCATCATAAACTTATTGGTTAAGTCTCGCTTGAGTTGTCTCTTCTTAACAACTTGTCAAATTTAGGGAGGTTTTAGCCTTGTTTAAGGAACACCTTTTACTTAACTTATTAGTTAACATCTAATATTTTTGCATGTTAAGTCTCGTAAAGGAATGTACCTCACATCATCATAGATCCATCTTAAACCCGTATCTATCAAACACCGAGAGAGATCCAATTTCTAGAGGTGTATTTCTTTTTTTAAATTTAAACTCAAGAAATTTAATTTCTCTTAATTGATATAATCAAGATCCAGGTTTAAGTTTTAATTTTTTATTTTATAAACAAACATCTATTTTTTAATTACTTTTCATAATATTTTATTTTATGAGCCAACATGGATTTTTTTTTAAAACTTTTCATAATTTTACTTTTTTTTACATTTTAATTAATAGGGGACGATACATTTTACTTTTTTACTTTTCATTACATTTTACTTTTTTTACTTTTCATTAAATACTTTCCATTACATTTTACTTTTTTTTACATTTTAATTAATGACCGAGAATAATAAAGACAAACGTTTCTATGTATTATATAGCCTAGGATTTAATTCAAATGAAAATACAGGTCCTTTTATTAATGGCCGACATAATATTTTAAAAATATTATGTCGGCCATTAATAAAAGACCTGTATTTTCATTTGAATTAAATCCTAGGGCTATATAATACATAGAAACGTTTTGTCTTTATTATTCTCTGTCATTAAGTTAAAATGTAAAAAAAAGAGTAAAATGTAATGGAAAGTATTTAATGAAAAGTAAAAAAAGTAAAATGTAATGAAAAGTAATTTACTTCTATTTATTGGGCTGTTACTGGCTAAGGAATAAGGGCTTATCTTGCCCATTTAAGATCGATCAAACATATATTCGATATGTTAATACCTCTAGATTATTGACTATAACCATATTAATCTTAGGAGTAACATCTACTAAGAATGTACTCTAGAATGTAATAGATGATTTGCAATTGTTTGTATCGGGTTAATATCGCATCCACTTGTTGTGGTTTGGGGATATAGTTGACATTACCATGCATAGTACAGAGTTTGGTGGGAATTTTTGATCGTTTAATGCCACATTGAACCCTCACTGACGAGATAATAAAGTCAACACCGTGGCAGACTCAATGAGTTAAACAATGATTTTATTAGGGTTACATAGTCGATATTTTTTACTTCCCTTCTTGACCTGTGGAGGGCTTCTACCCATCTTGGCTCTCGTCTGGACATATCTGGTTAAATTCCAAGTTTTGGGAAGGTGGATCCTCCTCCTGTACACTCGTCCAACACGCATCTAAACACCTCGATATATTTTTGTCTCGGCTCGTTGAGGATACTGGTTCGTCGTTTTGTTTTTACAAGGGGCATGAGGTTTTCTTCAAGTAACTACTAGTACTACATTTACCTTGTTACTCAATTTACTCTTATCTTTTCAAGTTGATGCCCTAATAGATTTTGGCCCTGTTTTGTTTTGAGGTACTGTGAAGATAACCGGGCTTCTAGAACTCATGTTCTTCAATTCCTTCACCTGGCTCTTCCGGGTAAGCAGTGTTCCTTGACCGGCTGGAACTCTCTCTTGAGTTTGATAAGTTTATTTTCTATTGATGTATTTGTAACTTCGGAAGATATTCCCTTGTATATTATGTATTACATTTGTACTTTATTGTATCCCAAACAGAGATGTATTATTCCCCCGATTGGAAGTGTCGTCATTTGTATTTGCAAGTGTCACAAGTTATATTGTAAGTGTCATAACTTAAATTTGATGGGTTATTAGACCACCTTAGAGGGGTCAGCCTAGTATGGGTTAAAGGGTTATTAGACCACCCTAGTGGGATCGTCCCAGTGACAAGTGGTAATGGGTTATTAGAATCTCCTAAGGGAGGTCGGCCCAGTTAGAGTAAAAGGCAAGTAAAGGGTGAAGTATAAATAGAGAGGAGCACCTCTCTCTTTATTCATTCATTCAACTCATCCAACTCGCATAGTTGAGAGAGAGGAGTGCACACAAGTGGAGGAGGAGTAGCTGCTAGGAGACATCTATCTTTTGGGTTTGATATTTGTGATCTTTGTATTGGTGCTCATTCTATCTTTGAGGAAGTTGCAGGGTTTTTCCACCTTCTTGGTTTGCCCTGGTGAAATGCTTTGTGTTGCTCAAGGATAATTTTAGGGGTGAAATTTAGCCTATGGGCTATTTTTCCATGTTTTTTTCCAAAAAAATATTCGCCAATTTGCAGTTTTTGAAGCCCCGTTTCGCCCAATTTTGACGAGGTAAACTTTTTTCACTCTAAAAATCACCAAATTATTATATAAACTATATAAAATCCCTAGAAATTGAAATAATTTTAGAAAAATATCGCCAAATATTTTATAGTTGACATTTTAAGAATTGGTAAGATTCGCCAAGGTTTATACACTTTTAAATAAGTATGGGTCCTTAAAATTATCCCTGGTGTCGCTTGTCTCTTATGTTTGATATGTTGTACATTTTGTTCTCTGAGTTAATATCCTAGATCATATTGAATTAAATGTTCAAAAACTAACATTGAATTAGAGCTATCATGAAGGAAGGCATTGTATGGAATTTATGATACTTGTTGCACTTGCGACAAATTGGAAGTTAGGGCTTGATATAGTAAAAACTAGTCATCGTGGAAATTTCGCTATAAATCCGTTTTGGCGAAGGTTCAAGATCTGAAATGTTTACAGGCCAAAGATGAAATGTTCATGTACCTTGTTTCCGAATATCAGCCTCAGGTTCATTGTACTTTTTGAGATATGATTCGTACAAGTTAGGGTTTCTGCCTCTTCCATAATGCAACCCTAAACAGGTGACCTAGGCACAAAGCTCATATCTCGAGCTAGGAAGCTCCAAATGCAATTTCATAAAATGTGTTAGTTAGCGCACATAATTTAGTTTCACAGGTTCGTGCTTCAGAGGCTGAAGTTGAAACAGTGACATGTGGCACTCCGTACAAGTTCAATATGTTGTTTCATCCCATAAACAAGTCATGTTGCGACACTGGGAATATATCTCTCATGGAGAATCCATTGAAGCTAATATCTATGGGGTTGGAAAGATGACAGGTCACTCTAACCACAGGCCAAAAGTTTCAGACCCTGAGGATCTAAAAGTTCAGAGATGTACCAGAATCAATATGGTATATATTTCTGTCAAAATATAATTAGATTCTGAGCATTTTCATTTCTGGCTTGTCACTTCTGCGTGGGAAATTAGGGCTTTTGACAGAACTGGAATTTTGGAGTGATCTCAGCATAGGATTGCTCTCCTCAACAAAATCGAAATTTAGAGACCAATATCAAAGTTTTTGGTTGGGTAGAACCCCAGGATATATCAAACCCTAGTTCGGGTTTTTGACCAGAAAACCAGAAAACGAGATTTTGACAGAAATTGCAGATCTTAAATTTGTAGGTCATATTTGGAAGATCAATTTTTGGAGTCTTCAAAATTTGAGCACACCAGCTTGCTCACCTCAGTCAAATGCATCTCCTTGTCCAGACAGAAGTTTGAAATTTCATGTTTGGATTTTTAGGGTTTCTCTGTCAAACCCTAGCCAGTTCCGGATCTAGTTTCAGCAAATCAAAGTGGATTGGGTTAATCCTAGAAGAGAATGAATTGGACACCTACATAGTGAAGAATTTTCAGTTCCAGAGGGATATGAGGCTAAGGCCTTACATAAGAAGACTACAAGCAATCCCGACACGTATGACTTGAGGAGATACAGGTATGTTTTTTAAATCTATTCATGATTAAGTTTGTCTTCATATTATTGAGGTTAGTACAATCTTCATTAATTTTAGACTTGTCTTATCAGCTTAGTAAAAGTATGAATCCATGTGAATGATAGAAGACATTCATTGATTAGGGTTATGACACTTATGATTGTACTAATGCACTGTGGTGTTGTATGAGGATGATGTGGTCCGCTAACATGAAAGGTACATCAAGAAAGACAAATCAAGTTCTAGATCAAGAACATATGACCATGGTGACATGAAGACAAAGACTCATCCATAAGCCATTGATCACATAGAAGCTCTACTTACAAGGTATGTATAATTTGGTTCTACAATGCTTAACTTATGATATATGCAGGTTACTAGCACAAGGTCTCTAAATCATTGAAGAAAACAAAGAAGAAATTGTTTGGGTATGTTAGACATAACTCGCAAACATGATAATATAGGTATGTTTTTCCTATATCAAGTTAGAATCCTACCTTGTGTTAGGATCTTATATAAGCATACTTTTGTATGATTGATAATGATTATTCATGAAGTTAGAAGTTTGAGTAATCATGGGTTTATGCATATTATGCTTCTTACTTTGATTGATGACATGACAAACCAGAAGAGTCCTATGGTCAAAATAAGAATATGCATGAGTAAAATAAGTTCCTCCCAGAAACCTTGAATACTAACGCTTGTGATAAATTACCTGTGTATGAAATGACCATGACCATACATGTTTAAGATTATTTAGAATCATAAGGTTTTGATAGTATTGAGATTATACTAATGAAGTATGATTATGTATGAGATCTTGAGGATGACACAATGATGACACTAGTGCACACTTAAGCATGCATAGTGGTCCAGGATGGACAGAAGTTCAAAGGACATAAATGATATCATAAAGGAAGAAAAGATCAAGAGGGAGCACACTCCAACAGTTCCTGCAAAGAAGGAAATATTGAGAGGGAGTCCACCCAACAACTAAACAAAGATAAGTATTTGAATGGACCATTTCTTGTATATACGATTACTTAAATGATGTTGTTAAGTCATGTATATACTTATGTTCCTAGGACTTAGGATTGTATATTATGCATTTTAGAAAATTTGCATTAATGAACAAGATACTACTAATATAGTAATGGGTAAGTGGCCTATGGTACTGTACAACATTCCATTGCTACTTATCTAGAATGAAACCTCTTTGCTGACATGTTGGGAGTAGTGCACACTCTTAACAATGTTCTGGTAGAGATGGAAGGAATCTAGAAAGTTACCATATGAATACAGGATATGGATGAATGTGTATTGAAGCATTGGCTAAGATAATTGCATGACTGCATGACATATGTCCTTTATGCGTAAGAATTTATTTTGAAAAAACTATGAGAAGATTCTAATCATGCAATTGAATTTGACTTGTAGGAAAGGTCGTGTACAATCACCTACAAAAGAAGGACAACGACATTTATTCTAGGAACGAAGTTCAAGAAAACTACATAATGAAGATATTGAAGAATGTGAAGTTCCCAGGATCAGGGATGCATTAATGGAAGGATGCCATGATCGAGGAATACAGTCGATCATGAAGAATGATGTTTGGGATGTGGTCCCAAGACCAGAAGGGAAGTCTATTGTGACTTCCAAGTGGATCTACAAGATCAAGCATGCTACAGATGGAAGCATAGAGAAATACAAGGCAAGGTTTGTGGCTCATGGATTCTTCCAGAAAGAAGGGATAGACTATAAATAAAATTTTGCACTTGTATCCAGATACACTTCCATCAGAACCGTACTTTCTTTGGTTGCTGTGATGAAGTGGAAGATACACCAAATGGATGTCAAGACAACTTTCTTGAATGGTGTAGTTGAAGAAGAAGTGTATGTGGAGCAGCCACTCGGATTTGAGACACATGACAGGGAGTCACATGTGTGCAAATTGAAGAAAGCCTTGTACGATTTGAAACAAGCACCCATGACATGGTGCGGCAGGATTGACAGCTTCCTGACTAGTTTGGGCTTTACTAAGAGTAAAGCAGATTCCAACCTTTACTACAAGGTTGAGGATGGAAATCCAGTGATACTCCTACTGTATGTGCATGACCTATTTGTGACAGGTGAGGATGGGTTGATTGTTGATACAAAGAGGAAGCTTGCTGCCAAGTTCGAGATGAAGGACTTGGGTATGATGCATTACTTTCTAGATATGGAGGTGTGGCAGAGTGCAGATGGAATATTCCTAGGACAAGGGAAGTATGCAGTAGAGATCCTGAAGTGGTTCGGGATGATGGACTGCAAGGCCATGGCCACACCTATGGCATTGAACCTGAAGCTATTGAGTGATGCTTCATCAGAGTCGGTTGATGCCACGATGTATCGTTAGATGATTGGGTCCTTGATGTACCTGACGAACACGAGACCAGATATTTGCTTTGCAGTGAACACTTTGAGCTAGTTCCTGACGGATCCTGGACATGTTCACTTGATTGTTGTAAAGCATATTTTGAGGTACCTGAAGGGTACAATTGATTATGGGCTCAAGTATGATGCGAATCAAAAGTTTAACCTGGAGGCTTATGTTGATTCAGATTGGGTAGGCAATGCTGCAGATAGGAAGAGCACTTCGGGGTGCTGCTTTAGTATGGGATAAGGTGTGATCTCTTGGTTTAGCAGGAAGCAATCCTGTGTAGCATTGAGTATAGCCAAAGCAGAGTATGTCGCAGCTTGTTCGGCTAGTTGTGAGGCAGTATGGCTAAGGAAGCTACTGTATGATTTGTTTGATCTCTAGTTGGATGCTACTTGTATCTTCTGTGACAACCAGACTTGTGTGAAGCTGTCTGAGAACCCAGTGTTTCATGACAAGTCGAAGCACATCGAGATCAAGTACCACTATATCAGGGATATGGTGTAGAGAGGAGCAGTGAAACTCCTCTATGTTGCAACGGATGAGCATATTGTATATGTGTTGACCAAACCACTAGCCAGAGTGAAGTTCGAGTACTTCAGAAAGAGGCTTGGTGTTCTTCAGATAAAAGATACTTTGAGGAGGAAGTGATGGGACAAATTTGGGGGAGCCATTCCAAACATGGTGGTAGGAGGATCCTTCCCATGGATGTGGATGTAAGTGCTATGTGATGAGCATCAGGACGATGCTCCAGATGATGATGATTAGGATAATCATGCGATGATGATATGCATCAGGATGATACTTTATATTATGATGATCAGGATGATCATGTGATGATGATGTGCATCAGGATGATGCACTATATGATGATTATCAGTATGATCATGAGCATCAGGATGATGCTTCGTGCGAGGATGATTAGGCTGATCATGAGTATCAGGATGATACTTTGAGGTTGTCGATATGTGGCAGGTTGTGCAGTAGCATATAATAGCTCCCTCGGAGATCCGATAGGTTGAGAAGTAAGCTCGTAATCAGTTCTGGGATGCTCTTTCAAGGTTTTGCGAGGTAGGCATGTAATCAGTCCTGGAGATCCGATAGGTTGTGCTAGGCACGTAAAAGTCCTGGGATGCTCTTTAGAGATCTTGCAGGTCACAAGATGCTCTTTTAAGGTTTTTCCTATTCACATGTAATCAATCCTGGAGATCTGATAGGTTGTACTAGTCACGTAAAAGTCCTGGGATTCTCTTTAGAGATCTTGCAAGTCGCAAGATGCTCTTTTAAGGTTTTGTGAAGTTCAAATGTAATCAATCCTGGAGATATGATAGGTGGAGCAGTAAGCTCGTAATCGGTCCTGGGATGCTCTTTAGAGATCTTGTCGGTCGTGCTAGGCACATAAAGGATCCTGAGATGCTCTTTAAAGGTTTTGTGAAGGCTGCATGTAATCAATCCCGGGAGATCTTACCAATCGTGCTAAGGCACATAAAGGATCCTGGTATGCTCTTGTCAGGTTTTTCAGAGGCACATAATCAGTCCTGATATTCCACCTCTATCAGGTCGCTCGCAGAGATGATGAAGACCTACAGGAGGCTAGGCCTACATCCAGCATGAAAAAGGGTTGGCTCTGTAGAACTTCCTATGACGAGAAGAATTAAGAGATAGCACCAGTGATCAAGATGACGAGTACAACAATAGTGACGATGATGCTCCATGATTCAGTGACGATGATCCAGCTCCAGAATTGAAGACTTGTGCTGGTATGTATTGATGACCTGTGTCAAGAGAATACCTTCCTAGTTAAGAGGGAGTGTTGATGTATTTGTAACTTCGGAAGATATTCACTTGTATATTGTATGTATTACATTTGTACTTTATTGTATCCCCAACAGAGATGTATTATTCCTCCGTTTGGAAGTGTCGTCATTTGTATTTGCAAGTGTCACAAGTTATATTGTAAGTGTCGTAACTTATATTTGATGGGTTATTATACCACCTTAGAGGGGTCGGCCTAGTATGGGTTAAAAGGTTATTAAACCACTCTAGTGGGGTCGGCCTAGTGAGAAGTGGTAATGATCCAGATGGATATCAATGGCCACCCACCTATTCCACTGGTTCAAAATAGTTTCCCATTTTGCCAATTTTTTGGTAATTTTTCTATAGTTTTTCGAGTTCCAAACTTCTAGGGCTGTTTCAAGGCCCTAAATGACATTTTTTGGGAAACCTTGGTCCAATGGAGCCTATCCATTTTTAGGTCCTACTCATAGTCCTCGAATGGATCTTTCCAACGGGCTACCGAGCGCCCCAAACAGAGATCGTATGCAAAAGTTATGACCCCGGGAAGTTGACTGTTCAACTAACCACCTTGGGGCTGCAAACTTTATGACGGTTCATCTTCTAGGGTTAGGTTTTTGGATGTTTGGGATTCTTTCCCTCATGCTTATGATAAATAGGCCCTTTCGTCCTCTCTTTGTATTGATCTTGGCACAAATGAGCATAGCGGTCACATCCCTTCTCAGAGATAGCTACCGCCATTCCTGCTGTTGTATTTACAGTCTGTTCTATTTCCAATGCTTAATAGAATATGTGTTTACTGTATCGCTGTGTTTCTTGCCATATATTTGTGTATGTGAATATATATCTCTGTATATGTTATCTTTTGTTTCATTCCCACACAAATCTGGATCAGTGGTCTCAGAGCAATCTGCTCTTTGATTGTTTCTCGGTGCATGTCCCTGACGAGGTCAGAATACAGAGAGTTGGGTCTCGAACTAGTTTCACTTGGGGAAGATCACTCTCGCCACCCCCAAACGGCCTCTTATGGCGGACGAAAAGAGAGATGACGGAGCAAGAGATCCTATCAAGTTGTTGCTCGAGGAAGCTCTCATGCAACAGAGGAATGAGATGATGGATAATTTCGCCCAGATCCTTTGACGCATGCCGACGACAACAGACACACCTTCGGGAATAAGTCGTTTCAAAGATGTGACTCCCTTCAAGGTACAAGTTAACTTTGATATCCCTTTATTTGAAGGACAGATCGATGTCGATGCCATAGATAAATGGTTGAATATACTAGAAGGATATTTCTCTATCCACAATTTTTTCGATAGGGAAAAGATCGTCTTTGCGCTCCTCAAGGCCACCCCCCATGTCAAAAATTGGTGGGAAACTTATTGTGAGAAAAACTCATCAGACGAGTCTAGATTGTTTGAATATGCCAATCCCACTTGGGCCTCTTTTATAGATGCCGTCAAGGAACAATATTACCCTGTTGGAAACTATGATGACCTGTACACAAAATGGACCATTCTGCACCAAGAGAGGGACCAAACGGTGTCAGAGTACACCAACAAATTTCGTACCCTGTGCACAAAGCTAGGTATCAAGGACTCTGAGCGACACCTAGTACTGAAATATCGCAGTGGCCTACACCGGTACATACGAATAGAGATGGATTTCTTGGACTTCTCTTCACTTGGATCTTCCTATAGGTATGCTATCAAAATTGAGCAGAAATTTCAGCAAAAGAACAAGTGCGACTTTGGACTTGCGCAGAAGCAGGGCAAGGGAAAATCTAGCTCGTAGAACACAGGGTAGGGAAAGGACAACCAGTCCCAACCACAAGCGAAGAAAGGTAACGAAAAGACAAACAAGGACACCAGGAAGTGGTGCGAGTTCCACAAAATCCCCTGGCACAACATTGATGAATGTCGCTCAAAACAGTCATTGGTGTTGAGATCAAAGCTTCAGAATCAGATCCCAGTTCTGATTTTGACTCAGAACCTAATTTCACAACCGCGCAAAAAGGAAAGCAGATCATTGATGCAGAACCCAGTGCTGTTATTGCCACGATACAGATTCAACCAGAGGAACCTGAGTCGGACGCAGAGGAGCACCTTTTCCACTCATAGATGTGGGTGAAGGGAATTCCCCTGCACTTTGTTATGGACAGCGGCAGCCAGAAGAACTTGATCTCAGCAAAAGTCATCAAGAGATTGGAAGCTACCAATAACACCACACCCACAAACCATACACCATTGTATGGCTAAGCCAATGACAAGGCATTCGCGTCAGTCACCAGTGTCGCCTACCATATGGAATCAAGCCCTTAAAAGATGAGGTATTGTGTGATGTGGCCCCACTTGAAGTATGTGATGTTCTTTTAGGACATCCATACATGTGGAAGCATCATGTTGTATATGAATCACGAACTCGCAGTGTCATTGTCACTTTGGGAGGACAACTCTATCAGATACCAGAGACAGTTTCACCTACCCCAACCATGCAGGGCAGGAAGATAATCTCCCACACTAGGAAATTTTCCCTATTCACAAGTCCACTAAAGGAGAACATCGGATCGCAGAGACATCCACAACCTCTGTGCATTATCCCTCTACTCGGCAGAAACAAGAAGAACACAAATTTAGTGCCACGTCGCCTATTCGAGTACCTTTGCAGTGCAAGGCCACGCATTCAAGGTGATCCTCCAAAAAGAAACCATCCACACCGGTGCAGACCAAGGACACCACAACAACCAATACTATTGAATAGCTCCAGCACATCCAACAACAACAATTACAACCCTCTGAAGATTTCGAAGAAAGGTAACCTTTTCGCTTCAACAAATGCCGCACCAGGAGCTCAACTCAACACACAGTTTGACATATGATAAGGGATTTGACGCAATGGATACCATTGCTTCCTAAGGGGGGAGGATTTATCTAGATGGATATTGATGGCTACCCACCTATTCCACTGGCTCAAAATAGTTTCCCATTTTTCCAATTTTCTAGTAATTTTTCTACAGTATTTCGAGTCCCAAACTTCCGCGGCCATTTTGAGGCCCTAAACGACATTTTTTAGGAAAACTTAGTTGGATGAAGCCCATCTATTTTAGGCTCCTTTGCATAGTTCTCGGATGGATCTTTCCAACGGGCTACTGAGCGCCCCAAACGGAGATCGTATGCAAAAATTTATGACCCTGGGAAGTTGACTGTTCAACTAACCACCTTGGGGCCGCAAATTTTATGACTGTTCATCTTCTAGGGTTAGGTTTTTGGATGTTTGGGATTCTTTCCCTCATGCTTATGATAAATAGGCCCTTTCGGCCTCTCTTTGTATTGATCTTGGCCCAAATGAGCATAGCAGCCACATCCCTTCTCAGAGATAGCTACCACCATTCCAGCTATTGTATTTACAGTCTGTTATATTTCCGATGCTTAATAGAATATGTGTTTACTGTATCCCTGTGTTTCTTGCCATATATTTGTGTATGTGAATATATATCTCGGTATATGATTTTGTATATGCTATCTTTTGTTTCATTCCCACACAAATCCGAATCAGGTAATGGGTTATTAGACTCTCCTAAGGGAGGTCGGCCTAGTTAGGGTAAAAGGAAAGTAAAGGTAAAGTATAAATAGAGAGGACCACCTCTCTATTTATTCATTCATTCACTCATCCAACTCGCATAGTTGAGAGAGAGGAGTGCGCACAAGTGGAGGAGGAGTAGTTGCTGAAGACATCTATCTTTTGGGTTTGATCTTTGTGATCTTTGTATTGGTGCTCATTCTATCTCTGAGAAAGTTGCGGGGTTTTTCACCTTCTTGGTTTTTCCCAGTGAAATGCTTTATGTCTCTTGTCTCTTATGTTTGATATGCTGTACATGTTGTTCTCTCAGTTAAGATCCTAGATCATATTGAATTAAATGTTGAAAAACTAACATTTTCTCGGCGAGTGGATGAGGAGGTTCCGATATGTTGTGCTACTATCCATCGTTTAACTACTGTGAGTTATTTTGACAAACCCTATATTTCATGTGATGGTTTTAATGAAGTTAGATAAAATTCAGGCTTCAAGCCTTTGTTTGAGGACTTCAAGGGTTTATACCCTGGCTATATAAATTCTTAAAATTTTATACTGTATTGTATTCTTAACTATGGCTGCGTAGCCTCAGACTTCTTTTTGTTTGATCATCTTGAGTACATAGATATTATTCATCCTATGATGGTTAGGGTCGATGACAAACTCTGTTTGTTCGTTCTCATGATAGACTAT
The DNA here is from genome assembly GCA_027924585.1 of Larix kaempferi. Classification (NCBI taxonomy): domain Eukaryota; kingdom Viridiplantae; phylum Streptophyta; class Pinopsida; order Pinales; family Pinaceae; genus Larix; species Larix kaempferi. The sequence goes on from BSBM01001329.1 coordinate 8,668,896, forward strand.
CTCTAGTATTGTTTATGCGTTTATTATTATATGAAATAGAGATTATATTTCTAAATTTACATTGTATACTGTACTCTATTATTTATTCTTCATATTTGGTTTTTCTATAAGAGACAACAGTTCGGTCATTCTCTTTGAGGGTTGAAAATAGACATTGTTTCGAATTCGTTTATTTTGGAGCATTGCAAATAGGCTCATTCACTAGTCAATTCGGTTCAGGTTAAGTATCATATAACGATGAAAGTCTCAAATTTGATTATGTAATGTTCTTTTGGACATTAGTTTTTTTCAAAGAGAGGGTTACTCTCCTATAGGCTTGGTATCGATGCCTTAAATTTGGTAAATATGATTCATGTACGCAATTATAAGGTGTAAATACTCTTCTCCAATGGTGATATTTAAATCAATCCTGAAGCCTTAGAATCTAAACCCTTGTTACTATTTTGAATTCCATATACATGGATATAATGTTTGTAAAAGACTTTTAAGTTTTATAAATTGATCTGTTGAGAAAAGGAGTTAATAAACTTACCTCTGTTTATTCAAAATATCTTTGTATAATCCGAATGCAAATATTTACTGTGTTGTTTGTTCCAGATGCAATATGGAAGAGTCATATAGTAATGCCTCTCGTTGTAACAAAAATAAGTTATATTTTGAGTTCAATGTTTTAGTATGAGGCAATTATATATTAGTTTGTTATCGTTCCGGTTTTTTTGGCTAGGGTTTATAATCAGTATACTATTCTATGATAACTGTTTCTTCTTCCTTAGTTGGTTATTACCAAAGTTTTCTTCTTAAGGACCTCTTATCTATAAAATTATTTATAAAATAATTAATCTTGATCTAAAGTAAATATGTTGTAACTCATATCTTAAGAAATTTTACTGTAAACAAATAGAAAATTTACCCTTGCATAATTATAAATCAAAAGAAAGTATATATAAACCATTATCTACAATCCTATTTATCAGTTCCATGAATCCCTACAAAAATAGTTATTCTCCTAAGGATTCTTTTGAGAATAACAAGTTATTAGCAGTATTTGACTGTAAGAGAGGAAATAAAAGTAATCCCAGTAAGGATTTCCAAGAAATACTAAATAATGATCTATGTTATATTCTAAAACTAATACCTTGAATTAAATCCTACAAAATTTTAATAGTTTTTGCTTACAAAATCAGTAATAAAATTTACATTTACAGTAAAAAGGTAATGGTAAGAATATTTATCAACCTTAGCAATCGAATTGAATTAGGAACTTCCATGTTCCTCCCAACCTTAGATTTTCTGAGTAGTTATGTATCTCAACTCAGTAAATCATCCCCGAGCAAGACCAAGCATACTAACAGGGAAGAATTAGGAAATATATTCTATATCTTTGGATTAAACTATTGCAAAGTACCCGCAAGGATTTTTACAATCTTTGTGTAAAAATCTATATAAATCCCTTTTTAGATTGCAATCCTTCCTAGGTTACCAAATTCCTTTCATGGACAACAACGCTCCAAGCTTGACAACTTAACCTTCCAGTGGTGTATAGACAGATAATCCCTCTACATTGTCTTCTCTGCAATTCTTTTTATGGAAATGTCTCTATTCCTATTTTTTGTTGCATCTTGTCTTCTCTTAGGAAAAATAATGTTCATTTTTTATTTCATTATACCTTTTTATATTTTTCTTCTTTCAAGAAGTAGATAGGATTATTTTTCAGTTTCTTTTAATTTATTAATTAATATTTTCTTTAACTTTTCCTTGTTCTATTTTCTTTAATATTTTCAATTATTAATATTAAAAAGGATCATTCCTCCCGCAGTTTGCTCGGTCCCTCTTTAGTGGTTGTTCCCAACTCAGTTAGACAAAATAAGAAAATAATATAGCTTACTTCACATATTAGATCTTGATGCTCCAGAGTGTTTTCAACTCAACATCAAATCCAAATATAAACATTTAAGTTCAGATGCTTTATGATCCAAAGCCTCCAAACTCAACATCAAGTCTTAATAAAATATCAAACACATATGATGTTCCTGAGCATCCTAGCTCAACATATAGTCTTAAAAAAATAAACTCTTAAGTCTTTACATACTTTCAAGGGGTGTTCAAACTAGGGATATTACATCCCACCCCTCTAAAAACAACACCGTCACAATGTTAGCATTTTTTTTATGAGTTCTTAAATAAAAAAGGGGTATGTATATTTCACGACTTCTTCCCTTTCCCATGTAGCCTCCTCGAGGCTATAATGTTGTCATTTTATTTTAAGTTGGGATATATTCTTCTTCTGGAGTTGTATTTCTCTCCGGTCCAAAATACAAAGGGGTTCTACCATTAACTCCCCTTTCATTTCCACCTACAACAGATTCCAATCCACAACATGTTTAGGATCGTATATATACTTTTTAAGTAAAGACAAAAAAATTATGCATTTTAACATGAGGTGGCAGTGCTAATTCATAGGCCACTTGGCCCCTTTTTGCCAAATTTCAAATGGCCTACAGTATCTAGGAGCCAACTTTTTGCATGTCCGCAGACTCAGAGAAATTTTACTTGCTTTTAATTTCAAATATACATGCTCCCCGAATTGATATTCTTTATCTCATCTGTTTTTATCAACGTAACTCTTTTTTCTGTCCTGTGCTTCTTTCAATGTTGCTACACTTTATTAACAATCTGCTCAATATCTTTTAGCAAATATGGCCCCAATATTAATCTATCCACTGGACTGTCCCAAGTCACAGGTGTTATTTTTTGATAATTTCATTCCATTATCATAAGGATCTCTAAGAGAATAACATGTACAACATATCAATCATAGACACAAAAACAATCACACAAGAGACATAGAGTTTCACCGGGGAAAACCAAGAAGGTGAAAAACCCTGCAACTTCCTTAGAGATAAGATAAGCCACAAATCAAGATCACAAGGATCAAACCCAATAAATGTCTCTAGCAGATGCTCCTCCTCCTCCACAAGTGCGCCACTTTCTCTCTTAGCTATGCGAGCTTTAGAAGTGAGTGATGTGAAAATCCTCACAGCAGATCTAAGAGATGATGTATACCTGTTGGAGCCAAGGCCGCAGCTATGGTAAAAGCTGCGAATTTTGAGGAAAAAGCACAAGTATGGAAGAGTGCTAAGTTTTGAATAAGCGCCAATTTTGGGGACAGAAGAAGACAGTGCGCAGTACGGTGCCAGATGGAGGAGCTCAGCGTGGATCACGGACCGGGAATCGCGGAGCTCGCGCGCACGTCAGAAGGGAATGAAGGTAGCAGAGTGGAAAGCTCAGCTACCATAATCAATGAAGCAATGGAGTAGAGGGCTCAGCTACCCTCATTTAAGGCTAAGTACAGAAGTTATGGTTGCTCGGATCAAGGAAGAGCAACGGACCAAAGCATTGAAGGCGAAGGATGAGGCATCCATACCCGTAAGCTGCGCCGGAATTCATGGAGCCTGCAGGAAGCGGCGACATGACTGCAAGCGGCGCCTATAGTACACCTAGCCATGTGCGTGGTTAGGGTTTTTGGGGACTACTGCTGGGAAAGGCCCACAGTTTTGTAAAGGTGCGACCGCCATGGCCACCTATATATATGAATAATTGTAATGGGTAGATGTTAGTTAGTGAGATAGAGAGTCAGTCGGTGAGACAGATAGCTAACTAGTCAGGAAGCGGGTTAGCAGTGAAGCTAATCCTTGAGTTGCAGACAGTCCGAGGCGACGTCTGAACTATTGTAATCTCTGGAGAGGAAGAGATTAGATCGAGAGAAGGGCTCCCAGCTGTGTGCGTGGAGTTTCCTGGAAATATCTAAGGCTGCAGCTGTGTGCGCAGCATATTGTATAAGTCTATCATTTTCTGGTTAATATAAGATACTCCAGTGGACGTGGTTTTCCTCGTGGAGGTGGACTTCCTATTTCTCGCTATTATGATGTGGTGATAGAGATGATTACCTGTTTTAGCTTACTAACGGTAAATACAGAAATATTGCATTATCTTTATGAATGTGTCGAGTAAATCAGTAAAGCTTCCTTAAGAACTATAATCGTTAAGAGTAGAAGGTATTGGTAAGACGACGTCGCCGTTGCGAGAGGAGAACCTGTTGCTGCGACGAGCTCGCAAGTGAAACTACGTATAGAATATCCGCGCAGAGGATAATTGGTCCTAGCGCAGGAGTGGAAGTACCGCGCAGTTCAGCCGCCGAGCGGGAGCTAGAGGGCTGTTGCGCTCATAAGTCTGAAGAGAGTTCAGACCGTCGCCTTAGAGGAATCGTCAAGAAGAGAGAACAGTCTCCGCGTCGCCTAGGTTAAGGAAACCTGATTCCTTAGCCTCCCCATAGCCACTTCGGGTGAGACCTCGAGCTGTCGCGCAGCTCGTTGCCGAGAGGGCCAGTGCGCCAAGGGGTTTTGTTGCTGCGCTTCATTAAAACCCGGGTCTGTCCAAAAAGCAGCCAACAAATGGTTCCGTTGCCGCGCGAATGAGACTTGTTATTTCAGCGACACGCGAGATTGAGGTGAAATCCAGAGAAAGAAGGGAGCCAACAAATGGTTCCGTTGCCTTGTGACTTGTTACTGTGAGACTTGCTATTTTTCCGACGAAGATTGTTGCTGAAGCCAACAAATGGTTTCGTTGCTTTGAACCCTGTTGTTGAGCCAACAAATGGTTCTGTTGCCTTGAGACTTGCTCAGCTAACAAATATGTTACTGGAATCCTACAACTACAGAAATTCAGGAGTGGTTCGATTTAAAGGCTAAAGAGTTCGCTGAACAAGAAAATAAAAGCTCTAGACTCCAGCCAGAAGAATGGTTGCAGAAGTATATCTATACTGACCTTCATGAAATTTTCTTTGTCACATTTGCACTTGAGTTACATGCTTGGATAGCCAAGTTAGCAGATACTAGACCCACTGTGTATATTGATCGACCAGTTGCTTGGACGACTGAGCTAGTCAGTATTCTGAAGCGGGTAGATAATTCTGTGTCCCGCGCAGTAGACTTTTGGTTGAATAGTCTGCTGGAAGGTTTCATCACTGAGTTTGCAGTGGATACAAGAAAGAGTTTCAGTGAAGCTGAGAGGAGTTTCTTTCAAGCACATAGAGGTAAGTTCCTGAATTCTTTGAACTTATCGATTAAAATGATTCTGTATGAAAAAGCAAAACTATGTATAGCTTCAGATGAATAGCACAGACAAGTAATGTCCGTAGACTCTGATAGTGACCCTGAACTTATTGGTTGCACTCGTAGTGGAAAACGGTATAAAGTAGGCCTTGACCAACATTCTTTTGAGTCAAGCCCAGAAGACAGTCAAGTTCCTAGAGCACGCCACATAGAAAGACAAGGGAACGTTCATATCCCTTACCACCCTTTTACACCGCAGAAGCCAGACGAAGCTCAGTATAATCCTGCAGAAACACCTTCTAGTAGCCCACACGGTACTTCTAGTACCTCGGTACCACCTTTGTTCGACCAGTCCAGAAGAACTGCTACAGCACCTACACCTCAACCTAGCACAAGAAAGATGGGTGATGACATGAAACTACCAACTTTTAGAGGGACAGGGATAGAAGACCCTGAGCAACACTGGTTCCTATGTGAAGCCATTTGGACAATTAAGCAAATTAATGATGATGCTGTTAAACTGGTTCAGTTAGCAACCACACTAAGAGACAGAGCCTTAACTTGGTTCATGAAATACTCAGCAGCACAGAATAGAACGCTTGCTGAGGTAAGAAATGCAATGATTAGAGAATTCAAGAAACCTAAATCAGAATCACAGTGTATAACAGAGCTCAAAGACATCAAGCAGTTACCCACAGAGTCAGTATGGGACTTTGACCAAAAGTTCAAAGCCTTGATAGATCAAGTAAGCTTTGAGTTTGCACCACAACAGCATAAGGAATGGTTCATTGCTGCGTTGCTTCCACACATTAGACTTCCTCTTATGCAACAGAATCTCACTACTCAGGAACAAGCTCTAGAGATGGCTATGAAACTAGAAGCTTCACCAATTGCTGGAACAAGCAACGATGTTGCGCAGTTGCAGAACCAGTTAGCAAACTTAACCCTGCAAGTGCATGATATTAAGAAAGGCAAGGATGTTAAGGAAGACATATGGTGTACAAAATGTAAAGCACAAGGTCATTCAAAGGACCACTGTCCTGTTTTCATAGAGTATATTGCAACTGGAGCACCTAATCCTTTACCACAGCCACAAGGGCCTTGGTGTGAAATCTGTAGAACTAGAGGTCATAGACCTCAAGAATGTCACTTACTTCAGAAATATGTACAAACTCCAAAGAACCTATATTGTAACTTCTGTAAATCAGTAGGCCACGATGAAAACAATTGCAGAGCATACGACCTTATGATGGAAAGGAAACATGATGTTTATAGAGTACAGTCAGAAGCACAAGGACCCATAGTAGGTCCACAGTATGACCAAACTCGCGACAGCCGAACAGGAAATTACAGAGGCCGTGGACGCACAACAAATTTTGGCCGCGGAAGAGGCCAGATCACTTGTTATAATTGTGGAGCGCAAGGTCATTTTGCAAGAGATTGCCAAAACCCTACAACCCTTTGCAGATATTGTAAATCTTATGATCATATCATTGAAGAATGTCCTCAATTGATAACTAAAATGCAAGCAAAGACGCCACAGGTCAACCAGAATATTCAATTGATTGGAGCAGAAAAAAGGGAACCAGACCGTACAGTTAACATTGTGACGCGCAGTGGAACAACCACTGGTGCGCCAGAGTCGGGAACTGGAAAGCAAGTGACGCAATGGGTGCGCCACGCTAATATTAAACCAACCCCACTTAATCTGCAGAAGCAAAAAGAAGCATTCAAGCAAGCCCAAGAGTATTTCTCAGATCCCAGAGCTTCAAGTTCTGTCGCAACTCCGCATAATGACATTAGATCGCAAGTCCTAAGACAAGACAACCTGGTACAGGAACAGGCCACTACATCCGGAAGGCCCGATGAAGAAGATGCACTAGGTACTGTCCATAATTTTCTAAGGAACTGCTTAAAGTTGTTACGCAATGAAAAAGCAACTATGGAACTTCAACACCTACTGGATAAATGTCAACAATCTGCTTCGACCAACACGCCGCAGCGTGCTGTTCACCAGATTGGGAGTCACATTAGAACTGGAAAAGAGATGAGGCTCACAGCGCAGATTGGAGCATTTGAGATGGATGAAGTCATTTTAGATTTGGGCTCAGAAGTTAATGTTCTCACCATGCAGACATGGGAACAGATGGGAAGTCCTCAACTTACAAGATCCCCTATCCAGCTAAGACTCGCGAACCAGCAACGAGTCTCTCCATTGGGCAGATTACCCAATGTACCTATTGATATTGAGGGAGTAAGAAGTTCTGCAGACTTTGAAGTAATCAAAATCCTGGATGATAGTAGACCTTACCCAGCACTTTTAGGTATAGACTGGGCATTTGATAATTTAGCTGTCATTAACTTGAAGAAAAGACAGATGACCTTCGAGGACGACCAGATTAGGGTCATTGCACCGCTTGATCCTATTCAAGGACCAAGGTATATAGAACCCATTCGGGCAGAAGAAGAAGCGCGCCACATGGAAAGTTTGTATCAGATGACTGCTAGTCAGAGTGACTATGTCAATCCCACAGCAGATGGCCATATCAGCTGGCGATGCGATAGTTCGTGCACATCAGACTCAGATGCAGGATTGGAAAACTGGCAGAATCGCTTACATGAGGTTTCTACAAGACGTTGCGCCATGATGACTAAATCCATTCGATGGATTGGCACAGAATTGACTGACACTCCAATTTTTGATGGTTTAACTAACGTAAGTGAATTCCTACAGGCATATGAACAACAGCTTCCAGAACAACAGCGCATACAGGCATTAGATGTATCACTGCGCGCTACACCAGCAAGATGGTGGGGTGCGCATAAAGCGAATATTCACACATGGCAAGACTGTCGCAGATTGATACTGCGCAGATTCCAGGACACCACAGCAGAAGTGTCGCGCAAATACGAGGGACAGAGTGACCCCAGGTCACACATCGAAGCATGCATTCAGCAATGGTCAGATATTCCAGACGATGAGTGGGTTCACCTATTCATCCACACATTGGACACAGTTCCAAGGAACTGGTACACTGAAACAGAATTGCGCAGAGGCACTCTTACTTGGCCTCTAATGATAGAAAGTTTTCAACTTACCTTCAGTTTTGAGTCAGAGCACCCGAGTATTGATCAGGCTCTGAAGTGTATTAAAAAGAAGGTATTTGAACCATGTCTATTACCAGAATATTCCCAACCAGATTGGGCTGTTCAGATAGAACATGCCCTGGAATGCTATAATTTCACCACTGGAGAAGAGGAGGATGATCCTCGCAACATCAATATCCCAGAATCAGAAGGGACGCGCAATGTTGAAGGTCCTCAGCTTGATATCCCTGCCATTACAGAACACATCAAGCTCAAAAAGGTTAACATTGGTACAGAAGCCGAACCCAAGTTTGCTTCTATAGGAGACTATTGGGATGATGAAACTGTTGGGCATATTTCATATTTATTACGTGACTACCAGGATATCTTTCCTACCAAATTCACAGAAATGAAAGGCATCCTAGGAGACTTAGGAGTGATGCGCATACCTCTGAAACCAGATGCCAAGCCAGTAAAGCAGCGCCCATACAGGTTGAATCCGCGCTATAAAGAAAAAGTCAAAGAAGAAATTGACAAGATGCTCACAGCAGGTATTATTGAGCCAGTAGAAGAAAGCGATTGGATTAGTCCTATGGTTGTGCAAGAGAAGAAGACAAAAGGTGAAATAAGAATTTGCGTGGACCTGCGCAAACTCAATGAACGAGACTTGGTACTCCTCTATGACAGTAAATTTACCAAGTTTCCAGGCAAGTTTCGTGCACATTGGTTAGGCCCTTTTCAGGTGATGAAGATAACTGAAGGAGGAGCAGTTCAGCTTGCGAAGCTGAATGGAGAATTGCTACCTACCATGATCAACGGGAGTCGACTTCAGCTTTACCGCGACGGCCACTCCGCCCTGTTGACTTAAATAGCTGCTCAAAGGAATGCAGATGCCCAGTGTAGTTGAAAGAGGCATCGCATCCAGTCTACACGGAAGTCGCGAGACCCTAAGTCTCTGGCTTCCCGCGTAGTTCCATGAAACATCCGTGCATGTCTATAAAGTTTGGATGGAGCGAACCTAATTGCGCTCTTGCGAAGTTTTCCGGATGGTCAAACCATCGCTCTTGCGAAGTTCCCTGTGATAATTTGCCGCTTGAAAAAGTTTTGTTGTAGACCCCTATAGGCACAGTTTCCTAAGTCGAAATGACCCGCCGAAAAATTTGAATTACCGCAGTTATGTAGCCGCGTCTGAATAAATGAAGGATAAACCTGCCATTTAAGTGTAGCCGCTCTGACAGATTCGGCTTGATCTCCGTAAGATTTGCATTTAAACCATGTGACGGAAAGTTTTAGCTTCTCTCGGAAGCCTGTCAGAGCCCGTCCATCACAGTAAATGCACCAGAGAGGAGAAGGGAATAGAAGGGTTGTCAACTCATGCATAGCCGCCTACAGCTAGTAGCCCCACTTGCCCGTATTTACTCTCACCTTAGCTATAAATACCCAACACTTGTATAATTTCGGGTTACTTTTCTCGAGCTGCATAGTCTTGTGTGAATCTAAGCCATTGTTTTCAGAGCTGAGTCGTGCAGAGTGCTTCCTTTGTTGTCAGTGTTCATATCCCACGCTGTTCCGCGGTTTCTATCTAAGTTCTTGTTACCTATACCCGTTCACGACAGAGAACCTGTCGACTGAAGAAGTCGTTCGTCAATTCCTGCGCCGAGGCCTAGATTTCGGCATGACTACTCCCGTGACTGCTTCGACTTATGTACATCCTGGTTATCAGGATCCCAGACAATCTCCGGCCACACGAGCATCTCAGCCACAGCCAGAAGAGCCCGTTCCAGAGCCGCTGGCCACTATGGTGAATTATATTCCGCCGCGACCAGACGATGCACCAGAGGTGCATATTCTGAAGAATGCAAAGTATCCGCTTCCGTTACCTCGACTACCGGTTGCCGTGCGAATAGAAGGGTCCCTGCTCGGACACCTTCCACTGGTCAAGTTCTCTGATTTCAACCTGGGAGACTATAATACATATCCTCAGTTCCAGCTAGACCGATATCTGACGGTAGTGCATAATCCTACCAGAAAGGTTGACGAATTCATCCCGAAGGGATTTGTAGCAAATCTGGAGCACCCTGGACTCCTGAACCTGTTAAAGCTACCGCATTTTGGGCATAGCAATGAAGTGAACGCAGTTGTTAAAACACTGTTATCCTGCGCTCATGGAGGTTACCTTTGGCTCGGGAGGCCAATCGATTTAAATGTCGATTTGATTCATCGCATTACTGGCTTGTCTAAGGTTGGTAAGGATCCCAATATCCATTTCATGGGAAAGGAGAAGGATAGAAAACTGGCTGCAAAGCTGGTCCAGAAATACAACCTTACAAGAGGAGGTCGGGCTTATGACCTCACAATAGTAGAAGACGAAGCACTCAGATTTACAGGAATTCTGCTCGCAGGCAGACTTCTCACAAAGTGCAGACCGAAGGAAGTTACTGGAGCTGTCGTGGAACTTGCCATCGCAGCTGCGGAGGGAGAGCAGTACAACTGGTGCCTCTTCCTCCTCAATTCTTTTTTGGAAGACTGCCGGAACGTCCAAGATAACCCCGGTCAGTCGTTCCATTTTTCTTGGCTTTTAATTTTATGTGCTCTCGTCGGGTGGAAGGAGCCCCCGAACACTCAGTTCCTTCCGCGCCGCGTAGGAGAACCTGCTGGAATTCGCTATGTAAACCTTTGGGAATCTCCTAATCCCGCGAAGCGCAAGATGAATCGCGCTGTATTTTGTGAGTACTATTATCTCCTCAGAGATACCATTCAGGAAATGCCAAGGCTGAGTGAGGAGACAGCGACGCTATATGAAGGAAAGTTGGCCTTTACTGCCGACTTACATCAACTTTACCTCCGTCCCTGCGGAATTGAAGAGAAATGGGTTGTAGGTCTTTACAGGATGACCACCGAAGATGTCGAAGAAACTATCAAGTCTTGGTCAGACGAATGGAGAGAAGCCGCCGACATCGCAGCCGCGATGCCACCCACCGCTGCGCACGAGAAAGATAAGGGCAAGGAAGCCCCTGAGCAAAGAAGTGATGAAGGCTCGACAGAGCCGGCAACCAAGAAACAAAAGGTGTCGCATCCCTCTGAGGCCATTCCCTCGGGGATCGACCAGTATCTGAAAGAGCAATTTCGCGAGCTGCGCAACACGCACACTCACATTAGAAGTGCTCTAGATCTGCAGTTTGTGGAAATAAAAGGTCTCGCAGGAAGGATTGCGCAGACTCATGCGCCAGCATCTACTTCGCAGGCGCCACAAGAAATTCCAAGTACTGAGCGAGTTGAAGAACTCATAGAAAGGCATACTGTCGTGCATATTCCGCCTACGAGCATGACACTTCCGGATCCTCTAGCTGCACTACAGGTAAGCGCCGTTGGGCCCGTTGAAATAAATTTGTCTCTAATTCCTATAGAGACTCTACAGCTAGTGCACGAGAAAGTTTCTCTTGAGTTGAGAGCTAGAGAGCTCTCTACATTGCAGGAAAATCAACGACTGCAATCGCAGGAGATAGAGCTGAAGGCAACCCATAGGAATATCTCCGAGAAACTCGCACTTTATGAGGCGCAAGACATCGGCATCAGAAACGCCGTGGATGAGATTGCCCAGGAGTTGCCGGCTTGCGAGATTCAACCAGACCTCCCTCTGGTTGAGAAAGTTTAAATTATTGGAGGAAGGGTGAAAACCCTGGAGCATGAAATAGTTGCTATGGCTGAGGGCCATAGAACACAAATCGCGGAGCTAGAAGCCCGTGTTGCCGCGCAGTTTACAGATGATGCGCAGGTACAATTTGAAGCGCTGAGCAGAGCTTCCACACAGATGAAAGACAGAATACAGGAAGCTGAGAACCTGATGAGCCAAGCTATGGAAGCTTGGACGGAGCTTGAGAAGCTCCCCTTTAAAGTTGGTCTTTTGGAACAGGTGCAAGCCGTAGAACAGTCCCTAACTGTTCTGACTGAAGAAGCTAAGGCCTTAACAGGCTTACCAAAAATGAAGAAAATGAGTGAAGTGCGCAGAATGCAACAGCAACTGCACAAGCTCAGAACTGAAGATGAGAAGCTCACCAACAACATTCAGCCATTTATGGATGAGTATGCTGATATCGTTGGTCAAGTCGAGGCAAAAATCAAAGAAATTGCTGAATCTCAAGAGGTGATTGATGCCATCACTAAAGAAGAAGCCACTGCAGAAACGGTGCAGACTGCTGTGGAATGTGTCGACGAATTGGACCACGATATTGCGCAGTGGAAGAAAGCATTCGCGCAGATCCAAGCAAAAGCAGATGCGCAAGTAAAGCGACCACACGCTAGTGCGAGTGGCTCGAGGGCGAGCCACAAGTAAGTGTTAGGGGCCTGTTGGAGCCAAGGCCGCAGCTATGGTAAAAGCTGCGAATTTTGAGGAAAAAGCACAAGTATGGAAGAGTGCTAAGTTTTGAATAAGGGCCAATTTTGGGGACAGAAGAAGACGGTGCGCAGTACGGTGCCAGATGGAGGAGCTCAGCGCGGATCACGGACCGGGAATCGCGGAGCTCGCGCGCACGTCAGAAGGGAATGAAGGTAGCAGAGTGGAAAGCTCAGCTACCATAATCAATGAAGCAATGGAGTAGAGGGCTTAGCTACCCTCATTTAAGGCTAAGTACAGAAGTTATGGTTGCTCGGATCAAGGAAGAGCAACGGACCAAAGCATTGAAGGCGAAGGACGAGGCATCCATACCCGTAAGCTGCGCCGGAATTCATGGAGCCTGCAGGAAGCGGCGACATGACTGCAAGCGGCGCCTACAGTACACCTAGCCATGTGCGTGGTTAGGGTTTTTGGGGGCTACTGCTAGGAAAGGCCCACAGTTTTGTAAAGGTGCGACCGCCATGGCCACCTATATATATGAATAATTGTAATGGGTAGATGTTAGTTAGTGAGATAGAGATTCAGTCGGTGAGACAGATAGCTAACTAGTCAGGAAGCGGGTTAGCAGTGAAGCTAATCCTTGAGTTGCAGACAGTCCGAGGCGACGTCTGAACTATTGTAATCTCTGGAGAGGAAGAGATTAGATCGAGAGAAGGGCTCCCAGCTGTGTGCGTGGAGTTTCCTGGAAAGATCTAAGGCTGCAGCTGTGTGCGCAGCATATTGTATAAGTCTATCATTTTCTGGTTAATATAAGATACTCCAGTGGACGTGGTTTTCCCCGTGGAGGTGGACTTCCTATTTCTCGCTATTATGATGTGGTGATAGAGATGATTACCTGTTTTAGCTTACTAACGGTAAATACAGAAATATTGCATTATCTTTATGAATGTGTCGAGTAAATCAGTAAAGCTTCCTTAAGAACTATAATCGTTAAGAGTAGAAGGTATTGGTAAGACGACGTCGCCGTTGCGAGAGGAGAACCTGTTGCTGCGACGAGCTCACAAGTGAAACTACGTATAGAATATCCACGCAGAGGATAATTGGTCCTAGCGCAGGAGTGGAAGTACCGCGCAGTTCAGCCGCTGAGCGGGAGCTAGAGGGCTGTTGCGCTCATAAGTCTGAAGAGAGTTCAGACCGTCGCCTTAGAGGAATCATCAAGAAGAGAGAACAGTCTCCGCGTCGCCTAGGTTAAGGAAACCTGATTCCTTAGCCTCCCCATAGACACTTCGGGTGAGACCTCGAGCTGTCGCGCAGCTCGTTGCCGAGAGGGCCAGTGCGCCAAGGGGTTTTGTTGCTGCGCTTCATTAAAACCTGGGTCTATCCAAAAAGCAGCCAACAATACCTCACAAGAGTAATTATGATTAAGCAGGAAAATAGAAGAAGAGTGAACAATACAGTATAATGAGCAATAGAATAATATGGTACAGTAGAACTCGGATAGAAGCAATAATACTTCACACACACTAATTAATTAATCACAATATGGTCAAATAAATAGTACAATGGTAGAGAGGATTCGAATGCCTAAGGTGGAAATTCAAATTAGCCTCTCAGATTGATCATAAGATTAATAGAGTGTCATCAGAGCACAACTAGGTGTCCTCATGATCATCGGAGCACAACTGGAAGTCTTCATCATCATCAGTGGAGTCATCAATGCTCAAGTAACTGTCAACCATCAGTCAAAATAACTCTGGTAGGTGTAACTGAGTGTAACTCAATGTAACTAAGTGTAACTGACTGTAACTGACTGTAACTAACTGTAACTGAGTGTAACTGACTGTAACTTATTGAAACTAAGTGTAATTGAGTGTAACTGAGTGACAACTGGACTGGTAGGTGAAGAAGGGCGAGTTGCTCCCTAAAATCAAGGAAGAATGGCGCATTAAGCAACTGGAGGGCTAAAACTGAATAGTGAGAAGCTCCTGGGGGCTGGCTAACTGAGGGCTAGGTGTTGGACTGATGACTGGGATGCATGCAAACCCTAAAGGTGCATGCATGACTGAAAATGTAAATGATCAAAATACTGGTGGGATTAGGATGGAGTATAGGAATATCCTAACAGCCCCCCTTAATCCATCCTGGGCCCTGGTAACTAAGACCAAAGGTCACCCAATACAATAGTAACAATCAATAAACCAAGGAAGTGGGAAAATTTCATGGGAAACATACCCCCTCCTCAAAAAATAGACTGTAAGGCACACATAAAAATAAATGCTCCAAACTCAAGCAGGTGTGATGCTTGGTCATATGTCTGGAGGTATCTTCTTCTTGGGAAGAAGTGGATCATGCTAAAAAAGAATGTGCTTGTACTTTCTCTTCAGATCGAATGTGATGAGAACAAATCCAACAATATGAGAATGATCCTTGAACCTGTGATTCGAATCAGCTGAGGTAGGATCAAATCTGTGAAGGTGCATATAGTTTTTTTGTCTTCTCCTTCGAACCACCATGGGTGAGATTATGCCAAAAAAACTATTACATGTCTGCTTGAAATCAAAATCAGATTTAAGACTTAAAAAACAATTTCTTGAGATCTCCTTTGAACCAGAAGGGGTGAGATCAAAACTATCATATGCATGAGATATTATCCCAAGCAGTAATTGCTTAGAACCCAATTTAGATACAAGAATTGAATCATGGTTTCTTGAGATCTCCTTTGAACCATGAGAGGTGAGATCAAAACCAGTAGATGCATGAGAAATTATCCCAAGCGAATGGTAATGGCCATATTCTTCAATGACCTTCTGAAAGCATGGAATTATGATCATATAGTAGTATAAAAGAGGAGATAGCTAGAGAGGAGCAAATGCATTACCTTCAAAAGCTATTTTGACCTCCAAAATAATCATGTGATCATGATGCAAGCCAACAGACTCTGGTGCAAGAGAGGATTTAGGACCTTCTGCAATATCTAGAGTGTGAGCTGGCATAGAAAGAGAAGAAAGTTTGAGCATGAGTGGAGAATCTGCAAGTTCTTTGTCAACAACTTCAATATGAGATGATACTGGTTCATGATTTGAGTGACCATCAAGGGGAGCGAATGGAACACTTTGCTTGCTTTCGAATGGATTTGGACCAATCCCTTCATTCTTTCTGCCAAACTTTTCATCCAGGTGAGCCCATAACTCTTTTGGAGTCCATAACTCCTTTGGAGTTTCAACACCATTACGGTATTTGAATTGGAATCTCTGGCGTGCAAACAAAGAAAACATTATTGCTGCAAAGTGCATGTCACTTTTATTTAACCAGTCAATCTTCTCTTCAGGGGATTTGAACTCTCTTCTAAAATAACAATAAAAAAGATCATGGATCTTCAAGTCTTCTATCATTCTTGGTTTCCATTCATCATAGTTGAGTGGATCAAGAGGAGTAATTCCTGATGAATACATTGAAGCTGTAGAGGACCTGCAAAAACAATATAGAATAACTGCAACTGCTACTGCTACAAAAATGCAGAAACTACTGCACTCAAAATCATGGTAATAACCTGCAAAAAACTCTCAAGAATGGAGATAAACAATACTCTCAACATGCTCTGATACCATGTGAAAATCCTCACAGCAGATCTAAGAGATGATGTATACCTCACGAGAGTAATTATGATTAAGCAGGAAAATAGAAGAAGAGTGAACAATACAGTATAATGAGCAACAAAATAATATGGTACAGTAGAACTCGGATATAAGAAATAATACTTCACACACACTAATTAATTAATCACAGTATGGACAAATAAATAGTACAATGGTAGAGAGGATTTGAATGCCTAAGGTGGAAATTCAAATTAGCCTCTCAGAGTGATCATAAGATCAATATAGTGTCATCAGAGCACAACTAGGTGTCCTCATGATCATCGGAGCGCAACTGGAAGTCTTCATCATCATCAGTGGAGTCATCAATGCTCAAGTAACTGTCAACCATCAGTCAAACTAACTCTGGTAGGTGTAACTGAGTGTAACTCAATGTAACTAAGTGTAACTGACTGTAACTGACTGTAACTGAGTGTAACTGACTGTAACTAAGTGTAACTGAGTGTAACTGAGTGTAATTGAGTGTAACTGAGTGTAACTGATTGTAATTGAGTGTAACTGAGTGACAACTGGACTGGTAGGTGAAGAAGGGCGAGTTGCTCCCTAAAATCAAGGAAGAAGGGTGCATTAAGCAACTGGAGGGCTAAAACTGAATAGTGAGAAGCTCCTAGGGGCTGGTTAGCTGAGGGCTAGGTGCTGGACTGATGACTGGGATGCATGCAAACCCTAAAGGTGCATGCATGACTGAAAATGTAAATGATCAAAATACTGGTGAGATTAGGATGGAGTATAGGAATATCCTAACAAGTGAATGATCTAAATGAGAGACACAACCTCTCTATTTATACACTGACTTGACCAATAATCCACTGGGGCCGACTTTCTAATCAAGCCTAATAACCCAACCACATGTGCTAACCAGGGCCGACCCCACATTGGTGTTCTAATAACCCATCAATACAAATGATGACACTTGTCGATGCACATGACGACACTTACAAATACAAATGACGACACTTCCAATCAGAGGAATAATACATCTCTGTGGGATATACAATAAAGTACAAATGTAATACATAGAAGAATATCTTCCAAAGTTACAAATACATCAACACTCCCTCTTAACTAGGAAGGTATTCTTTCATAACAAGTCATCAATACATATTGTGTCACGTCCCCATTTTGACCCCCTTCGCATTAAATCGTAAATGATGTAAATATTGTTGCTTAATCATGGTGAGGAGCTCAAGGCCAAGGCCCCACCATTGATTCAGCGTTTTATGTATCGGCAATTAAAGAAATAGATGCCTATGGTTCTTGTGCTAGATGGGCACGATGTAAATAAGACATCATGCAAATACGAATTTTAATGAAAAATACCCACAACTAGCTGTGCAATGCAACAAAGAGATGGGGGCATGATTCTACAAGGAATAGGGAGGGAATTTATTCAAACCCTTGAGCCAATGGTGTTAATCCATGTGTCAATGAGAAAACCCATAAACCACCAACTACCCATTTTGGGTTATGGACCCAATCATTTAATTATTTCAAGAGTTGGTTGAGGCAGTTAATGCCTTGGGAATGAAGAAGTATGGCAGCCATTTTCGTGTATGGGCAAGCCATCAACCTGGAAATTCATGTTTTGTCTCCTTGGGCAAGAAAACACCCACGAAATGGTGCCCAAATCCATTCTGAATAGTGAGTCTTCACTCATTCACGCAGTTGGAGCTAGCTAGGTCTTTCCCTGCACGTTTTTCATCCAAATCCTGCATTTTTCCATGCCTGGGAGTTCGTTTTTGCATATACAGTAGCTTGGGAGAGAAGGGCCACGATTTGGGGACTATATGGAGGTCGTTTTTGCCCCCGAATGTCCAAGGACGTTTTTCTAAAAACGGATTTGGCTTCCCTGGATTGTTCCCCAACTTCCCATTTCGTTTTTGTGGGTTCCCATGTTTTTCTGAGTTAGTTGAAACCCCATCTCATGCATTCCACTATGGAAAACGTTTTCTTCATGCTCAACAAGTGTAGTTTTGCTGTTATGTGCATCCTTGTTTTGTTGTGAACCTGTGAGCAAGAAACTAGAGTGGTAGTGGATAGAATTGGCTTGATAAACCTAGTGTAGGGAGTAACCTCTCAATAAGATCAAGAGGGTTGGCTACTTTTCTATGCACACTCTGAGAGCACTAGAAAGGAAGGTATGGCTTGAGGGACTGTGTGGTAGTGAAGAGAATACTTCCTTGTGATTGGGTGTGTAGGCATTGTGAGTGCCAAGCTGAATAGATTTGGGAGAGGTACCCATAGCTCTGTGGTTGAGCTCACTAGCTTAGCAATTCTTCCCTTCCATGTCCTAGCAGCCTGATAAACCCAATTGCAGATTGGCTTGGCTCATCTTGGTGTATGCTTGGCTATGTGTGAGTCTGCTGTTCCCTGGTTCCTTGAAGAGATCATGCCCAGCTCGGGGGTGGTAGTTGTATCAAGAGGTTGATAAGCACAACTGGCCTATGGTTGGGTGGAACGTTGCAGTTGCATAGCCAGTTGCTTGGGGCTATTTTGTCAAGATAAGTATTCTCTTGTGTTTTTAACCTTGCAATTATTCCTTTGATGAATAGCTGGAATGTATTATGGAAGTGCTATTGAAATTAATTCCATTGTGTTTTTTCTTATAACCATACATTCCACATGTCTTCTATATGTTTTAAAATATTTATGCATCTTCATATGTCTTTTATATCGTGTGAAAACTTGCTTAATAAGATCATGGGGGCTAGATGCCCGGTTTAACCTCACGATCCTCTCCATATACCTGGGATGATGGGAGGGGACGTGACATATTGGCGCAAGTCTTCAATTCTGGAGTTGGATCATCATCACTTGATCACGGAGAATCATCATCATCACAGCTGCTATACTCAACATCTCGATCACTGGGCTATCTTTGAAATATGCTCGTCATAGGAAGTTCTACAGAGCCAACCCTTTTTAATGCTGGATGTAGGCCCACCACCTGTAGGTCTTCATCATCACTGGCCATACTGTGGAATCCTCAAGATTTATTACATGAGTCAACAAAACCAGGAAAGAGAATACCAGGACTGATTACGAGCACACAGCTCAACCTATCGGATCTCCTAGGACCTTTTACATGCCACTGCACAACCTGTCCACAGCCACAGAGTATCATCCTGATACTCATGATCATATTGATCATAACATCGTTCACGAAGCACAACCCAGATGCACATCACACAACACTTACACTCACTAGCAAGGGAAGACACACTTCAACCATCCGTGAACGACTCAACACTTATATCTGCGCCATGGGAAGACACACTTCAACCATGCGAGAATGGAACCGCACTTATATCCATAGCCATGGGAAGACACACTTCAACCATGCTAGGAATGGCACAACACTTATATCCATAGCCATGGGAAGACACACTTCAACCATGCTAGGAATGGCACAACACTTATATCGCAGCCATGGGAAGACAAACTTCAACCATGTGAGAATGGCCCCAACCCTTACATCTTCACCGAGGGAGAACACATCTACACCTTGTGAAGAATGGCTTCATCCCTTACATCTTTACCGTGGGAGGACACATCTACACCTTGTAAAGAATGGCTCCAGCCCTTACATCTTTACCGTGGGAGAACAAATCTACACCTTGTAAAGAATGGCTCAACAATTACATCACGACCATGGGAGAACACATCTACACCATGTCTGAAAAGCCTATGTGCATCTATGACTTCGAAACTCATCATATATGATCATCCTGGTCATAAACACTGCATCGTCCTAATGCATGTCGTCCAGAGCATCGTCCTGATACTCATCATCCATGATCAACCTGATCATCGTCACTACATCTTCCTGATACATGTCATCTAGAGCAACATCCTGAAGCTCGTCATCCATGATCATCCTGATCATACAATGCATCCACCTGATGCATACCAAGTATCTACCTGATACATATCATCATACATGATCCAGCTGATCATATAATGTATCCACCTAATACATACACAAATACATGATCCACCTGATCATACAATGTATCCACCTGATACATACGAAGCATCCAACTGATGCATATACATATACATGATCCAACTGATCATATAGAGCAGTAACTAAAGAATCATCCTGATGTTCATCACACAGCACTTACATCCATAGCCATGGGAAGGATCCTCCTCTCACCATGCTTGGAATGGCTCCTGCAAATGTGTCCCATCACTTCTTCCTCGAAGTATCTTCAATTTGAAGAACACCAAGCCTCCCTCTGAAGTACTCAAACTTCACTTTGGCTAGTGTTTTTTTCAACACATATGCAACCTGCTCATCTGTCGCAACATACAGGAGCTTAAATGCTCCTCTCTGCACCATATCCCTGATATAGTGATATTTGATCTCAATGTGCTTCGACCTGTCATGGAACATTGGGTTCTCAAACAACTTTACACAACTCTGGTTGTCATAATAGATACCAGTAGCATCCAATGGGAGATCAAATAAATCAGATAGCAGCTTCCTCAACCATACTACCTCACAACTAGCCAAACAAGCTACAACATACTCTGCTTCGGCTGTACTCAGTGCTACGCAAGACTGCTTCCTGCTAAACCAAGAGATCACACCTGATCCCATACTGAACCAACACCCCGAAGTGCTCTTCCTATCTACAGCACTGCCTGCCCAACCTTAATCAACATAATCCTCTAGGTTAAACTTTTGATTCTCATCATACTTGAGCCCATAATCAACCGTACCCTTTAGGTACCTCAGAATATGCTTTACAACAACCATGTGAACACTTCTTGGATCCGTCAGGAACTGGCTCAATGTGTTCACAGCAAAGCAAATATCTGGCCTTGTGTTCATTAGGTACATCAAGGACCCAATCATCTGACGATACATCGTGACATCAACCGGCTCAGATGAAGCATCACACAGAAGCTTCAGGTTCGATGCCATAGGTGTGGCCATGGCCTTGCAGTCCATCATCCCGAACCTCTTCAGGATCTCTACTGCATACTTCCCTTGTCCAAGGAATATTCCATCTGCACTCTGCCACACCTCCATGCCTATAAAATAGTGCATCATCCCTAATTCCTTCATCTCGAACTCGGCTGCAAGCTTCCTCTTGGTGTCGGCAATCAACGCATCCTCTCCTGTAACAAATAGGTCATCCACATATAGGAGTAGTATCACAGGATTTCCTTCCTCAACCTTGTAGTAGAGGTTGGAATCTGCTTTACTCTTGGTAAAGCCCAAACTGGATAGAAAACTGTCCATCCTACCATACCAAGTCCTATGATCTTGCTTCAAGCCATACAAGGCTTTCTTCAATCTGTACACATATGACTCCCTGTCATGTGTCTCAAAACCAAGTGGCTACTCCACATACACTTCCTCTTCGACTACACCATTCAAGAAAGCTATCTTGACATCCATCTGGTGTATCTTCCACTTCATCACTGCAGCCAAAGCAAGTACTGTTCTGATGGAAGTGTATCTAGCTACTGGAGCAAAAGTCTCTTCATAGTCTATTCCCTCTTTCTGAGAGAAGCCACAAGCTACAAACCTCTCCTTGTATTTCTCTATGCTACCATCTGCAGCATGCTTCATCTTATAGATCCACTTGGAAGTCACAACAGACTTCCCTTCTGGTCTTGGGACCACATCCCAAACATCATTCTTCACGATCGATTGGTATTCCTCGACCATGGAATCCTTTCATTCTTTCTTTTCCACTACCTCTTCATAACTGGAAGGTTCTTTGTTCATAATGTCACAGAGCAATGCAACATAGCTATTGTGTGACCTTGTCCTTTTCCTTTCTCTGTGTTCCTCTTCTGGAATACCATATCTTTTTTCATCTTGGATGAGCTCTCTAGCCCATGCAGGTTTCATGAGAGTTCTTCTCACGGGGTGGATCTATAGGTTCTTGTGGATCTTCAATTTCACGGGTTGCTTATGGAATTGCTTCATTCATAGTGGTATCTTGAAATCCGGATTCCTTTGGTTCTTCATGATCTTCAATAGGTGTATTCCTTGATTTGATGTAGGCTGAGTCCTCATCAAATGTTACATCCCTGCTGACATCAATCTTCTTGAACCCTGGAAAGTATATTCTGTAAGCCTTCGAGTTTTCACAGTACCCCACAAAGATGCCCTTCTTTTCTGAAGGATCTATCTTAGTCCTCTTTTCCTTTGGAATATGTGTATATACTGGACAACCAAATATTCTGAGATGGATGACTTCAGGTTTCTTGCCAGATAAGACCTCTTCTGGTGTCTTGTTGTCCAATATCTTGTGAGGTGTTCTGTTCTACACATATACAGCTGTCTTAGTTGCTTTTTCCCATAGATGCATACGAAGATCTTGGTCATGAAGCATTGCCCATGCTGCTTCCATGATAGTTCTATTCTTCCTTTCTGCAACTCCATTTTGTTGTGGATTGTAAGGAGCAGTCAACTCCCTCTTAATCCCTGAATCACTTCATAGCTTCTTGAAATCACCCAAAGTGAATTCTCTGCCATTGTCGGATCTGAATGTCTTGATCTTCTTATCAGTTTGATTTTCCATCAAGGCTTTGAATTCCTTGAACTTATCAAACACTTCATCTTTGTTCTTCAAGAAGTAAGCCCAAGTCTTCCTAGAGAAATCATCAATGAAAGAGACATAGTATACATACCCACTCAGAGAACTGGATGACATTGGAACGCATACATTGGAGTGGATAATTTCCAATTGGTAGTTCTCTATAGTGCACATGAGCGAGCCTTCTATGCCAAAGTTCACTTGGCTCCATGGATTGATGTACCATGGCAGGTTTAGGTTGTCCCTTCAATTTGTACAATCCTCCCTCTCACTCTCCAATCACTATTGCATCATCTATGGTCTTACCCTTTGGCCACATGAGTACTTGGCCATCCACAAATGCAACTCTCATTCCCTTTGCATACAAAGATATGGAGAGAAGATTCTTCTTAAGTCCAGGCACATATAAAACATCTTGCATTTTTATAGACTTCCCAGAGTCTAGTTTGTAGGAGGCTTCACCACTTCCTTTTATGGGATATTGATAGTCATCCCCAAGTTTCACCTTGTGAGGTGACTCATGTTCAGATAGGTCCATGAAAGATTCTTTAAACCCAGTCATATGTTTAGAAGCCCCACTATTAATAAGCCAATCATTACATCCATGAGAGATAGTACCTGTGAGAGCAAAGATTAGAACATATTCATCTTCACTAGATGAGTCATCACTTTCTTCTCTAGCCTTCTTCTTAGGAGGTTCATCATCCTCAGTAGCATGAGCATGATATCTCCTTTTGTTGCTCTTCTTCTTCTTGTTGAAGTTGTTGTTGTTTCCCCTTTTTTTGTTGGGACAATCTGAGGCAAAGTGTCCTTTCTCATTGCAATTGAAGCATCTCAAATCTTTCTTCTCTTTTGGATGGTAGTGAGAAAATTTCTTGCGATGAGGTGGCTCCCTCTTGAGCTTGCCTTTCTTGGTGTGAGCTATGAGATCTTGATATTCATTTCCCATCTTTTCTTCTCAGGCCACAAGCCTAGCCTCTTCTTGTGAACACTCCTCCCATAGTCTACTGAAGGAGACCAATTTTCATCTTGCACAGATTCCTTGGATGAAGGAGTCCCATGACCTAGGTAGGCCATTCAATGTGGTCATTACAATTTCACCATTCTCCACTACTTCATCCACAACTTCAAGTTGTTCCTTGATTTGAGAGACATTGGAAAAGTAGGATTGAATGGTCTCTCCATTCTGAAGCTTTACCCCTTTCAATTGGTTCCACAGAGTCATCTTCTGATTTATGTTCTTTCCTTCAAACAACTTGGTCAGGGAGTCAAACATCTCCTTAGGTGTCTTTAGGGAATAGACATGGGGTATGAGATGGTCCTTTATAGAATAAAAAATGATTCTCTTACCCTTGACCAGGTTCTTCTTGTGTAATGTCTTAGCCTCTTCTTCTTCTGGAACTGGAACCTCTTCCTTTATGTAGTTTTCCAACTCATTCTCTTCTAGGATTAACCCAATCCTATACTTCCATGCTTGGAAGTTATCAGCCCCTTCAAACTTATCCTCAAGCTTGGTGTGGTGAGACATCTTAAAGAGTACTTCAAATGGAAATAGAAAAGATTTAGGTCTTACCACTTGATTTGTTGAAAACTGGATATGGTGCTAGATTAGGGTTTGTTAGAGAAACCCTAAAAATTCAAAATGTGAATTTCAAAATTCTGAAAGGATAGAAAGATGTGCCTTGATGAGCTGATCATCCTAGTACTAACTCAGAAATTGAAAACTGCAAAGTTTCACCCTTCAGAAATGCTTTTCAATCTCCCGGATTTACTAGGGAGGACCCTGAATTAGGGTTTGATTTTCTCGAAGCTTCGCCCAACCAAAAAGTTCAATCCAAAGCTCTAAAATTCGATTTTTCCAAGGTGCTTCCATCTATGTCCTCAGATTTCAGAAATTCCTATTTTTGTGGAAACCCTAATTTTTAGGGTCAAGACTGAAAATGCTCAGAATTGAATTCTGTCTCGACAAAAAGATGCGCCCTTCCAAGGAGAGTCAATCTAGCCTTCTGCCTTTAATGATATGTGAAGAGAAACCCAAATATTAAGAAGCCCTAGATTTCACAGCTACATAGTGCCTTCTTCTTAGGTCAGCTCTGATCCCATGTTAATTTTTTGATAATTTCATTCCATTATCATAAGGATCTCTAAGAGAATAACATGTACAACATATCAATCATAGACATAAAAAAAATCACACAAGAGACACAGAGTTTCACCGGGGAAAACCAAGAAGGTGAAAAACCCCGCAACTTCCTCAGAGATAAGATAAGCCACAAATCAAGTTCACAAGGATCAAACCCAATAAGATGTCTCTAGCATATGCTCCTCCTCTTCCACAAGTGTGCCACTTTCTCTCTTAGCTATGCGATCTTGAGAAGTGAGTGAATGATCTAAATGAGAGACACAACCTCTCTATTTATACACTGACTTGACCTGCCAATAATCCACTGGGGCCGACTTGCTAATCAAGCCTAATAACCCAACCACATGTGCTAACCAGGGCCGACCCCACACTGGTGGTCTAATAACCCATCAATACAAATGACGATACCTGTCGATGCACATGCCAACACTTACAAATACAAATGATGACACTTCCAATCCGAGGAATAATACATCTTTGTGGGATATACAATAAAGTACAAATGTAATACATATAAGAATATCTTCCGAAGTTACAGATACATCAACAACAGGTGTCCTACATTTTTGGATGTATAATACTTCAAATGGGGCCATTTTAGTTGACGTTTGGTTCTCGTTATTGTAAGCAAACTCTACTAGGTGTATGTAATCCTACATTGTTTTGGGTTGTGCATAGCATACATCCTAATCATGTCTTCTAGAATATGATTGGTATGCTCAGTTTTATCATATGTGTATGGGTGATATGTTGTACTAAAATTCAATTGTGTTTCTAGTCCTGTAAATAGATATTTCCAAAAGTTCCCAATAAACTTTGTGTCCCTATCAGATATAATGATTTTTGGGATACCATGGAGCCTGAAGATTTCCTTTAAGAAAATGTCTGCTATATGTATTTCCTTATAAGTTGACTTAACTGGAATGAAATGTGTTGCTTTAGATAATTTATCAACAACTACTAGTATGGCATCATTATGATTCTTACTTTTGGGAAAACTGGTGATAAATCCCATGCTTATCACCTCCCATTTCCATTCTGGAATGGGTAGTTGTTGTAACAATCCGGTTGGATGTTGATGTTTAGTTTTGACCACTTGACATTCCTGACATTTTGCAATATACTGGGTTGCATATTCTTTTAATTTAGCCCAAAAATAGTGTTTATTTACTGCAGATATCATTTTCTGATAGGCCGGATGCCATGATTATGGTGGTTTGTGGAATTCTTCTAATATTTCAGCTCTAAGTTTTTCTATTTCAGGAACATACATTCTGTTTGTAATCCATAGTAACCATGTTTCATCAAATCTGACATTTTTTTGCTGTTGTCCTAATTTGTTTTATGAATTTTTCTTATTGATTTCAGTGTAAAATTCATCATTTTTTATTGTTGTTGTGATTCAGTCTTTTAAATCAAAATTAACTTGACTAGCTGTTACTTCATATAACACATGGATTTTTCGGCTTAGGGCATCAACAAATTTATTTTCTTTTCCATT
Source organism: Larix kaempferi (assembly GCA_027924585.1). Lineage (NCBI taxonomy): Eukaryota > Viridiplantae > Streptophyta > Pinopsida > Pinales > Pinaceae > Larix > Larix kaempferi. The sequence goes on from BSBM01001329.1 coordinate 8,695,287, forward strand.
AGTATGTTTGACTTCAAAATTATATTCAATCAGGAGGGCCAATCATCTAGCTTGTCTAGCATTTAGATTTGGTTACTAAAAATATATATTTTAGTCCCAAGTTATTAGTTTTGAGTAGAAATCTTTTTCCCATTAAGTAGTGTCACCACATTTTCAATCCATGGATTATGGCAGCCGGTTCTAAATCATGTGTAGCATATTTTCTTTCGTGTTCTTTAAGATTTTGGGATTCATAAGAAATGACTTGTCCCTCCTGCATAAGGACTCCACCAATCCCTTCCTTAGATTCATATGTACAAACTACAAAATCTCCATCTGGATCCGCTATCTTCAGTATAGGTGTTGTTGTCAAAATTTTTTTTAATTGACGAAAATTGTTCTCACATTTTTCCGCCCATACAAATTTTGCATTCTTTTTCTGCAAGAACGTTGTAGGATAGGCAATTCTAGAATTTTTCTCTAGAAATTTACGATAATCCCTCTAATCCCATAAAGGATCGGATTTCTGATACATTTGTAGGAGTGTGCCAATCTACAATTGTTTTGATATTTTCTGGATCCACATAAATACCATTTTCTGAGATTATATGACCCAAGTACTGTATTTGTTCTTTATAGAAATCACACTTACTAAACTTAGCGTAATGTTTGCAAAACAGTTCTTAAATGTTTGTCATGTTCTTCTTCATTTTTGTAGTATATAAGTATATCATTGATAAAAACCAGCACAAATTTATCCAAGTATTTACTGAAGATGTTGTTCATCATACACATGAAGGTTTTGGGTGCATTAGATAGCCCTAATGGCATCACTACAAATTCATAGTGGCCATATCTAGTTCCAAAAGTTGTCTTGCTTATATCTTCTTCACTGATCCTTACCTGGTGGTATCCAGATCTCAAATCACTCTTAGAAAATATTTTGGCCCCCCTTACTTGACCAAATAGATCATCGATCTTTGGAAGTGCGTACTTGCTTTTAATCGTCAATTTGTTTAGTTGTCAATAATCTATACACATGCGCATTGTACCATCTTTCATTTTCACAAACAGGATTGGTGCCCCCCAAGGGGGTACACTGGGCCTTATCATACCCTTTTTCAATCAACTCTTGAAGCTGCAGTTTTAGTTCGATCAACTCATGTGGACTCATACAATAAGGGGATTTAGATACCGGTACCACTCCCGGTACAAGTTCTATGGAAAATTCAAGTTCATGTTTGGGTGGTAGTCCTAGTATTTCTTTTGGAAATACATCTTTAAATTCATTCAAGACATGAATATCTTCTATTTCTTGTTTATTTTCTGCATTATAAACTTGTATATAGATTGCATATATCTTGCATATCTTTCTAACACACCTCTTGGTTTGTAAGGTTGATATCTGTATGATCGATTTTTTTCTGAGGAATTCCCTGTACAAATTATTGATTCCCTTCATCATTAATACAAGTAAAATTTTTGTTAATACAGTCAAGTGTTACGTGATGCTTCTCCATCCAGTACATACCTGTTAGAATATCATAGGCTCCTAAAGGAAAAATATTCGAATTTACACTTGTTTTTAATCCATTTAAATCCACTTGACAGTTTTCAATGATTTATGGAATTCTCCTTTTGTACTAGTTTCCAACTGCACCAGCCATGGTGTTTTATGTTTTGTCTTATTTAATTTACAAACAACCACAATTTTTGGAGAAACATAACTATAGAAAGCTCTCGGGTCTATTAATAAAAAAACTAGTTGAATAAAATTTTTACCTTTTATTTCAACCATCGAAGACTGATGTTATTCTTCTCGAACTTCCAAAGCCGCGCAAATTCTTGCTGATCTTGATAAATCTTTGATCTTCATATCTTGTTGCAGATTATTTAAGACTTTTTTTCTTTTTTGTGGGTAGTCTCTATAGAGATGTGGGCCCTGAAATCCCCAACACTTTATAGCTATGGGTGCAAATTTATTTTCAATGAAATTAGTTGTTTTATTTCCACTTTGGGCTGGTTGATTCGATTGTGCTTCACTTTTAGAAAATTTTCTATTTTAAAAGGTATTAGTAGGTTTTTGGTAGGGTACAAGTTTGAATCTTTCCTTCTACTTTCTGACTTCCTTTTCCACTGTTCTTTGCTCCTTTTCAAATTTTATGTTCGGTGTTGGCTATGTTCATAACAGATTCTATCCTTAAATAAGGTTTCATAGAGAGTTTTAGGTGAGTCAAATTCGATGGTGGTAGAAATCTCAAAAACTATTGTATATTGACTTTTTCGTCTCTAATATAACGAACATAGTGCAATAATTCCAAATATATCTTAATCAGAGCATCCATTGTCATGGACCCCATTTTAATTTCATGGAAATACTTTCTCTTATTGGCAAAGAAGCATTCAAACATGAGTTTGTCTCGAATCATTCTCTTGAAATTTTTCTAGGAAACTTTTTGCTCCTTCATATTTTTAATCAACTTTAAGTATTTCCACCAACGTGCAACATTTCCATTCAAATTATATATAGCCAACCATGCCATACTGCCTCACAACTAGCCGAACAAGCTGGGACATACTCTGCTTCGGCTGTATCAGTGCTACGCAGGATTGCTTCCTACTAAACTAGGAGATCACACCTGATCCTATATTGAGGCAACACCCTGAAGTGATCTTCCTATTTGTAGCACTTCCTACCCAATATGAATCAACATAACCCTCCAGATTAAACTTTTGATTCGCATCATACTTGAGCCCATAATCAATTGTACCCTTCAGGTACCTCAGAATATGCTTTATAACAATCAGGTGAACATGTCTAGGATCTGTCAGAAACTGGCTCAAGGTGTTCACCACAAAGCAAATATCTGGTCTCGTGTTCGTCAAGTACATCAAGGACCCAATCATCTGATGATACATCGTGACATCAACCAACTCTAATGAAGCATCACTCAATAGCATTAGGTTCGATGCCATAGGTGTCGCCATGGCCTTGCAGTCCATCATCCCGAACCGCTTCAAGATATCTACTGCATACTTCCCTTGTCCAAGGAAGATTCCATCTGCACTCTGCCACACCTCCATACCTAGAAAGTAATGCATCATACCCAAGTCGTTCATCTTGAAATCGACAGCAAGCTTCCTCTTTGTGTCAAAAATCAGACTATCCTCTCCTGTCACAAACAGGTCATCCACATACAATAGGAGTATCATTGGATTTCCTTCCTCAACCTTGTAGTAAAGGTTGGAATCGGCTTTACTCTTGGTAAATCCCAAACTGGACAGGAAGTTGTCTATCCTGCTGTACCATGTCCTAGGTGCTTGCTTCAAGCCATACAAGGCTTTCTTCAATCTGCACACATATGACTCCCTATCATGTGTTTCAAAACCGAGTGGCTACTCCACATACACTTCCTCTTCGACTACACCATTCAAGAAAGTTGTCTTGACATCCATCTAGTGTATCTTCCACTTCATCACTGCAGCTAGAGCAAGTATTGTTCTGATGGAAGTGTATCTGGCTATAGGTGAAAAAGTCTCTTCATAATCTATGTCCTCTTTCTGGGAGAAGCCACGAGCCACAAACCTTGCTTTGTATTTCTCTATGCTACCAACTGCAGCATGATTGATCTTGTAAATCCACTTGGAAGTCACAACAAACTTCCCTTCTAATCTTGGGACCACATCCCAAACATCATTCTTCATGATCGACTGGTATTCCTCGACCATGGCATCCTTCCATTACTGCATCCCGGATCCTGGGAACTTCAGATTCTTCAATATCTTCAATAGATAGTTATCTTTGAACTTCATTGTTGGAACAAATGTTGTAGTCCTTCTATTGTAGGTGATTGTACACGATCTTTCCTACAAGTCAAATTCAATTGCATTATTAGAAACTTCTCATATTTTACAGAACAACGTCTTGCATATGTCATACAGTCATGCAATTATCTTAGCTAATGCTTCAATACAACATTCATCCATATCCCGTATTCATACGGTAACTTTCTAGATGCCTTCCATCTCTACTAGACCATTGTTAAGAGTTTGCACTACTCCCAACATGTCAGCAAAGAGGTTTCATTCCAGATAAGTAGCAATGGAATGTTGTACAGTGCCATAGGCCACTTACCCATCACATGCATATTAGTAGTATACTGTTCATTAATGCAATTATTCTAATATGCATAATACACAACCTAAGTCTAGTAACATAAGTATATTGAACAATATTATTTAAACAATCAGATATACAAGAAATGATAATTCAAATACTTATCTTTTTTTGTTTGTTGGGTGGACTCCCTCTCAATCTTTGCTTCCTTTCTGCAACTCCATTCTGTTGTGGATTGTAAGGAGTGGTCAACTCCCTCTTAATCCCTTAATCACTGCATAACTTCTTGAAGTCTTCTGAAGTGAATTCTCCACCATTGTCGGATCTAAAAGTCTTGATCTTCTTTTCAGTGTGATTTTCTATCAAGGATTTGAATTCCTTGAATTTGCTGAATACTTCATCATTGTTTTTCAAGAAACAAATCCAAGTCTTCCTAGAGAAATCATGAAGGAAACATAATATACATAGCCACTCAGAGAACTGGATGACATCGGACTGCATACATCGGAGTGGATAATTTCCAAGATTCCTTATGCCTTGCTTTCACTGCATGGAAATGCCTTCTTTGTGTTCTTTCCTTTTTCACATCCTTTGCAAACACCTTCATGCTTTGACTAGATTTCAGGAAGACCTTCTACTGCTTTGCTTGCAATGGGTAGTGCTCTATAGTGCACATGGGAAAGCCTTCTATGCCAAAGCTCACTTGGCTCCATGGATTCATGTACCATGGCATGTTCAGGTAGTCTCTTCAATTTGTACAATCCTCCCTCTTGCTCTCCAATCACTACTACATCATCTATGGTTTTACCTTTTGGCCACATAAGTACTTGGCCATCCACAAATGCAACTCTCATCCCTTTGGCATCCAAAGATGATATGGAGAGAAGATTCTTCTTGAGTCCAGGTACATATAGAACATATTGCATCTTTAAATGCTTCCCAGATTCTAACTTGTAGAAGGCTTCACCACTTCCTTTTATAGGGTATTGATAGTCATCCCCAAGTTTCACCTTATGAGGTGACTCATGTTCAGATAAGTCCATAAGATATTCTTTGAATTCCGTCATATGTTTAGAAGCCCCACTATCAATAAGCCAATCATTACACCCATGTGTAACAGTACCTGTGAGAGTAGACATTAGAACATATTCATCGTCACTTAAAGAGTCTTCACTTTCTACCTTAGTCTTCTTCCTGGGAGGTTCATCATCCTCAGCAACATGAGCATGATATCTCTTCTTGTTGCTCTTGTTGTTGTTGGAGTTCCTTTTGTTCCTGGGACATTCTGAGGCAAAGTGTCCCTTCTCATTACAAGTGAAGCATCTCATATCTTTCTTCTCTCTTTGATGATGGTGGTGTGAAGATCTCTTGTGAAAATATTGCTCCCTCTTGGGCTTACTTTTCTTGGTGTGTGCCGTGAGAGATTGGTCTTCATTTCCCATCTTTTCTTCTTAGGCCAGAATCCTATCTTCTTCTTGTGAACATTCCTCCCATAGTCTACTGAAGGAGATCAACTTCTTTCTTGCATAGATACCTTGGATGAAGGAGTCCCATGACCTAGGTAGGCCATTCAATGTGGTCATGACAATTTCTCCATTCTCCACTACTTCATCCATAGCTTCAAGTTGTTCTTTTATTTGAGAGACCTTAGTAAAGTAGGATTTGATGGTCTCTCCATTCTGGAACTTTACCCCTTTCAATTGATTCCACAGAGTCATATTCCGATTTATATTCTTTCCTTCAAACAACTTGGTCAAGGATTCAAACATCTCCTTAGGTGTCTTTAGAGAAGACACATGGGGTATGGGATGGTCTTTTACAGAATCAACAATAATTCTCTTGGCTTTGACCAATTTCTCCTTGTGTAAGGCCTTAGCCTCATCTCCCTCTGGAACTGGAACCTCTTGACTTATGTAGGTGTCCAACTCATTCTCTTCTAGGATTAACCCAATCCTATACTTCCATGCTTGGAAGTTGTCAGATCCTTCAAGCTTATCCTCAAGCTTGGTGTGGTGAGACATCTTAATGAGAAACTCAAATGGAAATAAAATATTTAGGTCTTACCTCTTGATTTGCTGAAACTAGATCTAGAGCTGGATTAGGGTTTGTCAGAGAAACCCTAAAAATTCAAACTTTGAATTCCAAACTTCTGAATGGATGGAAAGATGCGCCTTGCTGAGTTGATCAAGCTGGTATACTTCAATTTTGAAATATGCAAAATTTGACCCCTGAAAATTGCCTTTGAAACTTTCAGATCTGCAATTTCTGGTTTTCTGGTCAAAATCCCGAACTAGGGTTTGATAATGCCCGTGGTACTGCCTAGCCAAAAAGTTTGATCTTGGTCTCTAAACTTCGATTTTTCTAAGGAGCATCTAGTCGTGGTCTCATATTTCAAAAATTCCAACTTTTGCAGAAATTTTAATTTTCCACCTTTCCGATCAAAATCTCGAATTAGGGTTTGATGATGACTTGGGTTCTGCCCAACCAAAAAGTTTGATCTTGGTCTCTAAACTTCAATTTTTCTGAGGAGCATCTAGCTGTGGTCTCAGATTCCAAAAATTCTGACTTTCTCCAAAACCATAATTTCCCGCAGTAGTGACGGGCCAAAAACTAAAAGTGCTCATAATTGAATTTTGTCTCGACAGAAAGATGAGCCCTTTCAATAAGAGTCAGCCTAGCCTCCTTCCTTTGATGATATGAGGAGAGAAACCCAAATATTAAGAATCACTAGCTTCCGCAGCTGCACAGTGTGTTCTTCTTAGTACAGCTCTGATTCCATGTTAATTTTTCGATAATTTCATTCAAGCATTTTCTAGGATCCTACTAAGAGAATAACATGCACAACATAACAATCATAAACACAAGAAACATAGAGTTTCCTCGGGGAAAACCAAGAAGGTGAAAAATCCCGCAACTTCCTCAGAAATAGAATAAGCCCCAATACAAAGATCACAAAGATAAATTCCCAAAAGATAGATGATTCTAGCAGCTACGCCTCCTCCACTTGTGCGCACTCCTCTCTCTCAACTATGCGAGTTGGATGAGTGAGTGAATGAAAAGAATGAGAGACACTCACTCTCTATTTATACACAACTTAACCTTCATTTAACTCTAATAGGGCCGACTTCCTAAGGAAGCCTAATAACCCATCCACATGACTCATCCAGGGCCGGCCCCACACTGGTGGTCTAATAACCCATCAAATATAAGTTGCGACACTTACAATAATACTTGCGACACTTACAAATACAAATGATGACACTTATGATTGGAGGAATAATACATCTCCATCAGGAATATAATAAAGTACAAGTGTAATACATAGAATAATATCTTCCGAAGTTACAAATACATCAACACTCCCCTTACTGAGTTGTAGAACACCTCACTACTCTAGCGGAAATTAACATATTGAATACTAGATTACAAATATATTCCACACATGCCCTTTTTTATTAGAGCAAAGCATGATATCAAATCCGTAATTCATACTCACTTGTTCTTTGTTGACTTTCCCATGTCTCAATTTTAGAGTAGCTCATGGCAATGGCAGAACCTGTGAAACATACATCCAATAGGTCTATGAAGAACAGAGAGAGGCCCTCTCCCCTGGCCATTTTAGAATAGTTAATGGCTGGGAAATTTTTATCCCATCAAAAAATTTCAAGCTGCTTTTCAAGACCCCCTTTCAATTCCAAAATAGTAAAGCAGAAGACAAAGGTAACCTTTTTACCATTTGCGTCAAGAACTTGGGGATTTATTGAGTTGTGAAAAGAACACAGGGAGGATTTTGAGGAGATAATTTCTATGTGAATTGGCTTTGGAAAAACCCTCTAAGCAACATTATGAAAGAAGAGAAGCCGAGAAAAAGCTCCTCTGAGCTTATTTTGATGTCTGATAGGGATTTGAAGTTCCTTTGTTAAATGAGTCACTACTACATATGGCTCAAAAGTCCCACGAAATTTTGCCACCAAACAGTTAAATTCAACGTTTTCGTGGAAAAACAGTTTAATTTTTTGGAAAAATTGGAAAATTCCCTCGACGATCGTTGCTATAGTGACGAAAGCCAAAAGAAAAGAAAACAAGTTTTTTATTTTTCTTTTTTAACGTTCATTGATGTTTTGTTTTTTTCTTTTTTAACGATCATTTTCGCTGGAACCGCGACCCTCATTGATCTATAAATACATGTTCTTAAGTCATATTTTCAGAATCATTTGCTAGACTTGCAATGATCTTTCTATTGGTTTTTCGTTCTGCGATTTCAAGGGTCCGGTACTGGTTTGACACATCAAATTTTTGATCTTATTAATTTTCCAGGTTAGTTTGATTGCAATGCACTAGTCTTTTTTTTGTTGTGCCCTTTATGTTCCAACTAGGGCTTCAATACAATGGAGCAAAGGTTTATATAGTTTGGGATTTTTGTGACAAAATGTAATTTTATAAATTTGTCATTTGTGTTAAAATGTAAATTTTTAAATTTTCATTTCTGTTAAAATGTAATTTTTTAAATGGTGGTTTGTGTTAAAATGTTAATATCATGACCATCATCGTAGATTTCAAGTACACAATCTAATTAGATTTAACTAGCCCCCTCAATATAGATAACCAATGAGACCACAATTCCTCAGCCCCTCTTAGGATGGAATAAATGTCTAAGATCTCCCTTTTTAAAAGGGTTTGTCTTCCCCTTCCTACTAATCGATTACTGGCTCAAGAGGTAGGAACAAGAAAGAGTTTTAAAGTTGGTTTGTTGAATGGAGCATGGAAATATGACTTCTGATAAATTAAATCCCATGTTTCATTGAGAAAATTGACATGGAGGAAGGATTGGTTGACCCATCATTAGGATCACCATTGATAGGAATATAAAACTAGAAAAAAGGATTAATCCACACTCTCCCAAGCCCCCCCCCCATGATGAGTGCTCTAAAATTTTCAAAATCATTTTTCTTTAGATAGGTGGTGCTTAGTGACCATTCTTTTGTTCTTTTCGCATTCATATAACTATGAAAGGACAATAAAAAATGTAGCACTCTCCAACCTTTATATTTTTTGCATGAATATTTAGGTGTTTCAACATTATCACAAAGGCTTTGCCTCACTTCTCTTTATAATCACCTTATTATTACTCTTATTTCAATGTAGGAATAATTCCTTCTTTTGTTTGTCTTTGTTCCTTTATATCCTACATTGTACATTCTAAATTTGTTCACCAACTTGTAAGGGAAGGGAGTGAGATATCCCTATGTCAAGGTTTCAATCCTTTTCTAAAGTGAGTTAACCCTCCCAATAATATCTCTTCCCATTGTTAAATTCATTATGATGATATTGGTCTTGATTCTAAATTTATGTGTAAGTAGTTCGATTTGGAACATTAAAAGAAAATTTGAGTAATTTTATATGTTGGCATCTTGCACGCATGGTGAGATTAAAAAAGATCAAGAGAATGTTCCATCTACAAGCAAGGCTAGTCCATATCTATATCATTTTTTACCAATTGCATGTTTCTCTTAGAGAAGCTAGGGATGGAATAAAATAATGATTAATCACCCATATTCATGCTTTTATTTCACATTGATGGGAATCTATGCACATCAATCACTTGTTGTGAATAGAAAATACAACAATTCATAACCTAACATGAAAATAAGGTGATTGTGGCATTATGTGAAGATGAAAATAGATTAATATTTTAATCCAATAAAACATAAAGGGGTAAACAATTACATTCAATACAAATGTTGTCATTTTTTTCACAATAACATGCATGTGATATGATACATGAAACCTAAGTCACATGGAAAAGGATAGTGTCACCATCCCTTTCATTAACATAAATGTACAAAAGGAAGAGTTTGCATGTTCAGTAGAAATGTGGTATGTGATTACTTAATAAAAATATAGTTATCTTCAATAGTATTGAGGATTCCTATGAGAAGAAACCACACTATTCTTTGGTGTCAAGTCATAATATGAGAGTGTGAGTTTCTTGCATTCATGAATCTATATATTACACAATAATTATAAACATGAATATCAAATTTGAATCACAATACCACAAAGAAAATACAATTTAATGAAACCTTATACAAACACTAGAAATCAAAACTCTAAAAAATGCAATGTCATAGAATAATGTAAGTTGGAGGTTCAAAATACTCACAATGCTACACCCACTTTTTTCCATTCCTCTTTTTTATTTTCCAAATTCTATTTCTTTTCAAAAGATTGATTATTTTGGTTGTTATTATGTTATGTAGAGTGAATAGCCATTACCCACCATAATTTCCATTAAGTAAATCTTTTTAGTAATTGTTCTCTCCTATTTGGAAACATTAGATAATGATTTTCTTTTTGCTACAGTACGTTCTACCTCTGGCTCTCCCAGATAGCTTTGACGAAAACATAAAACAAGTTATATATGATATTGGTAAATACATGGGGTAAGTAACAATTTTATATGCATGAAAAATGTTCGTTCTTTTGGTTGCATTGCTTATTGACATATTGTGTTTTACAGTTTGGAACTTTATTATATATTATATGCCTCAATATGGTTGATCATTCATGTTATTTTCTTGCATCTTTTTTAGGTGTATTTCATCTAAAGAAATCCATAAAGAAGATATTAGGTATTGGAAGAGAGAAATTCTTTGTCTTATGTGTGAAATGCAGAAGTATTTACCTACGGCATTTTTCAATGCACAATAACACTATCTCATACACCAAGTTGAGGAGATTGAATTGTGTGGACCTATAAACTCAAGGTCAATGTGGATGGTGGAAAGTCATTTGAAGTCATTGAAGGCTTTTGTTAGACAAAGAGAACGCCCTGAGGGTTATATGGTGCAGGGATATATGCTATATCAATCCATGGTGTACATTAGTTAGTGTCTTCCAAATTTAGCAAAAAATATCAATCTACCTCGCATTTGGCATGTCGACTCCATCAACAAATTTGAAGGGGAGGTCCTGTTGGGGAAAGGTATAAAGAGGAAAGTGAAATGTAATTGAATGGTGTACATTTTATTTATTATACAATTAATTTTTCAATTTATGTAATTTTTATTATTCCAACAGTATTTTAAGGTAAACTTAATTGCCTTTAATGATAACTAATTTACAATTCTTAATTGTTATTTTTTCATATAGTTGGTCGCGTGTGGGATGCAATACATTTATACATTGCAAACAATCTTGATTGGATGGAGGAATGGATTGAAGGATGTACATAATACTGTGGTACCTTATCATGGGAAGGGGTTAGTAAAATGATTAAAGCAGTGCACCATCATCGAGAAGAATATCCCGAACTTATGCAAAGGGAAATTGATTTAGCATGCGGTTTAAAAGATAAAAAGGAAAGTATATTTACCCTGCTAATTTTTTCATTGTTTCACATTGTATCAAAATATTTATCTCCTTTATGTCTTCTTATATATTTATTTACCGAGTCGGGCATGATGCAGCTGATACATCATAAGGCTATATGGTGCAATGGTCGTATATTTCGCATCAAAAACTTGAATGACAAGAGGAAAACATTTGTATGTGGTGTAATTGCAGTTTTTCAAGTCACTAATGTTTCCTCTAGAAGTGACAGGCATCCAAAAGTATCTGAAAATAGGTACTATGGTTATTTGGAAGATATACTTGAGTGTGACTTTAATTCCTTTAAAGTAGTCCTGTTTGAGGTCAAATGGTACAAGCTACGAAAGAATGAACGTGATCCCGAAAGAACTATTATTGAGCATGCCAATGGATTTACCATGGTTAATACAAGGGCACTTGAAACATGAACAAAGCCTTATGTTCTTCCAAGTCAATGTGAGAAGGTATTTTACTCAGAGGTTCCAGGTAAAGCAGGTTGGTCATACAGTGTTAGATACGATCCAAGAGGAAGACCGATCAAGTATAATGCAGTAGAGGAAGAAGATAATGTTGAAGAAGAAGGTGATGCAGATTAGGAGCAGTTGGTCGTCGATGTAGATGTGTCAGATGAAGAATCTGATCAAGAAGTTGATCATCCAAATGATGTAGCAGACAATGAAATTGACATTGATGATAAATATCTAACCGAAAAATACATTGATCATGATCCTGATATGAGCGATCTTTTCAACGATAGAAATTTAGAACCAGATGATGATACAGATGTTGAATTAGATGAATAAGAATCCGAATGACATTGTAGCATTGTTGGAATCTAGGAGGTATGTGAGAAGATATTTATGCATAATGTATTATGTTTATGACTATTTAGTTATGTTTAAACCATCGTTATCATCATCAATATCGTCATCACCATCATCAAAATCTCCGTCATCATCATCATCTTCATCATGATCATCATATTCACCACCACCATCACCACCATCATCATCTTCATCATTCTCATCCTCATCCTCATCATCTTAATCGTCATCATCATCATCATCATAAACCTCATCATCATCATCATCGTCATCACCATCATCACAATCTCCGTCATCATCATCATCTTCATCATGATCATCATATTCACCACCACTAGCACCACCACCACCATCATCATCATCATCATCATCATCACCACAATCATCATCTTCATCATCGCGGCCACCATCATCTCCGTCATCATTGTCATCACAATATTCGTCATCATCATCATCTTCATCATCATCATCACCACCACCACCATCACCACCATCACCACCATCACCATCTTCATCCTCCTCCTCCTCCTCCTCATCATCTTCGTCATCATCATCATCATCATCATAAACCTCGTCATCATCATCATCTTCATCACCATCATCACAATCTTCATCATCATCATCATCTTCATCATGATCACCATCTTCACCACCACCAGCACCATCATCATCACTGCAATCTTCATCTTCATCATTGCGGCCACCATCATCTCTATCATCATTGTAATCTCAATCTCCGTCATCATCATCATCATCTTCATCATGATCATCATATTCACCACCACCATCACCACCATCATCATCTTCATCATCCTCATCCTCATCATCATCATCGTCGTCGTCATCATCATCATCATCATAAACTTCGTCATCATCATCATCATCATAAACTTCGTCATCATCATCATCATCATCTTCATCTTCACCACCACCACCACCATCATGACCATCATATTCATCATCCTCATCCTCATCATCTTCATCATCATGACTACCATCATCGTCATTGTCATCGTCATCATCATTTATCATCCTCATCACGGCCACCATCATCTTCATCATCATCCTCATCACAATCCTTGTCATCATCATCATCATCAACAGCAGCAGTAGCACCGTCATAATCATCATTATCATCATCATCATCTTCATCATCATCATCATCCTCATCATTGATGATGATGATGATCATAATTGATATCTACTCTATATATTTTGATTTAATATTGCGTTAGAATTAATGAATTTTATTGGTACGTATAAATTAACTGTTTCTTACTGTTATTTACATTTTCCTGTATGTTGTCATATGCTACAACACGTTTTTTCTAGATAGATTTTGTCGGGTTATGGGGAATTGAGAATGATGTGAGGGGGGGGAGGGGCCATATGAGCTTCCACCTTCACGTGGTTGGCCCTATTCAGTAAATAATATTACATTATTCTCGAAACAAAGAGAAGCTCATGGAAAATTGATCAAACCTAATGGCAAATTTATTATATTTTTCAGCACCAACGAACCTTTTTTTAATTTCATTTCTCTCAAATTTGAACAAGAACATGAAGTAGGAAACTTAGGTGCTAGATGGAAGTCTTTAGTTCAATGGACTTGTTGTCATACTGCATTTTATCCATGTAGACACAATTCACAATGCATAATACTTTGAGGAATTTCATTTAGATGTCTCATTAATGAATTGTAATCCCTCTACCCCTGTTGGCAAACTTTCTCTTAAGAATCTTGACTACGAGGAGGAAATGAGCTTCAATTTATCCTTGAAAAATGTCTCATGTAGATGGATGTGGAATTTGGCATTATCCTCAGATATCAACGTAGCCATAAGTTATGTTTCTTATTTAGTGCCATTGGAGGGAGCAACAAAGTTCAATTTGGAAATTCAACTACTATCTCTAGTATCTCCCAAATTTTGGAAATCACAAAAAATGGTGATTTTGTAAGGGCAGATGGTGTAGCAATGGCTCTTACATCCTCCATAGTATGTACCATGCCAAGAGAGATATTGAAAAGCTTTCCTTTTCTTCCTAACATCAGCCACAAAATATTTGAAAATCACTATTCTGTCTTGTTGGCTCTGCTTTGCAGTCACAAAGAACTGTTTGGTCAAATTTCCGAGGCCTGGCCTGGTTGATTTTTATCAGGTATGGAGCTTGCAAGGCATTCTTTTTCTCAAAATCAAGATAGCAGTGATCATCAAATCCAAGAAAATGATTTACGGGATTCTGCTGTAAACCATGGCTTTAATTTTTCCACAATGAAACTTAGAACTATAGAGAAGCAGTAGGATTCTATTTCCATGGGTGATGCATGTTCTGAAGAATGGAATCCTTCGACCTTTTCTTCATTTATGCAGTCTATACCATTCTCTACTTTATTTAATCTATTTGAAAATAGCTATCAGTCAATACTCTTGGGATTTGTCTCAATGAAAGGTATTCTTAAGGAAAAAATATCTAAACTTTCTTCTAATAGTTTTTTCATCTCTATAGAATCCCTTGTTGGACAGAAAAGCAGAGCCCTTACCATGCTGAAAGGTTTCTACAATTATAACTGGTAAGTTGTTTCTTTGAGGGAGATTTCTTCACCAACCACTCATTCATTTTTTCCTAGGGAAATTTGATATTACTTTATATCATCTATTGGTTGAGTTTGTTATGGAAGCAAACTGCGAGGATACTTATATACAAACTAAAACACAGACCCTTTTTTGCATTTTCAATTTTCTCAAGTAGGGATGTATCTTTAGATTGTTGTGGTGTAGAAAATGTTAAGGAGATAGTTACCAAAATGAAGTGGCTGCTCATTTCTCATAAATTAGATTATGTATAATGAGGATAATTTGTGGGTTTCTTCAAATGCATAACCCTCTTTTGACAACCATAGTGCAGAGAAATGAAAGTAAACATGTAGAAGATGTGGCCTCTTAAACAAGATTTTTTTTTTTTTTTTTTTTTCCAGAATTGAAAAGCCAATTAGATTCGTGGATAATTAATGACTGTTGGATATTTGGAGATATTTGGGTATATTTGACTTAAAGGTTGAATAAATGGTATTTACTCTGTCGTCTATGCAGTGACATCAACTGGTTGTGATGCGTTTGGGATTTAATTTAATGATGAAATATAAAAATTAAGCTTTTTTATAATGGGATAAAATTGGTAGTAGGATAGTGGTTATTTGTCCTTGTTAAATGAAGTTGAATTGGTTGTGCTTCAATTCTAAGGGCTATTTATCATTCTACATGATAGCATTCAAAATAGAGAAGCATCTGGAATATGCTTTGAAGTGCTAAACTCAACATATTTTGTTGAGCTCATTACACCTTACAGTAAATATATTCTTCTGTGTACTGAGGTGAAATGTGCAAGATAATCTTTTTAAACTGGTTTCTTAATCTTCAGTGACTTGCTGCCATATTTGATATCCTCTTGCATTTTTGGAAGCTTTACAAGCAGCTTGGTCCTCTCCTTAGTCTATCTATTCGATATCATTGTCAAGCCAAGTTTCAATCTATTTGTGCAAGCATTGCAACTTTTGTAATAATAGGGAACTGAATTATCCTAATATCCACTTCAATAAAAAAATAAATTGAACATCATGTTGCAGACTAGCATATGAAATTGCATGATTGGGGGATGGATGTGTTGAATGGGATGGTTTGTGAATCCTCAACTCTATACTCCCTATGAATGTTGAATTCTGTACATAATACTGATATGCCTTTTTTCATAATTGTCTAAAGAAACAAAAATTGTGGTTAGCAATAGCAGGGTCATAAGGCTCATTCATGCCTTGCCAAATATGCATTGATCTAAGGAAGCCATCCCACTCTTCTTGCAGTTCATTAAACATGAAATGAAACCACGAGGTAAAACCTTTCATTAACTTAATTTGTACATGTTATTATTAGCTTACATTTAGATATTTTTATGGTTTGAATCTTGATATGACATGAAGAAGCTAGGTATGTCTTCTCCATTCCCATATTGACTTTCTATTGAATAGGGTAACTTCTGTTGGGTAATAATTCACTAATTGGTCATAAGGCTCTACATAAGATATTATTTTTGGAATGGATCAAAGGAAGCATCACTTGACACCTTGTTAATTGTAGACTCAAGCTCCTTCCTTTCACCTAATCTTGAACTTTTGGTTTCCTTGCTCAAAATATTCATGAATGGTTCACCTTGAAGGTGTTATATTTTCTTCATTTGATGCAAATGTTGAATGGGGAATTGTTGCTAGCGGTTCCTTTCACCAAGCACTAAAACATTCATCATACATTGTATTTCTAGTAGCATGCTACCTTATTCTTATATAGATTTTTTTCTCAAGAACAGATCTTAAAATGAACATGTGAATTTTAATTTTCCTTATTAAACATGCCTATATCTTCCACCACAAGACAGTTTGGGTAAACCATAAATCAGACACCTGGTTATTGTCAGGCACTTGAGATAATTATGCCTGTCATGTCTAGTTTTCTTTGATCATGTAATTTTAATGTGGCATGCATGCATTTTCTAGGTGTACTATATAGTAGTATATTATGGTGATCATCTTGTTGGAAATATGGCAGTTACACAAGTTGTCATTGATGGTAGAAAATAATGTGTAAATTAATGAAAACTTGTTGATTTTACTCGGAATCCTCACATAGTAGTTCGATCTCATTGTAGAACCCACTATTCCATTGTTCTGATCCACCATCTCCATGAACTTCCCGATCACCTCTGTGTAAATTGATGAAAACCTCTGTTGGAAAAAGACAGACTCTGTGTTGGCATGAATGATGATCACTATTGCATTATGTGGAAGGGTTTTAGAATAAAAACTTGGCTCAGAAATATTTGCAGCTGATGGCATCATATGTATTGCTGGCTGCGATTTTTACTCTGCCCTACGATCATAAACAAAAAACTCACCATTTTGAACTGGAGAATGAGAATAAGAGGGCGCGAGGAATCTCGTAGGTCTGAAGTTTGACCATGATAGATCAAACCCACATTTCTGAAAGAGATGAAGCTCATAAGATTGGGTTTAAGAGATGTCCACGAACCTGAGAGAAGCTCATGAATCACGCAACCTTAAAAATGATGAAGCCCGAAGGAGGCATGAGAGAAACTCATGAAGATCTAGGATGAGAAAGAGGAACAAAGGAAAAAGACTTAGGGACCGTCCGATCACGATGATCGACGGTTGCGGTTTCATTTGGTTTTGGGATATATCCCACATTGACCAAAAATTTTTGTTTCTATGTGTTTATAAGGCTAGGGATGAGTAGTTCTAATCGACGTGTAGTGAAAAGGATTATGGTGGGGGATCTAGGTGTTTGGACTCCACGAGAAGCTCACCAGCCCAAATCATGGGACGACCTGTCAGGCCCCCTATCCTTTTGGAAAATGTGGCATTGACATGGCGTCGATGTGGGCAGTGACATGGCATCAGACTGCAATAATCGTGGATGATGATATGGCTTTGACGAGGATGAACGTGGATCTGAGGTGGACAAGTGACATGTCAGTAAGGAGGACAATGTGAAAATTTCATAAGTGAGATAAGGGACAGGACCTGAGGTCATGTGTAGTATGATCAAGTGCTAAAGAGTTTGGCCAAATGGAAGAAGTCCAATTTGGTTGGCACGATAGCATAAGAATGACTGAGGGATTAAGGCATACTACCAATTATGGAAGATTTCCAAAATATCATATTTGTTGAAATTGGCGGGATGATAAAATCACTAAAGTTAATAAAACCTGCATAAAAAACATAGTTAGAATCATTCACACATTAAAGATAAAACTAAATTAAAAATGTATTATATTTTTTTTTAGCAAATTTTTTTATGAAGAGGTGTGTGTGATGGATTTGAAGAGTTTAATAAGCATCATAACCACTAGTGGTCCCTCATTAATGACTAGACTATATTACATTTATAGAATGCTAACTACCTAGTGGACCTTATTTAATAACTAACAATGAACATAGTAAACCTTGTCCACATTACATTAATTGGCCACACATATTATGTGGCATTTCTAGCATTAAATCTAATGGATCCTTCGGCCCTTATTACATCACTGGGGGATCCCACCATTCCCCCCCCCTTAAAAAAGTGTTACCATTGATAGTTAGACCTATGAGGCACATCCATAATGTTGGGTCCCATATACAGGTGCTACCCTCAATGTTTGCAATGAAGAATTCTATTAGGTTCATTCATTACCCAGGTTCACATGTATGGTTTTTCATGCCACCTCCCAAGTACTAGTGACACTTGAAATTAAAGAACCATTTAGTGCTTTACTAAAAATGCACACAAAGGTCATATGTTTCCAAATATCATTCCACCAAGATGCTCAAAAAATCCATAGAAAAAATGTCATCCACATAACTACAAAAGGTTGGTTGTGGATATGGACGAAACACTGCCTCTAGAGAGGATTCAAAATGAAATTTTTTATTTTCAACCTACTCATGAGTTTCCTCAATGATTGCTTCTTCATATAGGGGAGTAGGTTCAAAAAAGAGAAGTTGAGAATAGTTTACTTCACATAATTGGAACTTGACCTTAATCATAACAACTAATAAGTGTGTCAAGTAGTATTGTGTGATAAATGTACAGTTGTCAGTCAATATATATGCATAAACTTTGTTATATTTAAGAAACCTTTTGGGGGGGGTTCTTAAAATCATTCCTGGTGATGATGATGGACACGATGATGATGATGATGATGATGATGATCATCCTCATCACCATCTTCATCATCATCATCATCATCATCATCATCATCATCATCATCATCATCATCATCATCATCATCATCGTCATCCATCATCCTCATCCTCATCCTCATCCTCATCCTCATCCTCATCCTCATCCTCCTCCTCCTCATCATCATCATCATCATCCTCATCCTCATCATCATCCTCATCGTCATCATCATTAGCTCATCATCATCATCACCATCATCATCATCATCATCATCATCATCATCATCATCATCATCGGCATCATCATCGTCATCATCATCATCATCGACATCATCATCATCATCATCATTGTATCATCATCATCATCATCATCATCATTATCAAAGGGGTATGTTCAAATCCAATGCGATGCCACATCATTGGATTTGAACATACCCATTTGATAATGATGAAAGTTACCTTTAGCATTCCATCCATATCAACATGCCATGTACATCAATGTGCCACGCAGATTAATGAATGATAAACAAATCAATGAGCTAGCATGTAAATAACATATAAACCAAATGAGAATAACTTATAAACCCCTTCGACCTAACACCATTACCCTTAATCAATAACCCATCTAAACCCTTAAGTTTAATGAAACATAATAAAACCCTATTTCTAATTATAAATCATTGCCCCTAACCTTAGCAATATTAACACCCAACCTTTTGAGCTTATACGTTTTCAAAGAAGTTATGAATCATGCTACAAATCACAACCATGAAACAACTATGCAAAATTATGGATAGAACCAATCCTTAACTTCTCTACAAACTAGATGCATAGGTTGACATTGAGGATCAAAGCCAAGTGGGAAGGAATTCCACTATACTTGGGCATTGTTGCTTCTTGCTATGATTGTATAGAAGCCACACATGAAGATATTACAACACTGAAGTGACTGCATATTTGCCTACACCAAATTTCAACATTTGGCGGTTCAATATTAAAAAGCAAAATAAGAAAGAAACAAACCAGGCATTCTTATGATGGTACACTTAGATGATACATGAAACTGTTGATTCTTTCCATATTGTTTTTTGTGTGGATAAGTATGACACTTGTATTGCTTTCAAAGTTGATTTACATCATGTTTATCTAACACCCCATGCAGATCTTCAAGTTCCAGTAGAGGTGTTACCATTTTGTGTAACAAAGAAGTATATTCAGGATGCAATTGTAGAGTGGTCCGAGGAGATGTGACCGAAATTTGATGATGCAAACATCGAGATTACCAGATCCACTAAGAGAAATTCGAGGAGAGATAAAGCACCAGTGGGGGGACCTCAATATATCACTATCAAACATTCCCAAAGGCATCAAAGTTGAAGATGAAGCACTGCCAAAATGAGAAGTCAAATACAGAAAATGGCAAGCGCCTTAAGACAACCATTATATTTTCCCAAGCACTAGAATCGTGATCATAGGGAAAGGGAACTATCACTCTTATTTAGCTTCATAACCTAGTGGCATCTAGTTCATGCCCAAATCACATTGAAAGATCCAGATAAGCGCAAATTATTTTCTAGCCAATCCAAACTAATATTGAACACCAAACAATCTTATTTCGAGTGAGATATTCAAAAGCAACAATTACAAAGCATCCCAATTAGCATGGGAACAACCCCTACACCATAGAAGTTTCAGGATATGGTGAGTGTATCAAAGTATAACATTGAACCTCAACATATTCTACAGCATGATTCTTCCCAATAGTTAGATGAATTGTGATTGTACTTATAACTAAGCATTGTTCCATCAATACATCATGCACCTCCAAGCGCGTTGAGTAGTTCGGTACCAGGAACATCTCATCCATTATTAGAACCTAGTATTGTATGGGAGATTAGCCATGGTGATAGGGTTGGAGGGAAGGTTCTTCGAATCAATCCTATGGTTCTTCTCACACATGACGGTGACAATGCTCTAAAACTACCATACATCTAACCTGATCTTCCGAAGGTACCCTCCAATGATCATAATCCTTACATGGTTGAGATTGACCAAGGTTGAAGAGTAGCGTTGTGCACAAGGAATATTGTTACTAGAAGCTAAACATAGGAATAGTTATTAAATGTATTTGCTACAACCAGTTTACATGGAAAAGATAATGTCGATGCTTTTTTTATACAAATATAAGGTGAGACTAGTTGTACAAGATTTTTCTTAGTGAAATAGAGTGGATTATGAGGAAACATTTAGTCCAACAAAGTGTTTTTTCACAACGAGATTAGTGTTACCCATGACAATATAAGTTGGATGTAATATTATGAAATAATTCTAATTTTTTCATTAATGATGGTTTAGAGGAGGAAGTGTTTATGTATTATCCATAGGGATTTTATGTAACATATAAGGAACACATTTTGTTTAGGGTGATAAAATATTTTTACAATTTGAAACAAGATTGAAGACCTTGGTATAAAAAAAAAATGGCACACATCTTATAGGAAGAAAAAAACTTCTAATCCAAATATCGACGTGAGACTAAAAGATATATATTTGGTGATTTTAGTGGTTATGTATCTTTTGTTGTAGAGTTGAAACGTATTCTTCAAGGCTTATACTTCGAGGAGTAGACCCACATTCTCTTTCGGCTGAGGACCGCAAGGAGTAGAACCACATTCTCTTTTGAATTTGGTATACAAAAGGCATAGTGCCGCGAGGAGTAGACTTGGAGGTATTTCCAGAGCACCCACATTCTCTAGTATACCAAAAGCACAGTGCCACAAAGAGCAAAGAACTTGCGAGGAGCACAGGGGAACGATGTCTTCGGTAAGCCATACCCTCTTCCTCTATTTGGCATTCTTTTCCATAAAAACATGATTTGGTTTTCTTCTGTGAAGTGGAAACCTAGGTTTGAATTTATCTTGGATTTGGTGGTTTTCTTCATTGTAGAAATTACTCTATTGAATATATAATTTCTGACCTTCGGGTCCTCATCTTATCTAATATAACTATTGTGATCTCACATCCTAGATCACACATCCTTTGTAACCTTGCCAAGTGCCAAGCGCATGGTGCAATGTGAAGATTAATGGCCATTCCCATGAAGGTAGTTGCGGGGTAACGTTGAATGTATGAGCCATGAGTTAGTTATACCTTATTCGAATCTTTAGTTGATGTTTATGGGTAGGAAATTCCATTAGAAGGGTTGCATTTGACTAAAAATCTGGTTGGCTAGACTGACTAACATTAGAAGGGTTAGTCAAATGCATTAGAAGGTATATAAGCCAACAAATGCATAACTTGCATTTGACTAACATTTAGTTATACCTTCTAATGCATTTTCATTCTTTAGTTAGTTATAACTTAATGACATTTGTTGGCTTATATACTGTTCTAAAGGTTTCCAATGTAGACCCAGGTTCTTCGCGGTTTTAAGGAACCAACAAAACCCCTTCTCACCGGCCCTTTCGGCAATAGCTTGCAAACAAGTTGAGGTCTCACCCGAGGTGTAGCTATGGGGGTACTGTGGAATCAGGTTTCCACAGTGATGTGATGAGTTGTTCGGATATATTACTATACAGCACGCTGTGGGGCTTGCGCTGCGAGATGAATACTGCATGATGATACACTACATCCCGATCCGCACTTCTACGAACTAACCGCTTGCACAACCAGCGCATCCAAGGACTGCGTGGTTTGGGAGGGATACAAATAATAGGATAGCGCAACTGACTTATACACTTCATCTTTCAGACTTAACAGGTATCGAATAATTTACCTAATATTTAAGCATTCATCTACTACCTTAGAGTATTTAGCTTTGTAACCGATGCAAGCAGACGAGACACACAATACTGCGCCCTTCCGGTGTTGTGCGTTAAAAGAGTTACACAACCCTAACTACACATACATGTGTGATTTTTCACTAAACTGATACTTTCGTGGACTTAGAATACTGAGAATTCATCATTCATCCCTTTCACGCAATACTTAACATATTATTCCCATATTTCTCCAATGGCGAATACATATAAAAGCATTAACATAAAAGTTGATAAATGAGAATTCAGACATTCATTCGTAAGCAACAGACAATTTCAAAACATAAACAATCACACTACATAGGATTTAACATGGTTCAACCCTATGATGGGAGCTACGTCCATAAGAAATGTTGTTGTATTAGTCTTTGGGAAGGGTACAATAGTTCTTTGTCTGGACACTTAGCTGCAGACTCTCTTCTCTGTCAATAGGCCTCTGCGCACACAACTTGTAGAGGTTTTACAAAATGTCTCTCCATAGAGATCTATTCAATCAACAATGAGAATACTAACAAAATGAAGAGTACCCCCTTTCCCATAAGAAATATGCCTTTTTATAGATCATGCCCGTAGGTCATGTCTTTACAATCTATAGGAAAAAATCCTTAGGTTTACAAAACTGTCACGGTTTCCAGCTCATCGAGCTCGTTGGCTTTTGGTAGTGAATATTCCATCGTGGCATACCCTCAACGCATGCTCACATCGCTATCGGCCTTCGCGTCGCACGCATGCCAACAGGTCGCTTTCACTGAGCCGTTCTTCCTCTAACCATCTTGTGCGACTGGTTCAAGTAGTGGTTCTTTTGCATGTGCGACCAGTCGCTTTCCTTCCGCATAGCTCATTGCCCACCTCCTGGAAATCATGGAGCATCTTTACCAAAAATAGATCACCGACAATCTAACCAGAATATGTGCCATCTTCTGTCCAATAATCTACTTTGCTGGATCCTCGTAGACTGGACACATCACAACACTGTCTCCTTGCAGCACTGAACTTCGTAGCTCTTCTGACACTACGCTACACACAACTTCACAGCATCCCAAAAACTTATACCAAAACTCCTTCAGTCGAACTACACTCAGTTCCGCAGTTCCCAAGTCTGACTTACAAAAAATTGCCCCACTTGGGCCTGGCCCAACAGGCCCCTAAAACTTACATGTGGCTCATCCCAGAGCCACCTGTAGCTTAAAATTCTTTGAGTTGTTCCACCACCTACGGATCTAGCTTCGCAGCGAACTCATTGTATGTGACAATCAAATTTTCGACTGCTTCCTTTGTGTCTTGCTCAACTTGCTTGACTGAATTTGGTGTGGGAAAGTTTACAATGAGTGAGATCTTTGCAAGATCAACCATCAATCTTTGCTTGCACACGATGTGTCCTAACAGAATTCCATAAGGTACACAAAAGATACACTTCTTCAGGTTTAATGACATTTGGTTCTGTCAACACTTTTCCAGCATCATTCTGAGGTTTGTGCAATGGTCCTTCATCAAACCGAAAACTGTCCAATCATCGAAATAAGCTTCTAAAAACTTATGCATGAAATCCTTGAATGCTGCGACCACAACTCTGAAAACGATGGCGGGCACATTCTTCAGACCAAATGACATCACCCTATACTGGAACAACCCCCATTCAGTGGAAAAAGTGGTATTGTGTCTATACGCAAGATCAATTCGTATCTGATGATATCCCGAAAATCCATCAGTAAAGGAATAGGCCTCATTTCCTCTGACATTATTAAGCACCTCATCCGTGAAAGGAGTAGGAAATGGGTCATGCATTGAAGCATCCTTCAAATTTCTGAGATCCACACAAATCCTAATCTCACCTTTTGTATTTTTATCTTGGACAACCATAGGGCTTATCCACTCAGATTCTTCCACTAGCTCAATGATCCCTACTTCGAGCATTTTATCAAGTTCTACCCTGACTCATTCTTTGTAGCGCGGGTTCAATCTATAGGGCCTCTGCTTAACAGGATTTGCACCTGGCTTAAGCGGTATCTTCATAACCCCTAAATCCCCCAAGATTCCCTTCATCTCTGTAAACTTTGTTGGGAATAACTCCTAATACTCATGTAACAGGTCTGCGATCTCCACGACAGTCTTATCGTCCCAGTATTCTCCACTACTTGCAAACTTTGGCTCTTCGCTAGTGCCAATGTTTACCTTCCGCATTTTCACGGGTCCACTCATGTCTCGGATTTCTAGTGGAGGTCCTTCTACCTCGCGTGCACCTTCTGACTCAAGAATGTTTATGTTGTGCAGGTCCTCCTCATCACTTCCTTATTTATCTTCAACCTCTTGATCTAGGTTATAACATTCCATAGGATGTTCCACCTGTTCCTTCCGTTCTGTCTATAGGTTTGCAGGTCCAAAGAACTCCTCCATTGTCATATTTTTATGTGGACATTCTGGCCTAAATATTCTTTCCTTAATAATCTACAGCGCATCATTTATGCCAGGGTTCTCGTCTTCAAAACTGAAGCTCTTCTAGAAGTTCGTAGTGAGGGTAGGCCAATCTGTAGTCCCCATGCGCAACTCCATGTTTAAGTACCATTTATTTGGGATTTCTTCCTCCAACGTGTGCACAAATAGATGCACCCATTTTGTTTACGGTCTCTCCTGCCATGCTTGTGAACATGCTGTCGTGGATCTGTCTGTCCATTGTATTTCTCGAAGGATAGGGTAACTTTGTTAGCAAACCTAATCTGCATCTTGATTCTGCATTGATCCCATGTGGTCAATGTCTACTTATGTGCATCCCACCATCTGGAGGGTGTCTCGTGTAGTGCCATGTCTAGTACTGGTAAGCGATGCTCATCTACAATTGCTGCAGTATAATATTTAATAAAGAAATAAACATTAGATGAACCATCATATGTGGGGATTGGGCTTACCTCCTTTCCAATCCAGCACAGTGACTTTGTAACCTGTGCGCATCTCCTTGCTGATACTTCGTGCATGCAACTTTGTCAATTTTCCAGTACTGCATGAGAGTCTGAGATGCAAGAGCTGTCACATCTCCAGCTGAGTGTACCATCCGCAGTTGGATTGATATAGTCTTCCTGGTTCAGGGTCATCTTGTACAGCCAGTCTAAGTCTTGAGTTTCGGACTCCTCCTGGATCGACTCGCTGTATCTGTCTCCGTCTGCAGGGTCCAATGGTGCGATGACCCTGAGATGCTTACCTTCGAAGATCATCTTCTTTGTCTTCAAGTTTATGATGGCGAGGTCATCTATAGCCCAGTCAATCCCTAATAGTGCAGGAAAGGGTTGAGTATCATCCACGATTTCGATAACCCTCGAAGTCTACATAAATTTGCACTCCATCAATGTCAACAACCACATTGGCTAACCTGCCAAAAGGTATAACTTTCTCCTGATTGGCCATTCTCAACTAGATAGGGGACCATAATAACTTTGGTCTCCCCATCTGCTGACATGTCTGATTAGTTAACACATTTACCTCTGACCCCGGATCTAGAATGATCTCATCCATTTCATAATCTCCTATCTGGGCAGTAAGTCTCATTTCTCTGCCAGTTCTTTTATGTTTCCCAATGTGATGAACTGCACTATCAGTAGTTTAAGTCTCACTGCGTGGTTCATACTAATCTAACAGCTTCTGTAATTCTGCTATAGCATTTGGACTCTTCAGCAACTTCATGCAGATCCTAAGGAACTGGCAACAGAGGTGCATGTCTCTGCTGCGGTGCTCGTTTTGTCATAAGCAGTTGGCATATCTTCTGTATGCGGTATTTCGCTGTACAACGAGATTCTTGGTGATCTAGGTGCTGACTCTTTGAAGATATCCCACACTTCTTCAAAGGTTTATTTGTTTTTCTTTAATTAGAAAGCAGGTGCTTTCCCAGTAGCTTTCTGTATCCATATTGTTTATAGAGGAGTCTGCTTAGTGTTAAAATCTATTGAAGTTGAAGCTTATGCTTCTCTATCTCTCCCTGTCGTAGTGCCACTTCGCGTCACTATGTTGATACTTGGATCCGCAGGCCTCCTCTCTGCTGTGATCAACTGAATATTTGGGTTCGACGCATCTGGCCATTTTCGTTTCTACATTTCTTCCTCCAAGACTAGACATGCCTCAATGACATGATCAAAGGAATTACAATAATTACAAGTGGTACACTCATTGGTATAGTCTCCAGACACATGGCCCACCTGGCCACAGTTATAACAGAGTACCTGAGCTTGTCCCTTGCCTTGCGTTGGGCCATTATTTCTTCCTCTTCTGTGGTATCCCCTGCAGCCTCTGTATGCTCCTTGATCCTACTGTGCATTATATTGTTTATGTGGAGTCTCTTCCTGGACTCTGTATACTCCTCCATACATATGCTCAATATCTTTCTTTCTTTCTAGCATGAGCTCATATGCGCGGCAGTTGAACTCATCATGCCCAACTGACTTACATAAATTGCAATATAGGTTTTTAGGGGTTCTTAAATATTTATGTATTAGGTAGCAGTCTTCTGGACGGTGTCCTCTAGTTCTAGAAATTTGACAACTTGGCCCTTGGTGCGTATTTAATGGGTTTGGTCGACCCATGCCAACAAAGTCTTGGAATAAAGGACAATGATCCTTAGTGTTTCCTTCTCCCTTACATCCTGTACACTAGACTTCCTTTCTTTCTTGCTTTTCCTTCTTGATATGTTGTAGTTGTAGTGTCAGGGTATCTAACTTGTTCTGAATCTGCGATATCCCAGTGCTAGTTTCTCCAATAGGTGAAGCTTCCATCTTCATCGCGATCTCCAAGGCTTCTACCTATGAAGCCACCTTCTGCTGCATCAACAGTTGTCTGATATGAGGAAACATCATGGCTATAAACCATTCCTTGTGCTACTGCGGTGCTATGACGAAGGTTACTTGATCTAATAGAGTCTTAAATTTCTGGTCAAATTCCTAGACCATTTCGTTAGGTTTCTATTTGATCTCTTTCAACTCTGTTATACACTGTGACTCTGACCTCGGCTTCTTAAATTCTTCTAAGAGTGCAACCTTGATTTCGAGCAGGGTTCTATTCTATCCCTACGAGTATTTCATGAACCAATGCAAGGCTCGGTCTCTAAATGTGGTGATGAGCTGTTCTTTCTTAACAACATCATCCTATACTTGTTTAACACTCCAAATGGCTTCACATAAAAACCAGTGTTGATCAGGGTCTTCTAGACCCATTCCTTTGAATATCGATAGCTTAATATCTTCAGTCATGCCTCTTATAGGGGGTGGAGGGTTTTGTGTAGGCTACTGAGTGGAAAACATATCATTGGCCACTGCGGTGATCATGGACTCTAGTCTTTTCCGAAGATCATGCTCATGTTGTAGTTCCATATCTCTCTGCGAGCTAGCTTCCTCCAACTTCCTATTAGCTACTTGCAGCTCAGCTTGATGTTTCAGCGCGTCAGTAGTTCTCTCATGCATTTCTTCAACAACCTACAGATGCAAGTAGTGTAGACCAGGAAGTGGTATCTTCGCAAGATCGAGCTCCACATGCTCGACATCCTTCGTGTCCAACACTATTTGTTCTGGAAGTGGCAGTCTTACCGTTAATGGATCAAGTTGAACAATGCAGTACTTCGCAGGCACGGTTATGGTTAGCTGCAGCTCCTTCTGCTGCAAAGTTCCTCTTGACTTCCCTTCAGAATCTGAGTCCCGCGGCAAGGGTAATCTTTTGTGTACTTCTTCAATTTTTTCTTTAATCCCCTACAGCGTGGTCAGGTTCTTCTGCAGACTTTCCTGAATCGCTTTGTCCCGTTTCTCCTTCTCAGTCATCAGATCTTCCATCTTCTCTGTGACCTTTGCTGCGATCGTTTCATAATCCTCATCATGGAGTACTGCGTCTGACTGGCCTTTATTATCCTTATGCTTATTCCAGGCCCCCTTTGACTGTGATGGGATCTCAAATTCCTTTCTTTTTCCTATCCACGGCTCTTCAACAATAGGACATGGAATGGGGTTGTCCTTGCTGGAGTCGCTTTGAACGTCCACAATTTTGACTCGAAACTTGGCAGGCCATTCCTTCATGATATTATCAATATCATCTTCATACATATGGTAGTTTCCTGTGAACCATTCAATGTTCTTCTTCTGTGCTTTGGCTGAAATGTGAATACTACACATGTCAGCATAAAAATCAACAGTACGAATGTATCTACTCATTACCTACTTTGTTATCCACGGCGTGCTCAAGATTGCATCGCGTAGATGGTTATAATAGGCATAGAAGACCTCAGTTGTCGCGTGTTGTCTCTGTGAATTCAAATTTTCCCAAAGGTTTGAATAGTGGGCTCCTCTACGATAATTGGTATTGGTAATTACACCAACATAGTCCTTCGGCTCCTTCCAGTCTACGAAGGCGATCAACACTATTAGCCATGTATAATGGAAATTTTTGCCATTGAGCTGCGTGTCATTTAGTTCCTCCAGGAACTCATTCAATAGGTATTGACACCAGTTGAACTGCTTGCATTTCAACCCAGGTTAGTTATACCTACTAATGCAAAGGTATAACTAACATTTGCTGGCTTATATACCTTCTAATGCATTTGACTAACCCTTCTAATGGAATTTCCTACCCATAAACATCAACTTGCATTTGACTAACATTTAGTTATACCTTCTAATGCATTTGCATTCTTTAGTTAGTTATACCTTAATGAAATTTGTTGGCTTATATATTGTTCTAGAGGTTTCCAATGGAGACCCAGGTTCTTTGCGGTTTCAAGGAACCAACATAAACCCTTCTCACCGGCCCTTTCGGCAATAGCTTGCAAACAGGATGAGGTCTCACCCAAGGTGTAGCTATGGGGGTATTGCGGAATCAGGTTTCCACAATGATGTGATTAGTTTCTCGAATAAACTATTGCACAGCGCGCTGTGGGGCTCGTGTTGCAAGCTGAATACTGCATGACGATAGACTGCGTCGTGGTCTGCACTTCTATGAACTAACTACTTGCGCAACTAGCGCGTCCAAGGACTGCGCGGTTTGGGCTGGATATGAATAATAGGACAACGCAACTGACTTATACGCTTCCTCTTTCATACTTAATAGGTATTGAATAATTTACCTAAAATTTAAGGATTCATCTACTTCCTTAGAGTATTTAGCTTCGTAACGGATGCAAGCAGATGAGACACATAATACTCCACCCTTCTGATGTTGCAAGTCAAAAGAGTTATACAACCCTAACTCCACATACATGTGTGATTATTTACTAAACCGATACTTTTGCGGACTTAAAATACTGAGCATTCATCATTCATCCCTTTCACACAATACTTAACATATTATTCCCATCTTTCTCCCATGGCGAATACATATAAAAGCATTAACATAACACCTGATAAATGAGAATTCAGACATTCATTCGTAAGTAACAGACAAGTGCAAAATGTAAACAATCACACTACACAGGATTTAATGTGGTTCACCCCCAGGATGGGAGATACCTCCACAAGAACTGTTGTTCTATTAGTCTTTGGGAAGGTTACAACAGTTCTTTGTCTGCGCACTCAGCTGTAGACTCTCTTCTCTCTCAATAGGCCTCTGTGCACACAACTTGCAGAGATTTTACAAAATGTCTCTCTACAGAGATTTATTCAATCAACAATGAGAATACTAACAAAACGAAGAGTAACCCCTTCCCATACAAAATATGGCTTTTTATAGATCATGCCCGTAGGTCATGTCTTTACAATCTACAGGAAAAAACCCTTAGGTTTACAAAAATGTCACGGTTTGCATCTCATCGAGCTCGTTGGCTTCTGGTAGCGAATATTCCATCGTGGCCTGCCCTCAACGCATGCTCATGTCGCTATTGGCCTTCCTGTCACACACATGCCAACATGTCACTTTCACTGAGCCGTTCTTCCTGTAATGGTCTTGTGCGACTGGTTTAGGTAGTGGTTCTTTCACATGTGCGACCAATCGCTTTCGTTCCACATTGCTCCTTGCCCGACACCTGGCAATCATGGAGCATATTTACCAAAAATAGACCGCTGATGGTCTAACTGGAATCTATGCCATCTTCCGTCCAACACTCTGCTTTGTTGGATCCCAATAGATTGGAGACATCGCAGCACTGAACTTGGTAGCTCTTCCAACATTGCGCTACATGCAACTTCGCAGCATCCCAAAAACTTATACCAAAACTCCTTCAGCCGAACTGCGCTTAGCTCCGCAGTTCCAAAATATGACTTACACAAAATTGCCCCACTTGGGCCAGGCCCAACAGGCCCCTAACACTTACATGTGGCTCATCCCCGAGCAACCTGCAACTTCAACTTCTCTGAGTTGTTCCGCCGCCTGCGGATCTAGCTTCACAGTGAACTCATTTTATGTGACAATTAGCTTTTCGACTGCTTCGTTTGTTCCTTGCTCAACTTGCTTGACTGAATTTGGTGTGGGAAAGTTTACAATGACTGCAATTTTCGCAGGGTCAACCATCAAGCCCTACTTGCACATGATGTGTCCTAACAAAATTCCATAAGGTACACAAAAGATACACTTCTTCAGGTTTATTGACATTTGGTGTTGTCTGCACTTTTCCAGCATCATTCTGAGGTTTGCGCAATGGTCCTTCAACAACTCGAAAACTGTCCAATCATCAAAATAAGCTTC
Source organism: Larix kaempferi (assembly GCA_027924585.1). Taxonomy (NCBI): domain Eukaryota; kingdom Viridiplantae; phylum Streptophyta; class Pinopsida; order Pinales; family Pinaceae; genus Larix; species Larix kaempferi. The sequence goes on from BSBM01001329.1 coordinate 8,726,766, forward strand.
TAAAAACTTATGCATGAAATCCTTGAATGTTGCGACCACAACTCTGGAAAATATGGCGGGCACGTTCTTTAGACCAAACGGCATCACCGTGTACTAGAATGACCCCCTTTCAGTGGCAAAAGTGGTCTTGTGTCTATCCACGGGATCAATTCGTATTTGATGATATCCCAAAATGCCATCAGTAAAGGAATAGTCCTCATTTCCTCTGACATTATCAAGCACCTCATCCATTAAAGGAGTAGGAAATGGGTCATGCATTGAAGCATCTTTCAACTTTCTGAGATCCACACAAATCTTGATCTCACATTTTGCCTTTTTATCTTGGACAACCATAGGGCTTATCCACTCAGATTCTTCCACTGTCTCAATGATCCATGCGTTGAGCATTTTATCAAGTTCTACCCTGAATCGTTCTTTGTAGCATGGGTTCAATCTATAGGGCCTCTTCTTAACAGGATTTTCACCTAGATTAAGGGGTATCTTCATAGCCCCTCAATCCCCCAAGATACCCTTCATATCTGTAAAATTTATCAGGAATAACACCTGATACACATGTAATAGGTCTGCAATCTCCGCGACAGTCTTATCGTCATAGTAGTCTCCAATACTTGAAAAATTTGGTTCTTTGCTGGTGCCAATGTTTACCTTCTGTGTTTTCACAAGTCCACTCATGTCTGGGATTTCTAGTGGAGGTCCTTCTACCTCGCACGCACCTTTTGACTCAGGAATGTTTATGTTGCGCGAGTCCTCCTCATCACTTCCTTCTTTATCTTCAACCTCTTCAGCCAGGTTATAACATTCCATAGGATGTTCCACCCGTTCCTTCTGTTTTGTCTATAGGTTTGCAGGTATGCTGTCAGGTCCAAAGAACTCCTCCAATGTCATATTCTTATGCGGACATTCTGGCCTGAATATTCTTTCCTTAATAATCTACAGCGCATCATTTATGCCAGGGTTCTCGTCTTCGAAACTGAAGCTCTTCTGGAAGTTCGCAGTGAGGGTAGGCCAATCTGTAGTCTCCCTGCGCAACTCCATGTTTAAGTACCATTTCTTTGGGATTTCTTCCTCCAACGTGTGCACAAACATATGCACCCATTCTGTTTGCAGTGTCTCCTGCCATGCTTGGGAACAGACCTCAATATGCTATCGTGGATCTGTCTATCCATTGTATTTCTCGAAGGATAGGGTAACTTTGTTAGCAAACCTAATCTGCATCTTGATTCTGCATTGATCCCATGTGGTCAATGTTTTCTTATGTGCAACCCACCATTTGGCAGGTGTCTTGAGTAGTGCCATGTCTAGTGCTGGTAAGCGATGCTTATCCACAATTGCTATAGTATAATCTTTGATAAAGGAATAAACATTAGATGAACCATCGTATGTGGGGATTGGGATTACCTCCTTTCCAATCCATCACAGTGACTTTGTAACCTGTATGCATCTCCTTGTTGATACTTCGTGCATGTGACTTTGCCAATTTTCCAGTCCTACATCAGAGTCTAAGATGCAAGAGCTGTTGCATCTCTAGCTAAGTGTACCATCCGCAGTTTGATTGATATAGTCTTCCTGGTTCGCGATCATCTTGTACAGCCAATCTAAGTCTTGATCTTGTTGATGTATATGTAACTTCGAAATGTATTTCACATATATGTATATTTTATTCATATAGAGATGTTATTATTCCTCTATATAGAAGTGTTTGTATTCCTATAGAGATGTTATTATTCCTCTATATAGAAGTGTCGTTATTTATATTGTAAGTGTCGTAACTTATACTTGATGGGTTATTAGACCACCCTATTGGGGGTCGGCCCAGTCAGCATTATGTTATGTGGTTAAGTTAAGGCCGACCTAGGAAAGGTTATTAGGCAAGTCAAGTCAAGTATAAATAGAGTGTGGGAGGCACTCTATTTGATCATTCTATTCTCTCTCACACTCTTTGGAGAGTGGCGTACTTGTGGAGGAGGAGAAGCTGCTGCTAGGAGATGTCTATCTCTTATGCTTGGGTTGTATCATTGCTCTATCTATCTCTGAGGAAGTTATTGGGGTTTTTCACCTTTATGGTTTTCCCCAAGTAAAATCTGTGTCTCTTGTATGCTTGCATTATTGTCCATGATTGATATGCTGTACATGTTGTTCTCTTAGTTAAGATCCTAGATCAGATTGAAGTAAATTCTAAAAAACTAACAGAGCTCTGGATTCCTCCTGAATCAACTCACTGTATCTGTCTCTGTCTACAGGGTCGAGTGGTGCGATGACCCTGAGATGCTTACCTTCAAAGATAATCTTCTTTGTCTTCAAGTTTATGATGGCGAGGTTATGAAGTCTGCATAGCTTCGCACTCCATCAATGTCAACAACCACATTGCCTAACCTGCCAAAAGGTATAAATTTCTCCTGATTGGCCATTCTCAACTGGATAGGTTACCATAACAGCTTTGGTCTCCCCATCTGCTGCCATGTCTGTTTAATTAAGACATTTACCTCTGACCCCAGATCCAAAATGATCTCATCCATTTCATAATCTCCTATCTGGGCAATAAGTCTCATTTCTCTGCCAATTCTTTTATGTTTCCCAATGTGATGAACTGCGCTATCAGTAGTTTCAATCTCGCTACATGGTTCATATTGATCTAATAGCTTCTGTAATTCTGCTATAGCATTTGGACTCTTCAGCAACTTCATGCAGCTCCTGAAGAACTATGCAACGGAGGTGCATGTCTCTACTGCGATGCTCGTTTTGTTATAAGAAGCTGGCATATCTTCTGTATGCGGTATTTCGTTGCGCAATGGGATTCTTGGTGATCCAGGTGCTGACTGTTTGAAGATATCCCACACTTCTTCAAAGGTTTCTTTGTTTTTCTTTAAGTCGAAAGTAGGTGCTTTCCTAGCAGCTTTCCGTATCCATATTTTTTCTAGAGGAGTCTGCTTAGTGTTAAAATATCCTGAAGTTGAAGCTTCTACTCCTCTATCTCTCCCTTTCATAGCGCCGCTTCACATCACTATGTTGATACTTGGATCCGCAAACCTCCTCCCTGCTACGATCAACTGAATATTTGGGTTCGGCACATCTGGCCGTTTCCGTTTCTGCATTTTTGCCTCCAATAATGGACATGCCTCAATGACATGATCAAAGGATTCAAAAGAATTACAAGTGGTACACTCATTGGTACAGTCTCTAGACACATGGCTCACCTAGCCACAATTATAACAGATTACCTGACCTCCTCCCTTGCCTTGTGCTGGTCCGTTATTTATTCCTCTTCTGTGGTATCCTCCGCGGCCTCTATATGCTCCTTGATCCTGCTGTGCATTATATTGTTTCTGCGGAGTCTCTTCCTGGACTCTCTATACTCCTCCATACATATGCTCAATATATTTCTTTCTTTCTAGCATGAGCTCATATGCGCAGCAGTTGGACTCATCATGCCGAACTGACTTACATAAATTGCAATATAGGATTTTAGGGGTTCTTACATATTTCTGTATGAGGTAGCAGTCTTCTGGACGGTGTCCTCTAGTTCTGCAAATTTCACACCATGGTCCTTGGTGCAGATTTAATGGGTTTGGTCCACCCATGCCAAGGAAGTCTTGGAATAAAGGACAATGATCCTTAGTGTGTCCTTCTCCCTTACATCCTGTACACCAGACTTCTTGTCTTTCTTTCTTTCCCTTCTTGATATCTTGTAGCTGTAGTGTCAGGGTAGCTAACTGGTTCTGAATCTGCAACATCCCAGTGCTAGTTTCTCCAATAGGTGAAGCTTCCAGCTTCATCGCAATCTCCAGGGCTTCTGCCTGTGAAGCCACCTTCTGCTGCATCAACGACTGTCTGATATGAGGCAACAATGCGGCTATAAACCATTCCTTGTGTTGCTGTGGTGCTATGACGAAGCTTACTTGGTCTAATAGAGTCTTAAACTTCTGGTCAAATTCCCAGACCATTTCATTAGGTTTCATTAGGTTTCTGTTTCATCTCTTTCAACTTTGTTATACACTATGACTCTGACTTCGGCTTCTTAAATTCTGCTAAGAGTGCAGCCTTGATTTCGAGGAGGGTTCTATTCTATCCCTGTGAGTATTTCATGAACCAATGCAACTCAGTCTCTAAATGTGGTGACGAGCTATGCTTGCTTAACAACATCATCATGTACTTGTTTAACACTCCAAACGGCTTCATATAGAAACCAGTGCTGATAAGGGTCTTCTAGACCTGTTCCTTTGAATGTCGACAGCTTAATATCCTCAGTCAGGCCTCTTCTAGGGGGTGGAGGGTTCTGTGTAGGCTGCTGAGCGGAAAAGATAAAAGGAATGGCCTGAGTGTTAGGGATATTCTCAATAGGGGGGTTTTGGACTGGCTGAGTTTGTGCAATGGAAGGCGCGGTGTTCCCACCCAGTGGATTTTGCGGAGTAATAGGTTGATAGGTGGAAGATAGAGGTGCGGCTTGGTTATCAAGTTCGTCTTCTGAATCAATGTCTACGTGAAGTCCAGGTCCACTAGCAATCTTCTTAGGTGTATATTTATACCTTTTCCCACTTCTTAGATTATGTGTCTCTTCGTCAGACTCACTAAAAATGCTATTGACCATTACAGATGCAAAAATTTTACTGCATTCTAAAGACACCTTTCTCAGCTAAAAGTATTTTAATGTATAAACTAAGTTTATTCAGATACTTACCTTGGAATCCCTTGAAAAATTCTCTTTCAGCTGCGCTGTAGGACTTTAGCATGTCCACATCGAACTGCGTCACAAAACTCTGTAGTGTACTGTCGACCCAAAAGTTGACTGCTCCTACGAATGGACTATCTAGTGCTTTGAGCCTTTCAATAAGCTCCGGTGTCCACTCGATTGGTACGTCTCGCGGGGTACAGTTTCTGTGTTCTACGAGCCTTGACAACCACTCGTGTAGCTCGTTTCCAAAAGATGCCCAGAAAAATTCATGAATGCTTTCCACAAGTACTTTTTCAACCAATGGATATCAGAGAGATGCGGGTGTCTATTCACTTTTCTTGCGAAGTCTCTCTTTGTCTTGTCACACCAAGCCCATATTTATTTCTTGTCTGGATACCAAAAATCGACGCCCAACTCAACTTCTTCTACTTCGCACATCACGACTTCAACTCATCACGGATTCTTAGCTCAGTAATGGAAGCATTTGCTGGCTTATATAATGTTCTAAAGGTTTCCAATGTAGACCCACGTTCTTCGCAGTTTCAAGAAACCAACAAAACCCCTTCTCACCGGCACTTTCGGCAACATCCTGCGAATAGGCTAAGGTATCACCTGAGGTGTAGCTATGGGGGTACTGCGGAATAAGGTTTCCACAGCGATGTGATGAGTTGTTCGGATAGACTACTACATAGCGCGCTGCAGGGCTCGTGCTACGAGATGAAGACTGCGCGACGATAGATTGCGTCGTGGTCCGCACTTCTATGAACTAACCGCTTGGGAAACCAGTGCATCCAAGGACTTCGCGGTTCGAGCGGGATACGAATAATAGGACAACACAACTGACTTATATGCTTCCTCTTTAAGACTTATCAGGTTTTGAAGACTTTAACTAATATTTAAGCATTCATCTACTGCCTTAGAGTATTTAGCTTTGTAACGGATGCAAGCTGACGAGACACACAATATTACGCCCTTCCGGTGCTACGTGTCAAAAGAGTTACACAACCCTAACTCCACATACACATGTGATTATTCACTAAAATGATACTTTCGTGGACTTAGAAAACTTAGCATTCATCATTCATACCTTTCACACAATACTTAACATACTATTCCCATCTTTCTCCCATGGAGAATACATCTAAAAGCATTAACATAACAACTGATAAATGAGAATTCAGACATTCATTCGTAAGCAACAGACAAGTGCAAAATGTAAACAAACAGACTACACAGGATTTAATGTGGTTCACCCCCAAGATGGGAGCTATGTCCACAAGAACTATTGTTATATTAGCCTTTGGGAAGGGTACAATAGTTCTTTGTCTGCGCACTCAAATGTAGACTCTCTTCTCTGTCAATAGGCCTCTGCGCACACAGCTTGTAAAGCCTTTACAAAATGTCTCTCCACAGAGATCTATTCAATCAACAATGAGAATACTAACAAAACGAAGAATAACCCTTTCCCATACAAAATATGCCTTTTTATAGATCATGCCCGTAGGTCATGTCTTTACAATCCATAGGAAAAAACCCTTAGGTTTACAAAACTGTCACGGTTTCCAGCTCATCGAGCTCGCTAGCTTCTAGTAGCAAATATTCCATCGTGGCCTGCCCTCAACGCATTCTCATGTCGCTATTGGCCTTCCTGTCGCACGCATGCCAATAGGTTGCTTTCACTGAGCCGTTCTTCCTCTAACGGTCTGGTGCGATTGGTTTAGGTAGTGGTTCTTTCGCATGTGCAACCAATCGCTTTCCTTCCGCATTGCTCCTTGCTCTCTGACTAGCAATCATGGAGCATCTTTACCAAAAATAGACCACCGACGGTCTAACCGAAATCTGTGTCATCTTTCGTCCAACACTCTGCTTTGTTGGATCCCTATAGACTGGACACATCACAGCACTGTCTCCTCAGAACATTGAACTTTGCATCTCTTCCGACAGTGTGTTGCGCGCAACTTAGCAGAATCCCAAAAACTTATACCAAAACTCCTTGAGCCAAATTGCACTCAACTCCGCAATTCCCAAATCTGACTTACACAAAATTGCCCCACTTGTGCCAGGACCAACAACAATGTGAAGATTAATGGCCATTCCCATGAAGGTAGTTGCAGGGGAAAGTTGAATGTATGAGTCGTGAGTTAGTTATACCTTATTCGAATATTTAGTTGATGTTTATGGGTAGGAAATTCCATTAGAAGGGTTGCATTTGACTAAAAAATGTGTTGAATATATGACATAAGTTCTATCTGCTTGGAGCAAGAATCAAAGAAGTAACAAAGTACTCGGGTGCTCATGAATTACCACCAAATGCGGGGATCATTAGGGAAATTAGGGAAATTGGCATAAGGGTAAACAATAATAGAGCATTGATAATTCATATTAGATAATTAGATAATGCATTCGATAATAAAAACAATATTCCAAGGTTTCATTCATGGGAGAAACCCCCTCACTTGATATATGCAGCACAACTGGTGTGAGCTCTCGTCACAGCCATAACTTCTCAGTCTTCTATGTATACTTCAGGAGCAACACTGCTTTACTCCAAGACACTGGATTCTTCATAAGTGAGGAAAATACCCTCACTTGGACATATATATGTTATTGTTTATCTGAATTATCAATGCTCATGATTTATCTAATGCAGGGTGCATAATGTACCACCAAATAATATCTAGAACAAAACCCTTGATTAAAAATCCATTTTTTTGTTTGTTTAATGTTGAAGGAAATTTTATTCTCTAGGAGTGAGTGATTGAGGGCCTAAAGGCAATTAACCATTTGAAAAATATTATTGTGACAAACAATATTCAAGGAGTACTGACTTGCATTTGACATCATATGTAATCTCTGAACTACCATATTAGTTTTCTTAGTGATACCACCCATTTTGTATGGGTGTCCACTTGGAAGGGTTGGCATTGCTTTGATGATGAAATAAGCAATTCTGGGCCGAGATTGCAAACCTAGGCAGTCCTGGAACAATCACCTACAACATCCATCAACAGGTTTGGGAACTCATAGGTAAATTATGGGAACTTATAGGCCTTTAAACAAGGCTAAGAAGGCAATAAAAACAATTATGAACATGTAAGCAGTCATCTTGGGCATTGTAGTTGTAGTCATTATGAATTTTGGGCATCAAATAACACTAAAAATAAGTTATGGGATGAATTTGTGAATATGGGCATGTATCAGTATGCCCTAAAGCATTTTGGGAATCCTATGTCAAGGAGAATCCACTACAACAACCTTGCACCTAGTATAGACATAAAGTAACCACTGAATCTAAGTTGCCAGGGGAAGGGGACTACTGCGGGGGCGGGTACGCCACTTTTTGAAACAAGGTACTTGGGTTCGTCAGGGTACTGTATATATATATATATATATAGATAATTATAAATTTTATAAGTAGTTGTAACTTTTAACAAAAAAAAAAAAAACATATTTGATCTTTCAGATTTCTTCAAGTTCATAATTCAACAATTCATCAATTTCAATGATCATTCATTCAACATTCAAATTGGAACATAAGTTAGTAGTTACATAACTAAAATTTGATATCAAGTGGAAAAAAAATTCAAATTTCAAACAATGAAATTAGAATTTAGTTTTAGTATTTAGTAATTTGAAGTTACTAATTTAGAATTGACTAAAATTAAAATACTAAAACTAGAAACAGTAAAACTTTAATGTTGTACTTGCTCTATAGCATACACAACAAAGCAAGCTTGCTTGTTGTGTATGCTAACAACATACAGAACAACAAGCATGCTTGCTGTTTTTAGCATACAAAACAAGTACAACAAGCATGCTTGCTGTTCTGTATGTTGTTAGCATACACAGCAAGCAAGCTTGCTTTGCTGTGTATGCTAACAGCATACAAAACAACAACATGCTTGCTGTAAGACTAAGCATGCTTGTTGTTCTGTATGCTGTTAGCATACAAAGCAAGCAAGCTTGCTTTGCTGTGTATGCTAACAACATACATAACAACAAGCATATTGTTGTTCTGTATGTTGTTAGCATACACAACAAAGCAATCTTGCTTGTTGTGTATGGTCACAGCATACAAAACAATATGTTGTTTAGTGTTTGTTGTTATGTATGCTGTTAGCATACACAACAAGCAACAAGCTAGCTTGTTGCTTGCTGTGTATGCTAACAACATACACAACAACAAAAATTTAAAAATTTAAACATTGAAAATTTGAAACAAAATTTAATTATTAAATTAACAATGAACACTGAAAATTTGAAACATACCTGTGAAGTTAACTGCCTGTCACATGCATATTTCTTCATAAAAATTAAAAACATGTCACATGCATATTTCTTCACAATTCAATGATTCATCATTCATTCAACATTCACATTGGAACATAAAATTTGATATCAAGTGGAAGTTGTATTATGATTCCATTGTCACACTACATTCAAAATTTGCCTAATGGGCCAATGGCATTTCCAGACATGAAATAGAAAATACAAAATTCAGAAAACACTCAACAGTGATTTCTTTCAATGATTCTCCTTGTTGTAACAGTGTAAACTTGTCGTTGTATTCAACGTGGAAATCCCTTCACGGTTTCAGGAAACACTGTTGCCGTGGAAATCCCTTCACCAAACACTGTCGTTGTTGAATGAAATGATTATGAGATGTTTCAATGGCAAATTATGATGTTTGAAGAGTTTGGGGGTCGTCATTTTAGGTTTGGGAGGGGGGAAACCTTTCCCCCCTTCCTTTTATTTATTTCACTTCTTAAAAAATCAGGGTACATCGTCCCGTCTAATCCAAACGAACCCATTTTTTCAAGCTGGCGTCTCGGGTTCTTCAGTCAAGAACTCGGTTCGTATGGGTTTTCCAACCAAGAACCAAAACCCAAATCGGAGATGTGGGTTCGTGAACCCGATGCGGCGATGTGAACCCTACGCCTGGGTATGTGAACCCATGCAACTAAGCATTGAATGAAACCGAAAATCATTCTTTGACGCCTATAATTCATCCTAGTTATCCTTGTTCGCAACATTTTCACACTTGCCATTTTTTTCCCTTGTAGAGCTTGGATGGCTCATAAAGTTTTAGATTCTTCAAATTCACAATTGAGTAAGTGTGCATGTTCAAAAGGAACTTATAAGTATGACATATTTGTATGAAATCATGCTACTTGGTATCCCAAAATGCACCTAGGCTCCCTCAAAGAATGTGGGTGATACAACTTGGCCCTTGATGAATTTGTTGCAAGGCATGATGACAATGCACTTTTTGAAAAATTTGTCCATTTCCACAAATAAATAGTAATGTTCATGTCTAGTTGAATTTGTCCTCGTATTGTTGAATTTTATATAATTTTCATCTCTTTCAACTTTAGCAAAATTAAAACAAAAATTCACTGTGTAGGACAAAGGCCATGTACCTGTGAATAAACAAAATCGAAATAAGATCATTTATTGAGAAGGGATAAGATGCACGATGAAGCAATATGCAACACTTTTTGAACCATTTTCCAAGGTTGGCAGAAGATGAAGAGGGTTTGCAAGCCTCATGTCTAGGTCCTTGTCTCCAAAGCATTAGAAGGCCATGAATTAACATAACATGAAAGTTATGTGATTTGTCATATGTGGTGGTAGAAATCAATAATGAGTGAATGGGGAACCTTTAAGAATCTCATAAGTCATAGTTATTTCCAACAAAATACCCTTTAACCTTGTAATTAACGACTTTACTCTTAACCAACATCCCAATGATTCCAATGAGACTTCATTTTCCTAATTCTAAATTTGTATGCCTAATCTACAAAGGGTGCAAGTTGCATACCTCCTAGATGGATAAAATCCGTTGTCATGCATTTATGATCAAATTCTATTTTGAATCATGGTCCCAAGGTAAAAACTAGACCTAAATTTGATGTATGGATTTACAACACCTTTCCAATAGTATATCCTATGTGCAGTTTTGACTCGATAGTGTTGAGAACATTCCTTTTCAAGTTCATGACTCTTTTTTGAGGGAGTAGTTTGGTGATAGAGGTTTAGGGTTCAAAAATTGTTGTTGAAAAGCTCTAAATTAGAAAAATAGGAATGTCATGTTGTATCTAACTCCAACACCTTTTTTATGATTCCTCATTGGCCCCATTCCAAAAATGTATGACCTAGTTATAGCCATCTGAAAGATCTATATGCATTACTAGGGAAAGAAACTTGCATGATTGTGTTTCAAGTATTGAAACCATGCTTGCTAGAAACCATGAGCCATGAATGATGTTTTTGGTATTAAAAATTCAATTACAACACGTTGTGTCATTTCAATGATTGTAGGTACCACCAAATAGGTACTTGTCAGATCTATCTTCATCAAGTGGGGAAGATAGACTAGAAAAGTTTGAAAGCGAGATGTCTAATACAAGATCTAACATGTCAAGATCAACTAGAGGTGAAAAGGTAAGGAGAAAATTTCGTAGATGCATGGAACCTTTTGTTTCTAAAGGAGGATCATGTGGTTATGATAACGAGTGCATAGGTGACATTGAGTTTCCCCTGAGGTATAGACATCTTGTCAAACAATGGCTACCCAAGGAGCTACCCCAAGTGGACACAGATTTCTTCCTCAATGGGAGGACTTATCTATAATACCCCAATTTTGACCCTTATGAAATATTGGATTTTAATGTAAATATTGTATACATGCGATGTATGTTTCCATAGCGTGGAGCTCAAGGCCAAGGCCCCTACACATACCCACCCATCATACCAGCATGGGAGAGAACATGACTCTGATTCGGGGACATCTAGCCACATATAGTATACAAACATGCATATAGAGAGAAGATGGAAATATGGAAAATACATAAGTATTTGAAAACACAGCAGAATTGAATTCCATTACACATCCATCATACATACAAGATATTCAAGTCATTCATCAATTAAGACAATACAGAATTAGCACATGAGAGTACTTATCTTGAAACAGAGTAGTCCCTGAGAAACCAGCTATGCAACTCCAACGTTCCTCCCAACCATAGGCCAGTTGTGCTTATCTATCTCTTGATGCAACTGCCACCCCTGAGCTGGGCATGATTTCTACAAAGAACTAGGGAACAACAGACTCACACATAGCCCAACATACACCAAAATGAGCCAAGCCAATCTACAATTGGGTTTATCAGGCTGCTAGGAAATGGAAAGGAAGAATTGCTAAGCTAGTGAGCTCAAGCATAGAGCCATGGATACCTCTACAAGATCTATCTAGCTTGGCACCCACAATGCCTACACACCCCACTCAAGGAAGTATTCCCTTCACTAATGCACAGTCTCTCAGGCCATACCTTCCAATCTAGAGTGTCCAAGGTGTGCATAGAAGAGTAGCCAGCCCTCTTGATCTTCTTGAGAGGTTATTCCCCCCCACTAGGTTTATCAAGCCAATTCTGTCCACTACCACTCCAAATCTCTTTCTCATAGGTTCAAACCAAAACAAAAATGAAAAAAACAACAAAATCCCAAGTGCTAGGCATGAAGGGAAATGTTTTTACAGTGGGATGTCCAAAAATGGGGTTTCCATTAGCTGCAGCAAAAACGTTAAGCAACCAAAAACGAAAGGAAATTGGGGAATCACCTTGGGAGAGCAAAATCATTTTCAGAAAAATGCCCATGGGTATTTTGGGGCAAAAACGACCTCCCTCACAGTCCCAAATCGTGGCCCTCCTCTCCCAGCTGCTGTATAATGCAAAAACGAGCTCCCAGGTATGGAAAATGCAGGAAAAATGGTGAAAAACATGATGGGGAAAGCCCAACTAGCTCTGACTACGTGAGAGGGAAAATGCCATGGGTTCAGAATGGCTTTGGGCACCATTTCATGGGTTTTTTCTTGCCCAAGAAGCAAAAATACAATTTTCCAGATTGATGGCTTGCCCATACACGAAAATTGACTACCATGCCTTTCCATTCCCAAGGTATTAACTGCCTCAACCAACTCTTGGAAGAATTAAATGATTGGGTGCATAACCCAAAATGGGTAGTTGGTGGTTTATGGTTTTTCTCATTGACACATGGGTTAGCACCATTGACTCAAGGGTTTGAATAATTTCCCCCCCTATTCCTTATAAAATCATGCCCCATCTCTTTGTTGCATTGCATAGCTAGTTGTGGGTATTTCATTAAATTTCATATTTACATGATGTCTCCATTTACATTGTGCCTATCTAGCACAAGATCCATATGCACCGATTTTAATTGCCGATACATAAAAATGTTAAATCAATGGCTGGGCTTTGGCCTTGAGCGCCTCACCATGATTAAATAATGATATTTACATCATTTACAATTTTAATGCCACAGGGTCAAAATGGGGACATGACAGCCCTACTAGTGTATGTTTGGATTTTATTTAGAAAAAAAAGTATTTGATATTTTCCCATCCATGTGCTATTAAGCCATGGAATATTGTAATTGGGGTAAATATTTAATATTGCAATAAAATACCAAAACTGGCTATGAAAGCAACGAATGAAAAGGGTCCATGTGTATTCCACTAGGGAGTGGTAAGGGGGTTGTGGGGATGAACCATATGATGCCAAATGTCATTGTGAGAACCCATTTGACTTTCCTTGCTGACATTAAATTCCATTGTAAGGAAGTTGTTGAATAATTCAGTCCATGGCTTCAACGGAGCATGGGCAGCCCAGAAATTCGTATGGTAGAGCATGGGCTTTGTTTTCATATACCACAAGTCACCCTACTTCATGGGGAGGGGCTCTTCCTCATTCCCATTCCATTGTTGAACATCCCAGCATCAGTTCTCATGCATTATGAATTCCCAGCAGTGAGAAAAACCAGAAATCGCAACTTTGCAAGAACCCACGTTTTGAAGAGCCATAAACGCCCATAATTGAGGACTAACAATGAAATCCAATGGGGGATCCATAGATATGAACCTTGGGGCGAAATTGAGAGTATTAGATACCCCGAAATGCATTGGAAAACCTAGTTTTTATAGCCCAGAAAATCAGTGACGGGATTGAGTTATTTGATGACAGAATTGTGAGAAATCGAAGTGTGAAGGACTGAGCAGAGGTTGGGTTTGCTTGACAAACCCAGTAAAGTCTAGAATCTCAAGGAATTAGCAGCTGGACCTTTCTATGCCCACCTTGAAGAGAACTGGAGGGAAGGAAACCTGAGGTACTGTGCAGTAGAGAAGGGGACCTTCCTTGTGTTGGGTGTGTTAGGTATTGTGGGTGTCATGACAGTTGAGTTCATTTGAGATGCATGTAGCTTTGTGGTTGAGCTCACTGGATTAGCATGCTCCTCGTTTGTCTCTGCATGCTTGATAAACCCAAATGTGTGTTGGCTTAGCATAGTTGTTGAGTGAATCCATGGCTGTGAGTGAGCCCATCTAGTTCCTCCTTAGTGGATACACAACCCAACTCGGTGGTGATCTCTTAGATAAAAGAATATAGGTTGGACAGAGATCTATGTTTGGGTGGAACATTGCTCTCACATAGCCAGTTGTTTGGACAGCTTCAGCTCAAAGATAAGTGTTCTTTGTATTAAATTATATGCATTCTGTGTTTTGCAATGTGTTAATTCTGAAAGATAATTATTCATGTTAATGGAATTGATATGAAGTCTGTGCATAGCATGAGGAGGGGATTGATTCTCTGCAAGTTGAATCATCATCCACTTGTGATAGATATGTTGATGTATTATAATTGTGTGTGTGCAAATATGATTTAATTCTATTGTGTTTATATTGAGTATGAACTTGCACACAGAAGTTTTTATTTATGCATGAATTTATTAGTAATGTATGGAGCTGTGATTTCCAATAAGCGTGATATGTTGGTCATGTTTCCCTCCCTTGCATTGGATTGAGAGAAGGGGACATGACAGTATCGCATTGCTCCATCCTCTTTACATGGACTGGGGCTATTTTCTATGGATGGCATAAATGTGTCATATGGCACTGAAACTGAATTGATGGAATATCTCGGTCCATGCTACAAATACAATGACTGGTTGTTGTTGTTGGTCCGATATACGCGAAGTATGCGGACATACGGAGGGGCAGCAAATTATTGTCAACTACTGGACAACAGTCTGAACAAAGGAGCAACTTTGTATATTGATGGAAGGCCAAAAGCTTCAGGAAATATCGTAGGGTTTATAAATAGCACACGACCAGGGTCAACACATAAGCTACTCAATTTCCTATTTGAGGGGTGTGAAGGAAATCGTGTATTCGTATGTGCAACAAAATCAATAGCTGCAGGTGAAGAGTTGTTGATCGATTATGGTTTGAATCGAACAGGAGCGGGGGTTGATATTATGGGGGTAAGTTTCTTATACAACATTTAACTCAACCTTTGATTGATGACTTGTTATTTTTCTCTTGCATCAAGTTTATTTATGTCATGCTTTTTATAATATACACATGGTTAATTATATGTCATGCTTTTCATTAATCACGTTTCAGAGACATTGTTATATATGTAATTTTCATTTTTAATATGTCTTAATTCTTATATTGTAGTAGGGTGATCGTGGCCATATGCCACAAGCTGGCAGTGGAAATTCACCAATGGTGACGGATGAGATAAATGTTAGTTTAATAGTACCTAATAGCACAATGTAATAGTAACCACAACTCATGATTATATTACATCTATTAACATTTGACATTTTTTTTATATTGAGCTCAATATTTCAATATGATATCATTCTTATTGTATTGTGGCAGGGGGTCGGTACTATGAGCACACCTAGAGCTTCTGGATAGGTAAAGCTGACTCTCATAGTAACAATAAAGTTTTTTTTTATATTAATCAAGTTTATTATACATGGTTCAATTTTTAGTTATCGATGTTAATATGTCTTTCTTATTGTATTGTGGCAGGGTGACTGTGGGAAGGCACCAATGTCGTCACATCAGGTAAATGATAGCGTAATAGTACCTAAACATGATTATAGTACATTTTTTTGTTATTATATGTATTATTTATTTTTTACGTGATTTTTTTATTGACGTTCGTAGAGCACACCACATCAAGGTGATGATGTGGTCAATGAAGTAGAGATACGTTATTCAATCGACCCAATGGTTACTGTGAAATTGGCTTCGAATAAGTGCAATGACGACCTTCTTGAACTGATTTTAATCGATCCAATGATTGAAGAAATACAAGCACAAATTGATGAATTGAGGAGAAAGATAAAAAAATACGTGGTAAGTGGCATCTTTGAAAGTTTTTACGAACTACATATATTCATTTATGCTATTTTAGTTCTCTTTTTTTGATATTTTCTAATCAATTGAAGTTGTATTCCTTAGAGTTTTTTGGATCCAAAACCTGTGTGTCAATAACAGACTGCAGAGGGCAGTATAGTTAGTAGCGATGCTTCAACACTTCGTAAATCTACCGTACCAACGAGGCTATTTTCCACTCCTACACAACAACGCACTTTAGATGCCACACCCTCAACGGATGTTGGAAGTGAAGATGGCCCTTCAAACACCGCTACTCCACATGATGATAGAGAGGACGGTGGCATCGATTGTGATAGTTTCTATCCCGGCTCAATGCATGTGGTTAGCAAGGGATCATTTCCCATTAGCTTCTTGGTGGATGGTGAGTGTATTCCAATCAAGATACCGAAGATTGCAGGTATTATTTAATTTATTATGTGTTTTTTATTCATGTAATTCAAAGTCACATAACTCAACCTAGTTTTAATTATTGATCATATGTTTTTTGCAGGAAATAATGTCTTTTATAAGAACGTGCATGAAAAGGCATTAGATATTTTTGGGCCCACCATTCGTACACGATGGAATGCCCAAAATGAAAAATTGAAAGATGATTTGATGAACCACATGGTCAGCTTGTTTGGTGAAACCTTCAACAAAAAAGGTGTCACCGCAGCAGCTGGCTTAAATTTGAAATATGTCAGGGTCGATTATAGGGACAATATGCAAATTAACCATAAGTATGAGTGTCCTCTGATGGTTCCAGAGAAGGAGTGGAAGGCGCTCATGGAGGATGCAAAGGAGCAGTCATGGAGAAAACAAAGAAAGACTAAGCCAATTGGTTCAACAAGGTATGGCACATAGCATATTTTTTTTTAAACTTTTAAATATATTTAAGTTGCAATATCTAACGTATTTGCAACCTTTCATAGGTTCCCCGACACATCTAAAGAAACAAAGGCAAGAATAGAAAAACATGGGCAGCACAGACTGGGCCAGGGTGGATATCAAAAGCTAAAGGCATGAATTGTAAGAATCATTTGATCATTATCTGTAGCCAACAATTAATTGATTTTTCTAACTATAGCGAACAATTAATTGATTTATCATAAGCACTTTACATGGTGGTATGCATTGCAGGGAAATGCTTTTTTTGAGGAATCCACTGAGGAAGACTTGAAGCTTGGATTCAAGTATGGTTTTCACCATGTGCTAGAACATCGAAAAATCTTGGGGAAAACCCCAGTTTTCCCATTGATTCACTCTGAGGTAAATAAAATCAATAAGGACATCATTATAATGAACTTGCGTAATCTATCCATGAATGATTACATCGAAAAATGAATGTCTTTTTTTTTTTTCAGGGTGAGACCTACAAAAGCAGTGAGGGTAGTGGTATCGAACCGATACCACAAGATGGTGGTGCGTTTCCTAGATATTTAGGTATGTATGCTATAAAAAATATGTATTCAATATGATTTTAAATACATAATTGATGACGTTTACTAATTAATATTTTTCTATGAATAGCAGAGCATGTACCTTCTCATGCTCAGTCGGGAGAGGAACAATGGCCGAGCCAATGAACACTCCATTTGACTCGGCTCGTCAGCCAGCAGGTAAAGATCATTGTAATGAAATTGAAAATAATGAAAAACGTATATCAATAATAACTTTGCACTTATATCTATATAACTGTCTTGTTTTTTGTAGATGATGCCCCTGTCCATCCACCTCCAGCCCCTCCTAATCGATGTACCAGAAGTATGGTGCGGGAGTGCTTATCCACACAATCAATGGATAAGGAGGGCACAACAACTACAATGGGGCAAGACACCGAAGATGAAGTCCCCCTCTTACAATTTATGAGAAAAAGACCAAAACATAATGAAAATGTAGTTGTAAATATTTAAGATTTCTATTTGACTGAGTGAAGCCATGATCTCTTTTCAATTTTGTAATGAGTTTATTGATCTAGTCGTTTCATGGTGATATATCTGTGACCTCTTTAGATGACTATGGTTATCCTCAAGGGACTGGCCATCCCTTCTTGAGTTAACCTGAGGAATATGAGATGACCATATGGTTTATAATTGGTTTACTGCTATTAATGCTTTTGTTTTTAGTACTTTAATGATTTATGTAGCTCTATGTTTGATAGTATTGTGCTAATTAGAACAATTAATATAGCTATGTTTGTGCTTTTTGAAATTTATATGCGAAATGTTTGTTCACTTTGTTGCATTGATTATTATTGAATATGTGTGACATCTTTCGAGGAATATGGTTATCGTCAAGGGGTTGGCCACCCCTTGCTGAGTTAACCTAAGGAAGATGAGATGACCACATGACCTTCCTTATCCTGGGATGATGATTATGAGCTTCCTCTCATTGCATGAGACACATGAGACCTATGACCACATACAGTTGAGAAGGATGGGTAACCTACCTTTGAAAATGACTTGATGTGCATGAGCCTAGTATGACGTCGTGTTTCCTTATTATGATACGTTGAATTGCATGTTTACTTGTTGTTGATGTATATGTAACTTCAGAATGTATTTAACCTATGTATCTGTGTATGTATCAGGTGGATCATGTATGGTGATATGTATCAGATAGATACTTGGTATGCATTAGGTGGATGCATTGTATGATCAGGATGATCATGGATGACGAGCTTCAGGATGCTGCTCCAAATGATATGCATCAGGACGATGCAGTGATGATGATCAGGATGATCATGTGTACATCAGGATGATGTATGGTGAGTATTAGGTTTATACTCTGTGGCCGTGGAACAGGTTGTGTAGATAAGCATATAATCCAGCCCTGGGAGGTTTGCAGATAGTATTTTGAGGTTTTGCCTATGCCATGTAATGTGGCCCTGGGATATCTGGCAAACACTCTTTTGACATTTTTCTTTGGGAGGACATATAATCCGGCCCTAAGAGATTTGCAGACAGTCTTTTGAGGTCTTGCCTATGGCATGTAATCTGGTCCTGGGATATCTGGCAGATGCTCTTTCGAGGTTTTCTCCTATGGCATATAATCCAGCCCTGGGAGATCCGATAGGTTGAGCAGTACGCTCGTAATCAGTCCTGGGATGCTCTTTCGAGGTTTTTCCATGACCACATGTAATACGCCCTAGAGATCTGGATAGGTTGTGCTAGTCACGTAAAAGGCCTCATATAGTCTTTAGAGTTCTTGCTAGTCAAGACACTCTTTAAAGGTTTTGTGGTGGGGGTCACATGTAATATGCCCTGGAGATCCGGACAGGTTGTGCTAGTTACGTAAAAGGTTTTGTGCCTCGAATGCTCTTTAGAGTTCTTGCTAGTCAAGACACTCTTTTAAGGTTTTGTGGCAGTCACATATAATACATCCCTGGGAGATCCGACAGGTAGAGCTGTGTGCTCGTAATAGCCTGGATGCTCTTGCGAGGTTTTGTGACGCATGTAATAAGTCCGTAGGATTCCACAGTATGGCCAATGATGATGAAGACTAGCAGGTGGTGGGACTACATCCAGTATGAAAAAGGATTGGCTCTGTAGAACTTCCTATGATGAGTAGATTCAGAGATTGAGTGAGATAACAACAGCGATGATGATGACGATTATTCAAGGACAATGATCCAGAGAAGAAGACTTGTGCTAGCATATTTGTGTCGAGAAATACCTTCCTAGTTAAGAGGGAGTGTTGATGTATATGTAACTTCGGAATGTATTTCACCTATGTATATTGTACTCCTATAGAGATGTTATTATTCCTCTATATGAAAGTGTCATCATTTGTATTGACAAGTGTCGCAAGTGTCGTAACTTGCTGTGATGGGTTATTAGACCACCAAGTGTGGGGTTGGCTCGGATTAATGTAACCATGGGTTACTATACTGAGTTAGACAAGTCGGCCTTGTTAGTTTACTGGGAAGGACAGGACAAGTATAAATAAAGATTAGGGGATCTCTATTTGATCATTCACTTACTCACACTTCCATCACTCGAAAAGTGGCACACATGTGAGGAGGAGGATCAACTGCTAGGAGAAGACTATCTCTTGTACTTTGGTTGTATCATTGCTCTTTCTATCTTTGAGGAAGTTGTGGGGTTTTTCACCTTTATGGTTTTCCCCAGTGAAACTCTCTGTGTCCATTGTCTCATGTGATTGCTTGGTGTGATTGATATGCATTGTTATAGTTGATATGCTGTACATGTTATTCTCTGAGTAAAGATCCTAGAGTATATTGAATTAATGCTAAAAAATTAACATGGTATCAGAGCTTCCCTGAGAAGAAGACATTGTGTAGTGGCTGAAACTAGGGTTTCTTGTTTATTGGATTTCTCTCCAAAGATTTTGGAAAAGCAATAATGTAGATTGACTCTACTCATTAAGGAGAATCTTTCTATCCAATCAGAATTCAATTTTGGGCACTTTCAGTTTTGGCCCTAAACTTTAGGGTTTCCACAAAAATAGGAATTTCTTAATTATGAGGACATAGCTAGAAGCTCTCTGGAAAAATCGAATTTTAGAGCTTTGGATCGAGATTTTTGGTTGGGTGAAGCTCCGGGAAACTCAAACCCTAACTTAGGGTCCTCCCTAGTGAATTCGGGAAGACTAAAAGGCATTTCTGAAGGGTGAAACTTTGCATATCTCAAATTCTGAATATACTAGGCTGATCAGCTCATCAAGGCGCATCTTTCTATCCTTTCAGAAGTTTGAAATTCAAAGTTTGAATTTTTAGGGTTTCTCTAACAAACCCTAATCTGGGACCAGATCTTGTTTTCAGCAAATCAAGTGGTAAGATCTAAATCTTTTCTATTTCCATTTGAAGTACTCTTTAAAGATGTCTCACCACACCAAGCTTGAGGATAAGCTTGAAGGGGCTGATAACTTCCGAGCATGGAAGTATAGGATTGGGTTAATCCTGGAAGAAAATGAATTGGATACTTACATAAGGGAAGAGGTCCCTGTCTCAGAAGAAGAAGAGGCTAAGGCCTTACATAGGAAGAACTTGGTCAAGGCAAAGAGGATCATTGCTGATTCTATTAAAGACCATCTCATTCCACATGTGTAATCTCGAAAGACACCCAAGGCAATGTTTGACTCTTTGACCAAGTTGTTTGAAGGGAAGAACATAAGTGAGAAGATGACTCTGCGGAATCAATTGAAAGGGGTAAAGCTTCAGAATGGAGAGACCATTCAATCATATTTATCCAAGGTCTCTTAGATCAAGGAACAACTTGAAGCTGTGGATGAAATGGTGGAGAATGGTGAAATTGTCATGACCACTCTGAATGGCCAACCTAGGTCATGGGATTCCTTTATTCAAGGAATTTGTGCAAGAAGGAAGTTGATCTCCTTCAGTAGACTGTGGGAGGAATGTTCACAAGAAGAGGCTAGGCTTGTAGCCCGAGAAGAAAAGATGGGAAGTGAAGATCAAGCTCTCACAACTCACACCAAAAGAAGCAAGCCTAAGAAGGAGCACTCTCATTACAGGAAATCCTCTCACACCCATGAAAAGAATAGGAAAGATATGAGATGCTTCACATGTAATGAGAAGGGACACTTTGTTGCAGATTGTACCAAGAACAAAAGGGACAACAACTTCAACAAGAAGAAGAAAGGAAACAAGAAGAGATATCATGCTCATGCGGCTGAGGATGATGAACCTCCCAAGAAGAAGACTAGAGCAAAAAGTGATGACTCATCCAGTGAAGATGAATATGTTCTAATCTCTACTCTCACAGGTACCATCTCTCATGGATGTAATGATTGGCTCATTGATAGTGGGGCTTCCAAACACATGACTGGGTTTAAAGAATCTTTTGCAAATCTATCTGAACATGAGTCACCCCATAAGGTGAAACTTGGAGATGACTACCAATATCCTATCAAAGGAAGTGGTGAAGCCTCCTACACCCTAGACTCTGGGAAGTCTTTGAAGATGAAAGATGTGCTATATGTACCTGGGCTCAAGAAGAACTTACTCTCCATATCTGCATTGGATGCAAAAGGCATGAGGGTTGCATTTGTAGATGGCCAAGTACTAATGTGGACAAAAGGTAAAACTATTGATGATGCAGTAGTGATTGGAGAGCAAGAGGGAGGATTGTATAAATTAAAGGGACAACCTGAACATGCCATGGTACATGAATCCATGGAGCCAAGTGAACTTTGGCATAGAAGGCTTGCACATGTGCACTATAGGACACTACCAATTGCAAGTAAAGTAGTAGAGGGTCTTCTTGAAATCAAGACCAAGCATGAAGGTGTTTGCAAAGACTGTGCAAAAGGAAAGAACATAAAGAAGGCATTTCCAAGCAGTGAAAGCAAATCAAAAGGAATCTTGGAAACCATCCACTCTGATGTATGTTGTCCAATGTCATCTCGTTCTCTGAGTGGGTATGTTTACTATGTCTCTTTCATTGATGACTTCTCCAGGAAGACTTGGGTTTATTTATTGAAGAACAAAGATGAAGTGTTTGATAAGTTCAAGGAATTCAAAGCCTTGATGGAAAATCAAACTGATAAGAAGATAAAGACATTCAGATCCGACAATGGCGGAGAATTCACTTCAGGTGATTTCAAGAAGCTATGCAGTGATTCAGGGATTAAGAGGGAGTTGACTGCTCCCTACAATCCACAACAGAATGGAGTTGCAGAAAGGAAGAATAGAACAATCATGGAAGCAACATGAGCAATGCTGCATGACCAGGATCTTTCTATGCATCTATCGACAGAAGCAGCAAGGACAATTGTATATGTGCAGTATAGAACACCTCACAAGATATTGGACAACAAGAAACCAGAGAAGATCTTCTCTGGTAAGAAGCTTGAAGTCAACCATCTCAGAATATTTGGTTGTCCAGTATACACTCATGTTCCAAAGGAAAAGAGGACAAAGCTAGATACTTTAGGAAAGAAGGGCATCTTTGTGGGGTACAATGAAAGTTCGAAGGCTTACAGAATATACTTTCCAGGTTTCAAGAAGATTGATGTCAGCAAGGATGTAACATTTGATGAAAACTCAGCCTTCATCAAATCAAGAAAGACACCTGTTGAAGATCATGAAGAACAAAAGGAAAACAGATTTCAAGACATCACCATGACTGAATCAATTCCAGAAGCAGATCATGAAGTTGAAGATCCACAAATACCTGTAGATCCACCCCATGAGAATAACTCTCACAAGAGGAAACCTGCATGGGCTAGAGAGCTCATTCAAGATGCAGAAAGATATGGCATTCCAGAAAAAGAACACAAAGCATAGAAGAGAACTAGATCATATACCAGCTATGTTGCTCCACTCTGTGATATTATGAACAAAGAAACTTCCAGTTATGAAGAGGCAGCGGAAAAGAAAGAACGGAAGGATGCAATGGTCGAGGAATACCAGTCGATTATGAAGAATGATGTTTGGGATGTAGTCCCAAGACCTGAAGGGAAGTCTGTTGTTACTTCCAAATGGATCTACAAGATCAAGCATGCTGCAAATGACAACATAGAGAAATATAAAGCAAGATTTGTAGCTCGTGGCTTCTCCCAAAAAGAAGGGATTGACTATGAAGAGACCTTTGCTCTTGTGGCCAGATACACTTCCATTAGATCAGTACTTGCTCTGGCTGCAGTGATGAAATGGAAGGTACACTAGATGGATGTCAAGACAACTTTCTTGAATGGTGTAGTCGAGGAGGAAGTATATGTGGGGTAGCCACTTGGTTATGAGACACATGACAGGGATTCATATGTGTGTAGGTTGAAGAAAGCCTTGTATGGCTTGAAGCAAGCTCTTAGGACGTGGTATGGTACGATAGACAACTTTCTATCTAGTTTGGGATTTACCAAGAATAAAGAAGATTCGAACCTTTACTACAAGGTTGAGGAAGGCAATCCTGTGATACGACTCTTGTATGTGGATGACCTGTTTGTAACAAGTGAGGATGGATTGATTGCTGATACCAAGAGGAAGCTTGCTGCTGAGTTCGAGATGAGGGAATTGGGGATGATGCACTATTTTCTAGGCATGGAGGTGTGGAAGAGTGCAGATGGGATCTTCCTTGGACAAGGGAATTATGTAGTAGAGATCCTGAATAGGTCTAGGATGATGGACTGCAAGGCCATGGACACACCTATGGCATCGAATTTGAAGCTTCTGTGTGATGATTCATCTTATTAGGTTGATGTCACTGTGTATCGTCAAATGATTGGGTCCTTGATGTACTTGACGAACACTAGACCAGATATTTGCTTTGCGGTGAACACATTGAGCTAGTTCCTGACGGAGCCCCGAGGTGTTCACCTGGTTGCTGTAAAGCATATTCTGAGGTACCTAAAGGGTACAATTGATTATGGGCTCAAGTATGATGTGAATCAAAAGTTTAACCTGTAGGGTTATGTTGATTTAGATTGGGCAAGCAATGCTGCAGATAGTGTTGATGTATATGTAACTTCGGAATGTATTTCATCTATGTATTTCATATATATTTATTATACCCTTATTAGAGATGTGTTATTCCTCTATAAGGAAGTGTCGTCATGTGGATTGACAAGTGTCACAAGTGTGTGTACTTGTCGATGGGTTATTAGACCACCATGTGTGGGGTCGGCCCTAAAATATATATTATATTGTGGATGTACATAGCTAGACAAGTCGGCCCCATAAGGTCACTGGGAAAACAGGTTAGTATAAATAGAGATCAGGAGATCTCTATTTAGATCATTCGAAAAGTCATCTCTCTCTCACTCAGAAAGTGGCACACTAGTGAGGAGGAGGATCATCTGCTACTAGGAGACTATCTCAGTGTATTTTGGTTGTACTTTGGTTGAGCCATTGCTCTCTCTATCTCTGAGGAAGTTGTGGGGTTTTTCACCTTAGGGTTTTCCCCACGGAAACTTTGTGTCTCTTGTCTCTCATGCTTTTGATTCTTGTGATGCTTGTCATGCTTATTGTGATTGTTATGCATTGATATACTGTATATGTTATTCTCTCAGTGAAGATCCTAGAGTATTGTGAATTAATGCTCAAAATTTAACATGGTATCAGAGCTAACTTGAGAAGAAGACATTTTGCAGTGACGGAAACTTGAGTTTCTTGTTTATTGGGTTTCTCTCCACAAGGTTTGGAAAAGCAGTATAGTAGATTGAATCTACTCATCAAGGAGAATCTATCTATCCAATCAGAATTCAATTCTGAGCATTTTCAGATTTGGCACTAAAAATTAGGTTTTCCACAAAAATAGGAATTTTTAAATCTGAAGACATTGCTGGAAGCGCCTTGCAAAAATTGAAGTTTAGAGCTTTGGATCGAGATTTTTGGCTGGGTAGATCTCCGGGAAACTCAAACCCTACTTCAGGGCTCTCCCTAGTGAACCTGGGAGAACAAAAAGGCAAATCTAAAGGGTAAAGCTTTGCTGATCTCAAATTCTGAATACACTAGGCTGATCATCTCATGAAGGTGCATCTTTCTATCCTTTCAGAAAATCAAAATTCACATTTTGAATTTTTAGGGTTTTTTGACAAACCCTAATCCGGGACCAGATCCTGTTTTCAGCATTTCAAGTGGTAAGACCTAAATATTTTCTATTTCCATTTGAAGTACTCTTTAAGATGTCTCACCACACCAAGCTTGAGGATAAGATTGAAGGATTTGATAACTTCTGAGCTTGGAAGTATAGGATTGGGTTAATCCTGGAAGAGAATGAGTTGGACTCATATGTAAAAGAAGACATCCCTATCCCAGAGGATGAATAGGCTAAGGTATTGCATAAGAAAAACTTGGTCAAGGAAAAGAGAATCATTTCTGATTCTATCAAAGACCATCTCATACCCCATGTCTCTTCTCTAAAGACACCCAAGGAGATGTTTGACTCTTTGACCAAGCTATTTGAAGGGAAGAACATAAATCGGAAGATGACCCTGTGGAACTAATTGAAAGGAGTAAAGTTTCAGAATGGAGAAACCATTCAATCTTATTTTTCAAGGGTCTCCCAGATCAAGGAACAACTAGAAGTAGTGGATGAAATGGTGGAGAATGGTGAAGTAGTGATAACCACTCTAAATGGCCTACCCAGGTCATGGGATTCCTTTATTCAAGGATTCTGTGCAAGGAAGAAGTTGATCTCCTTCAACAGATTGTGGGAAGAATGCTCTCAATAAGAAGCTAGGCTTGTGGCCCGAGAAGAAAAGATGGGAAATGAAGATCAAGCTATCACAGCACATGCCAGGAAAGGCAAGTCCAAGAAGGAATCATCTCATAACAGGAGATTCTCACACCACCATTATCATAAAGATAAGAAAGATCTCAGATGCTTCAATTGCAATGAGAAGGGACACTTTGCTTTAGATTGTCCCAAGAAGAAGAAAGACAACAACAACAACTTCAATAAGAAGAAGAAGAAGAACAAAAAGAAGATATCATGCTCATGCTGCCGAAGATGATGAACCCCCAAAGAAGAAGGCTAGGGAAGAAAGTGATAGTGATGATGACTCATCAAGTGAAGAAGAATATGTTCTAATTTATGCTCTCACAGGTACTATCTCTTATGGTTGTAATGATTGGTTGATTGATAGTGGGGCTTCCAAACACATGACTGGGTTTAAGGAATCTTTTTTGAATCTATCTGAACATGAATCACCCCATAAGGTGAAACTTGGGGATGATTATCAATACCCAATCAAAGGAAGTGGTGAAGCCTCCTACAACCTAGATTCTGGAAAATCTTTGAAGATGAAAGAAGTCCTTTATGTACCTGGGCTCAAGAAGAACTTACTCTCCATCTCTGCATTGGATGCAAAAGGTATGAGGGTTGCATTTGTGGATGGCCAAGTCCTAATGTGGCCAAAGGGAAAGAACATAGATGATGCAGTAGTGATTGGAGAGCAAGAGGGAGGTTTGTATAAATTGAAGGGACAACCTGAACATGCCATGGTACATGAATCCATGGAGCCAAGTGAACTTTGGCATAGAAGACTTGTTCATATGCACTATAGGGCACTTCCAATTGCAAGCAAGGCTGTAGAGGGTCTTCCTGAAATCAAGACCAAACATGAAGGTGTTTGCAAAAAATGTGCAAAAGGTAAGAACATTAAGAAGGCTTTCCCAAGCAGTGAAAGCAAGGCAAAAGGCATCCTGGAAATCATCCACTCAGATGTATGTGGTCCTATGTCATCCAGTTCTCTGAGTGGGTATGTTTACTATGTCTCATTTATTGATGAATTCTCCAAGAAGACGTGGGTATACTTCTTGAAGAACAAAGATGAGGTGTTTGATAAGTTCAAGGAATTGAAAACCTTGATGGAGAATCAAACTGACAAGAAGATCAAAACATTCAGATCCGACAATGGTGGAGCATTCACCTCATGTGACTTCAAGAAGCTTTGTAGTGATTCAGGGATTAAGAGGGAGTTGACTGCTCCTTATAATCCTTAACAGAATGGAGTTGTAGAAGGGAAGAATAGAACTATCATGGAAGCAACAAGGGCAATGCTACATGACTAGGATCTACCTATGCATCTATGGGCAGAAGCAGCTAGAACTGCTGTATATGTGCAGAACAGAACACCCCACAAGATATTGGATAACAAGACACCAGAAGAGGTCTTTTCTGGTAAGAAACCTGAAGTCAGCCATCTCAGAATATTTGGTTGTCCAGTATACACTCATGTCCCAAAGGAAAAGAGGACTAAACTAGATTCTTCAGGAAAGAAGGGTATCTTTGTGGGTTACAGTGAAAGCTCGAAGGCTTACAGAATATACTTTCCAGGGTTCAAGAAGATTGATGTCAGTAGGAATGTAACATTCGATGAAAACTCAGCATTCATCAAATCAAGGAAGGCACCTATCGAGGTTTATGAAGAACCTAAGGAAACTAGATTTCAATTCACTACCATGACTGAAGCAGTTCCAGAAGTTGTTCGTGAGCTTGAAGATCCGCAAGAACCTGTAGATCCACCCCATGAGGATAACTCTCACAAGAGGAAACCTGCATGGGCTAGAGAGCTCATTCAAGATGCAGAAAGATTTGGCATTCCAGAAGAAGAACACATAGCAAAGAAGAGAACCAGATCACATACCAGCTATGTTTCTTTACTTTGTGACATTATGAACAAAGAGCCTTCCAGTTATGAAGAAGCAGCAGAAAATAAAGGATGGAAGGATGCCATGGTTGAGCAATACCAATCAATAATGAAGAATGATGTTTGGGATGTTGTACCAAGACCTAAAGAGAAGTCTGTTGTGACTTCTAAATGGATCTACAAAATCAAGCATGCTGCAGATGGTAGTGTAGAGAAATACAAAGCAAGATTCGTAGCTCATGGCTTCTCTCAGAAAGAGGGAATAGATTATGAAGAAACTTTTGCACCTGTAGCCAGGTATACTTCCATCAGAACAGTACTTGCCCTGGCTGCAGCAATGAAATGGAAAATACACCAGATGGATGTCAAGACTGCTTTCTTGAATGGTGTAGTTGAAGAGGAAGTATATGTGGAGCAGCCACTCAGTTTCGAAATACATGACAGGGAGTCATATGTGTGCAGATTGAAGAAAGCCTTGTATGGCTTGAAAAAATCTCCCAGAACTTGGTATGGTAGGATGGACAGTTTCCTATCTAGTTTGGGATTTACCAAGAGTAAAGCGGATTCCAACCTTTATTATAAGGTTGAGGAAGGGAATCCTGTGATTCTACTCATGTATGTGGATGACTTATTTGTAACAGGAGATGACAAATTGATTGCAGATATGAAGAGGAAGCTTGCTGCAGAGTTCGATATGAGAGATTTGGGAATGATGCATTATTTCCTAGGTATGGAGGTGTGGCATAGTGTAGGTGGGATCTTCCTTGGTCAAGGGAAGTACACAGTAGATATCCTGAAGAGATTCGGGATGATGGATTGCAAGGCCATGGCCACACCTATGACATCAAATCTGAAGCTTCTATGCGATGCTTCATCTGAGCCGGTTGATGTCTCTATGTATCGTCAGATGATTGGGTCCTTGATGTACCTAACGAACACGAGACCATATATTTGCTTTGCAGTGAACACATTGAGTTAGTTCCTGACAGATCCAAGGAGTGTTCGTCTGGTTGCTGTAAAGCATGTTCTGAGGTACCTGAAGGGTATAGTGGATTATGGGCTCAAGTATGAGGCGAATCAAAAGTTTAACCTACAAGGTTAAGTTGATTCAGATTGGGCTGGCAGTGCTGCAGATAGGAAGAGCACATCTGGGTGTTGCTTCAGTATGGGATCAGGTGTGATCTCTTGGTTTAGCAGGAAGCAGTCCTATGTAGCACTGAGTATAGCCGAGGCAGAGTATGTTGCAGCCTGTTCAGCTAGTTGTGAGGCAGTATGGCTACAGAAGCTACTATCTGAATTATTTGATCTCTTGTTGGATGCTACTAGTATCTTCTGTGATAACCAGAGTTGTGTGAAGCTGTCTGAAAACCCAGTGTTTCATGACAGGTCGAAACACATAGAGATCAAATATCACTATATCAGGATATGGTGCAGACAGGAGCTGTGAAGCTCTTGTATGTTGCGATGGATGAGCAGATTGCAGATGTGCTGACGAAGCCACTAGCCAGGGTGAGTTCAAGTACTTCAGGGAGAGGCTTGGCGTTCTTCAGATTGATGACACTTCGAGGAAGAAGTGATGGACACATTTGCTGAAGGAATTCCAAGCATGTTGGAAGGAGGATCCTTCACATGGCTGTGTATGTAAGCGTTAGATGATGAGCATCAGGATGATGTTCTGGTTTCTGCTTTGTATGATCAGTGGGATCATTTTTATATGTATGTATGTATGCATCATGTTGGATGCTGGATATGATCAGTTGGATTATTTATATGTATATGTATGTACGCATCATGTTGGATGTTGGATATGATCAGTTGGATCATTTATATGTATGTACGCATCATGTTGGATGTTGGATATGATCGGTTGGATAATGTGTATGTATTTTGTATATGCATCATGTTGGATGCTTGGACCATGTATCTGTATATGTATCAAGTGGATACATTGTATGATTAGGTAGATCATGTATGTTGATATGTATCATGTATTTGTATTTGTATCAGGTGGATACACTGTATGATCAGGTGGATCATGTATGATGATATGTATCAGGTAGATACTTGGTATGCATCAGGTAGATGCATTGTATGATCAGGATGATCATGGATGACGAGCTTCAGGATGTTGCTCTAGATGACATGCAGCAAGATGTTGCAGTGATGATGATCAGGATGATCATGTGTATATCAGGATGATGTATGGTGAGTATCAGGCTGATACTCTATGGCCGTGGAACAGGTTGTGCAGATAAGCATGTAATTTGTGCCCTGGGAGATTTGAAGATAGTCTTTCGAGGTTTTGCCTATGCCATGTAATTTGTACCTTGGGATATCTGGAAAATGCTCTTTCGAGGTTTTGCTTGGGAGGACATATAATTTGTGCCCTGGGAGATCTGCAGATAGTCTTTCGAGGGTTTTCCTATGGCATGTAATTTGTGCCCTGAGATATCTGGCAGATGCTCTTTTGAGGTTTTGTCCTATGGCATGTAATTTGTGCCCTGGGAGATCTGATAGGTTGAGCCGTGTGCTTGTAATCAGTCCTGGGATGCTCTTTCGAGGTTTTTCCATGACCACATGTAATTTGTGACCTGGGAGATCCGATAGGTTGAGCCTTGTGCTCGTAATCAGTCTTGGGATGCTCTTTCGAGGTTTTGTGGTGACCACATGTAATTTGTGCCCTGGAAGATCCGATAGGTTGAGCCTTGTGCTCGTAATCAGTCCTGGGATTCTCTTTCAAGGTTTTGTGGTGGGGTCACATGTAATAAGTCTTGGAGATTTGGACAGGATGAAAAAGGCCTCAGAAGCTCTTTAGGGTTCATGCTAGTCACGAGACTCTTTTAAGGTTTTGTGACGCACGTAATAAGTCCTCAGATTTCCACAGTATGGCCCGTGATGATGAAGACCTGCAAGTGGTGGGCCTACATCCAGTATGAAAAAGGACTGGCTCTATAGAACTTCCTATGATGAGTAGAGTCAGAGATTGGTTGAGATAGCAGCAGCAGTGACGACGCATCGATGACGATGATCCCGAGAAGAAGACTTGTCTAGCAAATCTGTGTCGAGAAATACCTTCCTAGTTAAGAGGGAGTGTTGATGTATATGTAACTTTGGAATGTATTTCATCTATGTATTTCATATATATTTATTGTACCCTTATTAGAGATGTGTTATTCCTCTATAAGGAAGTGTCGTCATGTGGACTGACAAGTGTCGCAAGTGTGTGTACTTGCCGATGGGTTATTAGACCACCATGTGTGGGGTCGACCCTGAAATATATATTATATTGTGGATGTACCTAGCTAGACAAGTCAACCCCATAAGGTCACTGGGAAAATAGGTTAGTATAAATAGAGATCAGGAGATCTCTATTTAGATCATTCGGAAAGTCATCTCTCTCTCACTCAGAAAGTGGCGCACTAGTGAAGAGGAGGATCATTTTCTACTAGGAGACTATCTCAATGTATTTTGGTTGTACTTTGGTTGAGCCATTGCTCTCTGTATATCTGAGGAAGTTGTGGGGTTTTTCACCTTAGGGTTTTCCACATGGAAACTCTGTGTCTCTTGTCTCTCATGCTTTTGATTCTTGTGATGCTTGTCATGCTTATTGTGATTGTTATGCATTGATATAATGTATATGTTAGTCTCTCAGTGAAGATCCTTTCCATGGCTGTGGATGTAAGCGCTAGATGATGAGCATCGGGACAATGCTCCAGTTACTGCTCTGTATATGCATCATGTTGGATGCTTGTTATGATCAATTGGATCATGTATATGTATATGCATCATGTTGGATGCTTGTTATGATCAGTTGGATCATGTATATGTATATGCATCATGTTGGATGCTTGTTATGATCATTTGGATCATGCATATGTATATGCATCATGTTGGATGCTTGGACCATGTATCTGTGTATGTATTAGGTGGATACATTGTATGATCAGGTGGATCATGTATGATGATATGTATCAGGTAGATACTTGGTATGCATCATGTGGATGCATTGTATGATCAGGATGATCATGGATGACAAGCTTCAGGATGTTGCTCCAGATGACATGCATCAAGATGATGCAGTGATGATGATCAAGATGATCATGTGTACATCAGGATGATGTATGGTGAGTATCAGGTTGATACTCTATGGCCGTGGAACAGGTTGTGTAGATAAGCATATAATCCAGCCCTGGGAGGTTTGCAGATAGTCTTTCGAGGTTTTTCCTATGGCATGTAATGTGGCCCTGGGATATCTGGAAAATGCTCTTTTGAGGTTTTGCTTTGGGAGGACATATAATCCGGCCCTGGGAGATTTGCAGATAGTATTTTGAGGTCTTTCCTATGGCATGTAATCTGGTCCTGGGATATCTGGCAGATGCTCTTTCAAGGTTTTGTTCTATGGCATATAATACAGCCCTAGGAGATCCAATAGGTTAAGCAGTATGCTCGTAATCAGTCCTGGGATGCTCTTTCTAGGTTTTACCATGACCACATGTAATACGCCCTAGAGATCTGGACAGGTTGTGCTAGTCACGTAAAAGGCCTCAGATGCTCTTTAGAGTTCTTGCTAGTCAAGACACTCTTTAAAGGTTTTGTGATGGGGGTCACATGTAATATGCCTTGGAGATCCGGACAGGTTGTGCTAGTCACGTAAAAGGCCTCAGATGCTCTTTAGAGTTCTTTCTAGTCAAGAAACTCTTTTAAGGTTTTGTGACAGTCACATATAATACAGCCCTAGGAGATCTAACAGGTAGAGCCGTGTGCTCATAATAGCCTAGATGCTCTTGCAAGGTTTTGTGATGCACGTAATAAGTCCTGAGGATTCCACAGTATGGATAGTGATGATGAAGACCTGTAAGTGGTGGGCCTACATTTAGTATGAAAAAGGACTGGCTCTATAGAACTTCATATGATGAGTAGATTCAGAGATTGATTGAGATAGCAGCAGCAATGACAATGACGATGATTCGAGGACGATAATTCGATGACAATGATCCAGACAAGAAGACTTGTGCTAGCAGATCTGTGTCGAGAAATACCTTCCTAGTTAAGAGGGAGTGTTGATGTAGATGTAACTTCAGAATTGATTTCACCTATGTATATTGTACTCCTATAGAGATGTTATTATTCCTCTATATGGAAGTGTCGTCATTTGTATTGACAAGTGTCGCAAGTGTCGTAACTTGCTGTGATGGGTTATTAGACCACCAAGTGTGGGGTCAGCCCAGATTAATGTAACCATGGATTATTAGACTAAGTTAGACAAGTCAGTCCTGTTAGTTTATTGGGTAGGACAGGACAAGTATAAATAGAGATCGGGAGATATCTATTTGATCATTCACTTACTCACACTTCCATCACTCAGAAAGTGGCGCACATGTGAGGAGGAGGATCAGCTTCTAGGAGAAGACTATCTCTTGTACTTTGGTTGTATCATTGCTCTTTCTATCTCTGAGGAAGTTGTGGGGTTTTTCACATTTATGGTTTTCCCCAGTGAAACTTTGTGTGTCTATTGTCTCATGTGATTGCTTGGTGTGATTGATATGCATTGTTATACTTGATATGTTCTACATGTTAGTCTCTCAGTAAAGATACTAGAGTATATTGAATTAATGCTCAAAAATTAACACTTGTATGTGATGTTTAGCCTTGCATGCTTACTTGACTTGCATGTTTACTTGACTTGCATGTTTAGCCTTGCATGTTTACTTGTATGTGATGTTTAGCTTTGCATGTTTACTTAGCCTTGCATGTTTACTTGTATGTGATGTTTAGCCTTGCATGGTTCATGACGCTTGGTTCATGATGGTTACTTGAATTTCATGTTGACATTTACTTGCATGTTTACTTGTATGGGATGATCTTTTTTAAGATCTTTTTCAGTTCAGTGTTCCCTCCTTTAACATGTATGTTGGTCTAGTTGAGTCTCATGCAACTAACCTAACGCTAAGATGTTGAAGTCTGAGGATAAGGGAGGTCTGCCCCAACATCTGAATAAATTTTCTTTCTCCTTAGTCATTTCACCATTGCGAATGATAATGTGACATGTCCACAATAATGAATTTGTTTGTCTTCTCGGTGTCAATGGGCATGTTGTAGTTTCCATATTCAAATTCAACTCAAAATAGCAGTGCAATTATTTAATTTTTAAATTCCTTATATTGCTAATATGTTTATTTGTATATGATTAACTGACATCTTCATACATTGCAAGCTATTCATGACTTTAATGGATGTGCATTTGTATTGTTTTTTTTCTATCTAGCAGTCCCTTTGATGGTTTAACCTATTTATGGTGACATGTTGGACCTTAATAAGATTATATTATCTCATCTTATCTTATCTTATCTTATCTTTCATGGCTTAAACCTTCTATACCCTAATATACTCTTCAGTTGTTTTAAACTATACAAAAATATCAAGAAGAACTAAGTAAATTTATGACCTTGTTTCGTAGACCTGAGGTAGCCTTTAGTGTAGTTCAGATTCTTTGATGTCACTAGCTCCACAAAGCAGGAATTGGATGACATTGCATTCACATTTCCTGTACTTCTTTCAAAATTAATATTTGTGTTCTTGTATTAATCTATTTTCTCTTTCTTAATAGACCACAGTTTGCTTGGTATGATAAGTAGCTACTATAGTTAAAGTTATGAGCACTTTATGAATTTACCTTGTTGTTTTTAAAATCTCATTGGAATATATTTTTCAGCTGGGTGAAGACATCTAAATCCAAACATCAATGATCAGAAGTTTTTCCTGGGAGGCATGCTTATAAGTTTGTTGTTTTCCATCAATTAACGTTTAGACAATGAACTAAATACTGAGTTATGAAGTGTTTGTGCCACGAGCATTTATAGATGATTGACAATCTTAGAATGTGGTTGAGTCGTATATGATAACCATTAGTCAATATGCAATAAGTTTATGTCTGAAATAAATGATGCACATTACAAACTACATCAATAGTTGTAGCCATAGAGGCTAGGCAGATATATTAAGCTCTTTTTGTTTTTGATCATCAGTGTTGACCCAAGTAAATATTGTTTTTGGAGTCTCTTTATCTTTTTAGTTATACAGAGAATTTTCTTTCTCTTGTATGAACCTTAAATGAAATAATATAGTTCGAGGGATTGCATGGCATTCAATACTTTTGTATCTTAAGTTTTAACCCCTTGCTTGAATGGAGAGTAAGATCGTGATCCCTTGCATCAAGACTTCTATTTAGGTAAGATCATGACTAAATTATAAATTTAAGTTTGCCATATGGTTGGAAAGTGAATATGATTGCCGGCATTTTTTTCAAGTGACAAGCTTGTGGAGTTTTGTATAGGAGTCACTGCTGAAAATTTCAGTGCAGACACAACATTTTGGTAGAAGAAAGTCAATGAATATTGGAAGCTTATGAATGTGAGTAAATATGATATTCGAAATGTAATGGATATGAACTCTATCTATGGTGGATTTGCGGCTTCTTTAAGCATAAAACTAGTTTGGGTGATGAATATAATTCCTCTGAGCTTGAGGAATACTTTACCTGCTATCTATGACAGAGGCTTGATTGGAACTTTTCATGATTGGTCAATAGCCTTGATTTCATGTTCCAAAGTAATATTCCAATGATCATTTTAGGTTTTTCTTAATTTATGCATCGGCCTTATATTAAGGGAAAGGAAACGCAGACTAATGCTTTAGATTGCACTGTAGGTGTGAACCATTTTCAACTTATCCACATACATATGATTTTCTTCATGCATTCCGACTATTCTCACACTACAAAGGTGATGGTAAAGGTTTCCAAATAGAATACATTATATTGGAGGTGGATCGCATTCTTCGCCCACAGGTATGCTTTTTCATGTTGCACATTCTTAGTTCTAATTCTTGGCATTAAAGTAATCTTTTTGGAATGGGTGTAAGAAAGAGGGGTCACCTCCATCATACAAGGAATAAATGCCAAGTCAAATGCTCATATTTCCATATAGAAACCATCAAGCATCTAGAATCCCTCCAACTGTAAAAATTTCTCCAGACTGTAGGCAAATATCCAAAATAAGTCTCTAGAATAGGGATGTCTTCATCCACAAGGAAATAAACATAGCTTCAAAGGCTAGCACTGAAAATAAAAGGCCCGCAACATAATGAACAAACCCTTGATTCCCTCAAATGAAAAAATGTCCAAGGGGATGGCCCCATCTAGAAGGTTCCATTCAAGATGTCCCCAAAATCACCCAAGGCCCACAAGTAACCCCCAATGCACAACAATCCTTCTTAAGTTCTTACCCTCCAAATCAGCCAATCCTGTTGTTTATCGCTGATTTGATGCACAAATTTGGAGGTTGAAGGTTGCTCTCATGACCAGGTTTTCTCAGATTTGAAGAGTCAAACTTTTTGCTGTTGTTCTACATCCATAGGGCTGCTGATATTTGAGAAATAGGGATGTTTACATGCCCAGAACTAACCATAATTCAATATTTAATCCTATAAGGGGTAGGAAAATCCTCAGAATTGCCCAGATTTCTCAGAAACTAGACCATAAATACAACATATGCATATGTTTAATGCCATGTAATCACATAACTTAACAATCTCATATACATATAACAATGAATAGTGAAAGAGCAAACACCAAATAAGGAAAGTTACCTTGCTGATCAGTAAGTGGATTGGAACTGTCTTACATTAAATGTCTCAAGAATGGACCATATGTTGTCCCAATTACCTCTTCCACTCAGCTAGTGCTATTCTGATTTATTATAGCAGTATTACTTTGAAGAGATGATGACACAACCTTCTAGTCAACTCTTTCCAGTACAATAACTCTTCCCATCAATGTATACAACCACCCAAATGCAATAGAGTGCTGCCCATAAATGTAAATAGATGCCCAACACTGAAGGAAACACTATCTAGAAGTAAGAATAGTCTCTATGAGTGGTTTATGGACTGTCCACTATGCATGTGAATACCCCCAACAACAATACCTTGCTCAGAAAACTAATGTTTATGCCCACGAATTATAATAACAAAAAATAGAAGATCATATTATGGTTTACAAAAGTTGCATCTTAGTGTCATTTTGTCATGTCATGCTATTCTATCCCATTGTTTTTTAAAATAGATAGAAATAAATTTTGTATTTTTTGCGTAATTTTTTTCCAATGAAAATATCAAGATATCATGTTTCTTTATGGTCAAAATGTTGCCATTATCAGTCTTTAAAAATTGATAGCTTTATTTGGCAATGTTTTCCTTGTTAGAATCTATGTTGCTATTCTTTTCTTTTTGTTTCTTGTTTAATTTAAGCTTGAATTCTGCATTTTTTACCATGATTTTGTTGCCTTAAGCATGTATATATTGCTTTGAACATGTCATTTACATCTCAATAGTTTTATTTGATTTATTTGCAGGTTCCCAATGAGCAGAAATTTCCTTCACTTTATCTTTTAGATGGAATTGTAAATTAAATAGTGGGGACTACATCAAATACTTTGAAGCTCGGCCTCCTGAGGTGAGACATTATGTTTTGGTGATTTTATTTCACCTTTCTGTAATTTTGGGAATTGCCTTGTCATATTTGAAGATTTGTATAATGTTTTTTACTTCATGAAATCTAAATGTATCACTTAAAAACTTTCGCTCATTGTTGGCCTTCAACTTTAAGTAGACTTTACTCTTATATGCTGATGTTTCAATTTTGCTTCTCTGAAAATGTTTTGCATGTCATAAATGCAAGTTAACCCTAGTTCCTAGGATGCAGTTGTAACATCCCATATTTTCGTAAAAATTTAAATTTTTTATTAATGGCAATATTAGCTTAATTTATAATAATTTATAATTGCGGAAGATAACAATTGCTGAATGTAACAATGTTAACTAACAACTGTTTGTACAAAACACCAATATATTTTCTGAAGAAACTAATATGACAGTGACAGCTTAATTACCTTCGTATCCCCTATCATTAAGATAGTCAAATGCATGGTTAGATTAGACTTTTGGTGCGACCCTTTTTAAAGCAATGCAATGTATGAAATATGTAATAATGAAATGGCAGGTTAGAAGTGTGATGTGGTACTATTTCTTTGAGACGATACTGACAGTTCGCTTCTTTGCTGCTCAATGGAGTCCTATGAGGGACCCCAAAGCTTACTTAGCTATAATGCTAAAACATTGGACCTGTTCTATGTGCAGACAACAGGTAAGAAGTTTCATGATTGCAAATAAATTCCAATTAGCGTGAGTTCAACTTCATCGTATGAAAATAAAATAGAATCAATAGAGACTGTTGCAAATGTAAAAGCATATAGGTATGGTTCACGTGCTTTCTCTTCAACTTTCCAAGGTTCGTCTTGTATCAACATCGTCACTGTAGTCGTCATTTTACTAGTTGGTTCCATTGTCGTCATTGTGCTAGCTGCTTTGTTGTTGTCATTGTATTAGCTGCTTTGTTGTCGTCATGGTATTAGCTGCTTTGTCATCGTCATTGTATTAGCTACTTTATTGTCGTCATTGTATTGGCTGCTTTGTTGTCGTCATTTAATTAGTAGTACTAGGATAGTACAGTACCAAAAGTGGATAGGAATCCGGAGAACTTATTGTTCCAAGATACCAAACTCTATGTGATAGCATATTTGTATGTGAGTTTTATACAACACTTTTAATTAACTTAAAGACTTATGGTTAACCATTCCTATTCTCTACTATAATTATTTAGGTCTTAATAATAAAAAATTAGTCCTGCCCAAGGACTAGGCATTTGTAACAATGAATAACAGACATTTACACAATAGATTAACTATTATTTCAAATTAAGACTTTGAACTATTAACTATTATTCCATATCGTGGTCTATTCAAGTCCTATGTACATAGTTATGTAACTATATCGATTTTTTGGTTTATTATCCACATTAGGGATTCATATCGAAACTCAATGTAATAAGGAGCAAACATTTGATTATCCCTCAACTATATAAATAGTTTGTAATTCATTATTTCATTGTTTATATCGTAATCATAATGTGCAATAATATAGTGAATTCTTTGCATAGTGGTTCTAACACTGTGGCAAATTAATACAGGGTTTGGGAGTCACGTCGAGGATTTTGACAGGCATTTAAAATGAAACTTGATAGGTTGCTGGTTCATTTAATAGCGCCGGTCTCGAGATGTGGTAGAGATCATATATTTATCCTGTATTAAAGGCTTGGAGTCGTGTCCCTGCCGAGTTGGATATCCACTGATCCAAGTAGACCCGATTGTCTCCAAAACTCGTCGATGTGTAGGATTGATACTCCACGCGTTAGTTGTGCATGCTCCATTGTGTGCCATGGTGCCGTTGTCAAATTGTAAGGTAGGTTTTGTATTTATTGCGGGCGTTGTTTATACCAAAGCTTAGTTTGCTGGCACTGTAGAGACCGTCGATGGTGATGAACCTAGACCGTCGGATGAAACCCTAATATCTATCGTGAAAAAAGAGTTAAGACTTGAAGAAATTGATTCATTGAGTTATTGTTTCGGCTGGGGTGGCCGACAGGCTGCTGAAGTCTGGGTAGGAAGCCTGCAAGGATTTCGAACCCAGGATCTTCTCCTTAAGTTGACATTGCAGGTTTCTTTACTGTGATGGTGAAGTGGTTTTAAAGATAGATTCTCTGGTTTGAAGGTTATAGTTTTATGTTTTAATACCTTTGAGATAAACAAGAGTGAAATGTGAGAATGTACAGAGTTTGGGCATGGATAGTGGCTCCTTGGTGTCGTTCGTGACAATGTCCTCATCAAGCTATGGAGGTAAGCTTTCCGTTTTAGCAAAGCTATTTGCATTTTCAAAAATTGATTTATAAAAAGTATCATATGTCTAACTCTGGTTTAATGTCAGTCGCATGGTGTAAACAACACTTCTGGATAGGGTATGGCGAAAGGAAAACCTCATACACTTACACCTGTAAGCTTCGGGTCTTCCATACCCTCGTAGTGCCCTTCATCTCTGTCGTGGCTCTATCATTGAAGGTGGTTTGGGAAGTCTTCGAAACATGATTGTTGACAGTGATACTTCGGTGTTGTATTTTGTAAACTTGTTGTTTGTCGACTCGAGATTTAACTCGTCGATTTAAATGTTCGGGCTCTCTTTCCTATTGGAAAATTTTGGGATAAATCTTGTGTAACTTCGTTTCTTTGTTAAAAGTAGAATATAAACGATGCTCGAGCTTCGTCTTTGTTTTAGACGTTATTATGTGGTAATGTTGAGGTTGTTATGAGATTCGACTTGTCTTTCGAAATGTTTGTGACCGTAAGACAGAGAGTCGAGGGCTCAATCTGTGTGTAAGAATAATACTCCTTTTGTAATACATTGTATGTTTAAAATGATGTAAACCTATCTGGTTTGTTAGTTTGGAAACTGTAAGTTAATGTTGTAAATCGTATTCATGCTAAGGGATACTATAATGTTTATCGAGCTAGTTTAGGGTTATGATAATTCGTGGATGATAAGGGTTCTTTGTAAATAAATTTCGACGTTAAGATGAGAAAGGTGTGTTGAACCCTTCGTATAAATATATGATTTGTTTTAAAACTGTAGATTGGTAATGTGTAATCTTATTTGTTGATGTTTGAACAATAGAGTAGAAAATTGAACCGATAACTCAGTAACATTTTACAATGAAAATGAATAGGGTTAAACCCTAATTCGTGTTTTGTTGAAGTGATAATCTGATCGTTTGTTTTAAGATACTAGCTTGGTTTCGATCTCAGGTTGAAAAGAGTGTAGAGTTTTGTTATGAACAATATAAATATAGCTAGGGTTTTCGTTTTGATACAAATCTCAGAGTTACAATAAACGCAACCAATGTTAGCAAATTCAAGGAAAGAATAAATATATGGTAATAATAATTATGTTTAGTAAATTCTTATCATTTATACATTTCTAGATATTACAACAGTACTATAGAAAATGAAAGAAATATAAATACATAGATTAGAAATTCATGAAGACTGTGTAAACTATAATTCTAGCTATAAATTAATTTCCTATACATAAAATGCTGTGGTAGTAATTATAATGAAACTGTGTGTGAGTGAAAAATATACATATGATATCTGTGTGAAAAACTATTGTTTTCCAGCTTATTATCAAGAATAGTTTATTCAATGTTAACAGTCTTAAAACCATGTACAATGTATAATTCATCTACTTTTCATGGATATAATGTATGTGTTTGTAGGATGATTGCAAGAATTATTTAATTTACTGATTATTATAAAAATGAGAAAATATTATATATATTAAATATTATACAGACCCTCTATAATTAGTTAACTTAAGAACAGAAACTAATGCATACCAGATTATTATTTAGCTATCGAATTCAATGGCACAATTTGCCTATCTTCTATTCTATTTTAATTTGCATATCTCTACTGGAGTACAATGCTGCCAAATAGCATGTGGAAAAAATGGGGATATTGATTTGTCATTTCATCTTCGCCATTAAACTTAAACATTCAGACTTAGAACAATTATGGGATTAGATTTTGCTTTCAAAAACAGAAACACAGAAAATACTGTTTAACATAACAAAAATTAAATAAGAAGAAATTGTAGAACCTGATGAAACTTGTAGGGCAGCAAACAACTCAGGAAGACCGTTCCACCCAACCAAAATCTTGAAAATAGTCAAATACTGTCTTAGGACCCCCGAGCCTATTCGCTGAACCACCAGGAGGAAGAAGCTTCAGGAATATGGAATTCTTCTTGTTGTAGTAATCTTCTAAATATTCAATATGTAGCAGTCCAGAAGACTTGCTCTTGTAACTCTGTTTCTCTTCAATAATAAGTAAAAACTCAGTTTTCAATCACCACTAATCTCCCTTATTCGAATCTCTCTTGAAATCACCTGATTTGCAAGAGGAAAACATTCTGCAGAAATGTTGATTAAGGGATGCCTACCCAATTCGAATTTTCCTTTATAGGCTGCTTAGGCCTTTTCAGATGTTACTGGGTCATTAAATGAGCTGCCTGCTCACTCCCTCCACCTGGGGGATAATGCCCTATTTAAGGGGAAGTTGTCCCATAACCAACAGTTAGTGGTTTGATGTAACTGGTGCCATGTGTCCAATTCCTTCCAACAACTTCCATTCCTCCTAGTGGGTCAGTGAACACTCATTTAAAAGTCCTCCTGAGTGTTTGTCTCCTAATTAATTTATTTAAATAATAATATTCAGTAATTACATTCATCCATGATCAAAACTGATCATAATTACAAAACTTGTAATTAATTTTAACATAAAGTATTTTTGCAAATAAATAATAATGTTCAGAAATTTGGGTAGGTGACATACACCTCCCCTTAAGTCTGAACATCATCCTCGATGTTGGCTAGTCACGCATTGAGTGTTCTTGAAATAAAGTTGGGTATGCTTCCCGCATACTACTCTCCAACTCCCAGGTTGCCTCTTTTGGGCTAAGGTGCTTCCACTGCACCTTCACTTTCCTAATGCTGTGATTCCGGAGAATAGTTTCCCTCCTTTCGAGGATACAATCCGGTTCCACCAGAAAATATTTGTCTTGTCCCGCCTGTACATCATTCCAGTTTACAACATGAGTAGTATCATGCACATCTTTCTTTAAATACGATATATGAAAAACATTATGTATTTTCAGGTTAGGTGGTAAGGCCAGTTGGTATGCCACTGCTCCAATCTTAGATAATATTTCAAAAGGACCACAATACCTGGGTGCCAACTTGGCACAGCTCCCCAGTTTCAGTGAACTCTTTTTCGGTCTTACCTTGAGAAACACATGTTCACCCACCTAGAACTCTTTATGAGTTATTTTTGAATCTGCTTGGATTTTCTGCCTATCTTGGGCAACTTTTAAATGTCCTTGCACCTATTTCACAATTAGTTCTAATTCCTACAATAATTCTAGTCCTAAAACAACTCTATTGACTGGATCATTCCAAGAAACAGGTGTATTACATTTTCTACCATAAAGAATTTCAAAAGGACTAAGTCTGGCTGAAGCATGATAATGATTATTATAAGCAAATTCTGATAAGTGCAGATAATGTTCCCACTTACTAGGCTGATTCTTAACATACATTCTTAATAAATCTTCTAACACTTGATTTACCCTTTCTGTTTGTCCATCCGTTTGTGGATGAAATGCTGTACTGAAATTTAGAGTTTTATTTAACCCCTTAAACAATGATCTCTAGAAGTTTCCTGTAAACTTCGAATAACGATCTGAAATTATTACCTTTGGTATGCTGTGCAATCTAAAAATCTGTTTCATAAGAATTTCTGCAATGTCTGGTGCTTTATGTGTGGTCT
This sequence comes from Larix kaempferi, assembly GCA_027924585.1. NCBI lineage: Eukaryota > Viridiplantae > Streptophyta > Pinopsida > Pinales > Pinaceae > Larix > Larix kaempferi. Next base: position 8,770,081 of record BSBM01001329.1, read on the forward strand.
TCACTAGTATGAAATGTGCTGCCTTGCTATGTTTGTCCACCACAACCATGATAGAATCATGTTGTTTCTGATTTTTAGGTAATCCAGTAATGAAATCTATGCTGATCACTTCCCATTTCCAGCTTGGTATTGGTAATGGTTGCAACAATCAAGCAGGATGTTGATGTTCAACCTTCACTTTTTGACAGTCCAAGCATTTTGCAATGTACTCTGCTTCTTCATCTTTCATTCTGGGCCAATAGTATTCTTTTCTCAGCATAGCGATGGTTTTTTGATATCCTTGATGACCATAATAGTGGCTTTTATGCATCTCATTTAATATCATAAATTTTATTTATGGTATATTTGGTACATACAATTTGTTTTCATATAGTAATAGACCATTTTCTTTAATTCTGTAATCTGCCATATAATTTTCAGAACTGTCATTGGCTGTACTTTCCTTCATTTTTCGGTATTCTTCATCTGTTTCACCTTTTTCCAAAATCTGATCTTCCAAATCAGTTGAATAATTACTGATTTTTAAAATGAAATTTAGTTTTTCCTTACGACTCAAGGCATCTGCAACTTTGTTCTCCTTTCCTTTGATATGCTGAATTTTGAAATCATACTCACTTAAGAATGTCAACCATCTTGCTTGTCTAGCGTTCAGGGTTGTCTGATCCAATAAATACTTCAGACCCATGTTATCTGTTAATAGTATAAACTTTCTACCAATAAGGTGATGACGCCACATTTTTAAGGCATGAATAACTGCTAATAACTCTAAATCATATGTAGAGTAATTCTTTTAATGTACTTTCAGCTTTCTAGATTCATATGCTATCGCATGCCCTTCCTGTGTCAAGACTCCATCGAGTCCATTATTGTATGTGTCTGTACAAACTACAAAATCCTTGTTGGGGTCAGCTATCTTCAAGATAGGTGCTGTTGTCAATAGTTCCTTTAATTTCTTAAAGCTCTCAGCACATTTCTGATCCCAAACAAATTTCTTCCCTTTCTTCTGCAAGGAAGTTATGGGGTTGGAAATTCTTGAAAAATTATCTATAAACTTTCTGTAATACCCCGTAATGCCCATAAATGATCTCACATCCGACACATATTTTGGAACCGGCCAGTCATTAATGGCCCTTATTTTGTCGGGGTCAACCGAGATTCCATCCACTGAAATTATGTGTCCTAAATACTGAATTTTGTCTTTGTGAAAGTCACATTTACTAAATTTGGCATACAATTGATGATCTCTTAATACTTGTAAGATAATCCGTAAATGCTCATCATGCTCTTCTTTGCTTTTTGATTACACTAAAATATCGTCTATAAACACAACAACAAACTTGTCTAAATACTTATGCAAAATATTATTCATCAAACACATAAATACAGTCAGAGCATTAGTTAAGCCAAACGGCATTACTACGAACTCGTAATGCCCATACTGAGTTCGGAAAGTTGTTTTGAAAATATCTTCATCTTTAACCCTTACTTGATGATACCCTGATCTTAGATCGATCTTCGAAAATACTGTTGCTCCTCGCAGCTGATCAAATAGATCATCTATGTAGGGCAACGAGTATCTATTTTTTATCGTCATCTTATTAAGCTAGCGATAATCTATGCACAGTCTTAATGTTCCATCTTTCTTCTTAATGAAGATGACAGGTGCTCCCCAAGGAGACACACTTGGTCTAATATACTTCTTGTCAATAAGTTTCTTCAACTGAGATTTTAATTCGTTTAACTCCAGTATATTCATTCGGTACGGAGCTTTTGAATTTGGTACTACTACTGGTATTAGCTCTATAGCAAAATCTAAATCTCTTTTGGGTGGTAATCCTAGAATCTCCTCAGGAAATACATCCTTAAAATATTTTAGGACAGGTATGTCTTCTAATTTCAGTTTGTCCTCTTTACCCATAATCTCATCATTTATCATGTTTACTGCAAACATTTGGCACCCCTTCCTAACTGCCCTCTTAACTTGCATGGTTGAAATTTGTCTAAGGGTTACCTTCCTTGGAATGCCTTTTATTTCTACAGTTTTCCCTTCATCATTTAAGCATGTAAAACTTTTTCCATAACAGTTTAGGATGACATGATGGGATTCCAACCAGTCCATCCCAACTATAATATCATACGAACCTAAAGCTAAGATATTTAGCTTGATTTGTGTTTGCAAATGATTCATGGATAAAACACAGTTCTCTATAAAATCTGAAACTTTCCTCTTTGTTCCAGTTGCTAGTCTAACTAGCCATGATTTACTAAACTTTTCAGTTTTCAGTTTAAGACTTTCCACAACATTGGGTGATATATAACTTAAACTAGCACCTGGGTCAATTAAAACAGTAACAGGATGGTCATGTATCATACCTTCAATCACTACCATGGATATTTGATGGTCTGCTTACCTGTTGTCAAGTGTTGCGTTAATTCTTGGCATCTCCCTTGCTACGTCTCCAACAGTAGGTTCAGTCTGAATAGAGTTGATGTTGTTTGTCTTCCGCTTTCGTAAGGGACATTTTGATGCATAATAAGGGCCTTGACATTCAAAACATTTAATATGTGTCTTTGGCTCACTGGTCTTGACAGTATTAGATTCATTTTTCAGTGCTGTAGAATTCTGCTATGAATTATTTCTGGAATTATTTCCTTGGAAATTTCGATTCTGAAAATTCTTCCTTTGGAATCAGGAATTCCCACTGAATCTGAAATTTTTCTTCTTCTTTTCAAAATTGTTGGGCTTGTGATTTTTCCAAGTAGACATACCCTCTCTCTTTCGATTTGTATCATAACAGAAGACTTCCTTCCTCATAGCCTCCTCTAATGCTTTAGGGCTGTCATACTCAATTCTGTCTTTAATGTTGAAAGGTAAACAACTTAAGTACCTTTGAATTTTTGGTTTTTCTTCTATGAAGTAGGGTACATATCTTAGTAAGTTCAGAAACTTACTATTTATTTCCTTCATGTTCATACCTCCCAACTTCAAATCGTAAAACTCTTTAGATTTTTCTTCGTAATACTATTAAGATATATACTTCTTTTTGAAATATCGTTTGAAAGTACTCCAGCTTACATCTTTATCCTTAATGCCCTTTACCCTTTTGACATCCTGCCACCAAATATCTGCTTTTCCGGTTAAGTTATATATGGCCATTTTTTATTTTAAGAACTCCGAATAGTTGTAGATGTGGAAGTAATTCTTCATCCCTCACAGCCAAGCTTCAGCTGTCTCGCCTTTCTCAGTTTCTCCATTGAAATTTGGAGGCCTTATATTCTTGAATTCTCCATAAATCTACTCATATTCTTTTTTATTTTTCTTTCTTGGTTTGGAATCTTCTTCACTGCTGTCACTGATATAATTACGTTTCTTTTTACGTTCTGCAATAGCATCTCCAGATGAGGTTGAACTATCTTTTACTTTACTGTATTTGATGTTCTAATTTTTATCAGTGTGAGGTAAGTCCTCTACCTTGGAAATATCCTCATCGTTTTTCCCTTGTTCTTCTGTTTGGCTGTGTTCAAACAACACTTGATTCAGTTGTTCTTGTGCTTGTAGAATCCTTTCATTATCTAATTTTACATATCTGATTTCTGCTTTTAAATCTTGAAAGACATGTAACAGTTCCGTCGAACTTTTATTTATTTCCCCATGACCTTCCTCCACATAATGTTGTCCCGAACTATGATTGTTTGGCTGAAATCTGTCACTTAAATGTTCAGCTGAGTTCTCCATACCTATAACTGAAAATGATTTCTGAAGAGAACATAATAATAAAATTTTCAAGTTACTACAATTTTTTTCTGTTGTATATAAAAATTTCTACTGCGTGTTTGGACCTAAATCAGTCCTAGAGTTTGAATCTGTGCTCTGATACCACATGTAACATCCCATATTTTCGTAAAAATTTAAAATTTTTATTAATGGCATTATTAGCTTAATTTATAATAATTTATAATTGCAGAAGATAACAATTGTTGAATGTAACAATGTTAACTAACAGCTGTTTGTACTAAACACCAATATATTTTCTGACGAAACTAATATGACAGTGACAACTTAATTACCTTCTTATCCCCTATCATTAAGATAGTCAAATGCATGGTTAGATTAGACTTTTGATGTGACCCTTTTTAAAGCAATGCAATGTATGAAATATGTAATAATGAAATGGCAGGTTAGAAGTGTGATGTGGTACTATTTCTTTGAGACGATACTGACAGTTCGCTTCTTTGCTGCTCAAGGGAGTCCTATGAGGGACCCTGAAGCTTACTTAGCTATAATGCTAAAACATTGGACCTGTTCTATGTGCAGACAACTGGTAAGAAGTTTCATGATTGCAAATAAATATCAATTAGTGTGAGTTCAACTTCATCGTATGAAAATAAAATAGAATCAATAGAGACTTTTGCAAATGTAAAAGCATACAGGTACGGTTCACGTGCTTGATCTTCAACTTTCCAAGGTTTGTCTTGAATCGACATCGTCACTGTAGTCGTCATTTTACTAGCTGGTTCTGTTGTCGTCATTGTGCTAGTTGCTTTGTTGTTGTCATTGTATTAGCTGCTTTGTTGTCGTCATGGTATTAGCTGCTTTGTCATCATCATTGTATTAGCTGCTTTGTTGTCGTCATTGTATTGGCTGCTTTGTTGTCGTCATTTAATTAGTAGTACTAGGATAGTACAGTACCAAAAGTGGATAGGAATCCGAAGAACTTATTGTTCCAAGATACCAAACTATATGTGATAGCATATTTGTATGTGAGTTTTATACAACACTTTTAATTAACTTAAAGACTTATGGTTAACCATTCCTATTCTCTACTATAATTATTTAGGTCTTAATAATAAAACATTAGTCCTGCCCAAGGACTAGGCATTTGTAACAATGAATAACAAACATTTACACAATAGATTAACTATTATTTCAACTTAAGACTTTGAACTATTAACTATTATTCCATATCGTGGTCTATTCAAGTCCTATGTACATAGTTATATAACTATATCGATTTTTTTGGTTTATTATCCACATTAGGGATTCATATCGAAACTTAATGTAATAAGGAGAAAACATTTGATTATCCCTGAACTATATAAATAGTTTGTAATTCGTTATTTCATTGTTTTATATCGAGACTATAATCATAATGTGCAATAATATAGTGAATTCTTTGCATAGTGGTTCTAACACCGTGGCGAATTAATACAGGGTTTGGGAGTCATGTCGAGGATTCTAACAGGCATTTAAAATGAAACTTGACAGGTTGCTGGTTCATTTAATAGCACCGGTCTCGAGCTGTGGTAGAGATCATATATTGATCTTGTATTAAAGGCTCGAAGTCGTGTCCCTGCCGAGTTGGATATCCACTGATCCAAGTAGACTTGATTGTCTCCAAAACTCATCGATGTGTAGGATTAATACTCCACGCATTAGTTGTGCATGCTCCATTGTGTGCCATGGTGGCGTTGTCAACCTGTAAGTTAGGTTTGGTATTTATTGCGGGTGTTGTTTATACAGAAGCTTAGTGTGCTGGCACTGTAGAGACCATCGATGGTGATGAACCTAGACCGTCGGATGAAACCCTAATATCTATCATGGAAAAAGAGTTAATACTTGAAGAAATTGATTCATTGTGCTATTGTTTTGGCTGGGGTGGCCGATAGGATGCCGAAGTCTGGGTAGAAAGTCTTCAAGGGTTTCGAACCCGAGATCTTCTCCTTAAGTTGACGTTGCAGGTTTCTTTACTGTGATGGTGAAGTGGTTTTAAAGATAGATTCTCTGGTTCGAAGGTTATAGTTTTATGTTTTAATACCTCTGAGATAAACAAGAGTGAAATGTGAGAATGTACAGAGTTTGGGCGTGGATAGTGGCTCCTTGGTGTCGTTTGTGACAATGTCCTCGTCAAGCTATGTGTGAAGAACCTGCAATAATTAATTAATGCAAATACACGAGATATCAGAAATAATAGAACTTAGAATCACTTTTATATTGATCATGGGCCACTTCGAGGGGAAACCTCCTTTGAGCAAGCTCAATACAATTAACTTCACAGTGCCTTCAATGACCTCAACACACACTTATATATTAAGTCTATGCCCAATACTATAAGTCAAAACCATGGGACATATAATACTATGGGACGACTTACAAAGCATATGCGTCCAATACTATGGGTCAATACTATGGGATAATATAAACTATGGATCAACAAATACTACGGGACGACTTACAAAGCATATGCATCCAACAACCATATACTAACATAGTAAAGAGAAGGGTTGACATGGGTTCCTAACATCCCCTCTCCCTTAGAAAAAGCTTTGTCCTCAAAGCTTTGGTTAGAGAAATTGCTACAGAATCTGAAGAAGTGGTTCCCCGGTAGCATCCTTAGGTTTCATTTCGGGCCACTGATGCCATTGGAGTGTCAGGGAGGATTGCTTGGAAGGCTGTAGACGAAGAAGAACCCCATCAACTACACGAAAAATGAGCTCAGAATGGTGTTGATCGGCTTGTTGTTTCAGGCGAATTCTGGCCATGTGAAGATTGTCTTGCAGAATGAGAAGAATCGGATCGCGGTTTTGAAGAACCGAGTCAATTTCCTAAACTGGGGAGCTGCTAAGGGTGTATGGAAGAAGAATTGGCGGTGTCTGTCCATAGACTGCTTCATATGGTGTCCTTTGAGATGTGGTATTGTACCACCAGAGTGCTGCTAGGAGATCCATAGAAATAGTTGGCCAAAGCTGTGTAGGGATGGGAAAGGGTTTGAGCAATCCCGAAAGGAGTGTCGTTTCACCCTTGTTGACCTGGAAAGTATCACAGTCAGCCACCATCTGTTGAATTGTCATTTTCAGTCCTTTCCAAAATAAGTTACATTGTTCCCGGTCATACATTTTGAAGAGCCCAGAGTGCCCTACTGATGAAGAAGCATGGAGTTCATAGAAGAGATAGCCATGTTAAACATATTGCAACCAATTTGGAACAGGTAGAGAAAGAGCTGTAAGAGAAACTGGGTCATCAATTGTGCGAGAAGGAGCATTTGCCACCATATTGTCCTTACCCTTCTTGTAAGTGATCGCATAGGGATAACCCATGAGTTGGATAACCCATTTCAGGTGTGTTGGGGAGGAGACCCATTGTTCGAAAAAAAATTCCAAACTCTGGAGATCAGTCTTGATGCAGAAATAATTCCCTAATAGGTATGGCTACCACTTCTGTACTACATGCAAAATAGCCATCAGTTCCTACTGAGAGGTAGAAGTGACAAAATTCTTACCGGAAAGGTCTCTTGAAGGAAGAAAGCTCATTGGTTCAGCAAAGACACCTGCATATCTATCCAAGGAAGTAGTGGAGACCGTTGATGGGTGCATCTGAAGAAAATGGAGTTGAGTGATGATACCACGTGAATTCTTCTTAAGGATTTTTTCCAGGTAATGTGAATTGATGATGAAGAGAGACCTTGTTTGTAAGCCCATTAATTTGTGGTGTGCCCCATTTACTGAAAACTGCATCCAAAGTTCCAAAAAATCCCATAAGATGGGGCCAAGTGTGCGTAACCATTGAATGCCCAAAACCACATCACATCCACTTAAGGACAAGGCAAACATGTCAAAGTGCAGGTTATAATCTTCCATAGAGATATGCACATTGTGACACTTCCCCTTGCAAGGTAAGGTGCCCCAATTGGCAACCATGACTTCAAAGTTGGAGCAAGGATGGACAAAACAATCAGCCTGTTTGGCAATCCGAGGGTCAATGAAGTTATGAGTGCTACCAGAATCAATGAGTATGGTAAGAGGGATCTTCTTGAAGTATCCCATGACTCGCATTGTTTGTGGGGTGGTGACACCGGTTACAGCATGGAGAGAGAGATCAGGTGGGTCGTCCTGAGATGGGGTGTCAACAGGCGGGTGTTGAATGTCAACTTGATCATCTACTGTATCTGGAGCTTCTTCATCAAGTTTTGAGGTAGGCGAAGAATCCACATCCAAGAGATAGAGATTTTGTTGAACGCATCTATGTCCCTGAGTGAATTTCTCATCACAATTATAACAAAGCCCTTTTTCTCGGCGTGCCTGCATCTTTGTTTCAGACAAATGCTTAATAGGAGTTGGTTGCGGGGTAGGTGTGATGGTAGGTCGTTTCGAACCCATATTTCTGAAGGGAACAAAAGTGAGTTTGGAGTGTTGTTGAGCTGCGATCTTGTCCTCTGCCAACTTAGCCAACCCTAGGACTTCCATCATTGTGTTGGGACAGAACATTTTGACCTCTGAGCGGATTTCATCCTTTAGACCACTGATAAAACAACTCCTGTAGAATTTATCAGACAATCCTTCTGTGTGATTGGCCAGTTTCTCAAATTTTGTTCGATACACTCTCACTGTGCCAATTTGGTGAAGTTTAGTGAGTGCTCCTGTGAAGTCATCGAAAGCACTAGGACCAAATCGTGGCAAAAGGAGTTGGAAAAAATCTATCCAGTTTGGCTCGGGATGAGCTTTGATGTACCAATGGTACCATTGAAGGGCTTCTTGTTCCAAATGAAAGGATGCAAGTGGAAATTTCTGGACATCAAAAGTATTATGCAGACTAAAATAGTGTTCTGCTCGGTATATCCATCAAGTCAGATCAGTACCATTGAAGCGAGGAAAATCAAGCTTCGGCCCACGAAAATTGCTGAAAGAAGAGAACCCAGTGGCTGCAAAAGATTCTGGCTGTCGGTTATTGTTCATGGCCGAATGCTGAAGATGGAGGCTGAGAAAGTTTTCATCCAGATCTTGGAGTTTGGTTTGGATGGCTGCAAGTGCTTCCTCCATGGTTTTTTTTGTTTTTCTAGAAATGGATCGGAAAAAGTGGCACGGAAGGGATCCGCAACAGATGGATCTGCAACAGCGCGGAAATGATCGGAAACAACTGGATCTGAAACAGTGACTGGATCTGGAACGAATTTCAGAATAGATCTAAAACGGCTGGATCTGGAGCAGAAGTGATCGGCAACAGTTCAATTGAAAATAGATATGGACCCCAGGTATGTGCGGATTCCTATCGGTTCAGGGGATTCACTTGGCCACCAATGCCGTCTGACGACTTGCGTATTGGGGAAGTACCCCTCACTCCACGGCTCAGGTAAAACTGATAACCGCTTTGCCATAAACGATAGCTCTTGGTTTACCTCACGGGTGGGAACTAGTCAATCAGGTAGGGGTCGTTGCCCTTTTCGCTGGCAGGTCCTCTCAATGGGCCAGCTACTTTGGGGTTCCTATGGTACTCCTCACAATGCGTTTTAGGGATTATGCCCAAGTACTTCCCACAGTTAAGTGAATAGGGGTTATCCCCAGATATGAACTTGCAACAGATGCGAAAAAAAAAAAAATTGACAGAAATTCCACCCAACGAGCCCAAGAAAGTTCTTTGATACCAGATGTGAAGAACCTGCAATAATTAATTAATGCAAATACATGAGATATCATAAATAATAGAACTTAGAATCACTTTTCTATTGATCACGGACCACTTCGAGGGGGCAACCTCCTTTAAGGAAGCTCAATACAATTAACTTCACAGTGCCTTCAATGACCTCAACACACACTTATATACTAAGTCTATGCCCAATACTATGAGTCAAAACCATGGGACAGATAATAGTACGGGACGACTTACAAAGCATATGTGTCCAATACTATGGGTCAATACTATGGGTTAATATAAACTATGGATCAACAAATACTACGGGGCGACTTACAAATCATATGCGTCCAACAACAATATACTAACATAGTAAAGAGAAGGGTTGACATGGGTTCCTAACACTATGGAGGTAAGCTTTCCGTTTTAACAAAGCTATTTGCATTTTCAAAAATCGATTTATAAAAAGTTTCATATGTATAACGCTATTTTAATGTCAGTTGTAGGGTGTAAACAACACTTCTGGCTAGGGTATGGTGAAAGGAGAACCTTGTACACTTATACCGGTAAGCTTCGGGTCTTCCAGACCCTCGTAGTGCCCTTCGTCTGTGTCGTGGCTTTGTCATTGAAGGTGGTTTGGGAAGTCTTCGAAACATGATTATTGTCAGTGATACTTCGGTGTTGTATTTTGCAAACTTGTTGTTTGTCGACTGGAGATTTAGCTCGTCGATTTAAATGTTTGGGCTCTCTTCCCTATTAGAAAATTTTGGGATAAACCCTGTGTAACTTCGTTTCTTTGTTAAAAGTAGAATATAAATGTTGCTCGAGCTTCATCTTTGTTTTAGAATTTATTCTGTGGTAATGTTGAGGTTGTTATGAGATTCTACTTGTCTTTTGAAATGTTTGTGACCGTAAGATAGAGAGCCGAGGGCTCAATCTGTGTGTAAGAATAATATTCCTTTTGTAATACATTGTATGTTTAAAACGATGTAAAGCTATCTGGTTTGTTAGCTTGGAAACTGTAAGTTAATGTTGTAAATCGTATTCATGCTAAGGGATACTATAATGTTTATCGAGCTAGTTTAGGGTTTGGATAATTCGTGGATGATAAGGGTTCTGTGTAAATAAATTTCAACGTTAAGATGAGAAAGGTGTGCTGAACCCTTCGTATAAATCTATGATTTGTTTTAAAACTGTAGATTGGTAATGTGTAATCTTATTTGTTGATGTTTGAACAATAGAGTAGAAAATTGAACCGATAACTCAGTAACATTTTACAATGAAAATGAATAGGGTTAAACCCTAATTCTTGTTTTGTTGAAGGGATAATTTGATCGTTTGTTTTAAGATACTAGCTTGGTTTCGATCTCAGGTTGAAAAGAGTGTAGAGTTTTGTTATGAACAATATAAATATAGCTAGGGTTTTCCTTTTGATACAAATCTCAGAGTTACAATAAACACAACCAATGTTAGCAAATCCAAGGAAAGAATAAATATATGGTAATAATAATTATGTTTAGTAAATTCTTATCATTTACACATTTCTAGATATTACAACAGTTCTATAGAAAATGAAAGAAATATAAATACATAGAGTAGAAATTCATGAAGACCGTGTAAACTATAATTCTAGCTATAAATTAATTTCCTATACATAAAATGCTGGTGTAGTAATTATAATGAAACTGTGTGTGAGTGAAAAATATACATATGATATCTATGTGAAAAACTATTGTTTTCCAACTTATTATCAAGAATATTTTATTCAATGTTAATAGTCTTAAAACCATGTACAGTGTATAATTCATCTACTTTTCATGGATATAATGTATGCGTTTGTAGGATGATTGCAAGAATGATTTAATTTACTGATTATTATACAAATGAGAAAATATTATATATATTAAATATTATACAGACCCTCTATAATTAGTTAACTTAAGAACAGAAACTAATGCATACCAGATTATTATTTAGCTATCGAATTCAATGGCACAATTTGCCTATCTTCTATTCTATTTTAATTTGCATATCTCTACTAGAGTACGATGCTCCCAAATAGCATGTGGAAAAAATGGGGATATTGATTTGTCAATTCATCTCCGCCATTAAACTTAAACATTCAGACTTAGAACAATTCTAGGATTAGATTTTGCTTTCAAAAACAGAAACACAGAAAATATTGTTTAACATAACAGAAATTAAATAAGAAGAAATTGTAGAACCTGATGAAAACTATAGGGCAAAAAACAACTCAGGAAGACCGTTCCACCCAACCAAACTCCTGAAAACAGTCAAATACTGTCTTAGGACCCCCGAGCCTGTTCGCTAAACCACCAGGAGGAAGAAGCTTCAGGAATATGGACTTATTCTTGTTGTAGTAATCTTCTAAATCTTCAATAGGTAGCAGTCCAAAAGACTTGCTCCTGTAACTCTGTTTCTCGTCAATAATAAGTAAAAACTCAGTTTTCAATCACCACTAATCTCCCTTATTTGAATCTCTCTTGAAATCACCTGATTTGCAAGAGGAAAACATTCTGCAGAAATGTTGATTAAGGGCTGCCTGCCCAATTTGAATTTTCCTTTATAGGCTGCCTAGGCCTTTTCAGATGTTACTGGGTCATTAAATGAGCTTCCTGCTCGCTCCCTCCACCTGGGGTATAATGCCCTATTTAAGGGGAAGTTGTCCCATAACCAACAGTTAGTGGTTTGATGTAACTGGTGCCATGTGTCCAATTCCTTCCAACAACTTCCATTCCTCCTAGTTTGTCAGTGAACACTCATTCAACAGTCCTCCTGAGTGTTTGTCTCCTAATTAATTTATTTAAATAATAATATTCAGTAATTACATTCATCCATGATCAAAACTGATCATAATTACAAAACTTGTAATTAATTTTAACATAAAGTATTTTTGCAAATAAATAATAATGTTCAGAAATTTGGGTAGGTGACAGCAGTGCACTTTAAATCTATTTTAATCCTTATGTGTCGATGTTTCAATTTTGCTTCTTTGAAGGTGTTTTGCAAGTCATATACGCAAGCTAATCCTAGTTCCTATGATGCAATGCAACATATTTTTTGGATATGGGGGAGAGTATTTCATTCTTCACCTCTCTATATTATTGAGGCATGTCTCTAGTTTCTCTTGCTGCAAATGGTCCATCCTTTGGCACTACATCTTCAATGCCACCGAAGGCTCAGGCTCAGCGTCCATTTCCCGACATCCATGTAAATCCAAAGTATTTGAAGGCTATGAAACAATTTGAACAATCAAGCATGGTGGGTAGCTTTACCCACAGGCTGCATTAGAGAATTTTATTTATAAGTGCATTCAAAATTGAGTTTCCATTTGAAACACTTGGGCTATTGATGTTGTCTATGCAATCAGATACATCTCTATGTAGCATAGTCTCATATTAGATATTGGGTCACCTAAGCTAAAATCTATGTCAAGATTTGCCATAGGTGACCCAATATGATATTGTGCTACATAGAGATGTATCAAATTTTCCATGGGTGACCCAATATGCACAGACTCTAGGCATGAATTTTGTAGATAAGGTTTTATGAGTTTCCTTCAATAAACAAATCTTTGATATCTAGATATATGGAAGCAACTCAAATATCCCTCGTAGTGGTTAGGGATTCTAATATATTTTTAGTTGTCTCCCCATTGTTTCATGCAAGCACATAGATGGGGTAGTCATAAAAAATTCGGATGATATCTCCTAACAATTTTATTCTGGAGTCACATGAGGCCCCTTTAAAATTTAGCTTAAAAAAATAGGGGCGGGGGATTTCTATAAATCCTTGTCAGATTATTCTATCCTTATTTAGTTAGCTTCTTTCTTTTACCTCTAGATGGAGGCACCCCATGTCTCCACTTTCTTGTGTCCATCCTTAAATACCATTAGGTATTCCTCCTTCCAACATTTATTTTGATATGGTTTCACATATGCCTCAAAGATACCTTTAGGGTTAAATTACTAATATGACAACTTTTTTCCCTGAAGATTCTTTTAAGATAAATGTTCCAAAGGAAAAATACTGGAATGATTTCCCATGTCATGTTTAACAGATTTAATTTGAAACCCCCATCGGGCCAATTTACAAGAAATTTATTGACATCAGTGAATTGTTCCGTGCTCCTTCTCATTTGCTCCTTCCCAACAAAAGTTAGCCAAGTTACAATGGAGGAATGGATGCTTCAAGTTTTCAACATCCCGTTGGCATAAAACATATTTGTAGGTTCCTTTCTATCCTCTGTTTAATAGGTTTTCCAATATTAAAATGCTTGTCCTAGCTACCAACCAAAGGACAACTGATTTCTTTGGCCGCATATCTGAATTCAAGATTTGATCTTTTGTACTATTAGAGAATTATAGGAAAGCTTGATTGGGTTGCGTCCTGAAATTGATTTGCCCCTCCTAAGAGCATATCCTTTCTTGGAAGGCATGATTATTTTCTTTGAAATTTCCCAAATGATGGATTTCAATCCTGCATTGTTCCTTCTGGCCATTGGGATGGGGATTTCTATTTTCTCATTGTCTAGGAATTGGAAGTTTCTTAGATAATTTTCTATCAAATATTACATATTAGCTAGGAATAGTTGGAAATGTTCATATTGTCTAGTATTAATTGATAAGCTCACTGTTGTTTTCATGAAATAAATATTTCCAACAATTTTGACACATTCTCTAGCTCACCTTTATCCTTGTGGCCTAATGAACTACGAAATAGTAATCTTGGTATCCTGGCAATGTTGGGTTTCAATGAGACTCTCTTTGATCCACAAGAAAATATTTTGTAGGTGAAAACCTATCTTTGAATATACTGATCAGAAATGTAGCATTATACATGAATCTTGAGAAATTGTCATGGACCTAGACACTTTCATTAGAGATGACTAATATTAGGTTTATTCCATATTACAAGGACATATTTCCTCTCTTCTAAGATAGTACATAAAAGGAGATATTTAGATTCCCATTTACATACTTGTTATTGCCTTTATTTAAATGATCTATATGTGCTTCTGGGAAGGGTATTCCTTGTAATATTTAAAACTTTTTCCAACTATTTCCATTATGATCCATAGCCTAGGGTTTAGTATCCAATTCTATAATGAAATGCAAGAGGAGGTCCAATTATATGGGAAAATGGGTATTTTTGGTCCTTATTGATATAGTACCAATGTTGGTTTCTTATGTGGACCCTTAATTCTTTCAATCTCAACGTATAAGTCATTGGTCTGTTACAATGGTACTGGGAAGATATGCCCTTTTAGCTCATTCTAGACTAGGGATATGAATTCTTGTTGTGTAGAAAACTTTGTCAAAGGAAGAAGCACAAAGTTCATCCTTACCTAAATAAGAGCTATAGAAAGGACAATTAGTTACCAATTGGGTTAACTTCATTTGACAATTATACATTAACAATAAAATACAACTTACATAAGGAGATATAGGAACATAGTTATGGAATTTAGATGGTTGGTCTAATAGACATAATATTCTTGCAGTGCCACAGTACCCGAATCACATGGGCCTATCACAATTCTAGTGTCAGTCCATCCATATAGGGCCTAATATTGAGTTGCATGTTGAACATGCTATCATATGGGAATATTGTTCAACTTGTTAAAGCATTGTGCAAATATTGCACATCTTGACTTAGACAGTAACATATTATTTACATGATCACTCCTAACTTGAGTTTCCCTATTCCATACTAATCACACTATTTTTTTTAAATGCTTCATAAATTACCTCAAAGAACAAACAAGTACAACATAGTTCAAGATAGTTACATCATACAAACAACAGGGAAACTGGGAAATTCCATACTATTTATCATGTAATCAATACCACTTAATAATTATTTCATGTTCTAGGTCCCTACTACAATTATGGGTCAATATCTCCAAAATATCTAAGACTTTGAAGCACAAGGTGAAGGAGTATTATTTAATTTAGCACTTAGTAATTTATTCTTTGTTATAGTTCCCACCACATATTCCATATATTGTGATTCCAAAGGATACAATCCACAATTATTTTTATGGACCTAGAGTTCAAGAAATTAGAGATTTGTTTTGTCTTGCATGAGCTTGCATCTCGTAGAGACTTTAAGAATTATCTATTGGTATTTTTCCCTTTCCTTCTCATCAATTTTGAATTATTGGCCACTTGGATTATTGTATTGATCATTGAACTTCATGGCTAGTTGTAGGTCTCTCACTTCTCACTATTATTGCATTATTGGTCTAGGCACTCAACCATTAACCATTTCATGGAAAAGCACCTCACATGTCTTGAATATATTGCAACATTTGGGAAAACATGTAGGCTTTGGAGCCATGTGCAGAATATGAGAAACAGTTCTTAGAAGTGGTATTCAATTGTTGATGTCAAAGTAAAATGTGGATCATAAGGGGTGAGTTTGGGGATGCAAATATACTACCTTATAGTAGAAACCTTTTCAAATATGAATAATTTTGAGCACATATGGGACTATCTTGTCGTAAAGCAGTAGCCATATTATGTATTATGTACACATGAATTACTTTTGACATATAGCAATTGTGACGTGGGTTGATTCTCATTTCCAGGGGTTATTTTAAAGCCAACATCCAAGGAGAACTAAAACCTGAGTATGTAAATTTCTAGTGTACAAGATAAAGAGCTTAATGAAGAACAAAGAAATTGTAGTAGTAATGTTCTCTCTGTTGCTTTTGAGCAGCAGTAATGCTCTATCTGTTTGAGGTTACTGCTAAGTTGGAGGAAATATTTTTATAATATTTTTTTAGTATTTTAAAAGGACAATGCATTATAATATTAGGAAAGGTACTCGTGGTGAGGGGTCGACCTATGCTAATAATATTTGTAGGGCCAACTTGTCCAATAAAACCTAGGGCCAACCATGCCATTTTTTATGACAAATGAATATTTATTGATTGGTATGGGAATTCTCTTTTGAAGGATAACTTCATCTTCTTTGGTAAGTCTTGAGTTCAAATCCTGTAACAACAATTTTTGGATAAATTTATTGGAGCATGCAACAAAGCTTGGTGACCCCTAGACTATTCAACTCAGGCCACAAACTATCTTCTTAGCCCTAACATACCCATGGAGCAATATTTCAGTAGTATGAACTTCTAAGAGAAGATCATGTAGAGAAGGCACATGATAGGATGTGTTCATCCATGCAGGTGATATGCTTCCTCCAAATTGGCTCTATGGAACACACATTCTACATCCCAACAAACCATGAGAATAAACTGGCGGTTTTGAAAAATGACACTGAAACTTTAGACAAATGGGTGCATCAACTCGGTATGCTCGGCCATCTAACATTGTATCCTAGAAAAATTTAAATGTGTCATATAATGGTTTGGGACGTTAAGTGCTAATGATTTTGTTTTTTTACAGTTATAGGTTTCTTGGGACAAATGCTTCTCAGAAGACCACTAGTACCACTAGGGACACTATGTCTGTGAAGATCACTAGTACCACTAGGGACACCCTACCAGTGGCTTCATGGACCATTTTTTTTTTTACTTTGATGGTTTTGTAAAATAGGGTTTTACTTTGACTTTTAAGTGTAATAACACTACACTTTAAAAACGAAATTGTCACTTCCAACCTCTAACCTAATACTAGAAAATTTTAACATTATAACATCAATCAAGCAGTATTCAAGCCAAAAAGAAGGCAATGTTGGACCCATCCTATTGATCAGGCTGTGCATGAAGCTACAAACCTATATAGCATGTTAAGGGACCTTACCATCAACTTGCAATACAGAGTTTAAAACTAAAGGACTGTGTATTTCTAGGGATATTCTTCGAAGATTCTAGGGAGTCAATACAAAATTAACCTTTTATGTGCCAAGTTAATCCTATAAAACAATGCAAAACAACAAAAGACTTGTGCCAAGGAGATTGAGAGTGTGGTAATGACTGAAAAATAACTACCCATGTTCTTAGAAACTATGATGGTAATATGCAACTCTAGTTACCTGCAAAACCATATGTCAACAAGTGAAGCAACAAAATGACACTTCGATAGCTAGAATTGTCCATTTTGATATATAGTATGTACACATTTGACAATGAGCACAATACGAAGGATCTTACCTTCGTATTTTATTACCTTGGGTTGCTACACTTGTAAAAAAAAACGGTCATTTCCAACCTCTAGCCTAACACTAGAAAATTTCATTGATACCTCCACACAAAATATATATACATTGAATGACTTATTTGTTGGGTAAAGTCTTGAGTTTTGATTAGAAAATGAAAGCATGGTGACCATGTCATGGCTAGATGGATAAGGGTGTGCTATAAAGTTGCATCCTCTTCAACCATTGTACACATGGTTTCTACAGAATGAGGGGTAAATTGGACAAAGCTACATCATCCTCAATCATTGAATATATAGTTCCCACATACATTCCCTAATTTGGCTTAGTTTCCCAATTTATCTAAAACTATTTTGGTTGTTCATTAAGGGGAAAACCCAATATCTATACTAGTATGTTTGTAGTCCCAAAGAGGGTTTTGTGTATAACCAAATAAGCACATATACATGCAAGTTGGTTTATCAAAAAATGTTAAGGAGATGATATGGCTTAAAGACTTCCTATACATTAAGATTGGTGACAACATTTTTAAACACAAAGTAGAGTGTATATTACAACAAGGTTTGCTTTATATGCTAAGACATTGGGCATAAAATAAAATATAACTTAGTCATGAAGATAGACTAGCCTAAGGATGAATCTACAAGGGAACTGGAGAAACAACACGATAAGATAAGATGATTTTATTAATGTCCAACCAATTTATACAAAAGTAGTTCAATAGACTTCTAAGTACACTAATGTCAATACAAAGTAGGAGCACTAAATCAGCTCCTATAAAAATAAAGATACAAAAAATAAAGTATGGATCTATGCTAAACCGTGAAAACCCTCATCTTCGAGAGAAAGCAACCACACTTGGAGAGGCATGTAAAAGGGGGATGGATAAAGGAACTGGAAAGAAATAATGATGTAGGTGTGTCCTATTTCACTAGGTCTATTTATCCTAGCATCCAAGCCCAAAATAAGAAAACTCAAGATATAATGTTGTCCAAAGGGATAAATGGGGGGATATTTGCATTGCCCACTTAGTTTCTACCTAGAAGGGGTCACGCATTGTTGAAGTTTGGATGATCTCTTCGAATTTCTAGTAAGGGATTCAATCTAGCTAGATGATCTCATCTATTTTCTGGTGAGGGATCTAGTCTACTCTAATGTTGAGGTTGTTTGGAAGGGGGTATGGTCCCTCTAGTACACACTAATATTGGTTTGGAAGCAATGTTGTGATCAATATCTCTCTTGGATCCCCTACCTAATGGGAGCAAAATCACCTGAAGGAAAAGATTTTGTTGAGAGGAAAATATACAATAAAGATTCCATATACAAAGTCCATAAGAACATGCCCAATTGTGAGCAAATGTAAAGATTCTAAGGTTAATCAGTTTGTGCTCAAGTGGTTAGATTAAAGGAATTTTCATGCCCGAACCAAGTTCAATACCCTTGAAGGAACATTTCTGCCTTTATGTGGTCCTACGAAAAATTGACAGAATATATATCCAGGACAAGCATTCCTACGTGAAACTAACAAAATAGACAACCCTCAATAATGGAATCTAGGACAAAGGTACAACAATATAGGAAATTTATGTCAATGCATATACACAACCTTGTTTCATTGGAACATATAATTATATCTCAATATGAAAGCCAATAGTCATTTGATCCCCAACGTAAACTTAAGTGTGTCAGTATTTGAGCATCCTTGGCATAAATTCCAAGCTGACTATAACCATCCTGTAGCGACCTGTGTAGCACAAACAATTACCAGCATATGCGGAGAAAGGGTGACTTCTTTTGGTAATATTTGTGGCAATTTATAGAAGTAATCTATGAGAAACAAATCAACATGAATTTATGACAGCATTGGAGACAATAGCATGAATCATATATTTTTTTATTATTTACATGAGTTTCGGAAACTGGTTTCCCAACCTTGTAAATAAATTTATGGAGTAAAGAAACAAGGTCATCATCATCTAGCTCTTCCAAATGTCAAAAAGCCATGTAGTGATTTAACGATCTGGAAACAGAGGCTATCAAGCTCTTTAAAATCTTCTAAGATATAATATGCTTAAGAGTTCTACGATAAACATATATGGTACATACAAGCAAGAGTTTCAAAATAGAAGCTACTCTGTTAAGTGCACCACTACAGTTTAATATTAGTAAATATGTCAAGTTTTTGCATCGTTTAGTTGTAGTGAAAACAAGTACAGGGAATGGAAAAATGAACGTGGGATGGAGGGCCAAAATTTTATAGGAGAGAAAAACTGCTTCGGTGAAAATTAAATTATATGCCCAAGTCAGTAGGAAACATATATTGGTAAACACAAGGAAATGAATATATACCAATCAAGAACCCTTTCATCTCAAACCAGTATGTAAATCAGAGGAGCAGGTGTTGGTGGTGTTGCAACTTCCTGAGGAATCTCTTTGCTTCGTATCAATTTTCTGAGGAAGTATATCTGGTATTTCAAGTTCAAATCCATTGATATCGATTCATGCTTAGCCTTTCCGAAGAATAATCTTCCTAGCATAGAGAATGAAGTTGATTTGGATGTGTGGGTAGATGGTACTAGCATTCCTCAAGATGTCATGGAGCCTATTTCCACCATCGACCATAGGGTTTTTTCTGCATTATGAGGCTTCATTGCTGGATGAATGATTTCTGATGAGGAAGTGAGTAAGTGGCAGGGTGAAAAGAGGCAATTTTACCTAGAGAGTCCACCCAGGAAACTCGAGCCATCTTAGGTGTGCATTCTTTTCAAATTCTGTCTCCATGATCTTTTATGATCTTTTCTTCCATTGAAATTTTTTCTATTGAAAATGATAGAAGGGAAAAGTAACGACCACCCCCACAATATGAGATCTATTTGCTTGGCATTTTGCGCTCAACTTTGCTTAATGGTCAAAAACTCTATAAATTTCACGAGCACCACTATAAATGGAGGGGTCAAAGGGACCATTCACTATGACATTCATTCATTTATTATTATTATTTTTTAAATAGACATGGCCATCACTATAGCGACGCAAGGCCTAGCAAGTTCCGACGAATTTTCTATACTAGTGACAGAAATCTCATAGTGAATTCCGTTACTAGTATAGCAAATTCATCCCAACTTTCTAGCCCTTGCATCGCTATAGAGACCCTTCATTAGCAATACACCGAAAAAAGCATAAGTATTTTCGTGGATATAGCGATAGCCAAGCGTCTCTATAGCGACGCCAACTTGTTAGGCCTTGCATCGCTATATCGACCCTTCATTAGCAATACAACAAAAAAAACATTAGTATTTTTGTGGCTATAGCGACAGCCAAGCGTTGCTATAGAGACACCAACTTGTTAGGCCTTGCGTCGCTATAGCAACCCTTCGTGAGCAATACAACGAAAAAAGCATAATTTTTTTTTTTGTCTATAGTGACAACCAAGTGTCGCTATAGTGACACCAACTTGTTAGGCCTTGTGTCGCTATAGCGACCCTTCTTTAGCAATACAACAAAAAAATCATAAGTAATTTCGTGGCTATAGAGACAACCAAGCATCGCTATAGCGACACCTTTGATTCTTTTGAAAGTACATCTGCCCCCAACACGTGTCGTCCATCGCCTATGGCTATAGCAACGAAAGTTTTGAAGTGTTGTTGTAGAGACGAAATTTGTGCCACGAAAAAATGGGGGTCCTATTCGTCGCTATAGAGACGAAAATGTGTTGCAATAGAAATGAAGTTGCGTGGGAAAAATGGTCACATGTACTAGTGAGTAATTTCCCTCATCAAAATCATGTAAATTATAAATGCTCAGTACTTATGTTGTTTCTTTTACTTGATTTCTCATCTCTAATATAAAATTGCACGGGAAAACGTGCTAATAGGAAATATGGAAAGTGGTATATTATCAACTGTAGAGAAAGAGATGTCATTGTCTCTAATTATGAAGGTGAAGGGTTTTATAAAAGTTATAGTTTCTAAAAAAAATATGGATCTTTATGTTTATATTTCATTTTTGTATGTTTAATTTTCAATTTGTTTTGGATTCGATGTGTCTTGTGTCAAATACTTGTAACTTTGTGTCCTTGTGTTACAGACTTAGATCGAAATGGATTTATGGACCTCGAAATGGATTGACGTATAGATCCAAGCATATCTCCAAGAGATAATGCATATTCATAATTAATGGATTGAATGTTTGCATGCTGCCAAAATAAAAAGGAGCACTAGGGTTGATAAATATTCTCACAGTGAAGGATTTTAACAATGGATTGGGTTGTGCATTATATTGAGGGGACTTAATTCCTATATAGAGAATGCTCTTTTGATTTGGGAACCTTGGAATCAGTTGTGTATGCAAGTTAGGGTATGGTTTACCAACATTTACAAAAATCACTCAAATAAGTAGAGTAGATATATTTAAATTTCTAATTTCTGTGCATGGTGTGTTTTAACTTCTGTGGATGTTTAATAGTATGAAAATGTTATATTAGCACTTTTAACTTGTAGAGTTAAACATCAACTCTTAAACAAATTTTTAGATATTTTAGTTCTTTTACAAGTTTATTTAGACACAAACCCTTATTTCATTAAACTTGTACTTATTCCAGTCCAAGTCACTTTGAAGACGGGGCTAAAACCACCTTTCTAAACTCCAAAATCAAGCAAAATCCGGTTCCAAAACTGGCGAATTCAGGTTCTAAAAGTGCCAAAACCGGTTCCAAAAGTGCCAAAACCAGTTCCGAAAGTGCCAAAACTGATTCCAAAATTGCCAAAACCGATTCTGAAAGTACCAAATCAAGGTTCCAAAAGTGACAAAACCGGTTCCTAAATAGCCAAAAACCGGTCCCAAAAGTGCAAAATCCGGTTCCGAAAGTGACCAAACTGGCTCTGAAACTGCCAAATCCGTTTCAAAAAGTGCCAAAATCTAGGTTCCAAAAGCATACTTTTTCTTTTGATATTTATGTCTGTGTAATATGATGGTCATTTGAAGTTGAATGTCATTAACCAACACCCCATTTTTTAATGAGGCTCGAGCTAAATGAATGAAGGGGCGACCAACCCTTTTTCTGCCCATTATTATTTTCATTATAGTACTAGACTGCAAGAATGGTGGTTCGATCCTTCTTCTGTTCACCATTCTAGATACAGGTGAATTGTCAGATATTTGTGTTCTCAATTATCTACTAAAACAAGGGGTGGTCGATCCTTCTTGTCGGTAGTCAGGATAAATATTGTTTACATGTTATAACATAGGCAATGTCCCAATCCCTGCCACATAATGAGGAACGCGGTAGTGGAGAAATGTTGTCCCAACCTTCATAGATTAATTGTTCTTCATTTCTCTTTTAAATGAAGGGTCGACCGACCCTTCTTGTGCTTACTATTTTTGCAGTCTTAGACATTCAGGATATACATGAATTTGCAGCCTATACTTTCTAGGTTGAATATTTGCACAATTCTCTCATAAATGAAGGGGTGGCCAACCCTTCTTCTACGCAATATTATTTCAATACTAGTTCTAGACCACCCGAAGGATCGGCCAACCCTTCTTGTCATTTATATTTATCTAGTCTTGACCCTTATGGTTATACATGAATTGATCTCTATTTTGGAAGGCGAAAATCTCACACGTGTGAGCCTCAAAGAGAGAACTGACGCCATAGGAAGTGATGAAATGACATGTATGATGACATGGCATCTATGATGATATGGAATGTGTGATGATGACATGGCATCGAAATACACATGATGGTGTTCTGGTATTATCATTAAGTCATTGTTGCAATGTGACATCATTCTGGAAAAGTATGGCAAGTTTGTGAAACTTTGCAAATTGACAAAGTATGGAAAAAGTAGTCAAAACGGCTTGAGAGAATGCCTGCCATAATTCATGGTTTCAGAAAAATGCATGCACCATCATATCATGCTATAGCTTGTTGAAGTGGCTATCTATAGTTCTACATGATTGCGGATCGCGGGAACTGTTTGAGTAATGGATTTGTGACATGCGTTTCCGCAACCCGCAATTCAGATTGCGGATTGCAGATTGTGGGAAACTTTGGGAAACTTTGGTTCGATTTTATTTTGAGTAGTAGTCCCACAACCCACAATTGTAGATTGTGGGAACGTTGTATATATTTCAAAACAATTAAACCCCCGCAACTTGTCTTCCGCATTCCCCAGATTAGATCTCAGCCGTCGACTTGTCTTAATCTTAAGACCTAGAATTAAGCTGACAGAATTAATAAATATGTTGATTTTGTTTTTGTTTCCCTTTATTATTTTTCATCTTCGAAAATTACCTGCTGTGTGGATTTTACTGCCAAATTCGTTTCAAAAATTGCCAAATCCAGGATCCAAAACCATACTTTTTCTTTTGATATTGCCACTTTTGAAATTTGTTTTTCTCTGGATACAGGTGAGTTGTCGGACATTGGTGTTCACAATTATCTACTAAAAGAAGGGGCAGCGGATCCTTCTTGTCAACAGTCGGAAGTCGAGACAAATATTGTTTACATGTTATATCATAGGCAATGTCTCGATCGCTGCCACATACTGCGGAAGTCGGTAGTGGGGAAATGTTGTCCCAACCTTCGTATATTAATTGTATTTCATTTCTCTTTTAATTGAAGGGTCGAACGACCCTTCTTGTGCTTAGTATTTTTGCAGTCTTCACCATTCAGGATATACATGAACTGTCATCCTATACTTCGTAGGTTGAATATTTCCACAATTCCCTCATAAATGAAGGGGCGGCCAGCCTTTCTTCTGCCCAACATTATTTTCATACTAATTTTAGACTACCAGAACGGTCGGCTGACCCTTCTTGTGATTTATATTTTTCCATTCTTGACCATTCTTGATTGCGGAAACTTTGGTTTGTTTTTATTTCTAGTTGTAGTCCTGCAACCCGCAATTGCGGATTGTGGGAATGTTGTATAGATTTCGAAACAATTAAACCCCCGCAACTCGTCTTCGGCATTCCCCAAATTAGATCTCATTCGTTGTTAAAATGTCGATATCTAGTATCCTAGGGTGACACATGGAATGATGATATTGTGACACGTGGCATATTTGATTTGGCACATTGAGTATAGCGAGGTTACTAATGTGGGTTTAACCACAACACAACCAAGAAATGAAAATTCACTCATAGCAAGATTACCCTCTTGAAATTGAATTGCCCATATTGGTCTTTGTGTTTAAGAAGAGCATTAAAGATCCCATAATGATTAACTGTAATGAACTGCCAGGCAATTGATTAGAACCTTTCGGTCTGAGAAATGAAATTATTACATCTGTAACGAAATAACATATAGCATGCGCCAACAAAATTTGGATTAAGATGAAGTACAATTTTAATTATATCACGTATCATGATTTGATGTCAAATCTAAACAACTTATCATTGATCTTCATCTGTCTCGCATACGGGAGATTAATGCGAACTAGTACCAAGGTTTGCAGCGGCTATTTCATGCATGAAGGTGGTGCATTCTGTATCTTGCATGTCCCTCTCTGCGAAGGTTCTCCCTGCAATTTTCTCTGAAGTCGGTCATTTTTTTCTGAATATGGAGGAGAGAAATTTATGTCTGTCTGCTCTGCAAAGTCGCAAACGTAGGAATTCTGCCCAGGAGCAGTTCGGGGGGGTTGGCTCGAAGCGATACCTGTCTAATATTTTTCATGGGCATAGCACTGGCAGTAATGAGCTCTCTCATGGTGGCTTGAAAAATCATGTTGACGACTCTGGCAGCGGTAAAAGATGGGTTCCTCTCGACTTTGGTCAGGGTTAGGGAATCAGGGGCTCGGTGCAGCATTCTGGCTTCGATTTTGATTATGGACGTAGGAATTGGAAGGTCCTCTCGACTCCTGATTCTGGGTTTATCTCCACCCCCTATGAAGCTGGCCGCAATCAAAGTGGTCCTACGCAGCAGTTTCATGGTACTAGCCTGGTAAATTGGCATCATGCGTTGGCCGATAATGGTGGTCTGGTTAACATTTATTCTCCTCGTGGGAATGATAGTCCTTCCCCAAAAATTCTCACGCAAGTTTTGGACCTGGAAGCCCAGGTCCATTGGTTACGGGGTGACTTCTCCGAGATGAAGACAGCCATATCTCACCTCGCTACCTTTGTTCAAATTTCTAACGCTGAAGTCTGGAATAGCAATGGAAAGATTGAAGACTACTTTGAGAAGATGGTTGGCAAGTTAAACTTGTTCCATAGCTTCCTCAGGATCGTGGAAGCTAAAGTTGATTGTATCAGAACCAGTGGCAGAAATAGCCCATCCGTCATCCTGAACATTGATGATGAAAATACAGGTACAACAACATGAGGCAAGGATAAGAACACTCATCTCCATCGTGGCAACTGACTCCTTCTTTGTGTTCTCGTCTCGGCATTTTAGTAGCTCTGTTTGGGCTTTAATTTTGTAATCCTTCTTATATGTATTACTCTTGTAAGTTTCTCTTGGGTTAGTTCGTTAAAATTTTCAGTAATAGCAGGCATTAGGCCTTTTTTGAAGATCACAGACTGAAATATGAAGAGACTGTTTCGATAGCTCTTGTTTTTTAGGACCAGTCTCCACTATGAAATGTCATATGTTCTCTCTTTTTAATATAAAATCTTGTTAACCGTTTGTCGGATCAATGGCTATGAGTTCAAATTTGGCCGAAGGTGAAAATCGCAGTTAGGAGCCTGATTGCAATTTTAAAAAAATTTGGTAGAGGGTAACAATAATGCTAAAAATACTCGAACTTGAGCATTGGTGTCAAATGATCCGCTCAGAAATCCAGTTTTTCAAAACCATCTCCTTTGAGCGTATATATAGGTAGCACAACATCGATGCAGATAAGCTTTCAAAAGATGCAATGAAAAAAGAAGTTGGTTATTTGTTTTCGGAGGAAATTATTGATCACTTATGTTTTGATAAGGGATCAGTAAAGTTCTTTGACTAAGCCATATTTTTGATTTCTTTTTGACCTAGAAGGGATAAGTTTCTAAATAGCTGAAAGTTTTTTATTTTTCTGGAAGAAGGATGAAATTCTCAGATTGTTTTTTGTGAAATTATTGTAATTTTCCAGGAAGTCTTTTTGACAATATCTCGTTTACTTCAGCTCTTTAGTGAGTCAAGTAACCTCATGGAACATCATGTACTATTTGATTCAGTTTTGAATAACAATAGTATGATTTTTTCTTTTGAAAAAAATGGATTATAATGTTCATGTATTTAATTATGCTTGATATGTTCAATCTGTGGAATGAAATTATGTGTAAATAAATGTAAGCCATTAATATGCTATGTTAAGCCTGTTAGAAGGTTAATATATATTCATGAATGAGGTTTCTTTCAATTGCATAAGCTATCTACTGTATTAATTTTGTATGTGAATGATGAATGGCTAAACTCCATTTATGTAATACATGTATGCTTATGTTGTCACAACCTCATTGATGGATGGATGCCTCCTGTATGTTCTTAGAATGATAGGCATAAGCCTAGTTATGAAGCTGCTAATTAGATGCTTAATAACTTAACTTGGCAAATTAACTTAATATGATGATATTAATGACTGTAATTGCAGAATGTGAAACAATATGAATCAAGTAAAGAAATTTACTGGTGCATAACCTGCATATAAATCATATGAATGATAAATCAAGCACACTGATTTATATGTTTTATGATTTAACAATACAATTTAAACAGAGTTACATTTTCAGAAACCAAACTTGACACTTTACAAGAATTATAATCACAGTGAAATTGGACATACTAGTACAAACAAACAATCAAGTGTATTATTTAACAAAATACTTCCATTTTTATTTTATTCACAATTGGCCTCACATCGCCCATGCCATCCAGGTGCAGCAAGCAAGGCCATAATTTATCTAACAAAAATGTGTCATTGACATCGTCTGAATAATGATAAGTTTTTGTTATAATACAGTTTCCTTCACCGTTAGAAACATGTTTTTCTCCGGAGTCATCGACAATCACAGTATTTGTCCCATCCCAACCATGGTTCAAAGTGTCCCAAACTATACTTAAAGGCTTGCGATATACAATAGGATTTCCAACACCCTGAAAACCCTCTCTGGGTATGAAAGAACAATTTTCCTGTGTTAAAATTAATCTAAATTGTTCCCTTTTCAATCCTATTCTTTGTAATAATCTAGGAAAAAAGTAGTCAACGTTTTTTCGTTGAGCAGATGTCCATACCCAAACCTCAAAAATACGAAAGCATTTTTCAAAAAATTCCCTTAAGCCTGGGCGTATAAAATGATACTTTGTTGATGTTTCGATGTCCGGTGGTCGGCGCAATCCAAGTTTCTGTTTTCTATGTATTGCGTGTAACAAAATGCCCTTGAAATAAAAAAATGATCAATGGTTTACTAGAAACAAATCTTCTAGTACTATCTGCAAACAAAAAACACACACACACAAACCAGTCAATAAAATATTATGGTTCAATGTTTCTAAGTATATTGCTTTCATGTTCAACAATTTTTAAAACACATTACCAGATACATGGTACGATGTCCATAAATAAGATGAGAACTGTGCAATAAAAATTACATCAATTAAATGTAGGAGTAACTGTAAAAAATATACAAATCACTAAATGAATTTGTTTTGTACAATATGACGGTCATCTCAAATTCAATGTGTTTAACCAACGCCCCATTTTTGAACGAGGCCCGAGATAATTCAACAGAGCACACAACATTGTTTTTATAGTTACATCACTCTCTTGTGAACCATCAAATTTCCAACTAGTTGGCATGTTCAAGTAGTTTTCCTTGTTATTATCTGCTGATTGATATTGCCCTTCATGTATAAACAACATGTTTGTTTGTTTATATATATCTCCATATTGGATAAGTACATCCTTGAAGGACTTTTTGTATATGTTCGGTACTTCACCAACATTATAGTATGCAGACATTGAGTGATTATAAATAGTACTAGGTTCGCATTGCTCTCGACCCCAAATCAAGCAAAATCCGATTCCAAAACTGCCAAATCCAACTTCCAAAAGTGCCAAAACTGGTTCCAAAAGTGCCAAAACCTGTTCTGAAAGTGCCAAAATCGATTCCAAATTTGCCAAAACCGATTCCGAAAGTGCCAAAACCGATTTCGAAAGTACCAAATCAAGGTTCCAAAAGTGACAAAACCGGTTCCTAAATAGGCAAAAACCGGTTCCAAAAGTGCAAAATCCAGTTCCGAAAGTGACCAAACCAGCTCCGAAACTGCCAAATCCATTTCCAACAGTGCCAAAATCCAGGTTCCAAAACCATAATTTTTCTTTTGATATTTATGTCTGTATAATATGATGGTCATTTGAAGTTGAATGTCATTAACCAACACCCCATTTTTGAATGAGGCTCAAGCTAAATTAATGAAGGGGCGGCCGACCCTTCTTCTGCCCATTATTATTTTCATTATAGTTCTAGACTGCAAGAATGGTGGTTCGATCCTTCTTGTGTTCACCATTCTGGATACAGGTGAATTGTCGGATATTTGTGTTCTCAATTATCTACTAAAACAAGGGGCGGCCGATCCTTCTTGTTGGCAGTCAGGATACATATTGTTTACATGTTATAACATAGGAAATGTCCCAATCCCTTCCACATAATGAGGAATGCAGTACTGGGAAAATGTTGTCCCAACCTTCATAGATTAATTGTTCTTCATTTCTCTTTTAAATGAAGGGTCGACCAAACCTTCTTGTGATTAGTATTTTTGCAGTCTTCGACGTTCAGGATATACATGAATTTGTAGCCTATACTTTGTAGGTTCAATATTTGCACAATTCCCTCATAAATGAAGCGGCGGCCGACCCTTCTTCTGCGCAATACTATTTCAATACTAGTTCTAGACCGCCCAAAGGGTCGGCTGACCCTTCTTGTCATTTATATTTATCCAGTCTTGACCCTTATGGTTATACATGAATTGATCTCTATTTTGGAAGGCGAAAATCTCACACGTGAGCGTCAAAGAGAGAACTGACGCCATAGGAAGTGATGAAATGGCATGTATGATGACATGGCATCTATGATGATATGGAATGTGTGATGATGACATGACTTGTATGATGACATGGAATGTATGATGACATGGCATTGAAATACACATGATGGTGTTCTAGTGTTATCATTAAGTCAGTGTTGCAATGTGACATCATTCTAGGAGAGTATGGCAAGTTTGTGAAACATTGGAAATTGACAAAGTATGGAAAAAGTAGTCAAAACTACTTGAGAGAATGCCCACCATAATTCATGGTTTCAAAAAAATGCACGCACCATCATATCATGCTATAGCTTGTTGAAGTGGCTATCTATAGTTATACATGATTGCGGATTGCGGGAACTATTTGAGTAATGGATTTGCGACATGCGTTTCCGCAACCCGTAATTCGGATTGCGGATTGCGAGAAACTTTGGGAAAATTTGGTTTGTTTTCATTCGAGTAGTATTCCCGCAACCCGTAATTGCGGATTACAGGAATGTTGTATATATTTCAAAAAATTAAACCCCCACAACTCGTCTTCCGCATTCCCCAGATTAGATCTCAGGCGTTGACTTGTCTTAATCTTACGGCCCATAATTAAGCCAACGGAATTAATAAATATGTTGATTTTGTTTCTATTTCCTTTTATTATTTTCCATCTTCAAAAATTACTTGCTGTGTGGATTTTACTGCCAAATCCGTTTCAAAAATTGCCAAATCCAGGATCGAAAACCATACTTTTTCTTTTGATATTGCCACTTTTGAAATTGGTTTTTGCGGTGTTCTGATATAATAATTATGACGGTCATTTGAAGTAGTAAAAAATATACAAATTATCAAATGAATTGGTGTCTGCATAATATGACGGTCATTTGAAGTTGAATTTCATTAATCAATACCCCATTTTGAATGAGGCTCGAGATTAATGAATGAATGGTCAGCTGATCCTTCTTCTACCCACTATTATTTTCATAATAGTTCTAGACTACAAGAAGGGTGGTACAATCCTTCATGTGTTCACTATTCTGGATACAGGTGAATTGTCAGATATTGGTGTTCACAATTATCTACTAAAAGAAGGGGCGACCAATCCTTCTTGCCAGTAGTCGGAAGTCCCAAGAAATATTGTTTAGATGGTATAACTTAGGTAATGTCCTGATCCCTACCATATACTGCGGAAGATGGTTGTGGGGAATTGTCGTGCCAACCTTCGTAGATTTAATATTTTTTCATTTCTCTTTTAAATGAAGGAACGACCGACCCTTCTTGTGACGTTTGTATTTTTGTAGTCTTCACTATTCAGGATATAGATGAATTGACAACCTATACTTCATAGGTTGAATACTTGGACAATTCCCTCATAAATGAAGGGGCGGTCGACCCTTCTTCTGCCCAATATTATCTTCATACTAGTTCTAGACTGCAAGAATGGTCATCCGATCCTTCTTGCGTTCACCAGTATTGATACAGGTGAATTACTGGATATTCGAATTTGATTCCTGCAACCCACATTTGCGGATTCTGGGAAGATTATTGTAAATGTTTGCGTTCTGCTTTTCCGCAACCCGCAATGCAGATTGCGGGAAAAGTTTGAATAACGGATTTGCGATTTTCCTCTCAACATAGTTTGTCATTGCAGAGTCTTGATCAAATTCCTTGGTGGTATAGTGAAGAGGATCAATGGAGTTTTACGAATTCCAGGTTTTGCATGTAACCTAGTATTATTAAGAAAAATTATTCATGTTCGTGTCAGGTTCCTTTTATCTAACAAAGGGCGTAAAATGGTGTAGTAATCTATGGTGTTTGCTAAGGGTGATTGTGTGGGAACTCTATTCAATGTTGATGCATGTATTGTTCAATGTAATAGTTATTCAATTTCTACAGTGAATAAACAATCACTAGGATCTACAACCTCATAATTAGAACCTGTACATACGTCTAATGGTCATGAATTTTAGGTACCTAAACAATCCCTTGCTTCAGAAATGAAGTTACCTACAAAGGTGAAAAGTCCAAGGTCTAAAATATTCACTCCTTGTTTGAATAGCCAGTCAATCGGCCAAGTTATAACATATAAAAATGGTTTCTCCCGACTTCTGTTTTCTGACAAGAATCATCGACCGCCCCTTCTTTTTGTAGTTAATTGTGAAAACATTTATCCATCAATTCAGATATATCCATAATGGAGAACACAAGAAGGGTCGACCAACCCTTCTTGCAGTGTCGAACTATTATGAAAATAATATTGTGAATATGAAGTGTCAGCCAACCTTTCAATTACGAGGCAATTTTCATAATAGAACACCTTGGATGTTTTAACATATAAAAATTGTTTCTCCCGAATTCTGTTTTCCGACAAGAAGGTTCGGTCGCTCGTTCTTTTCGTGGTAAATTGTGAAAGCCTTTATCCAAAAATTCATCTATATCCATAATAGAGAACACAAGAAGGATCGACCGACCCTTCTTGTGGTGTCAAATTATTATGAAAAGAATATTAGGAATAAGAAGGGTCGGCCGACCCTTCTTTTACGAGGGAATTGTAACAATAGAAGACCTTGGAGAAATAGCGGCCGCTCTTTCTCTGAGAATATTTCCACTTGCCAACCAAGCCTTTGAAGCAAAACGTCTATAAATTTTGTTGTTTAAATGTTGATATCTAGTATCCCAGGGTGAGACGTGGAAGGATCATATTGTGACACATGGCATATTTGATTTGGAAAATTGAGTATTAGAAATATAGTTTAATTATAGTATTGACCCGTATAGAATATTTTCTCCTCTAAGCACCACTGAATCCATTCTACGTTTTATTCTCTATTAAACACTATGTTTTAAATATGCTTGGGCAAACTGCAAGAGGAAGTGAATAATTATAGTTTCATTTGTGGTCTCATAGTATCACTGCCTCTCTAGCTGTTGGTACACCCTATTATCTTGGTCATTCACGTTGAATCATCTAGATACTTGCAATCGTTGAGACCTATGGATTGGAAATATTGACACCTAAATCCTCCAAAAACAAAGGTATCAAAGGCAAATACCGTGTTTTGAATATTCTGTGCCTATGTTTCATGTTCTAATCGGCCATCGAACCCAAATAGTTTCATGCGCCCAGCTTATGATCCCACCATACTATGATAATTACCATTGACCCCAACCAGACTTTGTTAGTGACAAGACATAAACATTATGTGGACTGAAAGCATGATGAGATTATTCACACGAGTGATACAATCTATCATTTACGGAAAATATTATTAATGCATTGGAAGTAGGCATGTTGGCCATTTAATGCGCTGGAAACAGGCATGTTGGCCGTTGGATTTTCAAGGAATCGATTGGAGTGATACGTGTACGATTACTCCAGCAAAATCTGTAGTCGCTACAGATGATATCTTTGACCACCATGATCCCGCCATATTGTGATTATTACCATTCCCCATCCATCCCAGACTCCCATCCCATTCAATCCATCAACACAGTGGCCACTCACTATATATAGGCTAATCCATCAACACAATGACCATTCACAACAAACTGAAATGGAATTTTTCAGTTTGTTCGCCTTATATTCCCTGGGTATGCATGGATTTGTCATTATGTTCCTACAACCAGGAGGGGACATAGGGAGATTAAGAGACGTTTTCATATAATGGATCTATTGCACCATTTTCCTGCAGAGAAATTTGGGGAGATAATAGGTAGCTTGAAATCATTGAAGAATATTGATATCCATATTCCGAAGCCTCTTCCTCTTCTCAATTTATTGGAGCAACTTCCTAACCTTGAAATACTACATATCCACAAAAGGTTTTTCTCGGTCAGAAAGAATTTTTGTAGTCATTATTATACAAATGTCTAATTTAAGTGTTTGCTTATCATTCGCAAAGTATATTTCATTGGTTGAATGCCTTTGCTTCCACTAACTACAGTGTTAGGAGCTAACCCGTCTAAGTAGGATGCCCAGACCAACTGTGTTAGGAGCTAACCCATCCAAGCGGGATGCCCAGACCAACTGTTATGGTGCACTTGGCAATTTAGGAATAGTTTCTCTATTTTTATTGTGCATGATGATATGTGTGCTCACGCATTGGCTGCAATAAAATGATTATTTTTGCATTTGTTGGAAATGGTTTCTTTTTACGGCAACATGAAAAATAGTTTTTCTTTTTTCTATGCAAGTATTCGAGAGAGATGCAATACCGCTGTGTCTAGGCTATCTTCGAATCTTTGTGCCTCCAGATCATGCTGTCAGCTTCTTCTAACTGTGCATAATTTGTTTTACTTGTTTTAAAGATGCGCACCTCACCCATTTCCACTACATTTTATAGTCAGTCCCATGACAGTTGGAAATCTCGAGACTTTCTAGCTCCACTGAATGAAAAAAAAGAATATTATCAATCGTTTATGTTTCTTCCTCAATTAATTTCCGCAGACTTTCATTGATCTCCTTTGTTCTAAAACATTCAGCGACTTTAAATTATTATGAAATTGTATTTAAAATCAAAAAATGCAATTGAAAAGGACCTTCTGAAAGTGGCAATATTGGCTTTGGAAAGGGTGTTTTTCTATTGGAATAGTGTTTTTTTTACTACTTATGAACCTTAAATTATCGTTTGTTGTTATAAAACTATGAACTTCAATTCAAAAAGTGTGAATTTAAAATAAACAAAT
The DNA here is from genome assembly GCA_027924585.1 of Larix kaempferi. Taxonomy (NCBI): domain Eukaryota; kingdom Viridiplantae; phylum Streptophyta; class Pinopsida; order Pinales; family Pinaceae; genus Larix; species Larix kaempferi. Next base: position 8,804,310 of record BSBM01001329.1, read on the forward strand.
GCAATTTCTGATTTGAAAAGTGTGAATTTGTAAATGTTCTAAATTTTAAGGTGAGAAAATCAATGTCTAAAATATTCAAGTCACTTTGAAGACGGGGCTAAAACCGCCTTTATAAACTCCAAAATCAAGCAAAATCCGGTTCCAAAAATGCCAAATCCAGGTTCCAAAAGTGCCAAAACCAGATCCAAAAGTGCCAAAACCGATTCCAAAATTGCCAAAACCGATTCCGAAAGTGCCAAATCAAGGTTCAAAAAGTGACAAAACCGATTCCTAAAGAGCCAAAACCGGTTCCAAAAGTGCAAAATCTGGTTCCGAAAGTGACCAAACCGGTTTCGAAACTACAAAATCCATTTCCAAAGTTCTAAAATCCAAGTTCCAAAACCATACTTTTTTCTTTTGAACGAGGCTCGACATAAATGAATGAAGGTGGGGCCGACCCTTCTTCTGCCTACTATTATTTAATAGTACTAGACTGCAAGATGGGTGGTTCGATCCTTCTTATGTTCACCATTCTGGATACAGGTGAGTTGTCGGATATTGGTGTTCACAATTATCTACTAAAAGAAGGGGTGGCCGATCCTTCTTGTCAGCAGTCGGAATTCAGGAAAAATATTGTTTACATGTTATATCATAGTCAATGTCCCGATTGCTGCCACATACTACGGAAGTCGGTAGTGGGGAAATGTTTTCCCAACCTTCGTAGATTAATTGTATTTCATTTCTCTTTGAATTGAAGGTTCGACTGACCCTTCTTGTGCTTAGTATTTTTTCAGTCTTCACCATTCAGGATATAAATGAATTGACAGCCTATACTTCGTAGGTTGAATATTTCCACAATTCCCTCATAAATGAAGGGGCGACTAGCCTTTCTTCTTCCTAATATTATTTTCATACTAGTTTTAGACTGCCAGAAGGGTCGGCTGACCCTTCTTGTGATTTATATTTTTCCATTCTTGACCATTATGGTTATACATGAAGTAATCTCTATTTTAGAAAGGGAATATCTCACACGTGTGAGCCTCAAAGAGAGATCTGACGCCAAAGGAAGTGATGACATGGCATGTATGATGACATGGCATCTATGATGACATGGAATGTGTCATGAGGCTGGGAAGACACAAGATGGTGTTCTGGTGCTACCATGCTATCATTTAGTCAGTGTTGCAATCTGACATCATTCTCAAAAAGTATAGCAAGTTTGTGAAACTTTGGAAATTGAGAAAGTATGGAAAAAGTAGTCAAAATTGCTCTGATAGAATACCCGCCATAATTCATGGTTTCAGAAAAATGCATGCACCATCATATTATGCTATAGCTTGTTGAAGTGGATATATTGTTATACATGATTGCGGATTGCAGGAAGAGTTTAAATAATGGATCTGCGACATACGTTTCCGCAACCTGCAACCCGCAAACCGCATTCCCCAGATTAGATCGTATTCGTCAACTTGTCTTAATCTTACGGCCCATATTTAACCCGATGGAATTAATAAATATGTTGATTTTGTTTATGTTTCCTTTTATTATATTTCATATTTGAAAATTACCTGCTGTGTGGATTTTACTACGATTTTTTTTCAGGGGTCGTTTTCTCCATTTTTTCCAGCTTTAATGAAGGGTCGGCCTACCTTTCTTGTGCTTAGTATTTTTGCAGTCTTCACAATTCAGGATATAAATGAATTCACAACCTATACTTCGTAGGTTAAATATTTCCACAATTCCCACATAAATGAGTTGGGAGGAATTACTCCTCGAGAATGGGGTAGCTCCACAATTATAGATGGAGCAGAGAGAATGGGGAAGCTCCCTAGTTACAGACGGAGCAGAGAGAATGGAGAATCTCCCTAGTAGACACGGAGCAGAGAGAATGTGGCTGATTTGAATGCGTAGAGGGCCGAGGTACCTGAGTTGCAACCAACTAGCCGGTGAAGGAACCTGCTCGCAGTGCAAGAACGACACAACATAATGGCCAAGATTAATTACTAAGAAGTACAGGGTATAGGGTATAGTATAACAAGCATTAAAATTTCTGAGGGGAAATGTAAATTCATGGATGTCAAATAAAACAATTCAGCTATATCCATAATGGAGAACACAAGAAGGATCGACCGACCCTACTTGCAGTGTCGAAATATTATGAAAAGAATATTGGTAATCAGAAGGGTCGACCGACCCTTCTTCCAGTGTCAAACTAATCTGAAAATAATATGGGAAATAGGAAGCTTTGGTATACCCTTAAATTACAAGGAAATTGTAAAAATAGAACACCTTGGAAGTTATATCATATAAAAATGGTTTTTCCCGACTTCCATTTTACGGCAAGAAGGATCTGCTGCCCCTTCTTTCCATAGTTAATTATCAAAACCTTTATCCATCAATTCAGCTATATCCATAATGGATATTACAAGAAGGATCGGCCGACCCTTCATTTAGGAGGTAATTGTAACAATGATATCCTAGGGTGACTAGTGGAACGATGATATTGTGACACGTGGAACGATGATATTGTGACATGTGGAATATTTGATTTGGCACATTGAGTATAGCGAGGTTACTAATGTGGGTTTAACCACAACACAACCAGGAAATGAAAATTCACTCATAACAAGATTACCCTCTGGAAATTGAATAGCAACACTTTTTCTATGGAATATGACGACTAACAAATTGCCCATATTGGTCTTTGTGTTTAAGAAGAGCATTAAAGATCCCATAATGATTAACTGTAATGAATTGCCAGGCAATTGCTTAGAACCTTTTGGTTTAAGAAATGCAATTATTACATATGTAATGAAATAACATATAGCATGCGCCAACAAAATTTGGATTATTTGTTTTGGGGGGAAATTATTGATCATATATATAGGCAGCACAACATTGATGCAGATAAGCTTTCAAAAGATGCAATGAAAAAAGAAGTTGGTTATTTTTTTTGGGAGGAAATTATTGATCACTTATGTTTTGATAAGGGATCAGTAAATTTCTTTAACTAAGCCATATTTTGGACTGCTTTTAGACCTAGAAGGGCTAAGTTTCTAAATAGCTGAAAGTTTTTTATTTTTCTCGCAAAAGGATGAAATTCTCACACTGTTTTTGAGAAATTGTTGTAATTTTCCAGGAAGTCTTTTGACAATATCTGGTTTACTTCAGCTCAGTAGTGATTCAAGTAAAATCATGGAACATACATGTACTATTTGTTCAATCTGTGGAATGAAATTATGTGTAAATAAATGTAAGCCATGAATATGCTATGTTAAGACTATTAGAAGGTTAATATATATTCATGAATGAGGTTTCTTTCAATTACATAAGCTATCTGTTGTATTAATTTTGTATGTGAATGATGAATGGCTAAAATCCATTTATGTAATACATGTATGCTTATGCTATCACAAACTCATTGATGGATGGATGCCTCCTGTATGTTCTTAGAATGATAGGCATAAGCCTAGTTATGAAGTTGTTAATTAGATGCTTAATAACTTAACTTAGCAAATTAACTTAATATGATGATATTAGTGACTGTTATGTAATTGCAGAATGTGAAACAATATGAATCAAGTAAAGAAATTTACTGGTGCATAACTTGCATATAAATCATATGAATGATAAATCAAGCACACAGATTTATATGTTTTATGATTTGACAATACAATTTAAATAGAGTTACATTTTTGGAAACCAAACTCGACACTTTACAAGAATTATAATCACAGTGAAATTGGACATACTAGTACAAACAAACATTCAAGTGTATTATTTAACAAAATATGTCCATTTTTATTTTATTCACAATTGGCCTCACATCACTCACGCCATCTAGGTGCAGCAAGCAAGGCCATAATCGATCTAACAAAAATGTGTCATTGACATCGTCGGAATTATAAGTTTTTATTATAAGACAGTTTTCTTCATTGTTATGAACATGTTTTTCTCCGGATTCATCGACAATCACAGTATTTGTTGTTAACACCCAAAAAGTGCTCACTAGCTCATTTCCCTATTCACATGACCCATTTGTCCACGTTTTCACCATCTGAGCCTCCGAAACCAACAAAAGGTCACCAAAAGACCTTAGTACACCCCTTTTTCCATTAAAAAATATTATTTTTCCAAGAAAATCATAAAAAACCCTAAAAAAGGGTCCAAATTCCCAAAAATATTAAAAAGGGAATTAAAATATTATTTTTATTCAAAAAAGGAAAAAGGAGGGAAAAGTACCTAAACCATGTTGGTCAATACCATTTGGTTTCCACAAAACCACAAATGGTATTCCTCACCATCAAAACCTATAAAAAGGTGGTAGGGGCTCCTCATTTCACATCCTTCCATTATCTCATCCTTATGCTGCTGAAATCTCCCCTGAGCACTTTTAGCCATTGAAGCAACCTTGGAGAAGGAGACCTCTTGGAGTTTGGAGCTACTCATCTTGGAAGTTGCTCAACATCAACCTTCACCATTGAAGGTAATATCGCAAGCACTTGCTTGCCCCCTCATTTTTCAATACAAAAAATTATTTCTTATGTTTCTTGTTCTTGATTTTGAAATGATTACATTATTTGCTTAGATTCTTGCTTAGATCCATAAATAGTATTGTTTATTTAGTTTATTGTTTTTATTTCTATTGAAACTGCTGCTACTAGTTAGCAGGTGCCCATAGCACTAAGCCTGGTTGCAAAACCGGGCCAACAGTTTTTGGCGACTCCGCTTTGGTTTGAACTTTAGATCTCTAGTTTTACCTTTAAATCTTAGTTTTTATGAGTTTTTAACCTTTAGATCCATAGATCTGCCATCTTAGACAGCAGATCCATTGCTGTTCTGAGATTTGGCCCCATAAACAGCCCGAAAATTTCAATTTTCGGGTTCGTTTCTCGGTTTCCATGCACGGCTTCCACCTCGCGGTTTTTTGCCAGACAGTCGCGCGGTCCATCGCGACTTTTCTGCGTTTTTCCGCGCGGCCCATCGCGGCCTTTTTCCAGACAGTCGCGCGGTCCATCGCGACCTTTCTGCGTTTTTCCGCGCGGCCCATCGCAGCCTTTTTTCAGACAGTCGCGCGGTCCATCGCGACTTGTCTGCGTTTTTCCGCGCTGCACACCGCGGCTTCGCGGCCGTTTTCCGCGCTGTCCATCGCGACTGTGCGCCCAAAACCCGCGCGGTCCATCGCGACTGTTCGTCCAAAACCCGCGCGGCCCATCGCGGCTGTTCGTCCAAAACCCGCGCGGCTGAATTTTTCATTCGGCCATCCCGATTTTGAAAAATATTTTTTACTGTACTTTCTGCCCATAGCACATTTTTTACAGTATTGCATTCTGCATATTTTACAGCTCTGAAAATTTTTTTACTATTTAAAAGTGCATATCTAGAAATCTTTTTAAAAATTTTCAAGAAAGTGAAAGAAAGACTCATTTTGCATTTTCATCTAGATTCAAATTTTTTCTTGTTTACTTCTTTAGAATCTTGCCCTTAGCAATTTTTCTTGAAACGAAGAAATCCATTTATTTCTTTTAAAAAGGAGTTTATTATTTGCTTTCATAAATCCAAGAAATCCTTTATTTTTTGAGTTATTTTTTGAAAAGCATATTAATTCCTTTTAGTGAAAAAAGTCTTAAATATTTGCTTTTTATTTTCGAAAAATCCTTTATTTTTTGAAAATTTCCCTTAAAGCATTTAATTTTTTTTTCAAGTTCAGTTTACAACACCTCACGTGCACTCACACGATCACTTAATTGAACTAAGCTTTAAAATGTACCTTAATTTGAACACACTTTTAACCCCACTTGGGGAACACTAAAAGAATTCTTGTAGCTAGGTAGTATTGGGGGGATAGGTGTTCCAATAACACCCCTCAGTTCATACATCTGAGACATAGAAGTTGTCCAATTAGGGAGCTAAAATCTCTTAGTACTTTTTGGCGCGGTCACAACCGGTTTGTGGGAAGGCCTCTCCCCTAGGAGGGTTGAAGTCGCGAGGATGGTTCCGGAAGCCTGAGTGGGATACCGAAACCCATTCAGTAACCGAAGGGCTACCATTCGCAGTTCTCGGGATATCCCTGTATTGGGATATTGCGATCAAAGGACCAAACGGCAGATTTACCTTTTCTCGACGCGTCATGAACGGAGTATCCTAGTAGCCTGTCTTTTAGGATTGATTACCCGGTGTCCCTCCCGGTAGGGGGATATCTAGCCGTTGTCTCAACATTCATATTGTCTGACTTGGATTTCATCACCTTGCAGAGGATATCGTCTGTTTGAGTCACAATACTTTTAGATTAGGTGTTTGCATGATCTTTACCACCTTTTGAGTCTAGTTACACCTATTTTTTCTAGGAGCCGCTTGCATGTTGGTATTCTGACCAGTTGTTGCATTCCTCCACTTATTGTAGCACAGCTGCTAGAATAAGTGCATTTTTTGAGGATTGATTTTTTGGCCTGTGAGCCTTCTTTTTTCACTCCCCTTCTTGCACCCTTGGTTGCATTAGGGTTTTGATTTTTTTACATACATATCACCACCTGATACTTAAAACAAATTTTTACATAAAAAACATATTCTCACCATTGAGAATTCTAGACGTTCTCGTCGTCTACAGGGCGAACTCCCAGAGTTTAGTCCACTTGGCTCTCCACGTCACGGACGCAGAGCATTATCCCTTGATTCGACACAACGTCAATCAATTAGACGGTCATCCGATTCTGACATACCCCTCTTCACCTTTGATTTGGAGGTAGAATCCGAAAACCCCACCGAGTTACCACCAACCACAATTATGTCTGGAACACCAGTTGATCCACTATTTACATTAACCATAGGTCAGACATCCGCAGACCCTTCTGCGGTAGCACCATCAACGACAACAACCACCCCCTTGGGTATGCCCAATATGGGTAACACTCCACATTCAGGAATGCCTAGCACAGGACCACCACCTGTCATGGGCATGCCCAACATGGGGGTCATACCCCCTTCGGTCTCCACAAACCCTATCCCAGGAATCCCTAGCGCGATTCCTAACCCAAGTGTAACTCCTGTTTCACTTGGGAGTGCTATCCAAGGAACCCCTAGTGCGATTCCTAACCCAAGTGTAACTCATGTTGCACTTGGCAGTGCCATACCAGGAATCCCTAGTGCGATTCCTAACCCAAGTGTAACCCAAGTTGCACTTGGGAGCGCTAACCCATATCAGGCCACACCTTTTGGAGGACACATACCCTCCATACCTAGCATACCTATAGGCGCTACTGGACCCCTACACCATGCCACAATGGCTAGGCAGGTCCCGGTTCCGGTCACCACATCCGCTAGTCTACCATACATGGCAAGTCTCAACCTGCCAGATTTAGCTAGGCTCACAAATGACCCCATCAGACATGATCCTACTTGGCCCTATATGCCCACTAAGCTTCCTTCTGACATCCCCAAGTTTGAGGGAAAGGCTGGAGAAGACCCCCAAAATCACATCATGTCCTTCCATTTATGGTGTTCCTCCAACTCCATAGTGGATGACTCAATCCGCCTACGGCTTTTACAACGCACCTTCACTGGCTCCGCAGCCAAATGGTACATCGAGCAACCCCATGGGACGCATTCCACATTTACCTCCCTTGCCTCGACCTTCCTACAATTCTTCCAGCTACCTGTCCGCTACGATGCGGGCGTCGAGATCCTACTGTCTTGCAGACAGAACACGGCCACGCATATCACTGACCATATTCATGATTGGCGTCGGCGCCGAAGCCTATGCAAGATCAAATTAGACGACCGAATCTTTTTAGACTGGTTCCTTAAATCCCTCCTTCCTCTCATTGCGAAGGATGTAGCATCTGAAAGACCCCAGTCTGAGGAGGAGGCCATCCTTAAGGCCCAACAGTTTGATCTTATCTATTCCCAGTCAGGTTACCTATACACGATCATACCTGACGCCCCACGAGGTGACTCTGCACGCGGTGACACACCGGGGGCATCACATGCCGCTGATGGCATTATTGGCCAAATTACACCGCAAGCAAAACCTTTCAGTATGGTGAGCACCATGCCCACCCCAGACCTTTCTAGGGCTACATCTAGTTCCGGGGCGACAACTTCTTATGCTCCAACAAACCAGACCCATCACGTTCATGGACCCTCTTGTCCACAACATTGTTATGGCCAAGCGCCATCAGCATATGTACCCCCTACATACTATGCTCAACCTACGGTACAAAACCCCATGCAGTTCCAACAACAGCCCATGCATTACCCACAACCGGTTGCACCGGCTAACCTCACACCTCCACCAGCTCAGGGGTACCAACAACCCCAGCAGGCAACTGGACCACCTCCAGCTCCACCTGCATACTATCCACCGCAACCTGCTCCCGCACCTGCGCCTCCTCAGAATCCCCCCAATGCTCAAGGGCATGTGTACGCACAACAACATCAGCCCCAATACCAAAATAACCAACGCAACCAGGGTGGGCAACCAAACCACGGAAGAGGACGCAACCGTGGAAACAATCAAAACCGTAACCAAGCTCCACAACCTACCCATCCTCCGCAAGAAAATAACGCGGCGCCCGCTCATCCGAATCCTGATCGGCCACCTAAGCAACCCAAAAATGCTAATTTACGAACAAACCATCCTTGTTCCATTTGCGGTGTCTATGGCCACTATACCCACGCTTGCCCACATCTCGAGCGAGCTCGACAACTATGGACAAATGACGCCCATCGTCAAGGGCAGGCGGCTCCTCAACCACCACCCAACCCCCCACCACCTCCACAACAACCTTTGGTACTACAAAACCCTTTTCCAACACAAGGAGTGGTGAACACTCAGCCGTTAGCCCCCCCACAGGGAAACGTGCAACCACAACAAATTACCTACGCAGCTCCTGACCAACCCATGTTTGATTCAGGCACCCACCACTTATTGATGATGTCCACTGCCGACGTCAATATCCAAACCCGTCGAAACCAATACGGACCGACTGCTGAAGCCCCCCCCGCTGAAAAGGATACTAATGCTCATCCCACTGATCAGACATTGCATATACCTCAGGTTCCAATCGACGGCGCTTCTAAAGCACCTCGCTTTCCCCTACGCCGAATCAACAACAACCCCAATGCACGGGCTGCGTCCAATTACAACATTGTAGATGACTTAGCTCAATCTCCCGCAGCCATGTCTGCGTTAGAAGTCTTAAAAACCTGTCCTACTCAGCGCAAGACTTTACTTTCCGCCATTGGGGTGATTGACCCAAATGATTCGAAATTGATGACCTTTGATTTAGACCAATCTGAACCACGACTGCCTTCTACCATAGCAGTCCAAGTTTCCGTTTCTATTCGGAATCTTGTCATCCATCGATGTATCATCGACGAGGGTGCCTCCACATGCGTCATGTCCAATTTTGTTTGGCAGAAGTTGGGATCCCCTGCTCTCCAGCAATCCACCACTGCCTTGCGGGCCTACGACGGCCGGTCAGCTCAACCTCAAGGTTTATTACCCAAGGTACCCGTCCAATTAGGTGGGAAAACTGTGCTCATCGACATAGAGGTCATTAACGCCCAGCTCGACTATAACCTTTTACTTGGCCGCAGTTACATGTACGCCATGAAAGCGGTCGCCTCCTCTGTCTTCCGCACCATGATGTTCCCCCACGAGGGACGCGTGGTCAAAATTGACCAACTCACCTACTATGATCCCAACGCCCCTGCAGCACCCGAGAATGTTCTTCCCATGATTGAACAACCCGCTTCTAGTGCAGTTACCTCCTTTGTGTCTTCTGTGGCACCCGGACTTTATTCGGATACACCAATGACCTCTACATTCCAGGCCATTCCACCACCGTCACCGGAGACCCAAGTCGCAAACCTCTGTACTCTTTCGCAGAATACGCAAACGTCCGGTGGTCAACCACCATTGATCCCCAGTCACATTGGTGTTACACCCATCCACACCATCCCCTTCCTATTTCCTCCTTCGGGTGTAGTAAGCGCCCCGGTTATGGCTACCCTTAGCCTACCCGGACTAACATTGGGATTACCCGTGTGGTATGTTCCGCCTCCCGTTCGACCACTGACACCAGACGTCATCCTCCAACCGGTACAACCTATTGTTACCACAAATCAGCCTCCTCCTGGTGTCGCAATCCCTTCGTCGTCAACGACACCTCCTGCTAACCTCAATATCCCTTCGTCGTCAATGAAACCTCCTCCTGGTCTCACGATTGCTTCGACGTCAAAGGATCCCCCTCTTCTTGCTAATCCCACTGGGGGCAGAGGTCCACAACCATACACTGCTATACCACCTCCTAAGGCAGTTAAACCCCCATCGGTGTTTCGAGCTCCCCCTAAATGCTCGTTGTGCGATGAGATAGGCCATCCAACTCATCAATGCCCACAGTTACCAGCTCTCCAAGAGCATATGAATATGTTGGACGATGACGCCGACATCCCAGTCGTTAGACTTGATCCACCTCCTCAGCCTCGCGACAGATCACTGCGCACCAACCATCCTTGTGCCATATGCAGTGTTTACGGCCACTACTCTCACCATTGTCCAGATCTCCCTGACTACAGAGCAGCTCTCTACGAGATGAACAATTTGGACCTTGAGACGGCACCCCCTACTATCGAGGAGATCTACCCTCCCCCATCATCCTCATCCGGAGAGATTAACACCATCTACATGATCTCTTCGACTACCACTACCTCATCACTCGATTTGACCACTCAAAGCTCCCGCAATGATGAAGAGGTTCTCGAGACTCCTACTACCTTTGATTATCCCGGGGAAGACATGCACCATCGTCCATACTTCCTCCTGGAAGAGACTTCATCCACCACCGCTACCCAATCCGCGGTTAAGTCCAAGGATTTCCTTCCTACTAAAATCGACTGGTTAACGGATCCCATGGCCGATATTTCTCCCGTCATCCACATTGACATCTCTGACCCACTTGGTGCCCTTCATACCATCACATTAGGAACCTCCCACAGTGAGCATGAGATCGGAGAATACCAACAACTGTTCCAAGAATTCACTGATGTCTTTACTTGGTCAGATACCGAAATGCCTGGCCTTGACCCCGCCATTTATACGATCTCCACTGGATACCCCTATGTCCGGTCGGCCCCTTCCATTGATCCCTTTGACACACAGGTTCAACCCTTTCAAATCGACCAGGAAACCACATGTCCACAACATGGGGGCAGGCCCAAAACCTTGCCTACTCATCATCATCATGATCCTCATCGGAGATACTGGGGGCATCCACCCCACAAAGGGAATCCCCCATCATCATATCATCACTTCAGTATGCCACCACGACCCACAGCCTCATGGTATAACACCCCACCAGTAGTTGCTCAATGCCCTATTGATCTCTCTCTGAGACAACATCTGCACCACATTGACACCTCTGAGTTAGGGGGCATAATAGATTACCTCGACCCCGGGATAGGGGGCATGATCAATCATTTTGAACCTTCCCCATCATCTCTATCTCAACACCTCAATGAGCCCATCGTTCAAACCAACACATATGTGATCCACAATCACAAATCCCATGCACATAGCATGGGGGCAGGTCATTAACCCTGCTCACTTTTTCATATTCGTGATCTCAACCATTTTTGAGGTCACGTGTCACTTGTATATTTCAGTTGATTTGATACACCTAGTATTTTGCCCCCACGGGTCATCATTTCTCCCCACCACTGCATCCTTCGCTTGGTGAGATCACCTTTATTTGTAGCCATTTTTTAACCTAGTTCTTTCCTTTAACCATTCCGGAGTCCTTATGACCTCCGTTTTTCGCACCATTTGCACTGTCGGATTCATATTTCCGTGCCCGTGATGATGCTTGAGATCATTTCTCGCTCTCACCAGGACCAATATCAACATTGTGTCCCGACACATTGTCGCCCCAGTTTGCGTACCACTTCGGCTGCTCTCCATTTTTGATATATTTGATATCATCGGATTCATTTTTCCGCGCTCGTGACGATGCTAGAGATCATTTCTCGCTCTCACGCCTAGATTTTTCGGGCATTTTTTCCACGCCCCCTCGTCGCCTCGGTTTGTGTGCCACATCGGTCGTTCTCCGTTTTCGACGTGCCTTATATCGTCGGATTCAGTTTTCCGCGCTCGTGATGATGCTTGAGATCATTTCTCGCTCTCACCTTTAGATTTTTCGGGCATTTTTTCCATGCCCCCTCGTCGCCTCGGTTTGCGTGCCACATCGGCCGTTCTCCGTTCTCGACGTGCCTTATATCGCCGGATTCAGTTTTCCGCGCTCGTGATGATGCTTGAGATCATTTCTCGCTCTCACCTTTATATTTTTCGGGCATTTTTTCCACGCCCCCTCGTCACCTCGGTTTGCGTGCCACATCGGCCGTTCTCCGTTTCCGACAATCCTTATGTCACCAGATCCAATTTTCCACACTGATGACGATGCTTGAGACCTTTTCTCGCCCTCATCAATCCATTTTTGTTCGGTATAATTTTATCCCTTTTTCGGGCCGAGCAACCCCTTTTACGAAAAAGACACTTAGGGAGTTTCTGTTAAGCTCTTTTCTGACTCCTAAAACAATGAAAAGATCGCCGAGCAATCTTGCTTCCTTTCATGCTCGCTAAACGTATCTGAAAGGGCGTCTACCTGGTATAAGTTTACCCCTTTTCCGGACCTCGTAGACTAATTACGAAAAAGGTATACTCTAGTCACATCGGCTAGAAGAGTTCTCCATCCGCATCATTTTATGCTTTTTTGGGCCTTGGAGACTAAACTTACGAAAAAGAAACACCAACAGAGTCCACTTACCGTTTTCAGACTCTCTAAACATGAAAGCAACCATGAGCATGAGCCGTCCTGGGCTCACAAAATCCACAGGACCGTACCATTTCAGAGCACACTTTTATCCCTTCTTGGAGCTCATTAAAACTACGAAGAAGGAATCAATGGTGCCTCTTGGCGCCACGACAGATCATATCTACTCATTTAGGCAGCTTCCCCATTTCGGTCGCCTTTGTTCAGAGTATTCTACAAATACGTCACCTTGATAATCCCTCGACAGCACCTATCAGCTCGTCCTCCCCCCCAGATTTAATATATACCATTCAGTCATAGCAATGATCCCCACAACTACAAGTCAGTTCCCTACGCTGCCAGGTCAACCATGTCATCTTGCTCTGAACAAAGGAAGTTTGAGTCTACCCATTTTTTGACCCAGTTATTTCCCATCCCCACAAGTAAGTCAGTCCTACCATCAGTACTACATCACTTCAGTTCTACACCTCGCGCTCCTATCAAGGAAACATCATTGCCTTGTTAGTTGCTGGTCTCCCTCTGTCGACGACAACCACATTGATTCCAGAGGATAGACCTAGAGGTCCCTGTGTCTTGGACTCATTACCATTTATGATGAGTGCCTACGAATCATTTTGAGAGGAATCCTCAGTGCCTCTCCGAATGATTGTTTCTCACATGCTCGACTTCAACACCTTGATCGCATCGTTGAGACTCGCACAGGGTATTGGTCCGTTCAGTTATTAGTCGAAGACCCCGGTTACCACCTGACTCCTCCACATTTGAGAGTCAAACTATGAATACAACCAGTTACATTTTTTCTATACATATCCGGGTTGCGTATGGAGACAGTATTCAGATGTACCCCAGTTTTATACTCCCTTGAGTATAGAGTTACATTATTTCTCAGAGATGACTCATAGTCATTGAGTCCATACAGATGTTGGACACCTTCAGTTTCAGCAGTTCAACAGTTATTCCAGTGTATCAGTTATTGAGATCAACCATGATCATGAGTATATCCCACAATAATGTCCCCTCTGGACCATTATCATGTACCAGTATATTTCTTTAAGTATTAGATCCCCCGTCTTGGGACTAATTGTTTTGTATATGTCTTGATACGAGCATGGGAATGCCCGCCTCGTCCTTTATCAGAGATTATACCTCATTCATATTGAGGCCATGTAATATTTTTTTTTTTTGCAGCTTCCAAGGGCCGTGGCTCCAGTCTCCAACCGGTCTCTTCTCTCCCCTACTCCCAGAAAAAAGGACAAAAGAACTATGATGTCTATCGGCCATACGATGAGCTCCTGCCCTCACACATCAGGGGGCAATCTGTTAACACCCAAAAAGTGCTCACTAGCTCATTTCCCTATTCACATGACCCATTTGTCTACTTTTTCACCATCTGAGCCTCCGAAACCAACAAAAGGTCACCAAAAGACCTTAGTACACCCCTTTTTCCATTAAAAAAGATTATTTTTCCAAGGAAATCATAAAAAACCCTCAAAAAGGGTCCAAATTCCCAAAAATATTAAAAAGGGAATTAAAATATTATTTTTATTCAAAAAAGGAAAAAGGAGGGAAAAGTACCTAAACCATGTTGGTCAATACCATTTGGTTTCCACAAAACCACAAATGGTATTCCTCACCACCAAAACCTATAAAAAGGTGGTAGGGGCTCCTCATTTCACATCCTTCCATTATCTCATCCTTATGCTGCTGAAATCTCCCCTGAGCACTTTTAGCCATTGAAGCAACCTTGGAGAAGGAGACCTCTTGGAGTTTGGAGCTACTCATCTTGGAAGTTGCTCAACATCAACCTTCACCATTGAAGGTAATATCGCAAGCACTTGCTTGCCCCCCCATTTTTCAATACAAAAAATTATTTCTTATGTTTCTTGTTCTTGATTTTGAAATGATTACATTATTTGCTTAGATTCTTGCTTAGATCCATAAATAGTATTGTTTATTTAGTTTATTGTTTTTATTTCTATTGAAACTGCTGCTTCTAGTTAGCAGGTGCCCATAGCACTAAGCCTGGTTGCAAAACCGGGCCAACATTTGTCCCATCCCAACCATGGTTCAAAGTGTCCCAAACTGTATTCAAAGGCTTGCAATATACATTAGGATTTCCAACACCCTGAAAACCCTCTTTGGCTATGGAAGAACAATTTTCCTGTGTTAAAATTAATCTAAATTGTTCCCTTTTCAATCATATTCTTTGTAATAATCTAGGAAAAAACTTATCAACGTTTTTTCGTTGAGCAGATGTCCAGACACCAACCTCAAAAATACGAAATCATTTTTCAAAAAATTCCCTTAAGCCTGGGCATATAAAATAATACTTTGTTGATGTTTCGATGTTCGGTGGTCGTCACAATCCAAGTTTCTGTTTTCTATGTATTGCGTGTAAAAAAACGGCATTGAAATAAAAAAATGATCAATGGTTTACTAGAAACAAATCTTCTAGTACTATCTGCAAACAAAAAACACACACACACAAACCAGTCAATAAAATATTATGGTTCACACAAACCAGTCAATAAAATATTATGGTTCAATGTTTCTAAGTATATTGCTTTCATATTCAACAATTTTTTAAACACATTACCAAATACATGGTACGATGTCCATACACAAGATGAGAACTGTGCAATAAAATTTACATCAATTAAATGTAGGAGTAACTGTAAAAAATATAAAAATCACTAAATGAATTTGTTTTGTACAATATGACGGTCATCTCAAATTCAATGTGTTTAACCAACACCCCATTTTTGAATGAGGCCCGAGATAATTCAACAGAGCACACAACATTGTTTTTATAGTTATATCTCTCTCTTGTGAACCATCAAATTTCCAACTAGTTGGCATTTTCAAGTAGTTTTCCTTGCTATTATCTGCTATTTAATATTGCCCTTCATCTATAAACAACATGTCTGTTTGTTTATATATATCTCCATATTGGATAAGTACATCCTTGAAGGACTTTTTGTATATGTGCGGTACTTGACCAACATTATAGTATGTAGACATTGAGTGATTATAAATAGTACTAGGTTCGCATTGCTCTCGACCCCAAATAAATACAAATTATTCATTTTTCAACCACTCAAATACACCTAGGAAATTTTTAATTTTCATGTTGTCGAGCCAACAAAACCATAGAGCAACGTTGAAATGCTCTCTGGAAACACGGATAATTTTGCAGCTGAACATGCGTGTATAATAACAATAGCATTTATGGACAAAATGAGGTTGTTTGGAAGAATATTCAATGTTGGATAAAATCCGAACTCCAAAGAGCAATCCCTCCACTCCCAGGACCAATAGTTTCTTTTGTGGTGATCATATCCTCACTGCATACAAGAATAGTGACTATATATATAACAACAACCACAACACTTTGTTCATGAAGTTAATGATCACAACAGATTCAATTGATTTAATAAAAGCATTGTTAAATTTTCAGAATTTACTTCAATCTGATCTAGGATCTTAACTGAGAGAACAACATGTATAGCAAATCTACAACATATCAATCATGGACACAATAATGCAAGCACACAAGAGACACAAATTTTACTTAGGGAAAACCATAAAGGTGAAAAACCCCAAAAACTTCCTCAGAGATAGATAGAGAAATGATACAACCAGAATACAAGAGATAGTATTCTCCTAGCAGCAGAGCCTCCTCCTCCACAAGTGCGCCACTCTCCAAAGTGTGAGTGAGAGAATAGAAGGTGTAAAATGAGAGAGACACACTCTCTATTTATACCCTAACTTGACTTGACCTTTACTCAACTAGGTTAGCCTCAACTTAACCACTTAACATAATGCTGACTGGGCCGACCCCCACTAGGGTGGTCTAATAACCCTTTGACCCACATGGATGACCCCAATAGGGTGGTCTAATAACCCTTTGACCCACATGACTTATATAGGGCCGACCCCAACAAGGTGGCCTAATAACCCATCAAGTATAAGTTACGACACTTACAATATAAATGACGACACTTCCATATAGAGGAATAATAACATCTCTATAGGAATACAACCACTTCCGTATAGAGGAATAATAAAATCTCTATAGGAATACAATATACATATATGTGAAATACATTCTGAAGTTACATACACATCAACACTCCCTCTTAACTAGGAAGGTATTTCTCGACACAGGTCTTCTAGCACAAGTCATCTTCTCTGGATCATCATCACTGGATAATCGTCATCGAGTCATCATCATCGTCACTGCTGCTGCTATCTCAATCAATCTCAGAATCTACTCGTCATAGGAAGTTCTACAGATCCAGTACTTTTTCATACTGGATGTAGGCCCACCACCTACAGGTCTTCATCATCACTGGCAATACTGTGGAATCCTCAGGACTTATTACGTGCATCACAAAACCTGGCTGCAGCATCCCAGGCTATTACGAGCACATAGCTCTACCTGTCAGATCTCCCAAGAGCACATTACATGTGACCCATCATGTAATGTCCCCCCCTCCCATCATACCAGTATGATAGAGAGAACGTGATGCCAAAGCTGGGCATCTAGCCCCATGAACTTTTAAATAAGCATTCACATAATATAACAAGACATATGGAAATGTATAATTATAAGAAAACACAGTGGAAGTAATTTCAATTACACATCCATCATACATTCAAGATATTCATCAAATAAATAATTGCAAAGTTAACACAAGAGAATACTTATCTTATAACAAAGTAGTCACAAGCAACTGGCTATGCAACTGCAACGTTCCACCCAACCATAGGTCAGTTGTGATCATCAATATCTCAACACACTGTCACCCCCGAGCTGGGCATGATCTCTACAAGGAATCAGGGAACAATAGACTCACACATAGCCCAAAGATACACCAAATCAGCCAAGCCAAGCTATAGTTGGGTTTATCAGGTTGTTAGGCAATGGAAGGAATAATTGCTAAGCTAGTGGGATCGTCCATAGAGATATGGGCACCCTCTGCAAGATCTATCTAGCTTGGACCCCACAATACCTACACACCTAGCACAAGGAAGTATTCCCTTCACTAATACACAGTCCCTCAGGCCATACCTTCCATTCTAGTGTTCTTCAAGGTGTGCATAGAAGAGCAACCAGCCCTTTTGATACTCTTGAGAGGTTACCTCCTCACTAGGTTTATCAAGCCAATTCTGGTCCACTTCCACTCCTAATTCTTGCTCATAATTTACAACCAACACAGGGATGCACCCTACAACAAAACACAAGTGCTGAAAAACGTGGGCAACCAAAACGAACTGGTAGATGGGGATTAAACCCTGGGAGAGCAAATTCGTTTTCAGAAAATTAATTTTCTTAATTTCAGGGGCAAAAACGACCTCTATAACCCCCAAAACGTGACTCCCTTTCTCCCAGCCATTGTGTAACACAAAAATGAGCTCCCAGCTAAGGAAAAATGTAGGAAATTGGTAAAAAACATGATGGGGAAAGCCCAGCTAGCTCAGACTGCGTGAGAGAGGAAAGACAATGGGTTCATAATCGCTTTGGGCACCATTTCATGGGTGTTTTCTTGCCCCATAAGCAAAATTATGTTTTTCCAAGTTGATAGCTTGCCCATGCACGAAATTGGCTGCCATACCTCTTCATTTCCAAGGCATTAACTGCCTCAACCAATTTTTGGAAGAATTAAATGATTGGGTGCATAACCCAAAATGGGTAGTTGGTGGTTTATGGGTTTTCTCATTGACACATGGATTAACACCATTGGCTCAAAGGTTTGAATAATTTCCCTCCCTATTCCTTGTAGAATCATGCCCCCATCTCTTTGTTTCATTGCATAGCCAGTTGCGGGTTTTTCATTAAAATTTGTATTTACATGATGTCTTAATTTACATTGTGCCTATCTAGCACAAGAACCATAGGCATCTATTTTTTTTTTTAATTGCCGATACATAAAATGCTAAATCAATGGTGGGGCCTTGGCCTTGAGCTCCTCACCATGATTAAATAACAATATTTACATAATTTATGATTTAATGCAAAGGGGTTCAAAATTGGGACATTACATTCCCCTCCCCTTACATTAGCACTATCCTCAGTGCTCATCAAAATTGAACAAAAATGGATATGCCACCCTCATGGCATCCTCCAGCTCCCATGTAGCCTCATCGGGACCGTAGTGCTTCCATTGCACCTTTACCTGTCTGATGGCTTGGTTCCGGAGCAATGTTACCTTCTTGTCTAGGATGCACAACGGATCGGTTTGGAATTCTCCCTTGGGTTCCACCTGGATCACATCCCAATTAATCACATGGTTAGTATCATGTACATATTTCTTAAGCAAAGAAACATGAAAAACATTATGAGCTTTAGTGCTAGCAGACAATGCAAGTCTATATGCAACTGGCCCTATTCTTTCAAGCACTTCAAATGGCCCACAATGTCTAGGTAATAGCTTGGCACAACTCCCAAGCTTCAAGGAACTCTTCCTTGATCTCACTCTAAGATACACATGATCCCTAACATTGAATTCCCTATGCACTCTATGTTTATTTGCATAGCTTTTCTGTCTATCCTGGGCTGTTTTTAAATTCTATCTGATCTTGGCAACTTCTTAATCCATTTCCTTAAGCAATTATGGCCCAAGTACAATTCTATTCACTGGATTGTCCCAAGTCACTGGTGTCCTACACCTTCTGTCGTACAAAGCCTCATAAGGACTCATTCCCAACGATGCTTGTTGTCCATTATTATATGCAAATTCTACCAAGTGTAGATAATCCTCCCACTTGGATGGTTTGTCCATTACATACATGTGGAGCATGTCTTCAGGCACCCGATTTACTCTTTCTATTTGCCCATCTGTTTGAGGATGGTATGCAGTACTAAAGCTTAGCTGTGTACCCAAATCTGCAAAGAGACCTTTCCAAAAATTGGAAGTGAACTTTGTATCCTTGTCAGAAATTATTGCCTTAGGAAACCCATGTAATCTGAAAATTTTCTTCATGAAAATATTTGCAATGGCATTGGCTTTATGTGTGGACTTAACCGGTATAAAATGTGCTTCCTTTGTTAACTTGTCGACCACAACCATGATGGAATCATGTTGTCTCACAGTCATTGGCAATCCTGTAATAAAGTCCATGGATATTACTTTCCATTTCCATTCTGGAATTGGCACTGGGAGCAATAAACCTATTGGATGTTGGTGTTCACTCTTCACCTGCTGACATTCCATGCACTTAGAAATGTATTCAACGATGTCCTTCTTCATGCCTGGCCAAAAATAATATTTTCTTGCTGTAGCAATTGTTTTCTGATATCCTGGGTGACCAGAGTATGGAGCTTTATGGATTTTATCCATAACAATCCTCCTCAAATCTGTCGCGTTTGGAATATAGACTCTATTCTTATAAGTAAGAAGTCTGCCTTCTTCCAAATGATAGCCTTCATACTTCTTGCCAAGGTCTTGCTGCTGCAATTTGTCCTTTATCTGCACGTACACTTCATCCTCAACAATATGGTTAACAATTTGCTGCTTCAAATCTAGTTGGCAAGTACTAAGTGCTACCACATGAATTTCATGTACCTTCCTACTGAGTGCATCATCCACCTTGTTTTCCTTCCCTTTTATGTGTTTGATTTCAAAATCAAATTCACACAAAAATTCCAACCATCTAGCTTTTCTCGCATTTAAATTTGGCTGATCAAACAAGTATTTCAGACCACAATGGTCTGTCCTTAACTCAAATTTTCTTCCCATTAAGTAATGCCTCCACATCTTTAAAGCATGTACTATGGTTGCAAGTTCTATATCATGAGTAGCATAGTTCTTCTCATGCTCCTTCAACTTTCTTGACTCATAGCATATCACGTGGTTGTCTTGCATAAGAACTCCTCCAAGTCCTTGATTGCATGCATCGGTACACACCACAAAGTCTTTTTCTGGGTATGCAATTTTCAAAATTGGTGCACTTGTAAGAAGATTCTTCAACCGTTGAAAACTTTCCTCACATCTTGGTGACCATTCAAACTTTATCCCCTTCTTTTGCAAAGAAGTGATCGGGTTTGCAACCCTAGAGAATCCTTCGATAAACCTCCTGTAGTAACCAGCAAGGCCCATAAAAGATCTCACATCAGTCACATTCCTTGGAGTTGGCCAATTCATAATGGCTTCAATCTTCTCAGGGTCTATAGATATTCCTTCGTCGGAGATGATGTGACCCAAATAATGAATTCTATCTTTATAAAAGTCACATTTGCTCAACTTTGCATACATCTTATGCTCCCTTAGTAATTGCATTGTCATTCGTAAATGTTCTTCATGCTCTTCTTCATTCTTAGAATAGATGAGAATGTTGTCTAGGAATACAAGAACAAACTTGTCCAAATACTTGCTAAAAACATTATTCATGAGACACATGAATGTAGCTGGTGCATTTGTGAGACCGAATGGTACCACTACAAACTCATAGTGTCCATACCTAGTTCTAAAGGCTGTCTTATGAATATCTTCTTCTTTGATTCTTACCTGATGGTAACCAGATCTCAAGTCAATCTTTGAAAATACCATTGCTCCTCTCATTTGGTCAAAAAGGTCATCAATTTGGGGCAATGGGTATTTGTTCTTCACAGTGACTTTGTTCAACTGCCTGTAGTCAATACATAACCTGAGTGTTCCATCCTTCTTTTTCCCAAATAGAACAGGTGCTCCCCACGGGGACACACTTGGCCTAATATATTTCTTTTCTAGCAACTCTTGTAATTGCATTTTCAATTCTAGCAATTCTGGTATACTCATCCTATAGGGTGTCTTAGACACAGGTGCCGCTCCTGGCACAAGTTCAATTGTAAATTCAATGTCTCTCTTTGGAGGGAGTCCTAGAATCTCATCAGGAAAAACATCCCTGAATTCTTGCAATACATGATAGTCCTCCAATTTAAGAGTTTCATTCTCTGCTGCCTCTAAAATGTGGGCTACATACAGTTGACATCCCTTCCTACAGAACTTCTTCAGCTGCATGGTTGAAACTTGTCTAACAGAAGTCACCTTTGGAATTCCTTTTACAACCCTCGGGTTTCCTTCTTTGTCCATGCATTCAAATGTCTTATTGTAGCAGTCAAGTTTAACCCTGTGTGATTCTAACCAATCCATTCCAATGAGAATATCATAGGAACCAAGTGGCAAAATATTCAGATCTGCATAAGTGAATAGCCTATCCATCTCTAATGGACATTTCTCTACTATTTCACTAACTTTTCTCTTGGTTCTAGTGGCTAGTTGAACTAACCATGATTTACTATGATTTAATTTCTTGAAAGCACAAATCTCAACAATTCTAGGAGTGACATAACTGTGAGTAGATCCAGGATCAATCAAAATAGAAACAGATTGCTTAGCAATCTTACCTTCAACTTCAACCACAGTTGACTGATGATCTGCCTGGCGGTCGTCTAGTGTTGCATAGATTCTAGGGATTATCCTTGCCATTTGACCCACAGTTTCAGCTCCCTAGATGTTGTGGACTTGATTTGCATTCTCATTCCGATGTGGACAGTTCCTAAGCATGTGGTCTCCTCCACAACCCCAACATTGAAGTGCTTCTCTTGGATCCTTTGGACCTCTTGGCTTGTCTCCCATCATCCTAGTTGGCTTAGTCACAACCTGTGATGGTTTCCTTTGCTGATTCCGGAATTGAGGAGGCTTGAACCCCTTCTTCCCTTGATCAAGCTTTTCATTTTTCTTATCCTTCCATGCCTTATGGAATTCTGGTTTGCTTCTGTTTTGATCAAAGCAATACTTGGCCTTTCTTATGGCCTCCTCTAGAGTTCAAGGTTCATCAAACTCAATTTTTTCTTTATATGACTGGGGCATTCCACTTAGGAAACGCTGAATTTTCACCTTATCATCTCGAATGTACCTGACATATCTTAGCAGTTCCAATAATTGTTTTGCATATTCTTCCATGGTCAATTGTCCCAATCTCAGCTCATGGAACTCTTTGATCTTATCATCATAGTACATGTCAGAGAGGTAGTTCTGCTTGAAGTATTTCTTGAACTGCTTCCACACAATCTTCCTTTCATTGATCTTCCTCACTTGCCTGATGTGTTCCCACCATATAGATGCTCTTCCATTTAAGTTGAAGATGGAAACCCTTTCCTTCATATTCCCAGAGTAGTCTTGGACTTGGAAATATTTTCTCATCCCAAGAAGCCAAGCTTTAGCTTCTTGACCAGATTTTACCTCTCTATCAAATATAGGGGGTTTTTCCTTCTTAAATTCCCCATGCGAATTATTCTTGTAGTGCCTCTTCCTCTTGCTTCTACGGGATGAAGAACTTGAACCCTCAATGGATTCCTTTGAGTCAGATGATCCATTAGAAGAGTTTTCTAGAGTAAATGTTCTGTCTGTAGAAACTCTTCTTGGGCTATTGGCCCTCTTGCGGGAATTCCTCCTAGAACAACTCCCACCCCTTTCTAGATTTGATGTCTAATGCCTAGAGTTTATTTTCCTTTGGATGTCTGTTAAACTCTGCAGCATGGTTGCATTCAACTGATTTTGTTCTTCCTGAGCTTTAATCATCCTTTCATTATCTTCTCTACAACTTTGGAACTCCACCCTTAGGCTTCTCATGGTGGCTGCAATATCTGGAGGAGTCTCTTGAATTCTTCTCCCATTAGATTCTATTTCAGCATTTTCAACATGTATGTTCTCCCCCATGGCATCTGTCTCAGGCTCATAGGGATCCTATGCATCATCCATGATGTTCATTTTCCTGGCCCAACCAAGACTCAAAACTTCCAACTGCACTATCTAGAAGGTTGCCTTGATGTAACTGTGATTCTGCAAAATGTGTTCATCCACAGAATTGTTAGCTGCATTATATTCTCATAAATTCATAAATTACTTCATGCACGTGGGAAAATATTATATTGACAATTTGTCAAATCATGGAATTTTCTCACAATCAACGACATATGAGGGGGACGATGGAGGTCAAGAGGGCTTGCCCCCTTGTGGCTTCCCTGCGCCACTACAGGGCAGGTCGAGGGCAGCGCCCTCATTTTTTTTTTTTGTAAATCTTTCCATTTCGCGCAATCTGGCGCATAAGTTTCGAGGCAATTTTTCCATTTTCGGCACCTGAAAATATCCCTGAAAAATGGCTGAAATTTTCTATTTCAAAGAAACTCATCCAGTTCTTCCGCTCTGTTGCGGAGCAACTCGTTGAGTTCTTCTGACCTGTTGCGGAGCAACTCGCTGAGTTCTTCAGCCGAAAACACTTAGAAAAAATTTGATATTTTTCGGACCAACTCCCCGAGTCCTTCCGCCGTTGTGGGCCAACTTGCTGAGTTCTTCCGCAATTTCAGGCCAACTTGTGGAGTTCTTCCGAATTTTCGGGCGAACTCGTGGAGTTCTTCCGAAAATTTCCTTTCAACGCTGAAAAACACTTAGAAAATTTTCATCGTTTGAGGCCAACTCGGCGAGTTCTTTCGCTGTTGCAAACCAACTCGCGGAGTTCTTCCGAAAATTTTCTCTTTGACGCCGAAAAACATTTGGAAAATTTTTGCTATTTTGGGTCAACTCGGCGAGTTCTTCCGTCGTTGCAGGCCAACTTGCGGAGTTCTTTCGAAAATTTCCTTTTGACGCTGAACACTTAGAAAAAATTTCCGTTGTTTCGGGGCAAGTCGGCGAGTTCTTCCGCCGTTGCGGACCAACTCGCGGAGTTCTTCCGAAAATTTCCTTTCAACGCCGAAAAATACTTAGAAAATTTTCGTCGTTTCGGGCCAACTCGACGAGTTCTTCCGCTGTTACGGACCAGCTTGCGGAGTTCTTCCGAAAATTTCCTTTCAACGCTGAAAAACACTTAGAAAATTTTCGCCGTTTCGGGCCAACTCGGTGAGTTCTTCCGCTGTTGCAAACCAACTCTCGGAGTTCTTCCGAAAATTTTCCCTTCAACGCCGAAAAACACTTAGACAAAATTTTCAAAAAAACTCTTAGGAAAATTTGAAATCTTTCCTTCTTTCTGTGATGACTGCTGCTCAACAGGAGGTGATCTTACCTCTGTAATTTTATTCAACTTAGCAAGTTTAGGCTCGATGCTGATACCTGTGGTGATTAGGAAGGGACCTTCCCATGTGACTGTAATCGGATTTGGCCCATAGAGGTCCAATGCTGCAACCAGCAGCTCTGATACCAAAAATGTAATGTCCCCCCTCCCGTCATACTAGCATGATAGAGAGAACGTGATGCCAAAGCTGGGCATCTAGCCCCATGAACTTTTAAATAAGCATTCACATAATATAACAAGACATATGGAAATGCATAATTATAAGAAAACACAACGAAATTAATTTCAATTACACATCCATCATACATTCAAGATATTCATCAAATATATAATTGCAAAGTTAACACAAGAGAATACTTATCTTATAACAAAGTAATCCCAAGCAACTGGCTATGCAACTGCAACGTTCCACCCAACCATAGGCCAGTTGTGATCATCAATATCTCAACACACTGCCACCCCCGAGCTGGGAATGATCTCTACAAGGAATCAGGGAACAACAGACTCACACATAGCCCAAAGATACACCAAATCAGCCAAGCCAAGCTACAGTTGGGTTTATCAGGCTATTAGGCAATGGAAGGAAGAATTGCTAAGCTAGTGGGATCATCCATAGAGATATGGGCACCCTCTGCAAGATCTATCTAGCTTGGACCCCACAATACCTACACACCTGGCACAAGGAAGTATTCCCTTCACTAATACACAGTCCCTCAGGCCATACCTTCCATTCTAGTGTTCTTCAAGGTGTGCATAGAAGAGCAACCAGCCCTTTTGATACTCTTGAGAGGTTACCTCCTCACTAGGTTTATCAAGCCAATTCTGGTCCACTTCCACTCCTAATTCTTGCTCATAATTTCCAACCAACACAGGGATGCACCCTACAACAAAACACAAGTGCTGAAAAACGTGGGCAACCAAAACGAACTGGTAGATGGGGATTAAACCCTGGGAGAGCAAATTCGTTTTCAAAAAATGAATTTTCTGATCCACGGCCACAAAGTATCATCTTGATACTCATCATACATCAACCACTTATACTATGAAACGAGAACTCGACACAGTTCTCGTTTTTCTCTCTCCTAATTTTAGTAGCTATTTTTACCTCCGTTTCAAAAAGGGTTGATACCAGTATACAACATTTTCATTTTGAGGCATTTTTTTGGGCCTTTGACACATCTTTATTGTAAAGTATTTTTAATTTCTATTTTCAAGTGTGTTTTTTAGAAATTTAACAAAAAACATACATTTAGAAGCTAGCTATAATGAAAAACACATACATTTTTGAAATTTATCTTTAAAATTTAATCATAAATAATATATTTTTATGGAAAAAATAGTAAACAAATCGAGAAAAAGAAGACATTTAAACCCATTTTTAACAGATTTTTAGTCATTTTGTATAAAAATGATACTATTTCACATTATTTTTCATAATATTTAACCACCTCACCAATTATTATTAAAATTTAAAAAGAAAATATTTAAAAAAATTACATTGCCCCCTTCTACCCTAACCCTATCCCTACCGCCCCACAAACTATTACAAAAGTTAAAAAAATAATTATAATGCGTCCCTTCTACCCTAACCCCCTAACAAACTATTAATAATTTTTTTAAAATTTACATTTAAAAAAATAATTACATATCCTACCTTAACCCCTCAACCAACCATTAATAAACATTTAAAAAAAAAAGTACATTTCCTAATGCCCTAGCCCCCTACATTACCCCCTAAATTAGCCCCCCGAAAATTACATTTCCTAATGCCCTACCCACTATGTTAACCCCTTGATGTTACCCCATTACCCCTCACACATCGTTTTAACTAAAAACAATTTAAAACCCAACTTAAAAAATTAAAAAATTAAAATAAAAACCTAAACTTAAAAAATTAAAAATAAAACCTAAACTTTACAAAAAAAAAAAACAAAAAACAAACCAAACTTTACAAATTAAAAAAAAGACTTTACAAAAAATAAATTAAATAAAAAACTTTACAAAAAAAAATTAAAAATTAAAAAAAAAACTAAACTTTACAACAACAAAAAAAAATAAAAAAATAAATTAAACAAAACCAAACTTAAAAAAAAAAAAATTAAAATTAAACAAAACAAAACTTAAAAATAAAAATAAAAATACAAACAAACAAACAAAAAGATCGCCCCAAAGAGGCTCTGCCCCCTTGGGCACCCAAAGGGCCACCCCACGGGGGCAGCTCGATGTCGGGCATCGAACCGCCCCCGTGGGGCGGCCCTTTGGGCTCCCAAGGGGGCGGAGCCAGCATCCGCCCGCCCAAAAGTGGGCGGCGGATGCTGGCTCCGCCCACTTGGGCGCCCAAAGGGCCGCCCCACGGGGGCAGTTTGATGCCGGCCCTTTGGGCGCCCAAGTGGGCGGAGCCAGCATCCGCCCGCCCACTCCCAAGGGGGCGGAGCCAGCATCCGCCCGCCCAAAAGTGGGCGGCGGATGCTGGCTCCGCCCACTTGGGCGCCCAAAGGGCCGCCCCACAGGGGCAGCTTGATGCCGGCCCTTTGGGCGCCCAAGTGGGCGGAGACAGCATCCGCCGCCCACTTTTGGGCGGGCGGATGCTGGCTCCGCCCACTTGGGCGCCCAAAGGGCCGCCCCACAGGGGCAGCTTGATGCCGGCCCTTTGGGCGCCCAAGTGGGCGGAGACAGCATCCGCCGCCCACTTTTGGGCGGGCGGATGCTTGCTCCGCCCACTTGGGCGCCCAAAGGGCCGCCCCAAAGGAGCAGCCCTTTGGGCGCTCAAGTGGGCGGAGCCAGCATCCGCCGCCCACTTTTGGGCGGGCGGATGCTGGCTCCGCCCCCTTGGGCGCCCAAAGGGCCGCCCCACAGGGGTAGCTCGATGTCGGGCATCGAGCTGCCCCTGTGGGGCGGCCCTTTGGGCGCCCAAGGGGGCGGAGCCAGCATCTGCTCGCCTCTTTAGGGCGGTCTTTGTTTTTTTTTGTTTGTATTTTTATTTTTATTTTTAAATTTTGTTTTGTTTAATTTTTAAATTTTTTTTTAAAGTTTGGTTTTGTTTAATTATGATTTTGATTTTTTTTTTTTTAATTTTAGTTTTTTTTTTAATTTTTAATTTTTTTTTTGTAAAGTGTTTTTTTTAATTTTTAATTTATTTTTTGTAAAGTTTTTTTTTTTTAATTTTTAATTTGTTTTTTTTGTAAAGTCTAATTTGTATTTTGTTATTTTTTTTTGGTAAAGTTTAGGTTTTATTTTTTATTTTTTAAGTTTAGGTTTTTATTTTAATTGTTTAATTTTTTTAAGTTGGGTTTTAATTTTTTTTAGTAAAAACAATGTGTGAGGGGTAATGGGGTTACATTGGGGGGTTAACGTAGTGGGTAGGGCATTAGGAAATGTAATTTTTGGGTAGTTAAGGTAGGGGGTAATGTAGGGGGCTAGGGAACTAGGAAATGTACTTTGTTTTTTAAAATGTAATTTTTTCAAATATTTATTAATGGTTCGTTGGGGGGTTAGGGTCAGATATGTAATTATTTTTTTAAATGTATATTTTTTAAAATATTATTAATAGTTTGTTAGGGGGGTTAAGGTAGGAGGGGCGCATTATAATTTTTTTTTTAACTTTTGTAATAGTTTGTTGGGGGTTAGGGTTAGGAATTTATTTGTTGAAAACAAAAAATTTCAATTTAGGGGTTGATTTTAAGGCTTTCGTAAACAACAGTATGAGATTTTTAAGCCATGGTTATATTTTTAACCCAAAGAAAAAAAACGTTGATACTAGTATCAAAAATTTTCGATTTGGGGGTTGTTTTTGGTGTTTTTTATGAAAACATGATACTGGCATCAACACTTTTTGATTTGGGGGTTGTTTTCGGTGTTTTTTATGCAAAAATATGAGTTTTTATGGCTAGAGTTCTCGTTCTTAGTATATAGTTCTCGTTTCATAGTATAAGTGGTTCATCATCCTGATGTACACATGATCATCCTGATCATCATCACTGCAACATCCTACTGCATGTCATCTGGAGCAACATCCTGAAGCTCATCATCTATGATCTTCCTGATCATACACTGCATCCAACTGATGCATACCAAGTATCTACCTGATACATATCATCATACATGATCTACCTGATCCTACAATGTATCCACCTAATACATACACAGATACATGATCCATGCAATGTATCCACCTGATACATATCAACATACATGATCTCAGTATCCACCTGATACATATACAGATACATGGTCCAAGCATCCAACATGATGCATATACAAAATACATACAAATGATCCAACTGATCATATCCAACATCCAATATGATGCATACATACATAAATGATCCAACTGATCATAACAGGCATCCAACATGATGCAATGATCCAACTGATCATAACAAGCATCCAACATGATGCATATACATATACAGAGTAGTAACTGGAGCATCGTCCTGATGCTCATCATCCATGATCCTCCTGATCATCATAGCATCGTCCTCTTCAGATCATCTCATCGTCCATGAAGCACAGCCCAGATGCACATCATCCATCACTTACACCACCGACATGGGAGAACACATCTACCACCATTCGGAAAAGGCTCCAGCCCTTACTTTTTCACCATGGGAGAACACATCTACTACCATGTGAAAAATGGCTCAGCAATTACATCATGACCAAGGGAGAACACATCAACCATGTCAGAAAAGCTCATGTGCATCTGCATATTCCGGTCTCATCACTTCCCTTTGGAAGGAACCTCGATCTGAAGTGCACCAAGCCTCTCTCTGAAGTACTCAAACTACACTCTAGAAAATGGCTTGGTTAATACATCTGCAACCTGCTAATCCATCGCAACATACTCTGCTTCGGCTGTACTCAGTGTTACACAGGACTGCTTCCTGCTAAACCAAGAGATCACACCCGATCTCTATCTGCAGCACTGCCTGCCCAATCTGAATCAACATAACCCTGCAGGTCAAACTTTTGATTCGCATCATACTTGAGCCCATAATCAACTGTACCCCTCAGAATATGCTTTATAACAACTAGGTGAACACTCCTCGGATCCGTCAGGAACTGGCTCAATATGTTCACCGCAAAGCAAATATCTGGTCTCATGTTCGTCAGGTACATCAAGGACCCAATCATCTGACGATACATAGTGATATCAACCAGCTCAGATGAAGCACCACACAGAAGCTTCAGGTTCGATGCCATAGGTGTATCCATAGCCTTGCAGTCCATCATCCCAAACCTCTTCAGGATCTCTACCGCATAATTCCCTTGTCCAAGGAAGATTCCATCTGCACTTTGCCACACCTCCATGCCAAAAACAAATAGTGCATCATCCCCAAGTTCTTCAACTCGAACTCGGCAGCAAGCTTCCACTGCATGTCGGCAATCAATCTATCCTCACCTGTTACAAACAGGTCATCCACATAGTAGTATCACTGGATTGCCTTCCTCAACCTTGTAGTAAAGGTTGGAATCCGCTTTATTCTTGGTAAAGCCCAAACTGGATAGAAAGTTGTCTATCCTACCATAACAAGTTCTGCACATATATGACTCCCTGTCATGTGTCTCAGAACCAAGTGGCTTCTCCACATATACTTCTTCAACTACACCATTCAAGAAGGCTGTCTTGAAATCCATCTGGTGTATCTTCCACTTCATCACTACAGCCAGAGCAAGTACGGATCTAATGGAAGTGTATCTGGCTACAAGAGCAAAAGTATCTATGCTACCACCTGCAACATGCTTGATCTTGTAGATCCTCTTGGAAGTCACTACAGACTACCCTTTGGGACTGCATCCAAAACACCTTCATGATCGACTGGTACTCCTCGATCATGGCATTCTTCCCGGATCCTGGGAACTTCAATATCTTCAATATTTTCAATAGATAACTTTGTTGCTGAACAAATGTTGTAGTCCTTCTTTTTGTAGGTGATGGTATACAATCTTTCCTACACAACAAGTTAAATTGCATGATTAGAAAACATCTCATAGTTTTCAGAACAAATTCTTACACATAAAGAAATATGTCATACAGTCATGCAATTATCTTAGCCAATGCTTCAATTAAACATTTATCCATATTCCATAACTTTCTAGATGCCTTCCAATCTCTACCAGAACATTGTTAAGAGTGTGCACAACTCCTAACATGTCAGCAAAGAGGTTTCATTCTAGATAAGTAGAAATGGAATGTTGTACAGTGCTATAGGCCACTTACCCATGTATACTAGTAGTATATTGTTCATCAATGCAACTATTCTAATATGCATAATACACAACCTAATTCTAGGAACATAAGCATATACATCATTGAATAACATTATTTAAACAAACAACTATGTAAGAAATGACAATTCAAATACTTATCTTTGTTTGATTGTTGGGTTGACTCCCAAAAGGCTCTGCCCCCTTGGGCGGCCAAAGGGCCACCTCACGGGGGCAGCTCGATGTCGGGCATCGAACCGCCCCAGTGGGGCGGCCCTTTGGGCTCCCAAGGGGGCAGAGCCAGCATCTGCCTGCCCAAAAGTGGGCGGCGGATGATGGCTCCGCCCACTTGGGCGCCCAAAGGGCCGCCCCACGGGGGAAGCTCGATGCCGGCCCTTTGGGAACCCAAGTGGGTGGAGCCAGCATCCGCCGCCAACTTTTGGGCGGGCGGATGCTGGCTCCGCCCACTTGGGCGCCCAAAGGGCCGCCCCACAGGAGCATCCCTTTGGGCGCCCAAGTGGGCGGAGCCAGCATCCGCCGCCCACTTTTGGGCGGGCGGATGCTGGCTCCGCCCCCTTGGGCGCCCAAAGGGCTGCCCCTGTGGGGTGGCCCTTTGGGCGCCCAAGGGGGCGGAGCCAGCATCCACTCGCCTCTTTAGGGCGGTCTTTGTTTTTTTTTGTTTGTATTTTTATTTTTATTTTTAAATTTTGTTTTGTTTAATTTTTAAATTTTTTTTTAAAGTTTGGTTTTGTTTAATTATGATTTTGATTTTTTTTTTTAAGTTTAGTTTCTTTTTTTAATTTTTAATTTTTTTTTGTCAAGTGTTTTTTTTAATTTTTAATTTATTTTTTGTAAAGTTTTTTTTTTTAATTTTTAATTTGTTTTTTTTGTAAAGTCTAATTTGTATTTTGTTATTTTTTTTTGGTAAAGTTTAGGTTTTATTTTTTATTTTTTAAGTTTAGGTTTTTATTTTAATTGTTTAATTTTTTTTAAGTTGGGTTTTAATTTTTTTTAGTTAAAACAATGTGTGAGGGGTAATGGGGTAACATTGGGGGGTTAACGTAGTGGGTAGGGCATTATGAAATGTAATTTTTGGGCGGTTAAGGTAGGGGGTAATGTAGGGGGCTAGGGAATTAGGAAATGTACTTTGTTTTTTAAAATGTAATTTTTTCAAATATTTATTAATGGTTCGTTGGGGGGTTAGGGTCAGATATGTAATTATTATTTTTAATGTAAATTTTTTAAAAAATTATGAATAGTTTGTTAGGGGGGTTAGGGTAGGAGGGGCGCATTATAATTTTTTTTTAAACTTTTGTAATAGTTTGTTGGGGGTTAGGGTTAGGAATTTATTTGTTGAAAACAAAAAATTTCAATTTAGGGGTTGATTTTAAGGCTTTCGTAAACAACAGTATGAGATTTTTAAGCCATGGTTATATTTTTAACCCAGAGAAAAAAAACGTTGATACTAGTATCAACACTTTTCGATTTGGGGATTGTTTTTGGTGTTTTTTATGAAAACATGATACTGGCATCAACACTTTTTGATTTGGGGGTTGTTTTCAGTGTTTTTTATGCAAAAATATGAGTTTTTGTGGCTAGAGTTCTCGTTCTTAGTATATAGTTCTCGTTTCATAGTATAAGTGGTTCATCATCCTGATGTACACATGATCATCCTGATCATCATCACTGCAACATCCTACTGCATGTCATCTGGAGCAACATCCTGAAGCTCGTCATCTATGATCTTCCTGATCATACACTGCATCCAACTAATGCATACCAAGTATCTACCTGATACATATCATCATACATGATCTACCTGATCATACAATGTATCCACCTAATACATACACAAATACATGATCCATGCAATGTATCCACCTGATACATATCAACATACATGATCTCAGTATCCACCTGATACATATACAGATACATGGTCCAAGCATCCAACATGATGCATATACAAAATACATACAAATGATCCAACTGATCATATCCAGCATCCAATATGATGCATACATACATAAATGATCCAACTGATCATAACAAGCATCCAACATGATGCAATGATCCAACTGATCATAACAAGCATCCAACATGATGCATATACATATACAGAGTAGTAACTGGAGCATCGTCCTGATGCTCATCATCCATGATCCTCCTGATCATCATAGCATCGTCCTCTTTAGATCATCTCATCGTCCATGAAGCATAGCCCAGATGCACATCATCCATCACTTACACCACCGACATGGGAGAACACATCTACCACCATTCGGAGAAGGCTCCAGCCCTTACTTTTTCACCATGGGAGAACACATCTACTACCATGTGAAAAATGGCTCAACAATTACATCATGACCAAGGGAGAACACATCAACCATGCCAGAAAAGCTCATGTGCATCTGCATCTTCCGGTCTCATCACTTCCCTTTGGAAGGAACCTCGATCTACAGTGCACCAAGCCTCTCTCTGAAGTACTCAAACTACACTCTAGAAAATGGCTTGGTTAATACATCTGCAACCTGCTCATCCGCCGCAACATACTCTGCTTCGGCTGTACTCAGTGTTACGCAGGATTGCTTCTTGCTAAACCAAGAGATCACACCCGATCCCTATCTGCAGCACTGCCTGCCCAATCTGAATCAACATAACCCTGCAGGTCAAACTTTTGATTCGCATCATACTTGAGCCCATAATCAACTGTACCCCTCAGAATATGCTTTATAACAACTAGGTGAACACTCCTCGGATCTGTCAGGAACTGGCTCAATATGTTCACCGCAAAGCAAATATCTGGTCTCATGTTCGTCAGGTACATCAAGGACCCAATCATCTGACGATACATAGTGATATCAACCAGCTTAGATGAAGCACCACACAGAAGCCTCAGGTTCGATGCCATAGGTGTGGCCATAGCCTTGCAGTCCATCATCCCAAACCTCTTCAGGATCTCTACTGCATACTTCCCTTGTCCAAGGAAGATTCCATCTGCACTTTGCCACACCTCCATGCCAAAAACAAATAGTGCATCATCCCCAAGTTCTTCAACTCGAACTCGGCAGCAAGCTTCCATTGCATGTCGGAAATCAATCTATCCTCACCTGTTACAAACAGGTCATCCACATAGTAGTATCACTGGATTGCCTTCCTCAACCTTGTAGTAAAGGTTGGAATCTGCTTTATTCTTGGTAAAGCCCAAACTCGATAGAAAGTTGTCTATCCTACCATACCAAGTTCTGCACATATATGACTCCCTGTCATGTGTCTCAGAACCAAGTGGCTTCTCCACATATACTTCTTCAACTACACCATTCAAGAAGGCTGTCTTGAAATCCATCTGGTGTATCTTCCACTTCATCACTGCAGCCAGAGCAAGTACGGATCTAATGGAAGTGTATCTGGCTACAAGAGCAAAATTATCTATGCTACCACCTGCAACATGCTTGATCTTGTAGATCTTCTTGGAAGTCACTACAGACTACCCTTTGGGACTGCATCCCAAACATCCTCATGATCAACTGGTACTCCTCGATCATGGCATTCTTCCCAGATCCTGGGAACTTCAATATCTTCAATATTTTCAATAGATAACTTTGTTGCTGAACAAATGTTGTAGTCCTTCTTTTTGTAGGTGATGGTATACAATCTTTCCTACAGTACAAGTTAAATTGCATGATTAGAAAACATCTCATAGTTTTCAGAACAAATTCTTACACATAAAGAAATATGTCATACAGTCATGCAATTATCTTAGCCAATGCTTCAATAAAACATTTATCCATATTCCATAACTTTCTAGATGCCTTCCAATCTCTACCAGAACATTGTTAAGAGTGTGCACAACTCCTAACATGTCAGCAAAGAGGTTTCATTCTAGATAAGTAGAAATGGAATGTTGTACAGTGCCATAGGCCACTTACCCATGTATATTATTAGTATATTGTTCATCAATGCAACTATTCTAATATGCATAATACACAACCTAATTCTAGGAACATAAGCATATACATCATTGAATAACATTATTTAAACAAACAACTATGTAAGAAATGACAATTCAAATACTTATCTTTGTTTGATTGTTGGGTTGACTCCCAAGAGGCTCTGCCCCCTTGGGCGCCCAAAGGGCCACCCCACGGGGGCAGCTCGATGTCAGGCATCGAACCGCCCCCGTGGGGCGGCCCTTTGGGCTCCCAAGGGGGCGGAGCCAGCATCTGCCCGCCCAAAAGTGGGCGGCGGATGCTGGCTCCGCCCACTTGGGCGCCCAAAGGGCCGCCCCACGTGGGCAGCTTGATGTCGGCCCTTTGGGCGCCGAAGTGGGCGGAGCCAGCATCCGCAGCCCACTTTTGGGCGGGCGGAGCCAGGATCCGCTTGCCTCTTTAGGGCGGTCTTTGTTTTTTTTTGTTTGTATTTTTATTTTTATTTTAAAATTTTGTTCTGTTTAATTTTTAAATTTTTTTTTAAAGTTTGGTTTTGTTTAATTATGATTTTGATTTTTTTTTTTTTAAGTTTAGTTTTTTTTCTTAATTTTTAATTTTTTTTTTGTAAAGTGTTTTTTTTAATTTTTAATTTATTTTTTGTAAAGTTTTTTTTTTTAATTTTTAATTTGTTTTTTTTGTAAAGTCTAATTTGTATTTTGTTATTTTTTTTTGGTACAGTTTAGGTTTTATTTTTTATTTTTTAAGTTCAGGTTTTTATTTTAATTGTTTAATTTTTTTAAGTTGGGTTTTAATTTTTTTTAGTTAAAACAATGTGTGAGTGGTAATGGGGTAACATTGGGGGGTTAACGTAGTGGGTAGGGCATTAGGAAATATAATTTTCTGGCGGTTAAGGTAGGGGGTAATGTAGGGGGCTAGGGAATTAGGAAATGTACTTTGTTTTTTAAAATGTAATTTTTTCAAATATTTATTAATGGTTCGTTGGGGGGTTAGGGTCAGATATGTAATTATTTTTTTAAATGTAAATTTTTTAAAAAATTATTAATAGTTTGTTAGGGGGGTTAAGGTAGGAGGGGCGCATTATAATTTTTTTTTTAACTTTTGTAATAGTTTGTTGGGGGTTAGGGTTAGGAATTTATTTGTTGAAAACAAAAAATTTCAATTTAGGGGTTGATTTTAAGGCTTTCGTAAACAACAGTACGAGATTTTTAAGCCATGGTTATATTTTTAACCCAAAGAAAAAAAACGTTGATACTAGTATCAACACTTTTCGATTTGGGGGTTGTTTTTGGTGTTTTTTTATGAAAACATGATACTGGCATCAACACTTTTTGATTTGGGGGTTGTTTTCGGTGTTTTTTATGCAAAAATATGAGTTTTTATGGCTAGAGTTCTCG
The DNA here is from genome assembly GCA_027924585.1 of Larix kaempferi. Classification (NCBI taxonomy): domain Eukaryota; kingdom Viridiplantae; phylum Streptophyta; class Pinopsida; order Pinales; family Pinaceae; genus Larix; species Larix kaempferi. Next base: position 8,840,718 of record BSBM01001329.1, read on the forward strand.
TTCTTAGTATATAGTTCTCGTTTCATAGTATAAGTGGTTCATCATCCTTATGTCCACATGATCATCCTGATCATCATCACTGCAACATCCTACTGCATGTCATCTAGAGCAACATCCTGAAGCTCGTCATCTATGATCTTCCTGATCATACACTGCATCCAACTGATGCATACCAAGTATCTACCTGATACATATCATCATACATGATCTACCTGATCATACAATGTATCCACCTAATACATACATAGATACATGATCCATGCAATGTATCCACCTGATACATATCAACATACATGATCTCAGTATCCACCTGATACATATACAGATACATGGTCCAAGCATCCAACATGATGCATATACAAAATACATACAAATGATCCAACTGATCATATCCAGCATCCAATATGATGCATACATACATAAATGATCCAACTGATCATAACAAGCATCCAACATGATGCAATGATCCAACTGATCATAACAAGCATCCAACATGATGCATATACATATACAGAGTAGTAACTGGAGCATCGTCTTGATGCTCATCATCCATGATCCTCCTGATCATCATAGCATCGTCCTCTTCAGATCATCTCATCGTCCATGAAGCACAGCCCAGATGCACATCATCCATCACTTACACCACTGACATGGGAGAACACATCTACTACCATTCGGAGAAGGCTCCAGCCCTTACTTTTTCACCATGGGAGAACACATCTACTACCATGTGAAAAATGGCTCAGCAATTACATCATGAGCAAGGGAGAACACATCAACCATGTCTGAAAAGCTCATGTGCATCTGCATCTTCCGATCTCATCACTTCCCTTTGGAAGGAACCTCGATCTGAAGTGCACCAAGCCTCTCTCTGAAGTACTCAAACTACACTCTAGAAAATGGCTTGGTTAATACATCTGCAACCTGCTCATTCGTCGCAACATACTCTGCTTCGGCTGTACTCAGTGTTACGCAGGACTGCTTCCTGCTAAACCAAGAGATCACACCCGATCCCTATCTACAGCACTGCCTGCCCAATCTAAATCAACATAACCCTGCAGGTCAAACTTTTGATTCGCATCATACTTTATCCCATAATCAACTGTACCCCTCAGAATCAGCTTTATAACAACTAGGTGAACACTCCTCGGATCCATCAGGAACTGGCTCAATATGTTCACTGCAAAGAAAATATCTGGTCTCATGTTCGTCAGGTACATCAAGGACCTAATCATCTGACGATACATAGTGATATCAACCAGCTCAGATGAAGCACCACACAGAAGCTTCAGGTTCGATGCCATAGGTGTGGCCATAGCCTTGCAGTCCATCATCCCAAACCTCTTCAGGATCTCTACTGCATACTTCCCTTGTCCAAGGAAGATTCCATTTGCACTTTGCCACACCTCCATGCCAAAAACAAATAGTGCATCATCCCCAAGTTCTTCAACTCGAACTCGGAAGCAAGCTTCCACTGCATGTCGGCAATCAATCTATCCTCACCTGTTACAAACAGTTCATCCACATAGTAGTATCACTGGATTGCCTTCCTCAACCTTGTAGTAAAGGTTGGAATCCGCTTTATTCTTGGTAAAGCCCAAACTCGATAGAAAGTTGTCTATCCTACCATACCAAGTTCTGAACATATATGACTTCCTGTCATGTGTCTCAGAACCAAGTGGCTTCTCCACATATACTTCTTCAACTACACCATTCAAGAAGGCTGTCTTGAAATCCATCTGGTGTATCTTCCACTTCATCACTGCAGCCAGAGCAAGTACGGATCTAATGGAAGTGTATCAGGATACAAGAGCAAAAGTATCTATGCTACCACCTGCAACATGCTTGATCTTGTAGATCCTCTTGGAAGTCACTATAGACTACCGTTTGGGACTGCATCCCAAACATCTTCATGATCGACTGGTACTCCACGATCATGGCATTCTTCCCGGATCTTGGGAACTTCAATATCTTCAATATTTTCAATAGATAACTTTGTTGCTGAACAAATGTTGTAGTCCTTCTTTTTGTAGGTGATGGTATACAATCTTTCCTACACAACAAGTTAAATTGCATGATTAGAAAACATCTCATAGTTTTCAGAACAAATTCTTACACATAAAGAAATATGTCATACAGTCATGCAATTATCTTAGCCAATGCTTCAATAAAACATTTATCCATATTCCATAACTTTCTAGATGCCTTCCAATCTCTACCAGAACATTTTTAAGAGTGTGCACAACTCCTAACATGTCAGCAAAGAGGTTTCATTCTAGATAAGTAGAAATGGAATGTTGTACAGTGCCATAGGCCACTTACCCATGTATATTAGTAGTATATTGTTCATCAATGTAACTATTCTAATATGCATAATACACAACCTAATTCTAGGAACATAAGCATATACATCATTGAATAACATTATTTAAACAAACAACTATGTAAGAAATGACAATTCAAATACTTATCTTTGTTTGATTGTTGGGTTGACTCCCAGGAGGCTCTGCCCCCTTGGGCGCCCAAAGGGCCACCCCACGGGGGCAGCTCGATGTTGGGCATCGAACCGCCCCCATGGGGCGGCCCTTTGGGCTCCCAAGGGGGCGGAGCCAGCATCTGCCCGCCCAAAAGTGGGCGGCGGATGCTGGCTCTGCCCACTTGGGCGCCCAAAGGGCCGCCCCACGGGGGCAGCTCGATGCCGGCCCTTTGGGCACCCAAGTGGGCGGAGCCAGCATCCGCTGCCCACTTTTGGGCGGGCGGATGCTGGCTCCGCCCACTTGGGCGCCCAAAGGGCCGCCCCACAGGAGCATCCCTTTGGGCGCCCAAGTGGGCGGAGCCAGCATCCGCCGCCCACTTTTGGGCGGGCGGATGCTGGCTCCGCCCCTTTGGGCACCCAAAGGGCCGCCCCACAGGGGCAGCTCGATGCCGGCCCTTTGGGCGCCCAAGTGGGCGGAGCCAGCATCCGCCGCCCACTTTTGGGTGGGCGGATGCTGGCTCCGCCCACTTGGGCGCCCAAAGGGCTGCCCCACAGGAGCAGCCCTTTGGGCGCCCAAGGGGTCGCAGCCAGCATCCGCTCGCCTCTTTAGGGTGGTCTTTGTTTTTTTTTGTTTGTATTTTTATTTTTATTTTTAAATTTTGTTTTGTTTAATTTTTAAATTTTTTTTTAAAGTTTGGTTTTGTTTAATTATGATTTTGATTTTTTTTTTTTAAGTTTAGTTTTTTTTTAAATTTAAATTTTATTTTTTTTATAAAGTGTTTTTTTTAATTTTTAATTTATTTTTTGTAAAGTTTTTTTTTTTTAATTTTTAATTTGTTTTTTTTGTAAAGTCTAATTTGTATTTTGTTATTTTTTTTTGGTAAAGTTTAGGTTTTATTTTTTATTTTTTAAGTTTAGGTTTTTATTTTAATTGTTTAATTTTTTTAAGTTGGGTTTTAATTTTTTTTAGTTAAAACAATGTGTGAGGGGTAATGGGGTAACATTGGGGGGTTAACGTAGTGGGTAGGGCATTAGGAAATGTAATTTTTGGGCGGTTAAGGTAGGGGGTAATGTAGGGGGCTAGGGAATTAGGAAATGTACTTTGTTTTTTAAAATGTAATTTTTTCAAATATTTATTAATGGTTCATTGGGGGGTTAGGGTCAGATATGTAATTATTTTTTTAAATGTAATTTTTAAAAAAAATTATTAATAGTTTGTTAGGGGGGTTAAGGTAGGAGGGGCGCATTATAATTTTTTTTAAAACTTTTGTAGTAGTTTGTTGGGGGTTAGGGTTAGGAATTTATTTGTTGAAAACAAAAAATTTCAATTTAGGGGTTGATTTTAAGGCTTTCGTAAACAACAGTATGAGATTTTTAAGCCATGGTTATATTTTTAACCCAGAAAAAAAAAATGTTGATACTAGTATCAACACTTTTCGATTTTGGGGTTTTTTTTGGTGTTTTTTATGAAAACGTGATACTGGCATCAACACTTTTTGATTTGGGGGTTGTTTTCAGTGTTTTTTATGTAAAAATATGAGTTTTTATGGCTAGAGTTCTCGTTCTTAGTATATAGTTCTCGTTTCATAGTATAAGTGGTTCATCATCCTGATGTACACATGATCATCCTGATCATCATCACTGCAACATCCTACTGCATGTCATCTGGAGCAACATCCTGAAGCTCGTCATCTATGATCTTCCTGATCATACACTGCATCCAATTGATGCATACCAAGTATCTACCTGATACATATCATCATACATGATCTACCTGATCATACAATGTATCCACCTAATACATACACAGATACATGATCCATGCAATGTATCCACCTGATACATATCAACATACATGATCTCAGTATCCACCTGATACATATACAGATACATGGTCCAAGCATCGAACATGATGCATATACAAAATACATACAAATGATCCAACTGATCATATCCAGCATCCAATATGATGCATACATACATAAATGATCCAACTGATCATAACAAGCATCCAACATGATGCCATGATCAAACTGATCATAACAAGCATCCAACATGATGCATATACATATACAGAGTATTAACTGGAGCATCGTCCTGATGCTCATCATCCATGATCCTCCTGATCATCATAGCATCGTCCTCTTCAGATCATCTCATCGTCCATGAAGCACAGCCCAGATGCACATCATCCATCACTTACACCACCGACATGGGAGAACACATCTACCACCATTCGGAGAAAGCTCCAGCCCTTACTTTTTGACCATGGGAGAACACATCTACTACCATGTGAAAAATGGCTCAGCAATTACATCATGACCAAGGGAGAACACATCAACCATGTCAGAAAAGCTCATGTGCATCTGCATCTTCCGGTCTCATCACTTCCCTTTGGAAGGAACCTCGATCTGAAGTGCACCAAGTGTTAGGATATTTAGACACTTAGGAGTTAGTTAAGATCAACTTGTGTAATATATCCGTTAGGGATAGTGTGTTTCTTTAGTATGCATTAGTATGCATTTGTAAATACTTAATCCGACGGTCACGATATGTTTCCGACATAGAGTGATCCGACGGCTCAACTTCTCTTAGATCAAACCTAACCTTGATCCGTGGCTTAACACCCGATTGGTCCATGATCTCTATTTAAAGAGCATGGAGGGTCATTGTTTAGTTGATCGATTATGAGAAGCTCATTTGTAACTTTCTTTCTTTGCATAATAAATTGTCCCGTAGAAGCTATTTGGCCGGGGCCATGGAGTGTTTCCCTCAAGAGGGTTTAAACCACGTCAAAACATCGGTGTGTTGATTTGTGATCTGTTTGTGTGAAGTGGTTGCTCTTGGTGTTCAGTCCTTTGATAGTACCCTGTGTACCCAAACATGGTATCAGAGCTTTTATGAAGTGCCGCTTCCGGTAATGATCTAGATCTTGAACTGTTGTTGTCGAAACTCGAAAGGGTTTCTGGTTCTAGTATTTCTGTGCATTTCTGGGCTATGGGAGGTGTTCCATTGCGTCCGGAGCATCGTTTCCATTGGAAAATAGTTTTCGTTTGATCGAAAACGGTTCCCGGTTGCTCCAGAAACGCGTATTTCATCAGATCTGAAGCCATTAATTTACAAATATGGCCGCCCATTGTGATATTCTACTTAACAGTTCCAACTATTTCTCATGGAAATCTCGCATGGAGGATGTTCTACGAAGTAGGGGACTTTTCAGAATTACCACAGGGAAAGAAAAGGAACCCACTGATGATGATAAGAAAATAAAATGGGCAAATAGATGTGATGAAGCTCGTGGATTGATTGGGATGTCAATCTCTACTGATTTGCGATTCCACATATCTGGAATTGATGAACCTAATACTGCTTGGGACAAGTTGGAAACTGTGTTTGGTAAACACAATGAAATTCGAGGTCACCAACTCGAAAATGAGTTGATTTCTTTAAATCCAAGTGACTTTTCATGCATTCAAGATTATTTATCTAAGTACAAAACTCTTAAACTCTTATGTGCAGAATGTAAGATTGAGAGGGAAGACAAATAGTGCATTTATCATATTCTTTCCAAACTTGGACCTGCATATTCTGTTTTTGTATCTACATTTTACTCCATAAAATCATCCTTGAATGCAGCTAGCTATCAAGAGCCTAGTCTTGAATCCTTTTGTGACTCCTTGATTAGAGAACAAGATAAACTCATTCACCTTGGAATAATCAACAATGCAGATACATCTGGGAAAGCCTTATTGTCCCAACAGAAAGAAAAGTCCAAGCCTCCCAAGAAACAAAATTTTCGCAATAATAAGTCAAACAAGGGTCCCAAACCCTTTCAGTCAGCTCCCTCTTTAAAAAATGACAAAGGATCCAAGCCAAAAGGCAAGAAGACTGAGCGTCATTGCAACTATTGCGAGAAAGATAATCATGATGAATCAAAGTGTTTCAAGAAGATGGCAGCCTTGGAAGCAGCAATGAAGAAGCACCACATCAGCCTAGATTCGCCATCAGAATCTACCTCTCATGGACATGCACTTTGTGCTTCTGGTTATTCTTATAATGCATCTTCTTCCTCTACTTCAAATGAATGGCTCATTGATTCTGGAGCATCTTATCATATGGCTAAGGATCAAGCCATCTTTTCTACTATGCATGAATGTAACACCAAACAAATATTTGTTGGTGATGATAGATCTCTAAGTGTTGTAGGAGCTGGAACAGTTCCAGTAGATAATGGTCATTTTAGTGATGTACTATGTGTTCCAAGAATTTCCTGCAATTTGTTATCAGTCTATCAGATCACTCATTCTGGTGAAGGTAAAACTGTGACCTTTACACCTCACCAAGTTGTAATCAAGGATTTTAAAGATCCTCAACAGGTTCTAGCTACCGGAATTGTTGATGATATTACCAGGTTGTACAAGTTTAACAACTTTGGGTCATCACCTTTCCCTTCAGTTTTTGTTGCTCATAGTGATAACTTGAGCAAAATTTGGCATGAGCGATTTGGTCACTTAAATTATCGCTCATTGCAACAACTATGTAAAGAAAATATGGTGACAGGTCTTCCGATGGTATCTTGCAGAGATGGTGTTTGTTCCGGTTGTGTACTTGGAAAATATCATCGGGACAGTTTTGACAAACGTGCCTCTTGGCATGCCTCGGTTCCCTTGGAGCTTGTGCATAGTGACTTGTGTGGCCCTCTTCCATCTGCTTCCTTTTCTGGTTTCAAGTATTTCTTAACTTTCATTGATGATTACACCAGACGCACTTGGGTTTATTTCCTAAAACTTAAGAGCGAAGTATTTAACATGTTCTTGGCCTACAAGGCCCTTGTTGAAAAACAATCTGGTCATCAAATTATTAAGTTAAGATCTGACAATGGAGGAGAATATGTTAACAAACCGTTCACTACTTTCTGCACTGAACAAGACATCCAACAACAGCACACTGTTTCATATACACCACAACAAAATGGTGTAGCTGAGCGGAAGAACCGCACTTAGAAATGGCTAATTGTATGATCCAATCTAAGGGACTAAGTCTTCAATTTTGGGCTGAAGCCATAAATTGTGCAAATTACATAGTTAATCGCACCCCCACAAAAGCATTACAAGGTATAACACCGGAAGAAGCATGGATTAAAGTTAAACCTGATGTAAGTCACTTTCGTGTGTTTGGTAGTGAAGCATGGGCTCACATTCCGGATGAAAAACAGAAAGCATTGCAACCTAAAAGTGAAAAGTGCATATTTGTTGGATATTCTGAAGATGTAAAAGGTTATAGACTTCTTCAACCACATTCTCATGCTATAATCATTAGAAGAGATGTTAAATTTGATGAAAATATCTTGGCCTGCGAGCCTAACTCGGCGAGTGTGCCATCTTTGGCCTGCGAGCCTGATTCGGCGTTTGTGCCTTCTTCTTCTTCTTCCAACTTCCTTGACAGGTTTCCAACTTCAGTTTGTGATGATGACAGTGAGGATGAAAATCCACCTCCGCCTGCTCATGTTCCTCCAGTTGCACCAGCACAAGTGCTTCCTCGATGGGTCCGTTCAACATGTGAAGCAGCTGGTGATCTTTCCAGTGATCCTAGAGATCAACGTCGAACACGTTCTCAGTTTCAGTGAGCCTCTTCTCTTTTGGCTCAAGTTTCCGAGAATCATGATCCAGAAACTTTTGCAGAAGCTTCAGGGAATCCAGATTGGGATGCAGCCATGGATGAAGAATATCGTTCCTTAATGGCGAACAATACTTGGGATCTTGTACCTCTTCCTAAAGGAAGAAAACTTGTCAGATGTAAATGGGTCTACAGAACTAAGTATGCATCAGATGGAAGTGTTGAAAGACTTAAGGCAAGGTTAGTTGCCAAAGGTTTTTCCCAAGTTGAAGGGATTGACTACAATGAAACCTTTGCTCCCGTCGCCAAAATGAACTCCATCCGCCTTGTTCTTTCCCTTGCAGCCTTACACAATTGGGAATTCCATCAAATGGATGTCAAGTCTGCCTTCTTACATGGTGATTTACAGGAGAAAATTTACATGGAACAACCTCCTGGCTATGTTCAGAATAACTCTAGCCTTGTCTGCCGCCTTAAGAAATCCTTATATGGCCTTAAGCAAGCTCCTAGAGCTTGGTATGCCAAAATGGATAACTTTCTCCTTGACACTGGTTTTTCTAGATGCCATTCTGACCCCAATGTCTAAACCAAGAAAGTAGGAAACCATCTCATCATACTTGTTCTATATGTTGATGACCTTATTCTTACTGGTAGTGACCCTAATCTTATAACCCATGTGAAATCTAGTCTTAAACAAACTTTTGAAATGTCAGACTTAGGACATTTGCATTATTTCCTTGGCCTCCAAGTTCTGCAAACCAAAGAAGGAATCTTTATTTCTCAGTCTAAGTATGCTTGTGACCTTCTTCGTCGCTTTCACATGGAAGATTGTACACCAGCCCCTTCTCCCTTCCAGTCTGGAGTCAAACTTTCTGCCACTTGTACTTCACCTGAAGTAGATGCCACCTTGTATCGTCAGCTTGTTGGTAGTCTTTTATACTTGACTCATTCCCGTCCTGACCTTTCCTTTGCCGTTGGTCGAGTTGCCCGTTATATGCAGACACCTCATGAAAGTCACTGGAAAGCAGCTAAAAGAATACTTCGATATATTCGAGGTACAGTTCAGTTTGGGATTCATTACAGTACAGGGGGGAAACCTTTGTTGGTTGGTTTCACTGATTTAGATTGGGCCGGTGATCCTGATGATCGAAAGTCTACTGCATGTTATGTTTTCAGTCTGGGATCTGGACCTATTACTTGGGCTTGTAAGAAACAACAATCTCTTGCTCTTTCTTCAGCAGATGCAGAATATCGAGCAGCAGTTAATGCTAGTCAGGAAGCTTTATGGCTTCGACAGATCCTTTCAGAGTTTGGATTCGAGCAGCAGCAGCCTACTCCACTTTGGTGCGACAATCAAAGTGCCATCAAGCTTGCCAAAGATTCATTTCTACATCAACGCAGCAAACACATTGAGCTACATATGCACTTCATCAGAAATCTTGTTCATGATCGTGTTCTTGAAGTGCTCTTTTGCCCTATAGATGATCAAGTTGCAGACATCTTCACCAAGTCTCTTACAGAAGCGAAGTTTTCTAAACTTCGATCTATGTTAGGAGTTCAAGAACTTGTCATTAAGGGGGGATAGGCTCTAATGCCTCCTTCCTTCTCCTAATAGTGTCACTTTTGTAAATCCTTCAATCCTATCCCAAGTTGTTCTTAAGGGGGGATGTTAGGATATTTAGACACTTAGGAGTTAGTTAAGATCAACTTGTGTAATATATCCGTTAGGGATAGTGTGTTTCTTTAGTATGCATTAGTATGCATTTGTAAATACTTAATCCGACGGTCACGATATGTTTCCGACATAGAGTGATCCGACGGCTCAACTTCTCTTAGATCAAACCTAACCTTGATCCGTGGCTTAACACCCGATTGGTCCATGATCTCTATGTAAAGAGCATGGAGGGTCATTGTTTAGTTGATCGATTATGAGAAGCTCATTTGTAACTTTCTTTCTTTGCATAATAAATTGTCCCGTAGAAGCTATTTGGCCGGGGCCGTGGAGTGTTTCCCTCAAGAGGGTTTAAACCATGTCAAAACATCGGTGTGTTGATCTGTGATCTGTTTGTGTGAAGTGGTTGCTCTTGGTGTTCGGTCCTTTGATAGTACCATGTGTACCCAAACACCAAGCCTCTCTCTGAAGTACTCAAACTACACTCTAGAAAATGGCTTGGTTAATACATCTGCAACCTGCTCATCCGTCACAACATACTCTGCTTCGGCTGTACTCAGTGTTACGCAGGACTGCTTCCTGCTAAACCAAGAGATCACACCCAATCCCTCTCTGCAGCACTGCCTACCCAATCTGAATCAACATAACCCTGCAGGTCAAACTTTTGATTCACATCATACTTGAGCCCATAATCAACTGTACCCCTCAGAATATGCTTTATAACAACTAGGTGAACACTCCTAGGATCCGTCAGGAACTGGCTCTATATGTTCACCGCAAAGCAAATATCTGGTCTCATGTTCGTCAGGTACATCAAGTACCCAATCATCTGACGATACATAGTGATATCAACCAGCTCAGATGAAGCACCACACAGAAGCTTCAGGTTCGATGCCATAGGTGTGGCCATAGCCTTGCAGTCCATCATTCCAAACCTCTTCAGGATCTCTACTGCATACTTCCCTTGTCCAAGGAAGATTCCATCTTCACTTTGCCACACCTCCATGCCAAAAACAAATAGTGCATCATCCCCAAGTTCTTCAACTCGAACTCGGCAGCAAGCTTCCACTGCATGTCGGCAATCAATCTATCCTCACCTGTTACAAACAGGTCATCCACATAGTAGTATCACTGGATTGCCTTCCTCAACCTTGTAGTAAAGGTTGGAATCCGCTTTATTCTTGGTAAAGCCCAAACTGGATAGAAAGTTGTCTATCCTACCATACCAAGTTCTGCACATATATGACTCCCTGTCATGTGTCTCAGAACCAAGTGGCTTCTCCACATATACTTCTTCAACTACACCATTCAAGAAGGCTGTCTTGAAATCCATCTGGTGTATCTTCCATTTCATCACTACAGCCAGAGCAAGTACGGATCTAATGGAAGTGTATCTGGCTACAAGAGAAAAAGTATCTATGCTACCACCTGCAACATGCTTGATCTTGTAGATCCTCTTGGAAGTCACTACAGACTACCCTTTGGGACTGCATCCCAAACATCTTCATGATCGACTGGTACTCCTCGATCATGGCATTCTTCCCAGATCCTGGGAACTTCAATATCTTCAATATTTTCAATAGATAACTTTGTTGCTGAACAAATGTTGTAGTCCTTCTTTTTGTAGGTGATGGTATACAATCTTTCCTACACAACAAGTTAAATTGCATGATTAGAAAACATCTCATAGTTTCCAGAACAAATTCTTACACATAAAGAAATATGTCATACAGTCATGCAATTATCTTAGCCAATGCTTCAATAAAACATTTATCCATATTCCATAACTTTCTAGATGCCTTCCAATCTCTACCAGAACATTTTTAAGAGTGTGCACAACTCCTAACATGTCAGCAAAGAGGTTTCATTCTAGATAAGTAGAAATGGAATGTTGTACAGTGCCATAGGCCACTTACCCATGTATATTAGTAGTATATTGTTCATCAATGCAACTATGCTAATATGCATAATACACAACATAATTCTAGGAACATAAGCATATACATCATTGAATAACATTATTTAAACAAACAACTATGTAATAAATGACAATTCAAATACTTATCTTTGTTTGATTGTTGGGTTGACTCCCTCTTAGTCTTTGCTTCTTTTCTGCAACTCCATTCTGATGTGGATTGTGAGAAGTGGTCAACTCCCTCTAAATATCTGCATCCTTGCAGAAACTAGTGGAGTGTGCTCCCTCTTGATCTTTGCTTCCTGGATTACCTGTCCTTGAACTTATATTCATTCTCGATCCCTATGCATGCTTGTTAGTATCATCATTGTGTTATCCTCTAGGTCTCATACATAATCAAAAATTCAGTAGTATAATCTTAATATTATCAAAACACAATAATCTAAAGTATGTATAGTCAGGATCATTTCAAACACAGATAATAAACATTAGTATTCAAGGTTTCAGGGAAGTCTTTTTTTACTCATGCATATTCTTATTTGATCATAGGACTCTTTTGGTTAGTTAAATCATTAATCAAGATAAGAGATATAATATGCATAAAACCTGTGATTACTCAAACCTATACCTTCATGATTCTTCTGGTTAGTCATATCATCAATTATGGTAAGAAACATAATATGCATACAACCATGACTATTCAAACCTATGACTTCATGAATAATCATTATCAACAACACAACAGTATAAGATCCTAACACAAGGTAGGATTCTAGCTTGATATAGGAAAAACATACCTGGATTAGCATGCTAGCTAGTTATGTCTAACATACCCGCATAATGTCTTCTGGTTCTCTTCAATGACTTGTGCTAGTAACCTGCATTTCTCATAAGTTATCCATTGTAGAACCAAGTTATACATACCTTGTAAGTAGATTTTATAAGTGATCCATGACAATGGATGAATCTTTGCCTTCATGTCATCATGATCATATGTTCTTGAACTAGAACATGATTTCTCTTTGTTGGTGTACCTTTCATGTTAGTGAACAACATAAACCTCATACAACATCACAATGCATTAGTACAATCATAAGTGTCAAAACCTTAATCAATGAATATCTTCTATTAAGGTAATATGACAAGTCTAGTAATTAATCAAGATTGTACTGTAATGATATGAAGACAAACATATCATAAACTTAACTATGAACAGAATTTGAAACATACCAGTAAGCCATACCTGTCAAGATTGCTTGTAATCTTCTTATGGAAGGCCTTAGCCTCATCTCCCTCTGAAACATGAACTTCTTCACTTATGGAGGTGACCAATCCATCCTCTTCTAGGATTAACCCAAATCCACTTGATTTGCAGGAACTGGATTTGGAGCTGTAATAGGGTTTGTCAGAGAAACCCCAAAAATTCAAACTTTGAATTTCAAACTTCCGAAAGGATAGAAATATGCGCCTTGATGAGCTAATCAAGCTGGTATATTCAGATTTTGAAAACTTGAAAGTTTCACTCCTCAATTTTGCCTTTGAAACTTCCGGATTCACTAGACATGACCCCGAACTGGGGTTTGATGAAGTCCACTCTTCTTCCCAGTCAAAAGGTTTGATCCAAAGCTCTAAGCTTCTATTTTTATGAGGAGCTTCCACCCGTGGTCACATATTTCAAAAATTCCCATTTTTGCAGAAGTCCTAATTTTCAAAATCAATTGATTGATTAAGATCGAATATGCTAGCATTATCCATGAGAGATAGAATGCACATTTTATAGATTCGTTTGGGATAAGGATCGATCATAGAACGAGCGATCATCATAGAAGGGGCGGCCGATCCTTTTTGTTTATGTGTATGAGTTTATCACATATTTTTTATTCGAGTTTATGTGAGTTTTTGTGCTTAATTTATATGTATGTGAATGGTAATTTCACATTGATTAATTAGAATACAAGTGCATGATTGTGAATAAGAAGCACATAGTTTGACTAATTCGTAGCAAACTGGTGAATACATTAGAGATTCAACGTAGTTCTGTATACTGCAATAGCTGCCAAGTATGAAGTCATCTGGTGTTCTAGTTGATGTTAAATAGAATGTTATGTGAAGATGGTAACGACATCTGTGCATCGCCATGGTTAAGAGAATCTTGATTATGCAACCCCCATATTCACTTCAGGTTAGGCTTCAACCTGTTTACAAGGTGATGCCGAAAGGTCGGCCGACCCTTATCTCAGTCTTCTTCCAGTGTTCACCATCCTTCATATACATGAATTGACACCCTCACCTTCGGAGGTTGAATATTTTTACAATTCCCTCGTAAATGAAGGCTAGGCCAAAACTTCTTGTACCCAGAACTCATTTTGTAATAGTTCAATACATCAAGAAGGGTCAGTAAATCCTTCTTCTGTTCACCATTATAGATACGGGTGAATTCACAATTCTATACTAAAGGAAGGGGCGACTGATCCTTCTTTCTAGATGTCGGGAGTCAGGATGCGGATAGGGTCCAGATCGACAGTTGATAATAACTACACAGATCCAAGGTGCGAGGAAGGTAGCATTTGAGAGATTGAAGACTACGGAAGGCTGTCGGGCTAAGCATGGAAGGAGATCAACGGTACCAGATCGATCATGCAAGATGGACAGCTCAGAGAAATTCCTTTATCCCTAGATGTGCAAGAATGATAGGAAATGATAGATAATATAAAAAATGGAATGCACGGGGATCTGAGTACTATTTTATTCGGTTGCCCCCTTCCTCCCTTGGTCGAGGTCAAGGGGGAAAGTTAATTTAGATAGACTCAAATAGACTCTAGCACCTTGGTGAATGCATATTCTATCTAGGACCAAGTCCAACAAAATTGATGCAATAACTAAACAACTACCTCAAATAAAAATTCAAAGAATCATGTAAGAGAGTTACAATGGAATGTCACATTACACATATGGAACAAAGTTATATTCATTTTGAATCTTTGATATAATATAAGAAAAATTAATCTAGGGGTTTAATCTTGCTCCCATGCATATTGCAAGAAAATTTCCCACTTCCATAGGTATGTTCTTCCTCCATGAGATCAAATGAGCTAAGCCTTAAAATTGGACAAAAGTATTTGCAGGCCACCCGATAATTTGAAAAGATTTATGGTATTAAGAATGGAATTTAGCTGCATTGAATAGATGGAAACCTTAATTAAGCTTGGACAATTATTGGACAACAAGCTCTACAAATCATACAAAGATAATAAATAAAAATTATTAAAGACTATTGATTGAATTGTTTCTTATCTCTTCTTTCCCACCAGACCAAATTGGGAAAAATCATACAAAGATAATTATCTTGCCTTTGGGAAAAATCATACAAAGATAAGCTCTACAAATCATACAAAGATAACTAAATGGCTACCTTGCCTTTGTTAAAAATTGTCATGCAATGAAGGGGCGGTTGTCCCTTCTTCTACCAAGTATTTTTTTCATAATAGTTCTAGACTGCAAGAAGGGTCGACCAATCTTTCTTGTCTTCAACATTCTGGATACAGGTGAACTCTTGGATATAGGTGTTCACAATTTTATACTAAACAAAGGGGCGGACGATCCTTCTGGTAGCCAATCTCCATTCCCCACTATTTACAGCGGATGTAGGGAGTCAGGAAATGTTGTCCCATCCCGTAATCTATATTCCAGGTTGCAGGATAGCGGTATTGATGGAACATTTTAAGAAATCTAGGTATCCACAATCCGCAACATATTTGCGTCTTCGGTAAAGGCGATGAAATCCTCATGCGGGGTGCAAGAAGGGTCGGCCGACCTTTCTTGTGCCGACTATTATGTTCAAAATAGTTCTAGGATGCAAGAAGGGTCGGTTGATCCTTCTTGTGTTCACCATTCCGGATACAGGTGAATTGTAACCTACAGGTGTCTACATTTCTCTACTAAATGAAGGGGCGGCCGATTCTTCTTGTCACGTGTTGGGACAAATATTGTTGATATGTTATAACTTAGCCAATATACCGATCCCATCTATAATTTCATTGCGGAAGTCAAAAGTATGGAATTGTTGTCCCAGGCTAGGTGGGTTGAATATTTTTACAATTCACTCATAAATGAAGTGTCGGCCGACCTTTCTTCTGTCGAGTATTCTGTTCAAAATAGTTCTAGACTGCAAGAAGGGTCGGTCGATCCTTCTAGTGTTCACCATTCTAGATACACGTGAATGGTTGGATATAGTTGTTCATAATTTTATAATAAATTAAGGGGTGGCCGATCCTTCGTGTTGGAGGTCAGAAGTCGGGATAAATATTGTTTATATGTTATAACTTGGACAATCTCAATTCTAGGATGAGTTCTGCATTAATTTGGAAGAAAGAACATTGACAATATTTATATGTGTGGATCAGAGCATATAAAATGAATTATAACCCAGGTATTACAGTCAACTATGAGGAAAAGCGATAAGATGGTGTAACACAAAAAACATCCACAAAAGAGAAATGAAAAGACTGAAGAAAGTAAAAACATATGAATCTCTGTTTCGGATATACTTTTACTTCTATTTTTCATTAAAGTCTTCAAAAAATATTACATCACTATATTTTTTGCTCTCAGATCCAATCCCTATTACTCTGTAAAATCAAAATTTATACAAAACGATCTTTGAAATAATTGCTAAAAAAAAAGAAATTTCAAAGAAATCTCTCTGATCCAACCCCTATTATCTTGTTCAAATTTGAATAAATTTGCCATTTATTTCAATCCTTCTACTGTTTGATGATCAAAATCCTTGTTTCCATTTAGATGTCTCCTTTGCGATATAATTTGATGAGGATCATAATTCATCCTTTCAGCCTCTTGGAAATCCATAATCTTCAGTAATTTTTCTACTACAGAGGGCTGCCTTATTCTTAATGATGAATGTACCAACTTTCAGGGGGAATTTCACATCAGATGCTTTTTTGAAAGCACATATATGTTCTTCTGAATGCAACCTTTGTCTAATAAATTCCAAGGCAAAAACCCTCGTTGTTAAAAAGGTTGGAAACATATATGGTGCTCCAGTAAAACCATACATCCTAATTATAGTATGTTCTCTATACAAGAACCAATCACCTGTTTGGCCTTCTGGTGTAGGATGCAAAGTTTCTTTTTCTTCTAACACTCGAGGCATTTCAGCATTAAAAATAATTCTATAAATTTGTAGCTAGGGTTTTCACCCTAGCTTGTGCAAATGAGCACCTACTAAGGAGAAGGGACTCCTTAGTAGCAATTCAGTAAAAAACAGTAAAAGCAATACAGTGAATGAAAACAGTAACTTTAAACTAGCATGTGCATAAACAAGAAAGACAAGATAATAAAATCTTTTTGTATTGATTATACCTCCAATGTGAGGTTGGTGAAGCTTTTGCAGTAGTCCAGGAGGGTTGCTTCCAAGCTCCAATGTTGTTCCTTCTCCTTCTTCCAAAGATGTTTTGGAAATGGGGCCAAATGGGGTTCTCAAGTGGAAAGTAGCTCCAAAGGGAGAGTTAGGGTTTCGTGAGAATTTTTGGCAGAGTGAGGATAGAGATGATTGTGGATATGAAATGGGGAGCCTCTATCACCTATTTATAGGTTTTTTAGTGGTGGAGTGCTGACCCATGGTTTTGGGCACCATATGGTTTAGGTCATCTATATAGGGTTTTTGCTTCTTTTTTTCCCTCTTTTTCCTCTTTTTTTGTATTTTTTATTCCCTTTTTAGAGGGTTTTTGCTATTTTTGGAGGAATTTAACTTATTTTGGGGGAAAAGGGGGGTTTTGGCCTTTTGAAGGATTTTTTAATGGTTTTTTGGCCTTTTGAAGGATTTTTTAATGGTTTTTTGGCCTTTTGGAAGTTTTTTAATGGTTTTTTGGGGTTCTGGAGGAAAATATGATAGGAAATATGGACAAATGAGTCATGTAATGGGGTAGATGAGGTAGTGAGCACTTTTTGGGTGTTAACAGATTGCCCCCTGATGTGTGAGGGCAGGAGCTCATCGTATGGCCGATAGACATCATAGGTATTTTATGGTTTTCCTCGGATGTGGAGAGGAGAAGAAACGAACTAGAGCCCGGAACAATGGTCTCGAACCAACTACAAAAGCTGAAAGTACATGACCTCAATAGTGAGTGAGGAATAATCTCAACATATGGACGAGGCGAGCATTCCCATGCTCGTATAAAGATATAGAACAATACCAAGGGGGTCTAAAAAATGGGGACCTGAAATATACATGGCCTCAAATAATGAATGAGGAAGAATCTCAATATATGGACAAGGCGGGCATACCCATGCTCGTATCAAGATATATATAAAACATAACAATGAGGCCCAAAAATGGGGGCCTGAAGGATACATGGAGAACCACTATGTACATCATAAGGGTCCAGAGGGGACACAGAGTATGGGACATACTGTTGGGCTGACCATGTCTCAGTTGAAGAACTGATACATTGGAATATCAATAGTGATGCTGAGTGTGGTACCAGAGGAACCGATGAACTGCTGGATCGTAGTGACGGGGGGTCATACCCTCAATGGTACACTGAACTTGAACTAAATTGGGTACTCAAGGAAGCATATAACTGGATGGCTTCCCAATACAAGCGCCAATGCAACCCGAACATCCATGAGAACATATAACTGGGTGTTCTGAAGTGACTCACCAATGTGCTAGAGTCGAGGAAAATCTGGGGTCTTCGACCAATAACTGAAGGGATATATACCCTGCGCGATTCTCCATGATGCGATCAAGGTGTTGAAGTCAAGCATGTGAGAAACAAACACTCGGAAAGGGACTGATGACTCCTCTCAAAATGGTCCATAGGCACTCACCACAGATGGTGATGAGTCCAAGGTGTAGGGACCTCTAGGTCTATCCTCTGGAATAGATGGGTTGGCGTCAACAGAGGGAGACCTGCAACTAGCAAGGCAATGATGTTTCCTTGATAGGAGCATGAGGTGGAGAACCGAAGTGTGAGAGTATTGATGGTAGGACTGACATATTGGGGGGGTGGGGGATAACTGGGTGAGTAGAGTGGGTGGACTCAAACTTTTTTTGTTCAGAGTATGATGGCGGGGATGATCGGGAAGCATATGAAACTGACTGGTGGGAAAGGGATCATAGCTGCAATGGATCAAGGATAGTGACTGGTATGAGTGATACTCAAGTTGGTGTAAGATGGCAGGAGACTATAGAATACTCTGAACAAAGGTGATTTTATTAGGGGTTCTTCCGAGATGATCGATCACAGTGCCGAGAGGCACGGGGGGAACTTCTTCATGGGTTAAGGAACTAGAAGAAGTGTGTTAAAAAATGGTACTATCATGTGGATTTATACGAGCCCAGGACACTTCATGATCGTGATTGCTTTCAATTTTAAGGAGTTTGAAAGTGATAAGGAGACTCTAAAATAATGGAATGGTACTGTCGTGTGGATTTGTACGAGTCCAGGATGGTGTGTGCTCATGGTTGCTTTCAATTTTAGAGAGTCTGAAAGCAATAAGAAGACTCCAGGGGGGTGCTTTTTCGTGTGTTAATCTCCAAGGCCCGAAGAAGCATAAAAGGATGCAATGAAGAACTCTTCTAGCCGGTGTGACTAGAGTATTCATTTTTCGTAATTAGTCTACCAGGTCTAGAAAAGGGTTAAACTTATACCAGATAGACGCCCTTTCAGGTACTTTAATGAGCATGAAAGGAATCAAGATTTCTCGGTGATCTTTTCATTGTTTTAGGAGTCAGAAAAGAGCTTAACAGAAACTCCCTAAGTGCCTTTTTCGTAAAGGACTTGTCCACCCCGAAAAAGGGATAAAATCATACTGAACAAAAGGAATGCCCAGGCCAGGAGGAAGTGTTCAATCAAGGAATCATCGATGAGAACCAAGAACGAGGGTGGGGGGGAACACTGGTGGGCCTCCTTATGGGATGATGAATGGTGGAAAAATAACAAAATAATTGCAGTATGAGTGGAGTGACTGGCTCATGTAAAAATGTGTAACAATCCGATGGCGGCCGATGTGGTGCGCAAACCAAGGTAGCAAGGTGTCAGGACACAATGTTGAAATTGTACCTTGTGAGAGCGAGAAATGATCTCATGCATCATCACAAGCTCGGAAAACTAAATCCAGCAACATAAAAAGTGTCAAAAATGGAGAACGGCTGAGGTGGCTCACAAACCGAGGTGATGGGGGGTGTTTTGGGAAAAATACCCAAAAAATCTGGGGGTGAGAGCGAGAAATGACCTCAAGCATCATCACGGACTCGGAAAAATGAATCCAATCATATATCAAAAATGGGCTATGATCGATGTGGCGTGCAAATCGAGGCGACAAGGGGTGTCTAGAAAAAATGGTGCGAAAAAAAAAAAAGAAAACGAGTCGACCATCATGACGGTCTCGTCATGTTGATTCTAGTGGTGGAAACGGTTCGGAAAATGGACTCCGTATGGGTTTAGAATAGTTGAAACAAGAAAATTCAACGAGGTATAAATAGTAAGTGGGCCCAACATGACAAGTGTCAGTTGGACTTGTTGACTTTGACTAGAGATTATAGTAGACCCAGAGCTCAGGTGGTGTTTCTGGACGATCTAACTGGCCGATTTTAGATTCGGGAGTTGCAGGTATTCCATTAAACTCATACCTTCATTTTTTGTTTGGTTCGGGGGGGTGGTGGGTTCCTAGGGGGATCCTGTACGGTCCACAAGGGTGTGGAACACGGGTTTCTAGGGTGGAATCGTGGTCTGGGACCGCGAGTTCCATTAATGAACACGCGATCTTGGACCGTGAGTTCGGCGCCTATAGTAGCGATCCCAGATCGCGACTCGGATTGGGAAATATGTGGTCTGCGACTGCGACTGTATCCCTGACAGCCACGATCTGAGAGCGTGGCAAGGGGTCCTAAAGCCGCGATCTGGATTGAGCTTTAGGGTTTTCCCATGGGGGGGGGAAAGGCTTATTTATTTGATGTGGGTCTGATGAGTTCGCATTGTGTGATTGACAGGATGCCAGTAGTGTTATGGCGGGAGCGGGAGGTCCCAGAAGACATAGTGGAGGTCATCCGGAGGGATCGGCATGTGTGGTCTACTTTGGGGTTGTGTGGGATTCTGAAGTTTGCACAGGTTCCCATGATTCGTTAGGCAGGATTACTGCTGAACAGGTTGGTGGGCTTTAGGATCCTGACATACAGGCTTTCAGGGTGCAGGGGGAGAGAGTGGATCTCACCCTTGCAGATGTATATTTTTTGACGGGGTTACCCTGTCTGGGTAGGGTGGCTGACACGCAGCCACGAGTGTCTGCAGACGTGGACGTGGAGGATATGTTGGAGCGGTACTGCATTCCAGAGGCTATAGTGCACAGGAATGCACTCTGAATTGTGGACCTACAGGAGCCATCAGTGAGGGCGATTGCTGCGTGTGTGGTTCGAGTTTTAGGGTCTCGGGCACCCAAGCGGGTGTCAGGGGGCCAGAGGCAGCTGGTTGAGCGAGTGCTGGATGGTATCTACTTTACGTGGGGCCAAATCTTCCTCACCTGTATTCAGCGGCAGCTGACCTCGGTGAAGGAATCTAGCAAAGGATTCTGCTATGGATCCTTTCTCTGTGCCTTCTTCATAGAGTGGGTACCTACACTGCGACTGCGGGTGCCGGTCAGGGAGGGAGGACTAAGGGAGCCGCGCATGGTGCGGTGGGGAGAGATGATGCACCAACAGGGTTGCAGTGAAGTTGGGAGATACTTTACCAAGGAGCTCTACCTACAGTGGTTCCAGATGCCACTGACGCTAGATGATTATCCGTACAGAGATATGGACTACACAGGAGATCTGGAGGCATTGTGGCCTCCAGGGCAAGCGTGGGGCCCAGATGGTATGTATCTACCGTGCTTGATTGTTTTGTATGTCAGATTTTGTATATGATAGGTTTGAGATATTGATATGCTTGTACTGACTGATGTATGATCTGCAGATGTGGGACCGAGACCACCACCACGACACATAGACCGTCGGGGTCATGTAGTGATACCAGCCCTGCCAAGCTGAGGGGAGGTGTGTCGATGGGATGTTGAGGGGACTATGGAGTCCGTACGGGTGCTTCTCGATCGTTTGCTGGTTGGAGTGACTGATGATGGGTGGCGGGACTTGGATCAGGAGGTGATTCAGGACTGTCTTGCGGCGCCACGGGATTTTCGATTGATCACGATCCGGGTGGCCATTTTGGTGGAGAGGGGTGTGGCACATGATCTGGCAGGGGATGAGGAAATGCCAGAGGAGGAGCAGGGTGAGGACTCGAAAGCGGCCGATGCAGGCAGCGATGGAGGGTATGACTCTCAGTAGGGAGTATAGAGGACTCCCCCCCGATATGTATGGACACTCGGGGTTTTTTGTAGCTTACAGCTTGTATTCTATGAGGCTTGTCGATGTATATACATTTTTTGTATAGCACGTGGATGCAAGTAGTGTAAGATGATGGGCACATGGATGCCCCTTGTGTATTTTGTATTTACGTATTGCACATGGATGCAATAGTATGTGTTATGATAGGCACGTGGATGCCCCTGTATAGTAATGTGATGATAGGCACGTGGATGCCCCTTGTTGTAAATGCAATCTTTTTGGGATTTTTAGATGTTTTTGATGGGATGATATGGCATGATGATGCATGATGGATGGTTTACATGGTGTGATTGATATACCAATATATTATGTTGTTAGCCATTTGATCTGCGACACTATTCTGAGCTTGTGGGACATGGGTGAATGATATGGATTCAAATTGTCGGCTAAGCTATTTTGTGCGCAGGAACTTTCTAAAGAGGCAAGGATCACGCACTTGGTAGCAGTTGTTGAGCTAGGAGACAAGTAGCTGGGAGTCAAGGAACACATGAAGGTGACATATGCCCATCTGAAGGGCAGCAGTTAGGAGACCGGTCATAGCATCATACTCTGCTTGGTTATTGGTAGCAGCGCCTATGCACATTTTGTCGAGGTGGATCAACTCATGTGAAGGGGAATATAAGACCCATGCTGCAAAGGCCAAGTTTGGAGACTAGTGGCTTGCTCCATCGACGAAGCCAATGTAATGAGATGGAAGATCGTCCATCTATAATCATGCAAAAATGATGAATGTAAGCCTTTGTGGTAAAAAAGATGAAAAAAAAAAGAAATCAAACTGTACAATATGGACCAATGGGGCCGCAGGTTTGTTTAAGGATAAAGGCATTTAAGATACAACCCATTACAGGGGTTGCACAAAGGGTGGCCTTCGGAGCCAGTTAAAATATATGCCCCATTTCTGAGGTAGGTTTGCACGATGTAAGGGCCTTTCCACATGGATTCAAACATCCCTTTACCAATCTTGTCGTGGGCTTGGTCATAAGCGAGAACAAGGTCTCCTTCACGGAAAGTTCAAGGGTGGACATGTTTGTCGTAACTAGCTTTGGAGCGGTTCCTTGCAGCTTCAATGGTTTGGAGGGTGGCGCGATGGTCTTCATCAGCGTGCTCTAGTGATAGCAGATGTTGCTTGAGTGGGGAGGTGTCTGGGAGAAGCTCGACGTCGATGTGTAAGGTAGGTATCTGACACTCGATGGGGAGGACAGACTCTACACCGTGAACCAAATGGAACGGGGTAAAATGAGTGGCGGTCTTAGTTGATGTACGGTAAGCCCATAATGTAGGGAAAAGCATGTGATGCCAATTGGACTTATGCCAGTCAACAGTGCGTTGGAGGATGGTTTTTAAAATTTTATTGATGGCCTCTACTTGGTCGTTCCCTTGGGGGTAGTAAGCAGAGGAATACTGATGTTCGAACTTCAGTAGAGTGGACAACTCGTGCCAAATGGAATCTTCAAAATGTGAACCATGGTCTGAGACCAGCTGTTTGGGGACCCCGAATCGTGTGATAACATGGTTAAAAAAGAAACGGGCAGCGGTGTCAGCTTTACAATTGAAGGTGGGCATGGCTTCAGCCCATTTGGTGAAGTAGTCAACGGCGACGATGATGTACTTATGGCCGTTTGTGGATGAGGGTTTACATTCCATGAAGTTGATGGCCCATTTACAAAAGGGACCAACGGTGACGACTGGGTGTAATGGGGCGGGTGGTATCCGAGCCTTAGGGGCAAAAAGTTGGCAATTATGGCAATGTTTGACCGCTGTGATGCAGTCGGTAAAGAGTGTGGGCCAGAAGAATCCGGCATGGATGACCTTTTGGGCAGTGGCCATTCAAGAGAAATGTCTGCCACAGGTGCTACTATGATAGTCATTGAGGACTTGTTCGGATTCCTCCTGTGTAAGACAACGACAGAGAATTGTGTCATCCCCTCACCGGTAAAGGACATCGTCCAAGAGAAGATATCGAGAGGCCTGGTGACGGATATGACGATGTCCATCACGATTTATGTGGGGTCAAAACTTCTGTGTGCAAAGGTAGAGCAAAATATCACTGTACCATGGGTCATCGGATGAGATGATGAACAAGTGATTGTCGGGTACCTCATCAGAGATTTGTGGAGATGGCAAAAGGGATGGCAGATCGATGATGAGCTGGGCAAGTGCGAGGGCTTTAGTGCTCTTAGGGGTTGTGAAAGTTAAGTCATATTCTTGGAGGATAATTACCCATTTAGCAACACGACCTTGTAGAAGTCACCGATTCAAGAGATAGACCATGGGGTTGGAGTCGGCGACAACTGTGGTATGACTGAGTAAAATGTAATGTCGCAACTTTTGGACAGAAAAGATGAAGGTGAGGGCCAGCCTCTCTTCATATGGGTAACGGAGGGGTGGTTCATATAAGGTCTGGCTGACATAATAAATGACATGCTCTTGGCGAGCAGCGTCTTCTTGGACAAGGACTCCGGACATGGCATGATCGGATGCTGAGATGTAAAGGATGAAGTCCTGAGAGAAATCCGAAGGGGAGATCAAAGGGGCTTGTGTGAGAGCTTTCTTAAGGGCTTCGAATGCAGCTTGTTCCTGGTCATCCCAAACAAAGGTTATATGGGTACGAAGCAGGCGTAATAAACCATGAACTGTGGTGGCATAATCAGGAACGAAGCGACGGAGGAAATTAGATTTCCCCTGCAGACTTTGGAGCTGCCGGAGCGTGCATGGTGCGGACAGGTCTATGATGGCTTAGACATTGAGGGGATCAACAACGATTCCTTTATGGGAAACAATGAAACCCAACAACCATCCTTCCGGAATGCAAAAGACACACCTGAGTGGGTTCAAGCGGATTTGATATTTACAACAATGTAGAAAGACTTGCCAGAGGTCGTTAAGGTGGTCTGATCGTTTCCGGGAACGAGATGTAAGATCGTCAAGATAGACTAACATGATATGGACCAAATCGTGAAAACAATAGGTCATGGCCCGCTAGAAGGTGGCACCAACATTTTTAAGGCCGAAAAGCATTACTTGATAGGCAAAGGTGCCCCATGGGGTGGTAAAGGCAGTCTTGTATTGATCTTCCTTACGGATCTGAATCTGGTTGTATCCGGAAAAACCGTCCATAAAAGATAGGACTTCATGCCCCACACATGCATCGATGAGTTGGTCAATAAATGGCATGGGTAAGTTGTCTTTGGGACAGGCTCGTTTAAATCATGGAAGTCAGTACATACTCTGATGGTGCCTTGTTTCTTGTTGACAAGGATGGGGTTAGAAACCCAAGTGGTGTATGCAATAGGATAAATGAATCCTGCTATGAAAAGTTTTTCAATCTCTGCTTTAACAATGGGGAGCTATGATGGATGAATGGGGCGCTATTTCTGGCGAACGGGGGGTACATCTGGCCACATGTCAATGTGATGCTCTATAATAGCAGGGTCAAGACCAGGCATTTCGGTATAGGATCAGGCAAAGATATCGCGAAATTCTTGGAAAATTTTCTTGTACTCTCCGATCTCGTGCTCGGTGTAAGAAGATCCTAACGAAATGATTTCAGGAGCACCTCCTAGGGTAGAGATATCAATGTGGATGACGGGTGAGATGTTGGCCATGTTACCTTCCTCGAAGGCGTCGGGAGCAGGAATGGGGTCTTTAAACCAGTCGACTTTGGCGGGAAGGAAATCTTTGGACTCAACCGATAATTGGGTGGTTGTGGTGGAGGAGGAGGCCTCCGGGAGGAAATATGAACGATGGTGCATATCCTCCTAGGGGTAATCGGGGGCAGTGAGAGCCTCTAGAATCTCCTCATCATTGTGGAAACTTTGAGTGGTCAAATCGGTTGACGAGGGAATGGTAGTAGAAGAGATCATATAAATGGTATTAATCTCTCCGTATGAGGGGGATACTGGGGGGTGGATCTCCTCAATGGTGGGGGGCACTGTCTCAAGGTCCAAATTATTCATCTCATAGAGAGCTTCTCTGTAATCTGGGAGATCTGGGCAGTGATGTGAGTAATGGCCGTAAATACCGCATATTGCACAAGGGTGGTTGGTACGCAGTGATTTATCACGAGGCTTAGGGGTTGGGTCGAGTTGAACAACCGATATGTTGGGGTCGTCATCAAGCATTTGCATGTGTTCCTGTAATGCAGGTAAGTATGGACATTGATGAGTAGAATGGCCTAACTCATCACACAACGAGCATTTGGGAGGAGCACGAAACACGAGGGTATTCTTAAATGGTTTAGGCGAGGGTAAAGCAGTGTATGGTTATGGGCCTCTGCCACTAGTGTGCTTGATAACAGGGGTTGGATTAGTGGATGATGAAGGGGTAGCAACACCGGGAGGTGGCTGACTAGTAGTGGTGATGGGTTGCACCGATTGTAGGATGAAATTTGGTGTCGGAGGGGTAACGGGAAGCATAATGTACCATACGGGTAATCCTAAGGTTAAACCGGGGAGGTTGAGGGTAGCCATAACCAGGGTGCTTACTACTCCTGAAGGGGGAAATAGGAAGGGGATTGTATGGATGGGTGTAACACCAACATGACTAGGTACCAATGGTGGTTGGGGTAGCAAGGGCGGTTGATGGTTGGGTGTTGGTGTATTGTGGGAAAGGGTACATAAGTCAGATACTTCGATCGTGGGTGATGGGGGTGGAATGGCCTTGAATGTTGAGGTCATCGACGTATCTGAGGTAAACTCTGGGGTCCCACTGAGGAAACCAATGAGGTAGATGCACCACTAACAAGTTGTTCAATCATGGGGAGAATGTTTTCGGGTGCAGCGGGGGCATTGGGATTGTAATAGGTGAGTTGGTCAACTTTAACCATGCGTCCGTCGTGGGGGAACATCATGGTATGAAAAACGGATGAGGCAACCGCTTGCATGGCATACATGTAACTGTAGCCAAGTAAGAGGTTATAATCAAGTTGGGCATTGATGAACTCTATGACAATAAGCACTGTTTTACCAGCCAACTGGACGGGGAGATTAGCTAAGAGGCCTTGGGGTTGAGCCAAACGGCCGTCGTAGGCTTGCAACGTAGTTGTGGACTGCTAGAGAGTAGGGGATCACAACTTCTGCCAAATGAATGTGGACATAACACATGTAGAGGCACCTTCATCGATGGATGACAAGATTCCGAATGGATACAGAAACTTGGAACGCTAATGTGGAAGGTAGGCGTGGTTCGGATTGGTTCAAATCGAAGGCCATCATTTGTGAATCATTTGGGTCAATAGCACCAATGGCTGAAAGCAAAGTCTTGCACTGTGTAGGACAGTGTTTTAAGACTTCTAATGCAGACATGGCTGCGGGGGACTGGGATAAGTCATCTACAATGTTGTAATTAGAGCCAGCACGAGCATTGGGGTTATTGTTGATGCGGCAAAGTGGAAAGTGAGGGGCTTTGGAGGCGCCATCTAGTGGAGCCGTAGGTATGCGTAGTGACTGATCAGTGGGATGAGCATTATTGTTTTTGTCGGCGGGAGGGGCTTCAGGGGTGGAGCCATATTGGTTCCGACGGGTTTGAAGGTTGACATCGATGGATGACTTCATTAACAAGTGGTGGGTACCTAAGTCTATCATGGGTTGATCAGGAGCGGCATAAGTGACCTGCTGTTGTGGTGGCACGTTTCCTTGAGGGGGAGCCAATGGCTAAGTGTTCAGTACGTCTTGGGTGGGAAAAGGATTTTGTAACACTAAGGGTTGATTCCGAGGTGGTGGGGGGTTAGGTGGCACCTGAGGAGCCGCGTGCTCTTGGCGGTGGGCATCATCAGTCCAGAGTTGCCGAGCCCACTCCAAATGTGGGCAAGCATGTGTGTATTGGCCATAGACCCCGCAAATAGAACAAGGATGGTTTGTTCGCAAATTAGGATTTTTGGCTTGTTTGGGCGGCTTATCGGGGTTCTGGTTGGCAGGTGTCGCGTTATTGTTGTTTGGAGGATTGGGAGGTTGACCGCCTTGGTCTAGAGGGGGGTTGTTCCCACGGTTACGACCTTTGCCCTGGTTTTGCTGGCCTTGTTGGCATTGGTTATATTGGTTGGGTTGCAGATTCTGTTGTGCATACACTTTCCCTTGGGTGGCAAGTGGGTTCTGGGGTTGTGCAGGTGCAGGAGCAGGCTGCGGTGGATAATAAGTAGGTGGAGGCGCCACAGGTGCTAAACCTTGTGGGGGTTGTTGATATGCTTGTGCGATAGGTTGCGGGTTTACCGCAGGGGCTTCCTGTGGCGGGTAATAAGCAGGTGGGGACTGATAGGATACAGGAGCTGGAGTGGCCTGCGGGTGGTAATATGGCTGAGGTGCGACCGGGGGGGTGTAAGCGGGGGATGCAAGACCAAAGCACTAAGGTTGACATGAGGGTCTGTGGGAATGGTGATGATGTGCCATGGGGGCATATGAATTGGTTGCTCCGGATGGGATGTAGCCCGCGAAAGGTCGGGGCCAGGGCTAGGACATGCTATGGAAAAGGGCTGGTTATGTGAGGTTATACAGCCAATGATTCCATCTGCAGCATGGGATGCCCCCAGCGCATCGTGGTGGGAGGAATCACCACAGGGGGCGTCAGGGATGATGGAATATAGGTAACTAGACTGGGCGTAAATAAGGTCAAATTATTGGGCTTTAAGGATGGCCTCTTCTTCAGACTGGGGTCGCTCGGATGCAACATCCTTGGCAATGACAGGAAGGAGAGATTTTAGAAACCAATCTAAGAAGATACGGTCATCTAACTTGATTTCGCATAGGCTGCGGTGTCAATGCCACTCATGAATGTGGTCAGTGATGTGGGTGGCCGTGTTCTGTCTGCAAGACAGTAGGATCTCAACTCCCACGTCATAGCGGACAGGTAACTGAAAGAACTGCAGGAAGGTCGAGGCAAGGATAGTAAAGGTGGCATGGGTCCCATGGGGCTGCTGAATGTACCACTTAGCTGCAGAGCCAGTGAGGGTGCGCTGTAACAGACAGAGTCGGACAGAGTCGTCCACTATGGAGTTGGAGGAACACCATAGATGGAAGGACATAATATGGTTATGGGGGTCTTCACCTGCCTTTCCCTCAAACTTAAGGACGTCTAATGGGAGTTTGGTAGGCATGTGAGGCCATGCAGGGTCATGTCTAATGGGATCGTTAGTCAATTTGGCCAGGTCAAGAAGGTTGAGACTAGCCATGAATGGCAAACTAGTAGAAGGATGTGACATACTGGTGGTTGTGACCATGTTGGGACCAATGCCCCCAAATGGAGGGGCTGGGTTGGGGTTGGGGACGTTGCCCCCACGTGGAGGAACGAAGGTGGTATGGGACGGTCCTGCACTGCTAAGGGTACTGTGAGTCACTGGTGGAATTGGGATGGGTATGCTAGCCACTGGAATGGGTACAGTGATCGGAATGGTGGATGTGGGCCCCATCGAGGGCATACCCAGAGCGGGTGTGGTAGCTGGGGTGGTGGTGGACGCTCCACCAATGGTCCCTACAAAGAAAGGGTTGCAAGTCATGCCAGCCATGGGGCTGGTTGGTGTAGTGTAAGTGGGGTTCTCGGACTCTGCCTCAGAATTAGAGGTAAAATAAGGGGCGTCCAGATCGGGTGACGGAACTCTATGTCGTCGACGAGTAGAGTCAAGTGACAAAGCTTGAGATCTATGATGAGTGGTATCAAGTGATGAAGATCTACGTCTATGACGGGTGGTGTCAAGTGAGCTGTGCTGCGGGGGCTGGCCCCGGAGGCACCGAGAATGTCTCGGGGACTCAATGGTGACAGATGGTGTCAAGTATCTGTGGGTTGTGTCGAGTGGAAAACAACTCAAAAAACCCTAATGCAACCGACTGTGCAGAAGGTGAGCGCAAAAAATATGGCACTCAGGCCAACAACCAGCTCAAAACACTCACTGTAACAGCTGTGCTACAATAAGTGGAGCGTCAACAAAAATGGTCAGAATACCAACAAGCAGCAGGTTTCCTAAAAAATAAAAAATAGTGGACTCGCTAGACCAAAGGGAGGTAAGGGAGCATGCAAACACCTAGCTAAATAGTATTCTGACTCAACCAGACATATCCTCTGCAAGGTGATGAAATCCAAGTTAGACAATATGGATAGTAGAGCCAAGTGTCTAAAGATATCCCCCTACCGAGAGGGACACCGGGTATTCAATCGTAGAAGAAAAGCAACTAAGATACCCCATTCATGACACGTTCGGTTGGGTGAATCTGCAGTTTGGTTCTATCGTCGCTGTACTCCCATACGGGTAGTACACCGAGAACTACGAAAGGTATCCTTCGGTTACCGGATGGATTGCGGTATTCCACTCAGGCTTCCGGAACCAGTCTAGCTACTTCAACCCTCCGAGGGGAGAGGCCTTCCCGATAAATTGGTTTTGAACCGTGTCAAAAAATACTAGGGGGTTTTGGTTCCCTAATGGACAACAACTATGTCTCAAGTGTAAGCAACTGAGGGGTGTTATTTGGATGCCTATCCCCCTAACCCTACCTAACTACAATATTCTTTTGTGTTCCCCAAGTGGGGTTAAAATGTTGGTTGTGTTAAGCAGTATTTTAGGGTTCACTTGAATTAGGTGACAAAGTGTGAGATAATGAACCCAAACAAAAATGCCACGGGGTGGGCAACTTTCTAACTAATAATAACAATGAAGAAATTAAACTTTGAAATGCAAAATTTTCTCTTTTCAATTAAAATGCTGAAATTTAAAAAATTCTGTAAATGGAAAAATAATACTGCAGGAAAAGGCTGTAAGTAAGTATGGTTGCAGGTAGGACAGGTGGTTGTGCAGGTGCAGAAAATATTGCAGCAAAGTTCTGGGTTAAAATAGGGGAAAAATGCAGAAAAGAGATCATAGGTCTGCGGTGAAACTGCACGGTCGGATCGCGGGAAATAGGTCGACAGTCGCGGGCAGACAGCAGGAAAATGGCTCAAAGCCGCAGGAGGATCGCAGGAAAATGGATCAAAGCCGCAGGAGGATCTCAGAAAAATGGTTGAAAGCCGCAGGTGGATCGCACGAAAATGGATGAAAGCCGCAGGCGGATTGCAGGAAAATGGCTCAAAGCCGTAGGCGGATCACAGGAAAATGGCTGAATGCCGCAGGCGGATCATTGGAAAATGGCTGAAAGTCCCAGGAGGATTGCAGGAAAAGGGTTGAAAGCCGTAGGCAGGTCGCAAGAAAATGGTTAAATGCCGCAAAAGGATCGCTGGAAAATGGCTGAAAGCGGCAGGCGGATTGCAGGAAAGGGGTGAACAGCCGTGGCTGGATCGCATGAAACAGGCTGAGAGTCGCGGTCAGATCATAGGTAACAGACTAAAAATCGTCGGTAGATCACAGGAAACAGTCTGAGAGCCGTGTTCGGATCGCAGGTAACAGTCTGAAAGACATGGTCGGATTGCAACTGCAGGGACAAAAGATGCATTTTACGGCAGCAAACCCGACCGCCGAAAGGAAAAAACAAAAAAATATTGCAGAAAATTAAAAACTTTTAAAAACTATAACCAAAAATTCAAAGGAACACTAGTGGAGTCGCCAAAACTGTAGCTAGGGTTTTCACCCTAGCTTGTTCAAATGAGCACCTACTAAGGAGAAGGGACTCCTTAGTAGCAGTTCAGTAAAAAACAGTAAAAGCAATACAGTGAATGAAAACAATAACTTTAAACTAGCATGTGCATAAACAAAAAAGACAAGATAATAAAATGTTTTTGTATTGATTATACCTCCAATGTGAGGTTGGTGAAACTTTTGCAGCAGTCCAGGAGGGTTGCTTCTAAGCTCCAGTGTTGTTCCTTCTCCTTCTTCCAAAGATGTTTTGGAAATGGGGCCAAATGGGGTTCTCAAGTGGAAAGTAGCTCCAAAGGGAGAGCTAGGGTTTTGTGAGAATTTTTGGCAGAGTGAGGATGGGGATGATTGTGGATATGAAATGGAGAGCCTTCATCACCTATTTATAGGTTTTTTAGTGGTGGAGTGCTAACCCATGGTTTTGGGCACCATATGGTTTAGGTCAGCTGTATAGGGTTTTTGCTTCCTTTTTTCCCTCTTTTTCCTCTTTTTTTGTATTTTTTATTCCCTTTTAGGAGGGTTTTTCTATTTTTGGAGGAATTTAACTTATTTTGGAGGGAAAGGGGGGTTTTTGGCCTTTTGGAGGCTTTTTTAATGGTTTTTTTGGCCTTTTGGAGGCTTTTTAATGGTTTTTTTGGGGTTCTGGAGGCAAATATGGTAGGAAATATGGACAAATGAGTCATGTAATGGGGTAGATGAGGTTGTGAGCACTTTTTGGGTGTTAACAAAAATTCTTCCATGATTTTATGGGTGAACTCAAACATATTGACCTGTTTATTAAGTTCATGAGAAAAGATGGTACCAAGAAACTTGGATTTCGAAATGTTTGAACAATATGACTGATACTTGAAATGGTTCAACTGGTTGAAATTCACCAACTGGACATGAATCGCTTCAGCTAGGAATTCATCAAAATTAAAACAACACACCGAACTTGACTATGACTCTGGTGAAATTACTTGGAGAAGGAAACCTAACATAACTTTTGTGATTCGACTTATCACTATCTAGACCTAAAATTTGACTCAACAAGGACAAAACTAACTGGGTATCTCGCTGAAAGACATTAATACTCAATGGGAACGATAGGTTTTCGTGCGACTGGCGATCTTTCAAGACTTGTAATATAAACTTGTCTTTTTCTGCAGGACTGTTGTTTCTATAAAATTTTCCAAATTTTCTTCGTTAAACGACTTAGGGCTTTTGGGAAATGTTTCAGGTAAACTTAGAACCTCATGGACAGTCTGCGCATTTATTGGGCATAGAATTTTGGTCGTTTTTACATTAATGATTACCCTTTCGACCTGCAAATAATTCGTCGCACACCAACAAACAAATTTGGGGAAGTGTAGGGTTTGTTTGACACAAAAATAGTACATAAAAGAACCAAAAACATTAAATACATCCTTTCCCTACGACTTAAACTCCATTAATTTCTCCTTAGACTACGAAATACTACACACAGACAAAACAGGGTCAAATACAAGCTTCTCGTTTTCATCTGAACTTTCATTGAAGGGAAGGAGGTCTTGGGTTTTCTCCATTCGAGACACAAAATCTAAACATTGAGGGTTTCGAGCTACCTGTGAACTGTGAAGTGAGCTTCGTGGGTGTTTTTCCAGTTGATGAAGAAAATGATGTCTTTCGCGCGGACCGTTCTTTTCCTCCAGGTATTAAGCGACAAAAACATTTTTTTAAACTTTGAACAAACCTTTTATAGAACATATGCTTAGGTGGTTTCCGAACTTGCGATGAGCGGTTTAAATTTAACTACTTTTCATAGCGGACTCCACCAACACTTGCCACGTGGTAAGCGATTTAATTTCTGCTCTACCTTTTCCAAGTTTAACCACCGTGCACTTTCTAGCGCAGGAACCCATTTCCACTGTTGATTATCTAGGTGTGTTGTCCAATTTTTTAGTGCCTTTTCCACCTCCACCCTTGGAGTGAGAGACCTTATGTAGAGACCTTAGAATTGTGATAATATTTGCATTGTTCCTCTCTATAAACATTAATAACCCAAGAATTAATATAGAATAAATTTAAAAAACATAAAGACAAAAATGCTAACAATATGAAGAAATCACTTGTTTGATGAATAATACCAATTCTAGACATTGTTTGTAGATGGGTTTGTAGAAGATCTAGTGTAACATGGGAAGAAGTCGATGAAGAAGAGGGAGAGATGACCATAAGAGATAAGAGAGGTCTAAACAACAAGATCAATCGTCCAAGATGGCATTGATGGCATTGAGATGAAACATTAAATTAGGAAAAGAATGAGACATCACATGTCGTAGCAATAACATCTAAGGTTGTGTTGTTTTTTTAAACAACCCATTTCATATTAGCTCCATAATTATATTGTTCATGTTTGACTATTGAAAACTCAAATGATTCCAAATGGCTCCAAATGCTTCTGATTTGGGTCTGAAGGTGTTTGAAAGGTATTAGGACATAAAAAGCGACAAAATTTGCATTGTTCCTCTCTACGGCTTTTAATAAGCAATTTCTAACCGAGATAAACCAAGAACCCATATAGAGGAAATTTTAGAAACATAAAAAATACCTAACAATTTTAAAAATATTCATAACCGTTGAGATTGAATTGAAAAGTAATCAAACTTCTAATAGAAAAACCAAGGTTGGATGCAAATAGAATACAATCTATGTAAGTTCCAATGAATACAGAGATCGATAAACAGAAAAGAGGGATTGAATCTAACAAATATCTTCATGAATACAAAAACTATTATCTTGAATCACTTCATTAACAAACACCATTCCTTTGAATCCCTTTGGAAACTTGAAAGTGGATGACAAAGTGCAAAGGTAACATTAACCAAATCTAAAGCTATAGCCAAATTGTGAGCCTTTAGACAGTTTTAGAAAGTGCTTTTGACAACTACGGGGTTTTATGATTTTAGTAAGACTTACTTTCTTGTATTTTTCAACTGGCCTTTAAGGCATTCTTTACGTTAAATTCTTGTGTAATGTCCCCAACTTGGAACTTTTCCCAATTCGGTCAATTTTCAAAACTTGGACTAGTGAAGCCTCAAAATGTCCCAAATGATCCCAAATGCTTTCGAACTATGTCTAGAGTGGATTGAGGTGTAATATGACACATTTATGCAGCTATTATAGGCATGGAAACTTCCAATAGACTTCAACCACTTGCATTTACAATTAGAGAATGAAAGGAAGAATCACTAGGAAAATCTATGTTGAAGCCCCCAAGGGTAGATGGCTCCAAAAGACTCTTTAAGGGATTTTGAATTGGTTCTGAAGGTATATGGAGGGTATTAAGAAATAAAAAGGAACCTCATTGGTGATTATAGACTAATATCATAATACTTCTGCAACATCCATTTAATTCAGGAGAAGTTGGGGAATTTTACTAGTCAAATTGAGGTTCAAAACCCCCAAGGGTAGGGGACGAACATGGATTGTGATAGTGACATAAATACAATGATACATGGATAATGAAATACAGGTGCAAGGACATAGATACACGTATAGGTTGATGGCAACCGTGATACAATGGTAGTGGAGTATTGTTCTTCTTATTCATATTAGGGTGGCAGGATCGAGCAAGGATAGGAGATTGAAGACTCCTTTGGTTTGGTGCTTGTGATCTCAGGGAGTTGGGGATTCCATCGTGTTGGTGCTAGTCAAACTATTGAGTTGGACTTTAATGAGGTCTAGAGTCCTATCTATAGGTTGGAAATTATGAAAACCAAGGGGTTGTAGCCTCGTTTTGTTAGCTTTTCATCATTTAATTCAATATGAACCACTTATACTATGAAACGAGAACTATATACTATGAACAAGAACTCTAGCCATAAAAAATCACTTTTTAATGTCAAAAACACAAAAAAACAACCTCAAAACGAAAAGTGATGATACTGGCATCAACCTTTTTTGTTTCGAGGTTAAAATTACAACTTTTTGGTAACCCAAGCGGTGTCATTGCAATCGAAACCCTAAAATTACAACTTTTATCACATTGTGGCATAAACAACTAGCATTGCCACAACAAAAATACCAAAATCAAGCCCCAAATCCAAAAGAGGTGCTAGCAATGTCACCTCTTTTTCCTCTTCGATTGTAATTACACCGTTTCGAAACCATTTCCTATAAATAAATAAATAATAAATAAACCCCTAATAAAATCTAGAAAAAAACATATTTAAAAAAAAAAATATTTAGAAAAAAAATACAAGGAAATACACAATTAAAATAATAGAAAAAAAAACACCTTTAAAAATACAAAATTTAAAAAAAATAAAAATAAAAACCAAACAAACTATTAAAAAATACAAATCTAATAAAAAAAACAAAATTAAAAAAAAAAATCTATATAAAAAAACAAAATTTTAAAAAATAAAAATAAAAACTAAACAGAATATTAAAAATGCAAATTTAATAAAAAAAAACAAAATTTTAAAAGAATCTATATAAAAAAAACACAAAAATTAAAAAAACTATATAAAAAACCAAAAATTAAAAACCAAACAAAATTAAAAAAATTTAAATCAAATAAGAAACAAAAAATTAAAAAAAAACATATATATAAAAAACATTTGAATTAAATATGAAGTGGAGTGGTGGAGTAAGGGAGGAGGCGGAGGGATAAGGGGGCGGGTGGCAGAGGGATAAGTAGCAGGGCGGAGGAGGTGGAGGGATAAGGGGGCGAAGGGATAAGGAGTAGAGCCAGGGGGGCGGAGGGATAACCAGCAGAGCAGAGGGGGCGGAGGGATAAGGCGGAGGGCGGGAATGGAGGGATAAGGGGCAGGGCGGGGGGCGGGAATGGAGGGATAAGGCGGAGGGATAATGAGCAGGGGGGGCGGAGGGATAAGGAGGGGGCGGGAAAGGAGGGATAAGGGGACGCGGGGATGGAGGGATAAGGGGAGGTGGAGGGATAAGGAGCGGCGGTGGAGAGTGCTGGATGGAGGGATAAGGTGGTGGAAGTGCTGGTCGGGACTGCCAGCGTGATGCTGGGCATCGAGGTCGATGCCGGGCATCGACCTTGATGCCCAGCATCAACCAAAAACGAATTAAATGGATTTTTTATAGTTTTTATAGTGTTTTTAAGTGTTTTGTTTGGTTTTGTTTGGTTTTTTTGTGTTTTTGTTGGTTTTTTTTGTGTTTTTTTTTGTGTTTTTGGTATTTTTTGGGGGGTTTTGGTGTTTTTTTTGTTATTTTAATTTTAATTTTTTGTTTTTTATTATTATTTTTGTTATTTTTAATAGTTTTTCATTTTTTTTAAGTTTCTAAATGTTTTTTAGTTTTTTCAAAAAAAAAATTATTTTATCTTTTGTGTTTTTATTTTTTGGGATTTTTTAAAATATTTTGTTATGTCTTTTTTTGTATTTTTTAGTTTTTTTTTTTAAATAATTCACAATTTATATGGTTTTTTCATTTGTTTTTTTTTTCTTTAAAAAAAATTTAAAAACCCACTTTGTAACCCGACGAAGGAAATAAGTACTACTAGAAGCACCAACTTTCGATTTAGAGGTTAATTTTGGTTTTACTTACAAGGGAAGTCGATGGGCTTTCAAAATAGTTGTAAATTTAGCCTCGAAAAAAAAACGAATGATACCGGTAGCACCACTTTTCAACTCTAGCCTTAAAAAATGACTCAAAATGAAAATCTGTGATACTGGTATCAACCCTTTTTGAAATAGAGGTAAAAATAGCTATTAAAATTAGGAGAGAGAAAAATGAGAACTGTGTCGAGTTCTCGTTTCATAGTATAAGTGGTTTATGATCTAGGATCTTAACTAAGAGAACAACATGTACATCATGTCAAACACAAGAGACAAGAGACACAAAGCATTTCACCGGGGAAAACCATAAAGGTGAAAAACCCCACAAATTCCTCCGAGATAGAATAATCACCAATACAAAGATCACAAAGATGAAACCCCAAAAGATAGATGTCTCCAGTATTTCTTCCTCCATGGTCCTCCACTTGTGCGCATTCCTCTCTCTCAACTATGCGAGTTGGATGTGTGAGTGAATGAGAAAATATAGTGGTGCAACCACTCTATTTATACTTTAAATTAAATTGACCTGCCTTTTATCCTAACTGGGTCGACCCCCTAGGGGAGTCTAATAACCCTTCCACTTAACACATACTGGGCCGACCCCTCTAAGGAGGTCTAATAACCCATCAAATATAAGTTACGGCAGTTACAATAAAACTTGTGACACTTGCAAGTACAAATGACGACACCTTCGAACGGAGGAATAAGAACATCTCTGTCGGGGATACAATAAAGTACAAATGTAATACATACAATATAGAAGTGAATAATATCTTCTGAAGTTACAGATAGTACATTAAGACTCCCTCTTAACTAGGAAGGTATTCTATTGACACAGGCGTGAATACATATAGGCACAAGTCTTCAATACTGGAGTTGGATCAGCAACACTGGATCACTGGAGCATCATCGTAGGTCTTCATCATCTCTGTGAGCAAGCCATCAAGTAGGTACATCTCAGGACTGATTACACTGTCCCTGCAAAATTTTGTGTACCCTAATGTCACCCCGTTATCTCTTAGGACTGACTACACTGTCTCTGCAAAATTTTGTGTACCCTAATTTCACCCCATAATCTTCTGATCGTACAAGGATTTCTTCAGTTTGCACACATGAGTCTCCCTGTCATGTGTGTCAAACCCAAGTGATTTCTCCACATATACTTCCTCTTCCACTACACCATTCAAGAATCCTGTCTTGACATCCATCTGGTGTATGATCTTCCTTTTCACGATCTTCATTATCTTTTG
Organism: Larix kaempferi; assembly: GCA_027924585.1. NCBI lineage: Eukaryota > Viridiplantae > Streptophyta > Pinopsida > Pinales > Pinaceae > Larix > Larix kaempferi. The sequence continues at coordinate 8,879,142 of BSBM01001329.1, forward strand.
GTTTTACTTCATTCATTGTTGCATATCGATTCCTGAGTACTGCTGGTTCTTCAAAGTCTTCTTCTTGACTTCATCAATCTTCTTTCTGGATCATCGTCACTTGTTCTTCGAAACAAGTCTCTCTTGTAGGTGATGGTACAAGGTCTTTCCTACGGGACAAGTTCAATTGCATGATTAGAAACATCTCATAGTATTCAGAACAAATTCTTACACATAAAGACATATGTCATACATTCATGCAATTATCTTAGCCAATCATGCTTCAATACAACATTTATCCATATCCCGTAACTTTCTAGATGCCTTCCATCTCTACCAGAACATTGTTAAGAGTGTGCAAGTGTACTCCAACATGTCAGCAAAGAGGTTTCATTCTAGATAAGTAGCAATGGAATGTTGTATAGTACCATCGACTACTTACCCATTACTTGCATATAAGTAGTAACTTGTTCATTAATGCAATTTTTTACTAACATCCTAATATACTCAGGGCTGACCCCACTAGGGAGTTTGATAACCATATCACATACAATGATGACCTTTCCGATCGGAGGAATGTAACCTCTCTGTCGGAATTACAATTCCATATGAATACAATATAAAATATCCAAGTGAAATACATTCCGAAGTTACAAATACATCAACACTCCCTCTTAACTAGGAAGGTATTTCTCGACACAGTTCTTTAGCACAAGTCTTCATCGTCGACTACACCATTCAAGAAAGCTGTCTTGACATCCATCAGGTGTAATTCTTCCACTTCATCACTGCAACCAAAGCAAGTACCTTTATGATGGAAGTGTATCTGGCTACAGGTGCAAAAGTTTCTTCATAATCTATCCCTTCTTTTTGGGAGAAGCCACGAACCACAAAGCTTCCCTGTATTTCTCCTCCTCCACTTATCCGCACTACTCACTTGAGCAAATGAGTGAGTGAATGAATGAATAAATAAAGAGTCTAATAACCCTACCTCCTCCACTTATTTATACTTGTCTTCCACTTTCCTTTTACCCTATGTGGGCCAACCTCTCTAGGGGGGCTACAGGTGAAATATGCTGAATTAATAAAGCAGGTTACAGGTGAGACCTCCTTGCAGGAAGCAAAGCAAGTCATTTGGGATGACATTATTGCGGTGGTAGAGAAATTGAGGCCATATATCGATTTTATTATGGAAAAAGAGGGTGTAATAAAGTTAGCTAGGCAAATCCTAACAGCAGTCAAGGAAAAGTTCAACAAGAAGCCCATGGACTGTGCAGAAAACACCATAGAATTTCTGAATGGGCTAACAGAGGATGGGCTGAAAACAACTAGCATAAACTTAGGATAGAGTGTCTAGTATTATTTGGGAAAAGAAGGTGGTGAATAAGTATCACCAGATGAACACGATTCAGGCAAGGATAGACATTTTAGCACATCAAGTAAAACTCTTCAAAGAAATGTTTGATCCATTATTCAAGAAGGGACTTCCTATCTTTTGGGAGGAGGATGGCACCATGAGGACACAGGAAGAAGAATATAAGGTCAAGTTGTGGGGATGTCGATTCAATTTGGATTATGTATAATTTAGGTAAATTTATTCTAATGTTTATGTATTGATTCATTGTAATTTTTTGCATAATTAATGAAATTCAGTCGGTTTCTCTTGGCCATCTTTTTTGGATATTAATTTGTCAAATTTCTTTGAACTATGTTTTATGTTTCCAATTTAATGAATACATCGATCTGTAGGTTGGATTTCTATTAATATACGATTCATGTGTTATTATGTGTTAAATGAATTTCTTCGTTTAACTCATTTTTTCTATAATTTTCTGCAACTGATAAACAACCACACATTTATATTGATGCTAGTAAGTGGAAAAGTGCTCTTACAAAGCCAGTTGCTTGGATCTACATTGGATAAATATAAGTAATCTTATGCATTTGATTCTAATGCATTTTTATTTCATTCTTGCATGTTGTGATTGTGTAATTGAAAGGTTTTCAATTATGTTGTGATTGTGTAATTGAAAGGTGTTTTCCACTGTGCATGTGTAGGTTGATGTGGAGAAGCCACGTGGGTAGGAAATCTGGCATGAAGGAGACACATTGGCAGAAGCCCCAACGTGGATGAGTTGCGTGGGCAGAAGGTGTGATGTGGACCGGCCACATCATATCCATAAGTGCCGGCGACTGTGAAGGATGGGCGAAGGTGGTTTCACAAATGGAGGATGGTGGTTTTCCTTACCACCCTTCCAACTTGCGAAATCATGTGGTGCTGCCATGTGGAGAGTGGTTTCAGATTCCACAACCACCCATCTCCTCATCCTAGAATGCATGTTGGGGATGCGGAATGGAAGTGGGACCCTTGATATTTCATCGCCTGATTGATCTTTTCCGCCATTTAAAATGGTTTGTACGTTGGCATGGAGGTGATCTTTTCCTTCATTTGAAATGGTTTGTACGTTGACATGGAGGTGATCTTTTCCACCATTTAAAATCGTTTGTACGTTCGCATGGAGGTGATATGTTCCGCCATTTGAAATGGTTTGTACATTCGCATGGAGGTGACCTTTTCGAACATTTAAAAGGGTTTGTACATTGGAATGGAGTTGATCTTTTCCACCATTTAAAATGGTTTCTACAGTGCTAATGGTAAATGATGGATTGTATCACTTGTGTGAATAATCTCATCATGTTTATGAGGTGCCCATTTATGATAGATTGTGTGTATGTGTCACGATGTACAGATGATATCCCTCCACACTGTGATAATAAATGTCATGAGCTTTTTTGCATTGATATCCCACCACACTGCTCTTCCCGCCCACACTGCTCTTCCCGCCCACTTCCTACATTGAAACTTATCCCACCACACTGCTCTTCCCCGCCCACTAACTACATTGAAACTTATCCCACCACACTGCTCTTCCCGCCCATTGCCTACATTGAAACTTAAAGTTCAAACTCTCTGTGTTTGCCAGTTTGGAGCTCTGCTTTCTCCGAGGTTTTCTTTTGCTGAGGTGGAACCAAGAAGAGTGTTGGGCGGGTAGAGCAGTAAGATTGGTTTGAAGAATCGACTCCTAGTTTTTCAATTGGTAGGTATTTGTATTATTCAAACCATAAATCTAAATCTGTAACAGAGCATGCTTATTCAGCCTCCGAGCTAAAAATCCATATCTTCCATGGTTGTCAAAAATCAATGCAATGACAGTTTGAAGTTCACAGTAGTTTAAAGTCGCTGAACGTTTTAGATTCTTCATATTTCCAGAATTTATTTCCTTCAATTTCGGGTAGTTATCTTCTTACAGTCCATTAATATGAATTCACAACGTTATATTTGCAAAATTGGGCGTTACTCATTAATGTCGATTCCTGCTAGCTTGCATACGTTTTCTGTCTGGTGATGTAGCGTATTATTTTCATATATTCCATATTGTTTTCTGCAAATCCTCTAACATTAATTTTGGCTAGGTTTGTTGGAAAAAGATAACGACAAATGAACTCGTAAAATTGAAACATGGTTTTTCTTTTTAATATCATTTTGCAGTTAATATTCACTATAGTATATTGATCTATGTAAACGTTAATACTTTATTTTAAATATTTGAAATTGTTAATTTATGTCTTAATTTATATAATATTGATTACATTTCTTTCAATATAAATATATATAATTTAAGTATTTAATTTAATTGAATTAAATTAAGCAATCAAATAGCTTTAAACAATATTCAGGTATAATTGTTTTCCAATACAGTATCTTTGCTAGAAAAGTCCCATGTATTGCATAGTTGGATGCGGTGTCTGACTCAAATTGTTTGATGCAATGAGAACACATGTGAGTCTTGCATACGATACCAAGTAATTTAGTTTCAAAGATAAAGCTGATAAAAATGTTCTTAAAATTTAGGTAGGAGACCGTGTTGGAAAATGAATTTAATAGTGATGACAATGCAGATAGTGATGCCATTAGTTGGAAAGATTCTGACTGTGATTAACCAGACAAACATTATTTCATACTTTTGGGCCAAGATTGTGGTTAATGCTATAGTAGCTTCTACTTCACTGAGTGTAGCACTGATCAATTCTGGAATAATCAAAACCACGTGGCACAATATGAACGTTCCACATGTCACCCTGGAGACTAGCTTTCGACATTTGAATGAAAAAATTTACAGACGTTTTGCTACAAAGAGTTTGCCATCAAGTCAAAATTTTGTCAATGAAAGCGAGGTCCCTCTATCATAAGGTTGTTCCATTTCGAGGTGTTGGAAGTAGATGCTGAGGAGAAAGAGAGTCTGCTCCTTCCTCCAGGGATGAGTTTTCGGAGTGGTAAAGTAGATATCGACACTCTAAACACATATTTCATAGGAACATTACTTTGCACATTTTGCTAGAGAGTGGAAATATCCAAAGAGAAAGATCGGCCGCTCTTTCTCCAAGTTCCATTTTTAGAATTCCCTGATAAAAGAAGGGTGGATGATCCTTCTTCTTCCAAATATTCTTTTCATTATAGCTTGAGACTGCAAGAAGGGCTAGTCGATCCTTCTTCATCTTCACCATTTTGGATATCGTTCAATTTCTAGATAAAGGTTTTGACAATTATCTACTAAACGAAGGGGCATCTGATCCTTCTTCTTGAAAAACAGAAGTCAGGGAAAACAATTTTATATCTTATAACTTAGCCGTGCTCAGTATTATTCCGGTGTTCACCATTTTAGATATAGATGAATTGACGTACTAGCCTTCGTAGGTTGAATAATTTTACAATTCCCTCATAAATCAACGCGCGACCGACCCTTCTTCTGCCCAGTATTGTATTCATAATAGTTCTAGAATGCAAGAAGGGTCGTTTGATCCTTCTTTCTTCACCATTATGGATATAGGTGAATTGCTGGATATAGTTGTTCACAATTATCTCCTAAACGAAGAAGCGACCGATCCTTCTCTTCGAAAAATGGAATACGAGACAAACATTTTTATATGTTAGAACTTAGATGATGTCCGAGTCCCTACTATTTACAGCGGAAGTTGGAAGCCGAGAATTGTCGACATAGCCTTCGTAGATTAAATATATTTAAATTTATTTCATGTATGAAGTGTCAGCCGACCCTTGTTGTGCTCAGTATTCCTCCCTTGTTCACAATTTTGGAAATACATGTATTGATAGCCTAGAATTCTTAGGTTGAACATTTTTAATATTCCGTCATAAATGAATGGGTGGGAGACGCTTCTTCTACCCAGAATTCTTTTCGTAATATTTCTAGACTGCAAGAAGGGTCATTTGATCCTTCCTGTGTTCGCTTCTTCTACAAGAAGGGGCGGCCGATCCTACCATTCGTAAAATTGGAAGTCCGGACAACCATTTTTTTATATATTATAATCTATGTTATATCTTTGTTTAAAATAAGTATGATTGTTAATGTGCTCCTGTTATTTTATATTTCATACAACGCTTCTGAACTGGATTTTGGTTCTGAACAATGTGTGTTGTTATTTTATATTTCAGATATTGTTTATGAAATGGATTTTGGTTCTCAACAATGTGTGGACCTACTTTTGAATGCATTGAAAGTTGTTGAAGGAATCTCGTTTCCAGAAAGAAAAGTTTTGCATAATATCAACATTAATGAAGGATGTATCATTGTAAATGTTACCAAGTATTTGAATGCAAGTCTTCCATTTCCCTATCAATTAGAAGGTGCAGATACATTATCAGAGGTTGTTGGTGGTTATATTCAATGGCCTGTATTTGAGATCGTTAACCAGATTGGGTCCGCTCTTCGCGAGAACGAGGTGAATGACATACCAACTTCTACTTCGAAGCACATATCACAACAACTGAGAATAAAACTTCTTTTATTATGAGAAAAGTTAAGTAGTTACATAAGTGTTCAGAAAGAAAGGACTGCATTTGCATAGGTTTTGTAACAAATGTGAGTGAGACTGATTTTGTTGGGGGAACAATTTTGGGTGACATCTATCTCCTTTGGTATTCTGGTCGATGAAGTGGTGTTTTCTTGTATGGAATGTTGTCCAGGGGTGAGCAGTGGATATACCAGCTTCTTCTAAAATTTCTGAATGAAATTTAAGATTGTTACCTTACAGGTCTGCAATAAATCAGGGTGCACACCTTTCAAACGTTGGCACCGAACATTGTTGCTCAAATTTTTGTATATAAAAAATTCCACTTCAATCAACAGTTGAATGTGCTAAGAAATATGATAATTGAATGTTATAAATTCTATGGGATCAAATGCTCCTGTGGCCAAAGAAGGAGATGACAGAAAAAGAAGCTTGTTTACAATGAGATTACACACAATAGACGTCTTTCAAAATGCATGGTATAAATGCCATCAGATAAAAAAGAGCACTTTGGGTAAGGCGATTGGTTATATTTATCAAGAGTCAAATTCTAGTACTGTCATATTGGAACCGTCATGTTAAACTGTCACATTTTTTTCCAAAACTTATTTTTGATGGGCACTTTATTCTCTAAACTGTCATTCATGTTTGTGGGTCACTCTTAACAGAATTTGGATTTACATTTTACAGCTAACCTTTCTAATTTCTTTTAATTTTCTTTTTCCATGATCATTAATTTGTTTGATAAGTTAATATAAACAACTTGGCATTAAAATAGAAAACTCCAAATCGTTAACTTGACACGTAACCATTGGACCTTTCTATGCATATCATACCTGGAAATAAACGTACACATTGAAAATATTTTCAGCCATGAGCATTTTCTATGTAGTTAAAAAATTTATTTTCTATGTAAATGTGAAATTTTAATCAATTTTAAAATATATATTAATAAAAATTTTACTATGGACAGGTAATTATTTTATCTGCTGAAGGGAAAAATTTAAACCAGAATGTTTTTGGACAAGGAATATATATACTTAAAAAATTCTTAGATAGACAACAACAATGGGTTGTTGGTGTAGAACAAAACATGAAGATTGATGTAAAGAGCATCATATGGGCATGGTCACCAAGAAGGGCCTTGTAGTAGAGAAAATTAGAATAAATGAGAAGGGCCTTGCAGCAGTCAAGGAACAATGAGAAAATATGGGGAATGGTGTTTAGAGTGTTGGATGTTCTCAAGGGTTGATAGTAGGAAAAATTGGTTTCTAAATTTCTCTATGTAGCAGTTTTAAGTAACAAAATTGTTGTGTTTCTAAATTTCCAGTTGGTCAACAAAAAGTTGTATTTTCTCATTTTCATTAAAGTTTTATAAAAGGAAAGATACAACTTGTATCCATTGGGATTGATAATGGATGGTTATTTGTTACAAAATTGAATTTGTGATAAGTGTCGTAATTTACGCACTAACTGTCGTTAAGTGTTGTAATTGTGCTTAAGAATAATTGGCCTTTAGAAGTGGTTTATCCACTGCACTTAAAATCAAGTAACTATCTTCAGAGTAACTACCTAAATACTAAAATATGATCCGCTATACTCAAACTGCCAAATTCAGCGGTGCTCATAAGAAAAAATATTCTATACGAGCCAATATTCTATGCGAGCCAACTATATTTCTAATACTGAATGTGCCAAATCAAATATGCCACGTGTCACAATATGATCGTTCCGCATGTCACTCCAGGATATTAGACATCAACATTTAAAAAAAATAAAATTATAGACGTTTTGCTTCAAAGACTATGCTGGAAAGTGGAAGTATTCTCAGAGAAAGAGTGGCTACACTTTCCCAAAGTTGTTATATTGTTACGATTCCCTCGTAAATGAAGGGTCTACCAACCCTTCTTATTCCAAATATTATTTTCATAATAGTTTGATACTGCAAGAAGGGTCGATCGATCCTTCTTGTGTTCTCTATTATGGATATAGCCGAATTGTTGGATAAAGGTTTTCACAATTAACTACGAAAAGAAGGGGCGGCCGATCCTTCTTGTCGGAAAACGGAAGTCAGGAGAAACCATTTTTTATAGGTTAAAACTTCCAAGGTGTTCTATTTTTAAAATTTCCTCGTAATTGAAAGGTCGATCGACCCTTCGTATTCCCAATATTATTTTCATAATAGTTTGACACTGCAAGAAGGGTCGCTCGACCCTTCTTATTCCAAATATTATTTTCATAATAATTGGCCACTGTAAAAAGGGTCGGTCGATCCTTCTTGTGTATTCCATTTTGGATATAGCTGAATTGTTGGATAAATTTTTTCACAATTCACTATTAAAAGAAGGGGCGGTCGATCCTTCCTGTTGGAAAATAGAAGTCGGGACAAACGATTTGTATATGCTATAACTTAGCCGATTGACTGGCTATTCAGATAACAGAAGTCAGGACAAACAATTTTTATATGTTATAACTTAGCCGATTACGGAATCTTGGTTTTCGGTTTTGATATATTTTCTTTCCGCAACCTGCAACCCGCAATTGCGGATTGAGGATTGCGGAAATAATGTATATATTTATGAAATAAAACCCCGCAACCCTTCTTTTCCTTCCGGCATGTTTACATTTTAACTGTCGATTTGTCTTGATCTTGCAGATGAGATTACACCGGGTGATTAAAATGAAGTTTAGCTTTCCTGTTTAGCTTGTTGGTGTTAGCACTAGCATTATCCTAGATGAAACTGGGAGGCTCAATTTCTAAAAAGAATGGAGAAAGCCTCGGTAGTCTGAGCAAAATAGAATCATCTAGGTAGGTATTGACGACCTCAAGGGTGAACTAATCAAATCCCAAGCCTGAAACTTTGCAAGGAGAATTAAATTGCTGAGGTCCGCTTACAGTTACATATCTACGCAAATAAATGGTCTAGATCGGCGGTGGTGAAGATCTACAGTCATGAGCACGCTCCGCGCAAAAAGGGTGAGGTGTTCTAAACGGAGGCAGGAGGTTTAGCCCACAAGCTTCTTAAGTAGCAGATCAATGGCCAATGGAGCAAATCGACGGTCGGGAACCACTTCTCCGATACGACATGCGTGAAGCAAACAAACTTTCAAATCCGTGAACTTTTGGTAGAGGCCCGCGGGTTTGGACGGTGCAGATCTTAGGAGGCCGAGATCTATGGCTGAGGTTTTGTTCACGAATCTAACTTGCACGAAACATCAACGCAAGACAAATCCATGAAGTTGGTAAAAGTTGCAGCGTTTGATGGACAGGATTCGAGGTGACATGTGGCGAGATTCGAGGCCAACAGGGATCAGGAAAATGGATGGCCAGGGAAGCTTCCACACTGTAGGAGATGCAGGGGTGATAGCAAAGGATAAATAATATAAAAAAATCGCCTGCACGGAGTGCTAGATTCCTATTTTGCATCCGAAAGCAATAGGACCAAGTTGTGAAGAAACAGACAGGTCAACCGGGGGCCCCAACCAACCTCAAAAAAATAGGTCGGTTATCTGCTCTACAGTAAACTATTTAATCGCTGAATTGAGTGATAGAGAACCCATAGAAACATTGTTTACAGACAGAGATGCAGAGTTCTACGACACTATGATGACTGATGACCCCATGGAAACTCTAAAAAACAAACTGAAACTGGTTAGGGAGTGAGGTATAGGCGTGCACCAGGTCGACCAGTCCTATTTCCATCTGTTTATAGTGAGCCAAATCCCTGCTTTTCCTGAATTTGTTGAATGGCGCACCTCTGACTACTCTTCTACTGAGAGGGAAATCATGGACGTTTCCAAGTCCAATATCCTTTGCGAAATCGATACCTAAACCCTTAGAAAATCCCTGTCAGTCCCAAAAGAGTTTTTCCAGAAAGCTATAGGGTATACCGAGGAAGCCCTAATCCAGTTTTTTAAACAATCCCCTGTTCAAGTAAAATAGAATTTCCACAAGTCCTGTCTGAATCCTATTGTCTAAATACAAGAGCAGGTTTTCCCAGCTGAAGCCAGACTATTCATGGAAGAATCTACAGGTGTTATCACCATGATGAGCCAATTCCTAGGTCTAGACTCTGATATGTATGTCACAAAACCTCTAATAAGTTTGCTTTTTGTCCTAGGCACCTGCCCCCTAGAATCTGATGACCCAAGCCAGTCTACCCAATGTGCATGCCTCAGGTTTGATGAAGTTTTGGTTGAAAGTATACACTCCTAGCTAAAGAATTTCCAGGAAACAAGGATTTTCATATTTCAGTCCTATCTACTAAAAATGTTCCTAGCATTCAATGAGGAAAAATTGCAAATGCCTGAGGTACTACTTACTCAGGATATGTACTATGATTACACCAAGTTCCGTGACGAGACCATGTCTGAGGTTTATCAGGTAATTTTCCAAAAGAAGCTGCCTAGAGTATTACTAGAAATGTAGGAGTTACTACAGCTTTCTCATGAGAAGAGGGTCGAAGATTGGTTCCTTTCAGAGCATGGCACAATCATCAGGGTTTATGGGTTTGCTTATGCACCCTATGTGCTACCAGTTTTCCTGACCCCCAGAATGTTTGCATTGGAATTCATCAGACAAAAATTGAAGGTAGAAGCGAAGCACTTTCTAGATCATAGAAAGGGCTCTCATATGGTGTTTCCATGGACTGTAGGTCCATTCTTAATAAAAAACAAAGGAGATCTTACCTCCATCGAATGCAAGATAAAGGAGATGGGTTTCAAAACAGAAGCAGCCTTAAACTATGATCCCCACCACATCATTTCCAACGTGAGGAAGGACAGCAATGGGAAGGATTTTGTGCATTTCAAAATTCCAGGCATGGCAAAAGATGCAAATTTATTGGAATGTCCTAGCAGGAGCCAGATGGAAATAGACACAGCTGAGAGCTCCTCCCTGCTGACACAAGGGAACAGACCCACAGTGCCTGGCTCTTATAGCCTAGTCCTATCAGTGCTAGTAGCCATGCCTATGGCCATAAACTTAATAAACTCCAGCAAGGAAGATGATAGTGTCCCTATGGACACAGAAGGGGAAGCTGAGAGAGCCCCAAAGAGGCAGAAAATTGACAAATTTGAGCAGCAACTCGTACCAGTGGGGACTCGTAAAGGAAAAAAGAAACAAGTGGATAAGCTACCAGCATTTGAGATCAAAGAGTCTGTGTTTAACCCAGCAGCCACTCAGCCTGCTGCCTTAAGCAAGACTAGAGATGAGTTGATAGATGAATACAAGGTGAACTCACAGGTAGCCTCAAAGGAGTCCAAGTTATATACTGAACTAAGGAAAATTTCAAGCAAAGAAGTGTCTCTAGTGACTAGCAGGATCCTCGCTCAGAACACCATGAGTTTGGCCTTGGCCACGAAGAGCAAGGCCATTGAGCTAAGGATGAATTTAGAGGACATCCCTGTCCCATATGTAATAAACTTGCACAAAGAAACTGGGGATGTTATTTATACTAAATTGTTGAGGACAACTTTGGAGCTATCAAAGGTACAGGTCAGTAAGAGTAAGGTTGCCAGCCAGCTCAAGTAGGAAAAGATGGAAAAAAAATCTCATAAGGTAAAGATCAAGAAATTGTATGGTGACATAGTGGCTACTAAGGGCCATCCTGATAAAAGAGCCATTATTAAAAACCTACTCAACGAAAAAGATAACATCATCTGATCTCTAAACAAGGGGCTAAAAATCCCCTCCACCTAGTTAGTAGCAGTCTCTGTGCTAACAAAACTGGAGGAAAAGAAGGAGAAGTTGCAGACTGACTTGACAGACTATAGGGCCAAGCTATTGAAGCTTGAAGCGAAGGAAAAAAATGGCAGATAGATATAGCCACTGTGGTGGCAAGTGAGAAAATCTCAAAGGCCAGAGTGGAAGAGCTTGAGAAGAGACTGCAGCAGAAAGAGCATGAAGTAGAAAGCATGGCCACACTTCTTATTCCTAAATGAAGGGTCATCCGACCCTTCTTATTCCAAATATTCTTTTCATAATAGTTCAAAACTCCAAGAAGGGTCAGTCTATCCTTATTGTATTATCCATTATGGCTATAGCTGAATTCCTGGATAAAGGTTTTGAAAATGAACAACAAAAAGAAGGGGCGGCCGATCCTTTTTGTCGTAAAATGGAAGTCAGGACAAACCATTTTTATATGATATAAATTCCAAGGTGTTCTATTTTTACAATTCCATCGTAATTGAAGGGTTTCCCAACCCTTCTTATTCCCCATATTATTTTCATAATAGTTGGACACTGCAAGAAGTGTCCGTCGACCCTTATTACCAATATTCTTTTCATAATATTTTGACACTGCAAGAAGGGTCGGTCGATCCTTCTTGTGTTCTCCATTATGGATATAGCTAAATTGTTAGATACAGGTTTTCATAATTAACTACAAAAAGAAGGGGCGGCTGATCCTTGTTGTCAGAAAATGGAAGTCGAGACAAACTATTTTTATATGTTATAACTTTACGCCTTAAAATTTTGAAGAATTACAAATGAAAATTGCAATTTTGAACACTTTTCAAATCAGAAATTGCATTTTTTTTATTTTAAATTCACATTTGAAGGTTATATATTCATACCTCCCTTCTAGCATGAAGGGATTTAATTAAAAAATAATAATAACTAACAACACTTTTCATTCTTTTTATGAGATTTCATTCTATTTGAAAAAAGAGAAAAAGGAAATAATGCTTCAATTTAAAAAAACAAAAGGAAAGAATGTTTCTATTTTTAAAAAAAGAATGTTTCTATTAAAAAAAAGAAAAAGAAAGAATAGAATAGTTTTCGTATAACTCTACTATAATGATACTAATGTAAATGTGTAAAGTTACTTATTTACAATTACTTCCACAAGTAAACTTCAGTTCGAGGAGCATTATCCCCCAGCTGCGGATGTTAGCATGATCTATGGGGCCATCCCCCCAACACGTGGAGAGCACAAGGGGAGGGATCCTCACACCCCACGCCCTTAACGCTGCACGCATTACCCTACCATCACAATACTCTAGGATATTTACTGAGAGAATAACATATACAGTATATCAATGCATGACAATCACAATAATCATGACAAGCATCACAAGAATCAAAAGCATGAGAGACAAGAGACGCAGAGTTTCCATGGGGAAAACCCTAAGGTGAAAAACCCCACAACTTCCTCAGAGATAGAGAGAGCAATGGCTCAACCAAAGTACAACCAAAAATACACTGAGATATTCTCCTAGTAGTAGATGACCCTCCTCCTCACTAGTGTGCCACTTTCTGAGTGAGAGTGAGTTACTTTTCTGAATGAGTAAAATAGAGATCTCCGATCTCTATTTATACTAACCTTTTTTCCCAGTGACCTTATGGGGCCGACTTGTATAGCTAGGTACATCCACATTATAATATATATAATTCAGGGCCGACCCCACATGGTGGTCTAATAACCCATTGGAAAGTACACACACTTGCGACACTTGTCAATCCACATGATGACACTTCCTTATAGAGGAATGACACGTCTCTTATAAGGGTACAATAAATATATATAAAATACACAGATGAAATACATTCTGAAGTTACATATACATCAACACTCCTTCTTAACTAGGAAGGTATTTCTTGACACAGTTCTGCTAGACAAGTCTTCTTCTCGGGATCATCGTCATCGATGCATCGTCATCATCATCGTCACTGCTGCTGCTATCTCAACCAATCTCTGACTCTACTCGTCATAGGAAGTTCTACAGAGCCAGTCCTTTTTCATACTGGATGTAGGACCACCATCTGCAGTTCTTCATCATCACTGGCCATACTATGGAATTCTCAGGACTTATTACGTGCGTCACAAAACCTGGTTGTATCATCCCAGGCTATTACGAGCACACAGCTCTACCTGTCGGATCTCCCAGGAGCACATTACATGTGACCCATCACAAAACCTGGTTGAAGCATCCCAGGCTGTTACGAGCACACAGCTCTACCTGTCAGATCTCCCAGGAGCACATTACATGTGATCTCACCACAAAACCTCACTGAAGCATCTGAGGCCTTTTTCATCCTGTCCAGATCTCCCAGGAGAAAATTACATGTGGTCCACCACAAAACCTGGCTGAAGCATCTGAGGCCTTTTTCATCCTGTCCAGATCTCCGAGGATCAAATTACATGCGGTCACGGCAAAACCTGGCTGAAGCATCTGAGGCCTTTTTCATCTTGTCCAGATCTCCCAGGAGAAAATTACATGCCATAGGACAAAACCTCGCAAGAGCATCTCAGGATGTTATGGGTACACATCTCCGACCTGAAGATCTCTCAGGGCACAAATTACACGTCCTCCCAGAGCAATGTCTCGAAAGAGAATCCCAGTCTGTTATGGGTACATAACTCCAAACTATAGGATCTCCCACACATGCTCATCTGCACAACCTGATCCACGGCCACAAAGTATCATCTGATACTCACCATACATCATCCTGATGTACACATGATCATCCTAATCATCATCACTGCAACATCCTGCTGCATGTCATCTGGAGAAGCTCGTCATCCACAATCACCCTGATCATACAATGCATCCATCTGATGCACACTAAGTATCTACCTGATACATATCATTATACATAGTGTATCCACTTGATACATAGATACATGATCCACACAATGTATCCATCAACATACATGATCTACCTGATCATACCTGATAAATATCAATATACATGATCTACCTGATCATACAATGTATCCACCTGATACATATATAGATACATGGTCCAAGCATCCAACATGATGCATATACAAAATACATACAAATGATCCAACCGATCGTATCCAGCATCCAACATGATGCGTACATACATATAAATGATCCAACTGATCATACAAAGCAGAAACTAGAACATCATCCTGATGCTCATCATCTAGCGCTTACATCCACAACCATGTGAAGGATCCTCCTTCCAACATGCTTGGAATGGCTTCAGCAAATGTGTCCATCACTTCTTCCTCGAAGTGTCATCAATCTGAAGAACGCCAAGCCTCTCCCTGAAGTACTCAAACTTCACCCTGGCTAGTGGCTTCGTCAGCACATCTGCAATCTGCTCATCCGTCGCAACATACAGGAGCTTCACAGCTCCTCTCTGCACCATATCCCTGATATAGTGATATTTGATCTCTATGTGTTTCGACCTGTCATGAAACACTGGATTCTCGGACAGCTTCACACAATTCTGGTTATCACAAAATATACCAGTAGCATCCAATGGGAGATCAAACAACTCAGATAGTAGCTTCCATATCCATACTGCCTCACAACTAGCTGAACAGGCTGCAACATACTCTGCCTCAGCTGTACTCAGTGCTACGCAGGATTGCTTCCTGGTAAACCAAGAGATCACACCTGATCCCATACTGAAGCAGCATATAGATGCGCTCTTCCTATCTGCAGCACTGCCAGCCCAATCTGAATCAACATAACCCTGCAGGTTAAACTTTTCATTCGCTTCATACTTGAGCCCATAATCCACTGTACCCTTCAGGTACCTCAGAACATGCTTTACTGCAACCAGGTGAACACTCCTCAAATCCGTTAGGAATTGGCTCAATGTGTTCACAGCAAAGCAAATATCTGGTGTCATGTTCGTCAGGTACATCAAGGACACAATCATCTAACGATACATAGAGACATCAACCGACTCAGATGAAGCATCACATAGAAGCTTTAGATTCGATGCCATAGGTGTGGCCATGGCCTCGCAATCCATCATCCCGAAACTATTCAGGATATCTACTGTGTACTTCCCTTGACCAAGGAAAATCCCACCTGCACTCTGCCACACCTCCATACCTAGGAAATAATGCATCATTCCCAAATATTTCATATCGAACTCAGCAGCAAGCTTCCTCTTCGTATCTGCAATTAATCTGTCATCTCCTGTTACAAATAAGTCATCCACATACAGGAGTAGAATCACAGGATTCCCTTCCTCAACCTTGTAGTAAAGGTTGGAATCCACTTTACTCTTGGTAAATCCAAAACTAGATAGGAAATTGTCCATCCTACCATACCAGGTTCTGGGAGCTTGCTTCAAGCCATACAAGTCTTTCTTCAATCTGCACACATATGACTCCCTGTCATGTATTTCAAAACCGAGTGGTTGTTCCACATATACTTCCTCTTCAACTACACCATTCAAGAAAGCAATCTTGACATCCATTTGGTGTATTTTCCATCTCATTGTTGCAGCCAGGGAAAGTACTGTTCTGATGGAAGTATACCTGGCTACAGGTGCAAAAGTTTCTTCATAATCTATTCCCTCTTTTTGAGAGAAGCCACGAGCTACGAATCTTGCCTTGTATTTCTCTGTACTGCCATCTGTAGCATGCTTGATTTTGTAGATCCATTTGGAAGTTACAACAGACTTCTCTTTAGGTCTTGGGACAACATCCCAAACATCATTCTTCATTATTGATTGGTATTCCTCAACCATGGCATCCTTCCATTCTTTCTTTTCCACTGCTTCTTCATAACTGGAAGGTTCTTTGTTCATAATGTCATAGAGTAAAGCAACATCGCTGGTATGTGATCTGGTTCTCTTCTTTGCTCTGTGTTCTTCTTCTAGAATGCCAAATCTTTCTGCATCTTGAATGAGCTCTATAGCCCATGCAGGTTTCCTCTTGTGAGAGTTATCCTCACGGGGTGGATCTACAGGTTCTTGTGGATCTTCAAACTCACGAACAACTTCTGGAATTGCTTCAGTCATGGTAGTGTCTTGAAATCTAGTTTCCTTAGGTTCTTCATAAACTTCGATAGGTGCCTTCCTTGATTTGATGAATGCTTAGTTTTCATCAAATGTCACATCCCTGCTGACATCAATCTTCTTGAACCCTGGAAAGTATATTCTGTAAGCCTTCGAGATTTCACTGTAACCCACAAAGATACCCTTCTTTCCTGAAGGATCTAGTTTGGTCCTCTTTTCCTTTGGGACATGAGTGAATACTGGACAACCAAATATTCTGAGATGGATGACTTCAGGTTTCTTACCAGAAAAGACCTCTTCTGGTGTCTTGTTGTCCAATATCTTGTGGGGTGTTCTTTTTTGCACATATACAGTTGTTCTAGCTGCTTCTGCCCATAGATGCATAGGTAGATCCTGGTCATGTAGCATTGCTCTTGCTGCTTCCATGATTGTTCTGTTCTTCCTTTCTGTAACTCCATTCTGTTGTGGATTGTAAGTCGTAGTCAACTCCCTCTTAATCCCTGAATCACTGCAAAGCTTATTGAAGTCACTTGAGGTGAATTCTCCACCATTGTCGGATCTGAATGTTTTGATCTTCTTGTCAGTTTGATTCTCCATCAAGGTTTTGGATTCCTTAAACTTATCAAACACCTCATCTTTGTTCTTCAAGAAGTATACCCAAGTCTTCCTGGAGAAGTCATCAATAAATGAGACATAGTAAACATACCCACTTAGAGAACTAGATGACATAGGACCACATACATCTGAGTGGATGATTTCCAGGATATCCTTTGCCTTTCTTTCACTGCTTGGAAAAGCCTTCTTAATGTTCTTACCTTTTGCACATCCTTTGCAAACACCTTCATGTTTGGTCTTGATTTCAGGAAGAACCTCTACAGCCTTGCTTGCAGTTGGAAGTGCCCTATAGTGCATATGACCAAGTCTTCTATGCCAAAGTTCACTTTGCTCCATGGATTCATGCACCATGGCATGTTCAGGTTGTCCCTTCAATTTATACAAACCTCCCTCTTGCTCTCCAATCACTACTGCATCATCTATGGTCTTTCCCTTTGGCCACATTGGGACTTGGCCATCCACAAATGCAACCCTCATACCTTTTGCATCCAATGCAGAGATGGAGAGTAAGTTCTTCTTGAGCCCAGGTAGATAAAGAACTTCTTTCCTCTTCAAAGATTTTTCGGAATCTAGGTTGTAGGAGTCTTCACCACTTCCTTTGATTGGGTATTGATAATCATCCCCAAGTTTCACCTTATGGGGTGATTCATGTTTAGATAGATTCACAAAAGATTCCTTAAACCCAATCATGTGTTTGGAAGCCCCACTATCAATCAACCAATCATTACAACCATGGGAGATGGTACCTGTGAGAGCAGAGATTAGAACATACTCTTCTTCACTTGATGAGTTATCATCACTTTCTTCCCTAGCCTTCTTCTTGGGTGGTTCATCATCCTCGGTAGCATGAGCATGAAACCTTCTTTTGCTGCCCTTCTTCTTCTTGTTCTTGGGACAATTTATGGCAATATGTCCTTTCTCATTATAGGTGAAGCATATTCGTCTTTTTTTGAAGTGATGTGAAGATTTCTTGGAGTGAGATGGCTCTCTCTTGGACTTCCCTTTCTTGGTGTGAGCTGTGAGAGCTTGATCTTCATTCCCCATCTTTTTTTCTTGTGCCACAAGCCTTGCTTCTTCTTGTGAGCATTCTTCCCGTAGTCTACTGAAGGAGATCAACTTCTTCCTTGCACAAATTCCTTGGATAAAGGAATCCCATGACTTGGGTAGGAAATTTAGAGTGGTCATCACCACTTCACTGCTTCTAGTTGTTCCTTGATCTGGGAGACCCTTGAAAAATAAGATTGAATGGTTTCTCCATTCTGAAACTTTACTCCTTTCAATTGGTTCCGCAGGGTCATCTTCCGATTTATGTTCTTCCCTTCAAATAGCTTGGTCAAAGAGTCAAACATCTCCTTGGGTGTCTTTAGAGAGGACACATGGGGTATGAGATGATCTTTAATAGAATCAACAATGATTCTCTTTGCCTTGACCAAGTTCTTCTTATGCAATACCTCGGCCTCTTCATCCTCTGGGATAGGGATGTTTTCTTTCACATATGAGTCCAACTCATTTTCTTCCAGGATTAACCCAATCCTATACTTCCAAGCTCGGAAGTTATCAACTCCTTCAAGCTTATCCTCAAGCTTGGTGTGGTGAGACATATTAAAGAGTACTTCAAATGGAAATAGAAAAGATTTAGATCTTACCACTTGAAATGCTGAAAACTGGATCTGGTCCTGGATTAGGGTTTGTCGAAAAAACCCTAAAAATTCAAAATGTGAATTTCAAATTTCTGAAAGAATAGAAAGATGCACCTTGATGAGCTGATCAACCTGGTGCATTCAGAATTTGAGATCAGCAAAGCTTTACCCTTCAGATTTGTCCTTTTTTCCTCCCGGGTTTACTGGGGAGAGCCCTGAATTAAGGTTTGAGTTTCCCGGAGATCTACCCAGCCAAAAATCTCGATCTAAAGCTCTAAACTTTGATTTTTGCAAGGCGCTTCCGGCTATGTCTTCAGATTTCAGAAATTCCTATTTTTGTGGAAACCCTAATTTTTAGGGTCAAATCTGAAAATGCTTGGAATTGAATTCTGATTGGACAGATAGATGCCCCTTGATGAGTAGAGTCAATCTACTATACTGTTTTTCCAAAAACTGTGGAGAGAAAAACCCTAAGGAGAAAAACCCTAAGGTGAAAAACATAGTTTCCGTGGGGAAACCCTAAGGTGAAAAACCCTACAACTTCCTTAGAGATAGAGAGAGCAATGGCTCAACCAAAGTACAACCAAAAATACACTGAGATAGTCTCCTAGTAGCAGATGACCCTCCTCCTCACTAACGCGCCACTTTCTGAGTGAGAGTGAGTTACTTTTCTGAATGAGTAAAATAGAGATCTCCGATCTCTATTTATACTAACCTTTTTGCCCAGTGACCTTATGGGGACGACTTGTCTAGCTAGGTACATCCACATTATAATATATATAATTCAGGGCCGACCCCACATGGTGGTATAATGACCCATCGAAAAGTACACACACTTGCGACACTTGTCAATCCACATGACGACACTTCCTTATAGAGGAATGACACATCTCTTATAAGGGTACAATCAATATATATAAAATACACAGATGAAATACATCCCAAAGTTACATATACATCAACATGGATGTCAGCATGATCTATGGGGCCATCCCCCCAGCACATGGAGAGCACAAGGGGAGGGATCCTCTCACCCCACGCCCTTAACGCTGCACGCGTTACCCTACCTGGTCTCAGACCTACCCACGATGATGCACGCCTCCACACTTGTCTTCCCGCCCATCCACATGCCCTACCATCTATCTAACTCCACAGCTGGCCACCCCCACAATTATGGCTTAATGGTATCCCTCTGCACTGTCACTCACAAGTCCCCTCACATTTACTTTAGCCGCCACCCTGGTAGAGCTTGACCGCAGCTCGGCCCTCTGCACATTCATTTCATCCCTCGGCTCTTTCAATTCTGCTCTCTACTCTTAACTATGGCTCGTGCGAACACCAACCATGGCATACAGACTCCTCGCTATTTAAATGAGTCCATGCACACCATAGAAGGCACTCGGTTAGAATCTATTCTAAGGAAGACTTTTTGTTGTGCATATCGGTTTTGATGCGAAAGGAACAAGCATGTTTGCCAACTCCAACAAAAATGTAAAAGATGCATTTTACTTGTTTACTTAAATCATCACCAATTATTGAAAATTAAAAGAGAATAATTCAACTAATTTAAACCTATTCAAGATCAATCTATGATCACTGTGTCAATTGAAAAATTAACATTGATCAAATAGCATGTGAATCATTTGCAAAAATCGATAAAGAAAAATATATTAATTAAAGAAATTCAACAAGATATTTTATACATAGATCAACCATAAGAGAAATTAGTACAACAGACCTGTGCATTAATTCATATATGCAAAAGGGATCACATACTGTAGATGACAATTTGAGATACGAAATCAGGCGTTGGCAAAGAAACTTGAACAACAAACAGGAAAAGATTCAATGCGATTACTTTACTGTATTAATGAGTTCTGCAAACAAAATTACAAAGCTCCAGTAAGACAGAGAATCCCCAGTCGTCTCCTGCTGATTCCCAATCCCAAATTATCCACCCCTTTTCAAAATAGGCATCTGTCCTTAAATAAGAACTACAACAGGGTACAAAAATGGAGATCCATAAAACATAGGGATTACAAAATAAAAAAATAACCTAATGTCCTAGGACATCTTGCCATTTGCACCAAATCTCTAATAGCTCATCTATCATAGGATAATTTGTTGACTCGAGTCCTAACTGGGCATTGCATTTGAACATCTCCATCTCATTCTTTTCCAGCTTATGCCATATATGGATGTAGACTTGGATCTTACGTTCCAAGGAAGCCGACTTCCTAATCAACTGCTCCACATCATCAACCTTGAATTCTTCTAGAAGCTGAATTTGTTGTTGAACTTCATCAAACTTACGCTCAACTTCCTCAATCTTCAATTTAGGTGGATAGGCATCTTCGATGAGTTCCATGGCAGGCAACTAGAGAGCCAACATAACATTATCTGTTGCATAGCATCACCTGCTACAGATGGCTCGGGCTTTTGTAAGAATATCTTCAATTGATTAGTTTATTTCCAACCAAATATTCAATGCACCTCCGATCTTCTTAAATTGAAAACTGCTAAGCATGGGAAATCCTTCTGGAATGTCTTTGATGTACTTCTGCCATTCATCAATGTTATTATATGCCTTGAAAGCCTCAAGCCTTTTACCTTCCTACCTTTCAAAGGCACTAAGCATCTTGCCAAAAGTGATATGAGTTTCTCTAATTTCATCCAATGTGCAAAACAACTTTTCTAGGTATTTGTGATACTCTTTATTGACTTGAGAAGCCAAGTCCTTGAATTCCTGAGATGTCATCTTGAAGAAAGTAGAAGAGGCTGCACTTGCAGTTGCATCCTCACAGTGTTTTTGCAATAAAGCAATTTGTTGAACATTGGCAGAATTCTCAGCTTGTAACCTTTGAAGTTCAACCTGCAAAGATTGGCTCTTGTGCTCCTCATCTCCCAACTTATCCTCCCAAATCCTTCTAATATCATCAACATAAATTTGATGTTCCTCTTTAGCCTTTGCCTGCTCTTCTTGAAGCTTCTCCAATTCTTCCCTCTTCTGATCAATTTCTCTATTGAGAACCTATATTGAATCAAGGTTTGCTCCTGCAAATGCCCCTAGGGATGTAGCTGTCTCAATTGCCCCTATCTGAGGGTTACTGGCTTGTTGAGCCCAGACTATCTAGTAAGGAATAGACACTTCTAATCCTTTTTTATAAATGCTTATCTTCTTACCCCTCTTTACCACTACCTTATTATCCTTACTATAGAAGTAATGTCCAAGAGGGACTATTTCATCATCCTCCCATTCAGTTATTGCTTCAGAAGTGACTGAAATAACATTTTCTGTTGAAACCAATGAGGGAGTTTGAGTGGCCAAGGCATCGGGCATAGGCATGGTATCTTGAGGAACAATCATAGGGGTAGAAACAATTTGAGGAATTGATGAGAGAATAGTAGGAGAAGGGATCGAAGTGATAGCTTCAGAAAGGAGAACTTGGTCACCATTAGCAGCTGATGGTAATGAAGAAGTAGTTATGGCTGAATCTCTGTCAGTGGGTAATGATGAAGTAGCTGTGGGTAATTGCAGGAGGCCATTCGAATACTAGGCTTCTGCAAGTATAGAGGAAGGAATGGAAAACGAAACTAAGTTACTAGGAAAAGGGGTGGCCCTATGAGTTAAAGTGTGAAAAAACTGTGAAATAGAGAGTGGTGGGATTTCCCCTGCAGGAAAAATAGAAAGATCCTAGATAGGTGGTAACAAAAGTGATGGAACTGTGATGTCAGGGTTAGTAGAGGTAAGTTCCAAAATTGGTTGATCAAGATCAGAATGGTCCATTTCAATACTGTCCAACAAGTCTGTAAGTGACTGTGAGTTGTCTGTCACTTACCTAGTGACTTCTTCCACAAATTTGTCAATTACCTTTTCAGGTACTTCTTCAGTCACTTGAACTGTAGCCTGTGGCTCATCTTCTACATCATTGTTAGTGAGATCAATAGTAGGAAATTCAGATGTGAAAACCTGAACTTTCTATCTCTTAGGAGGATTATCTTCAATCATTGTCGAGTCATCAACCAACTACAAAGATGCAACAGTTACTTGAACACTCATAGCAACCTTGGGCGATTCAGTTGTCTTGGTACCCAACACTGAAGTCAATTTTGCCAAATGTTGCTGAAAATTATGAGATGTCTGCAACAAGGCTTTAACCTTCTCAGTGGTTTTAATATGAGGAGGTTCCTCCATGGGATTTTTACCTCTGTCTCCATCTGTATAAGTAAGCATTAAGGGAGCATTGGCTAGCTGAATTTGCTTTTGTTCTCTGCTCCTTGTAACCTGTTCAGTGATATTCAACTCCAAGGTTCTTTGCCCATAAACATGAGATTTTATTTCTTTCTGAAATGCCATAATCGGTTGCTGCTCATCCAAGCTCTTGGCTCTTGCTAACACTTCAGGGAAGGTGTTCACCCCTCGATAGATAGATTCATCTGGAAAATCTTCATGGACATAGTCCATTTTCTTGTGATATTGCTTGAAGTTTGCATCCAAGAATTTCTTGGGATCATGCTTTCTTTTGGGTGCTTTCCCAACTTCAAAGGAGCCAATCGATCACCAAGTACAGTAGCCTAGGTTGAAGTAGGAATAACTAGTGGGCCAAGAGTTAGAGAGAACTTAGGCTAGCCTCTCTTTTGAGGACCAGTAAGTTTCTTATAGACTCCAGCAGTGACAGTTTGATAGGAAACTTCTTGAATAACCAACCTGTCAGGTACAATTCTGGGCAACAGGTGAACAATGTCACTTCCCCAAACTCTGATATATGCAAAAGACTCATAAACATACCAGTCCCCAATGGTGTTGATGAAGGTTCTGGCATCTACTGAGAAGGCAGGAGCTTCCTGGTGAAATAATTTAAAATAAATGGTCACAAATTTCATAAAGCAAGGGTAGATAATTGCTTTCCCATAATGCAGAATGATATATATGAACTGGTGGAGCCTCAGGGGTCCAATTCCACCCCAAGTTAGGATATTGAAAGTCAGCATAGAAGACATCAAGGATGTAGGCTGATAGATAAAAATGTGGCTTCTTTGAGGCGGGTGCCTTTTGATAGTTTTGAATTTGTGTCTTAATTTACGATGACAGGATGGATTCCCAGGGAAAGGATTCACCTGTTGTTAACACATGATGGGATATGGGAGCCCATTCAGCCTTGAAAACTGAACAATTGGGGAGACCAAAAAGCCTGCAAAGCATGGCTGCGAGTAAAGAGTAAGGTTCCTTGAACCAAATAATAGGATAGAGATCATCCACCTTGGGCACGAAACTATTAGGTTTCATCATCCAACATTTCATCATCTCTTCAAAATTATTTCTGGTCTTGGAGGATTGAATAAAGTCAGAATTCAGGGTTTGTATAGCTTGCTTGAGAGAAAAAGCTCTGATAAAAACCTTCGGGCGAAAGGTAGTCAATTATGAACCTGCGCAATCATTGAATGACCGGTCTTTGGTATTGGCATTTTCAACAATCCATTTTACAAGGTCTGTATAAGGTAAGATGGAAGGGCGAGCAGCAATGGCATGAATTTGGGAAGCCCTAATTTTTTCATAGGCTAGCCGGTCTTGTTTGATGCCTGAAAGGTCATGGTTGTCAAAGATTGAATAAATTTTTGCCCAGTCCATTTGACAATCCTCAGTCACCCTCTCACTGGTGTCTGAGAAAATGCCAAAATTGGGATCCTTGGTCAGTGAATCCCTATATAGTGCCTTGGACCGGGTAGTTTGAGACATTCTGATGAAGGTTTTAGGAAATTATGATAAATAAACAAACGAGAGTCAAAATCAACCCATAAACAGTAAAAGCGCAAAAAGAAGATGCAAAATTCATGACATACCAACTTGATTTCAGCTGAAAACCGTGCAGGTGACCCTGGTAAAAACTCCACAGTAAAATCCACGTAGGAGCGTAAAAACCGACAGTAAAAATGATAGTGAAAAATCAGAAGAAAAAAATCGTTTATTTAAGGTTTTTTTGACCGGATGAGATCTGAACCGTAGACTTAGGAAGAAACAAACGATCGAGATTACTCCTATGGGATGCAGGATTCGGGGTCAAGTTTCAAAATCTTGCTTTATTCAATGTTCCTGAAATCCACAATCCGAAAATGCGGGTTACGGGTTTCGGGTTGTCGAAACTTTACCAAATAAGCAATCAATAATCCACACTGTTTATGAACATTGTTTAATTTGCAATCAATAATCCACACTGTTTATGAACACTGTTTAATTTGCAATCAATAATCCATACATTGATCTACAGTTTGGATTTGTCTTTACTAATGATCTGTGTGTCTTTTATGTTTGAAGTGAATTTATTTAATTAAAACATTTATCTATTTCTGCAAATGATTAACATAAATTAATAAATTCATGTTAATTTTTCAATTAGCATTTCCAACTACAGGGTAATCTTGCATGTGCATAATCCTTAAAACTACTGTCAGTGAACCTTCATTTCTTGATTGTGTTGTGCTTAAATCAACATTAGTAACCTCGCTATACTAAATGTGCCAAATCAAATATGCCACATGTCTCAATAAGATCGTTCCACGTGTCACCCTAGGATAGCAGATATCAACATTTTAACAACAAAATTTATACAATTTTTGCTTTAAATACTTTGCTGGCAAGTAGAAATATTCTCAGAGAAAGAGCGGCTGCACTTTCTCCAAGGTTTTCTATGGTTACAATCCCCTCCTAAATGAAGGGTCGGCCGACCCTTCTTATTCGCAATATTTGTTTCATAATAGTTCGACACTGCAAGAAGGGTCGGTCGATCCTTCTTGCATTCTCCATTATGGCTATAGCTGAATTGTTGGATAAAGGTTTTCACAATTAACTACGAAAAGAAGGGGCGGCCGATCCTTCTTGTCGTAAAACGGAAGTTGGGGCAAACCATTTTTATATGATATAACTTCCAAGGTGTTCTATTTTTACAATTCCCTCGTAATTGAAGGGTCGGCTGACCCTTCTTAATCCCAATATTATTTTCACAATAGTTCGACACTGCAAGAAGGGTCGATCGACCCTTCTTATTCCCAATATCATTTCCATAGTATTTCAACACTGCAAGAAGGGTTGGTCTATCCTTCTTGTGTTCTCCATTATCCATATAGCTGAATTGCTGGATAATTTTTTCACAATTAACTACGAAAAGAAGGGGCAGCTGATCCTTGTTGTCAGAAAACGGAAGTCAGGACAAACAATTTTATATGTTATAACTTCCAAGGTGTTCTATTTTTACAATTTCCTCGAAATTGAATGCTCGGACGACCCTTCTTATTCCCAATATTGTTTTTATAATAGTTCGACACTGCAAGAAGGGTTGGTCGACCCTTCTTGTGTTGTCCATTATGGATATAGTTGAATTGTTGGATAGAGGTTTTCACAATTAACTACGAAAAGAAGGGGCGACCGATCCTTCTTGTCGAAAAACAAGGATCGAAGACAAAATTCGTTAGAAACCATTTTTATATGTTATAACTTACAAGGTGTTCTATTTTTACAATTCCCTCGTAATTAAAGGGTCGACCGCCCCATCTTATTCCCAATATTAATTTTATAATAGTTCGACACTCTCAAAAGGGTCGACCGACCCTTCTTATTCCGAATATTATTTTCATATTAGTTTGAAACTGCAAGAAGGGTCGCTCGATCCTTCTTGTGTTATCCATTATGGATATAGCTGAATTTCTAGATAAATGTTTTCACAACTAATTAATAAAAGAAGGGGAGGCCGATCATTCTTGTCGGAAAATGGAAGTTGGGACAACCATTTTTATAACTTTCCGCCTTACATTTTGAACATTTACAAATGCAAATTGCAATTTTCAAATAAAAAATTGAATTTTCTGATTTGAAATCCACACATTTCAAATCAGAAATTGCATTTTCTAATTTTAAATTCACAATTTCCAAATGAAAATTTTTGTTTTTTTATTTGAAATTCACCCTTTTCAAATCAAATTTTGCATTTTTTAATTTGAAATTCACACTTTTCAAATCAAAATTTGCATTTTTTGATTTGAAATTCACACTTTCTAAATTGAAATTCATAGTTTTTTAACAAAAAACTGCAATTTTAAGGTTCATAGGTAGTCAAAAAACACACTATTTGAATTGAAAAACACACTTTTAAAAGACAATGTTGCCACTTTCAGAACCTGTTTTTGCACTTTAGAAAGGTTGATATGGACACTTTCAAAGGCTAAAGTTGCTCAACGTTTTAAATTCTCCTTGTCAGCCGCTGAACATTGGCGGCATCTTTTATTCAGACAGATGCAGGCTCATTTGAAGGGACGGTAGTGGAGCTGCCGCATTTAATACTCTGCAGCTCAATGCTTAGCTTTCGCCGTCTACACCTCTATCAACCATCATGGCAATACTATCAACCATCATGACAGTACTATTCGGACAGATGCAGGCTGGTTTGAAGGGATGGTAGTGGAGGATGACACGGGGCAGGGGTCAGCGAGACACCCTATAACGTCATGCCTCCAATAAATTATGCCCTCAATCATTATGTTGATGCCGGTTTACACAATTTGTTTCTATCATTGCTTCCTTATGCATAATTTCCTCCGTGCTGAAGGCAGTAATTCTGGTTGTACCACGTTGTCGAGCAAGTACTGCAAATTGATTTTCAATTATACGAGATGGCCTTTTACATGGATTTTGAGTCATTCAATCTCTACAAAGCCATTAATGGCAATCCACTCGTATGTGTGGGCTTCTGTGAAAATCTTTGGGAGTCAAGTCGGCTCTCCGCCCTGCTTTCCATAGAAATTTCTATAAATATTTTCAATGGAGTAGGCGACCTCCATTCGAGAGACCTGCAATTTAAAGCTTGGCTGAACTTCTAGGTGGATTTCTGGTGGTTCAGTTCTTTTAATTGGTATATCATGGTTGCTCGTATGAGGGCTTGTAGACGCAGGGGATCCAGCAGCAGTGTAGGGTCTTCACGACCTGGGGGGGAAAGTTTCTCTTATGGAGAAGGCCCGTCTCAACAGCACACCATGGGGATGGAAGAGTCTGCCCCGCAGACCTTCAATTGGGGGGCTCAGTATCTAGCAGAGACACCTGCTCCGATAGAGGAGCAGATAGCACACCGCGAATTATCCCTTCTCCGGGAATACGAAGCCCACTTGGGCCAGAAATTAATCTCCAACCCCTACTGGGCGGTGAGGATCTTGTTTACTCGCGGAATTCAAGTGAGGAACCAGCTAGCTCATGGCCTCCGTGAAGCCCTCCAAATTATAAAAGGCAGCCAACAAACTCATTTGGTCAGTGTTCGCTTGCTCAAGTCTGCTCTGAAAGATTACATGGATAGCTCGAGGGACTTCCCTCATGACGAACTAGTTTCCCCGTGGGGGGAGCACCCTGCTCCTTGATTGGTCTTCCCGGTCTGCGTTCGTGCTGGTCTTGGTGGTCAACGTCCAGCTCGCTGGTGGCTCGCTGTTTTTTCTGTGGATTTTTCGCTGGTGGCTCGCTGTTTTTTCTTTGTATTTTGCCATGCCTTTGGAAGTTTAGTCTCGGTGTAGACTCCGGATGTTAGCGTGGTTTTTTTTATGGGGGTTGCTTGGTCAATATTCAATTGTTAGAATCAGTCAATATGGACCATTGAATAGCATATAAATAGAAGTGAACTGTAAGCCTAAGGAAAGATTAGAAGAGAGAGAGATAGTGGAGAAATCCTCCTTTTGGTCTAATTTGGATCCGCAACATTATGTTTTGACTGTTCTTGTGACGGGTTTACCGCAGAGTTTAATGAATGCATGAATATGTCCAATTATTGTTCTAATTCTATCTCTGTGCGGTGGTGAATGTTGCATTATGTCTATTATGCTGTGGATTGAATGATAATGGTTCATGCGATTAAGTAGAATGGATATGTTATTGTGAATGTTTACTTTATGTTGAATCTGCGAATTGCTTACCTAATATGAGAATGATTAGTAAATAGTATGCTGTCAAGTTGATGATATCTGTTTAACTTTCTATGATAAGAGATTTGTGGGCAAAGCATATTCTCAATGCCACTGTGGAAACTTGGTTCCTGCAGCACCCTCTGCAGGTGTTGCTGGGAAGGGTAAATCCTTTCTGGGATGGTGTATAAGGTATTATTGGTGCTTGTTGAAAACAGTGAGAACCCTTGTCGAGAAGAGTTGAGTCAACACGGGTTTTATTTGCAGTTAGCCTGGTTGTATGCTCCTTAGTTTGATCTACTCTGGCTGTTTTACCATACTGAGTATGGCACGAGCTATTGGGTGCTCGTTTGCAATTGTATTCAGTAATTGTGTCTTCCATTTTGATTCTAAGAGCTCGTTTGTAATTGTATTCAATAATTAAAATTTAAGCGAGATATTGTGTTGGAAAAGGACATTCCCAGACGACAATGCAAATAGTGATGCCATTAGTTGGAATGATTCTAACTGCGATTAACCAGACAGAAACATTCTTTCTTTTTGTTTTTTTTTGAAATAGAAACAATATACTTTTTGGTTTGCTCAATAGTTGGAATGATTCTGACTGCAATTAACCAGACAAAAAACATTCTTTCTTTTTGTTTTTTTTTTAAATATAAACAATATACTTTTGGGTCTGCTCAAAGTTCCAAATCAAATATGCCATGTGTCACAATATGATCGTTCCACGTGTCACCCTAGGATACCAAATATCAAATTTTAATAACAAAATTTATATAATTTTTGCTTTAAAGACTTTGCTGGCAAGTGGAAATATTCTCAGAGAAAGAGTAGCTGCTCTTTCTCCAAGGTTTTCTGTTGTTACAATTCCCTCCTAAATGAAGGGTCGGCCGACCCTTCTTATTCCCAATACTTGTTTCATAATAGTTTGACACTGCAAGAAGGGTTGGACGATCCTTCTTGTATTCTCCGTTATGGCTATAGTTGAATTGTTGGATAAATCTTTTGACAATTAACTAGAAAAGAAGGGGCGACCGATCCTTCTTATCGAAAAATGGAAGTCGGGACAAACAGTTTTTATATGTTATAACTTTTCACCTTAAAACTTTGAACATTTAGAAATGGAAATTGCAATTTACAAATAAAAAATTCCCTGTATTATTTTCATAATATTTTGACACTGCAAGAAGGTTTGGTCGACCCTTCTTATTACGAATATTCTTTTCATAATATTTCGACACTGTAAGAAGGTTTGGTCGATCCTTCTTGTGTTCTCCATTATGGATATAACTGAATTGTTGGACAAATGTTTGTACAGTTAACTACGAAAAGAAGGGGCGTCCGATCCTTCTTGTCGAAAAACGAAAGTCAGGACAAACTACTTTTATATGTTCGACCGACCCTGGTTATTCCCAGTATTGTTTTCATAATAGTTGAACACTGCAAGAAGGGTCGGTTGATCCTTCTTGTGTTCTCCATTAATATTGGGCATTGGTCATAAATGAATCCAATATCAATTTTAGCATAAGATTGGTGAATACTTAGATGCAGTAAACCAGAGCATAAACATATGAATTCTGATTTAATATTACTTTCATCCAAGCATGAAGAATAACACAATGGAAAATATCTACTAGAAATAACAATTAACAGAGAAAGGAAGGAAATTTACAGACACACATAATTTACTGCAAATAATAATTAACAAAGAAATGAAGGAAATTTACAGAGTGTCATTGCGGGAAATAAAAATTAATAGAGAAAGGAAGGAAATTTACAGACTGTCATTACTGAATAGTTTTTTCATCAGTGGTACAATTATATTCAACACATTCCATGTATAATTTCAAAAACAAGCAACTCATGCATGCCTTCCCAGACACACTATAATGCTAATTACAATTTAACATTAATCGACATGACGGTTTGACATGTTCTCTGAAGTGGTTGAACAGAGGACCTAGTCGAGCGGCTGACCTAAGATCCTCCAACATCTCCCCCACGAACAATCTGTTTCTTCATCCCGAAGAAATCAGAAAATAATTGGAGTTGAATGAACAGAATGTTGCTGACTATGAAAGCACAATCCTTCTACCTTCTACTTGGAGCAGTAAGAAGAAGTTGAAAGCATGGTCTGGTACTAAAACAACATTTGACGACTGCTACAACTGTCGACGACCGCATGTGATGATGAATCCATCCCATCCTTACATCCATCTATCGTAGATCTATCTCACCGGTCACGGTTTCAAGTCGAATTATTGCATGTCGTCACATGTATTGTTCCATAGTTGCATATTCTTGATGGATTTCAGTGATTATAAGTTTTGCGGGCGAATTCAGATCCTCCATTAGAAAATGACGGCTCCATTCTGTCCATATATCCATCAATGGCAGACCTACCAATCTCTTCCGGTCATGTGTTCAGATGCCTAACATTCCAAGATCAACATTTCTGTGTACAAATAAAGGTTCTTAACAGAGATGAAATGGGTTGCTTCACAACTACGTTAATCTTTTCGTTTAATGACAAATCCATGTATTGGGACTTGGCTTGAAATGCCCATATATCAACTACGGGCAATAAAATAAATGAAAAGCTTAACGTAGTTGTGAAGCAACCCATTGCATCTCTGTTAGGAACCATCATTTGTACACAGAACTACTCATCTTGGAATGTTAGGCATCTGACAACATGATCAGAAGAGATTGGTAGGTCTGCCATTGATGGATATATGGACAAAGTGGAGCCGTCATTTTCTAATAGAGGTCTGACAAATGCTCCATCCTTCGCAGGAAAAAGTTATAATCAACCACGGGCAATAAGAACAATACATGGGACGACGCGCAATAATTCGACCTGACAACATGAACGGTGAGATAGATATGTGATAGATGGATGTAAGGATGGGATGGAGCCGTCGTCACATGAAGTTGTCAACAGTTGCAGCAGTCATCGAGATAGATAATTAAACGAAATGCTCCATTGTTCACGGGAAAAACTTATAATCAACTACAGGCAATAACTAAACGAAAAGGTTCGTGGGAAAAACTTATAATCAACTAAGAGCAATAATTAAATGAAAAGGTTGGCAATAAAAACTCATATATCATGAGGAGAACTCGGGAGCTATCATAAGACTCAAGCATTTCTCATAAAACAATAGAGGAAGTAAAAGAAAATTCCATGGCTTCCTGGATGATTTTAGTTTGCTGTGATATGGGGCATGGTTATCCTATATATAGTGAGTGGCCATTGTGTTGATGGATTAAAAATATTTTGTTGTATTAATCGTACACGTATCACTCCAATCGATTCCTTGAAAATACAATGGCCAACATGCCTGCTGCCAGCGCATTAAATGGCCTATAGCAGGCTCCTACAACAGGATGAATAATATTCGCCGTAAGTTTCAACCTATGTGAATCAAGTATGCCATATATTAAATTATGCAATTACTTCCCATGATTGCTTTTAAGAAACAAAATTGTTTATGTGAATCAAGTATACCATATATTAACCCTGGATGCAGGCGTCACCATTATACAAGGGGCCACGTGTTGGACACGAGGAGGGCACGTGGGGGAGGAGCCTTGACCTAGGCACCCATAACATGGCACGCGTGCCCCATGCAATATACCACCTCCCTTGCTTCCACTTGCCTTCCCTCACATGTGCGGCTTTATGGATCCTTCTCGATTCTTCGCTTGCAAGTCCCTTCACTGGCTAGCTGGCTGCAACTCTGGTACCTCGGCCCTCTACGCATTCAAAGAAGCCCTCACCTTGGGGAAGCTCCATGTCTCCTGGAGAGATGCCCCATTCTCTCTGCTCTGTCTACTAGGGAGCTGTCCCATTCTCTATGCTCTGTCTACTGGGGAGTTTCCCCATTCTCGAGGAATAATGGGGTAGCTCAACTATTATCAGTTTAAAACTGATTTAGAGTGTATCAATTTTAAAATTCGTTAAGGAACTTCTACTCAGTAACTCAACCATAAATTCCTTACACCATCTTCGTCTCCAACTACTTCTCATTTCTCCACAAACTGCAAGCTATGCTTCTCATTTGGACCCCGGTCATGTAACATCCTCGTTGCTGGTTCAGAAAATGCAGGAGCTTAAAACAGTCCCCAAACGTTAAATGGTACCATTAATATCCTTAATATTTGTTTAAACAATCTTTAAACTAATTTTAAAAATCAAATATGCCACGTGTCACAATATAAGCGTTCCACGTGTCGCAAAATTTATAGAAGTTTTTCCTTAAAGACTTTGCTGGCAAGTAGAAATATTTTCAGAGAAAGAGCGGCTGCTCTTTCTCCAAGGTGTTCTATTGCTGCAATTCCCTCCTACATGAAGGGTCGACCGACCCTTCTTATTCCTAATATTCTTTTCATAATAGTTCGACATTGCAAGAAGGGTCGGTCAATCCTTCTTGTATTATTCATTATGGCTATAGTTGAATTGATGGATAAATGTTTTGACAATTAACTATGAAAAGAAGGGGTGGCCGATCCTTCTTGTCGTAAAATAGAAGTTCGGACAAACCATTTTTATATGATATAACTTCCGAGGTGTTCTATTTTTACAATTCCCTCGTAATTGAAGCGTCGGTCGACCCTTCTTATTCCCCATATTATTTTCATAATATTTCGACACTGAAATAAGGGTCGACCGACCCTTCTTATTATAAATATTCTCTTCATAATATTTCGACACTACAAGAAGGGTCGACCGATCGTTCTTGTGTTCTCCATTATGGATATAGCTGAATTCTTGGATAAAGGTTTTCACAATTAACTACGAAAAGAAGGGGCGACCGATCTTTCTTGTCAGAAAACGGAAGTCGGGACAAACTATTTTTATATGTTATAAATTCCAAGGTATTCCAGTTTAACAATTCCCTCGAAATTGAAGGGTCGACCGACCCTTCTTATTCCCAATATGATTTTCATAATAGCTCGACACTGCAAGAAGGGTCGGTCGATCCTTCTTGTGCTCTCCATTATGGATATAGCTGAATTGTTGGATAAATGTTTTCACAATTAACTACGAAAAGAAGGGGCGGACGATCCTTCTTGTCGAAAAATAGAAGTCGGGACAAACTATTTTTAAATGTTATAACTTAGTGGATTGACTTGTTATTGTAACAATGACTAGATATTTTAAACATTGAATTTTTCACATTAAAATTTTTCACATTTACAAATGAAAATTGCAATTTTCAAATAAAAAATTGCAGTTTTTTCATTTGAAATTCACACTTTTCAAATCCAAAATTTCATTTTTTGATTTTAAATTCACACTTTTCAAATCAAAATTGGCATTTTTTTATTTGAAATTCACACTTTTCAAATCAAAATTTACATTTTTATATTTTAAATTCACACTTTTCAAATCAAAATTTGCATTTTTTATTATTTGAAATTCACTTATTTTGAATTGAAATTCATAGTTTCATAACAAAAAAACTGCAATTTTAAGGTTCATAAGTAGTCAAAAAATACACTATTCGAATGGAAAAACACACTTTTCAAATCCAATATTGCCACTTTCAAAACCCGTTTTTTCACTTTAGAAAGGTTGATATTGACACTTTCAGAGTCTAAATTCACACATTCTTAGTCCAAAATTTGCCTAATTTGTCCAAATTTAATGAAATAAGTGTTCGCGATAATAGTTGACTCCAGAGATGGTCAAACTGACAATGATTTCCTATGTTACTGATGGCCTTCCTTTAGCAGAAGGATTGGATGGTGGGAAGGAACAAAGAGACCTAGAATTTTATAAATAGTAGGTGAATTCGTTGTTAAATAAATTATCACAGGGACAACACGAACCTTCAAGGATGTAAATTGAAACTGGTTCATATGTATTCTAGTATCCTTTAACTAGGTTTGCAGTAGACTTTAATCTCTCTTTCTGATCAGAAGTCCTTATCAGGTGTTCTAAAATTATAAGTATTTCAAGATGTTGAATTTAGAGGAACATCACACATTTATCTAATATTATAAGTTATATATAGTTCTTTTCAATTTTGTGGGTAAGTTGTTGACAGTTCCCAAGTCTTAATCTAGTAGATGGAAGCCTGTTGATTAATATTTTTAAAATTGCATGTGGTAGTGAAATAAGAGAAAATTGAAGTATTATTTTTACAATTTCTCAAATATATCTTTGGTTTGTTCCTCATGTTATTACAAATATGACAGCCCCAACTTGTAGCAGCATTTTATTTATGAAGCAACAAAGCTTTGCAATTTATTAGTGCTGGAAAAAATGATGCGATTTATTTATCGAGGTCTTTGCTGACCTATACACAATATTTGATTGTGATTTCTATTTCTTTTTCTAGTTTGATGTCATTGGCCTTTATACAGGATCCATACCTGTCTCTATACATATATTTAATAATAGTTTGTCATCATGGAGTGAGCCTTCAAGTTTGTTAGGGATTGTGAGCTAGGATGTGTTTTATTACAGAAAACATTTTTAAAAGCGGGTTTGGCATTTTCTTTGTGTCAAACACCAATTCCTAGAATTTCAACTTATTTGTGATGATTGAATTGGATATCCTTCTTGACCGAGTAAACATTTTTTGGGGAAAAATATATACCAACTCTTTTTTTATGGTTTTATGTGAGGTCTGATTATCTAACTGCAATCCCATTGTTCATCTATCTTGGAAAAATCATAGGAATCAATTATGTTTTTATATGAGATTTTATAGGTGATTCTAAACAATCCCGCCCCCCCTCCCCCAATGGAGTACATATGGACCAGTTATGTAGGAGGGCTAAGCAATATATTTAAAGAGTCTAGGGTATGACAATTACATTTATTGTGATATTGCCAGTTGATTAAGTGACTCATTATAGATGTTGCACAACAATCTATGGTCCTAGTGAAAATTTGATACTCAAATTATTGGATCCTCTGGTATTTCTACAATATTTCTTTGTTTTACCCCTATTTGTTAGTATTTTGAATAGGCCAGTCAAATTTTTGTGCAAATTTTCACATAAGATTCTAGTTTTTACACTTTTAAAGGTCAAATATGGATCTGGAAAGTTCACCTGTGACAATTTTTAGAATATATTGGTTTAAAGGAAGCTAATGCTATAAAACACTTGATGCCAATCGCAGGTGTTTGGAGAAACATACATAGATATATCCAATCAACTTGAAACTCGACATGTGAATTTAAAATTTGTCTTTTAGTAATTGTACTTCTTCATAGAAAGTGTAGAAGCAATGAATTTTCTTGTTTATCTGTAGTCCTTTCATCTATTCATATCACTTAGATTGCATCATAGATACCGCATAAAATACTAGTATACTTTGTGTGTTCTCAAAAGCCATGTATTTGAACTACTACCTGCACTAACATGTATATCACTTAAGGAATATAAGAAAGACATATAACCTATTGTTTTCTTGATACACCATTTCAATGTAGAAGTAGCTTTCATTGTTAGCTGAGACAATATAATTCTACATGTAGACTGAGCAATGAGGCAAAAAGAAAAAACAATATGAAGATTGTTATGCACTCTTCAAACTAGTGATCTCTTTGCCAATAAACTAAATTAGATTCCACTAGCAAAGATACAAATTATAACATACTTGTTATCTGATCTTGTATGTTGGATGCCTAAAACTCATATGGGGATAGACATTTATACCATCCAATATTGAAGGTGTTCGTATCTAAAATTGTGTTTTTCACTGTTCAGTAGCTACCTAGCACTCCAAAAATATAAAATTGATCATTGCTTTTCCCTGGATGAAGCTTACTGTCCATGCTCAAGGTGCAAGTGATCACATGATCATTTTTTTGTTGTTTGCAAAAATTTAGATTTGAGGCACACATGATCTTCCTTCATATAATGCATAAACTGAAGTGTTGTGTGATTTATTATCATGTAAATGTAATCTCGCTATTCCCTGAATGAAGCTTACTATCCGTACTTGAGGTGCACATGATCACATGATCATTTTTTGTTGTTGGCACAAATTTAGATTTGAGGCACATATGATATTCCTTCATATGATGCATAAAATGAAGCGTTGTGTTATTTAATATCATGTAAATTGTGTAATCTCTCTATTCCCTAAATTATCTAATATGCGTTAACTATTTTGATTTTTAGGTTTAAAATTCAGCCACCCTTGAAGGCCTTTCATTGCCACGGGTTCCATTTCAACGACCGGTTTAAATCTCTAACCCTCTTGAAGGAGAAGGAAAAGCATAAACATGATAAAAATTGGTTTATTTCAGGTTCGTTTTTCAACATCTATCAATCGATCTATATATCTATATATATCCACCGCTCCTATGGTAAATCAAATCGATCGTAGCATGACATAATATGGAGCATTCTAAATCTGGGCAAGTTCTAAAAGCAACACAATGCTATATTTCAAATTAAATTTGAAGGGGAGAAATGTCCACCATAAAAAATTGGTCAAGCTCATAAACACAATATAGAGGCTGTGTACAGTTCTGGGGGACTATGGCGGTGAGGGTTCCAGATCCCTTCCCACGTTATGGTAATCCCTTCCTGTCATTTCCATCGTTGGAGGCCAGGTTTGATGCCTCCCCTTTTTTACTTCATTGGTGAGTTACTTTACTTGGTGCTCAATATGAGTTTGATGTTTTTTTTATGGAAACCCTTCGATATTAAATCCAATGCAGAGGTTGAAACCCTTATACAATGATTAGATGTTGATACATTAAGGTCTCACTCCAATCGACAAAAATCAATTCTATTCAAAGAGATGGATCAAAGAGAAACGAAAGTGCAAATTTTTCAGTGCTTATAAGACGTAGGTTAAGATGGATTTACAACTTTATTTTAGTATTATTATTATGTTCATTTTTTCACTTTTCTATTAAGTAGTTTTACTTTTCTTATCTTTTAGTTTCTTATTATTAGGTTAAGCATCTTGTTTATAATGGGTTGTAAAATGCACCTTGCTTTCCTGAATGTAATTTTTGTTTGTTTGTTTGAATAGACTTCTATGACATTTTCTTGTACTCACCAATACAAATGAGAAGAACACAAGTACATGAAATTACACAATTATATGCATTTGAGAATAATTACACATACGTTATTAATGACCCTAAATAGATTTTGTTGTTCGTTAAAGTACAAATGCAATGTGGATATAATTGAGTCTAAAGTAGTATTATACATAATCAAGTAGGATAAAAAACCAAAATTTTAGTATTTACAAACATTACTGGATTTGAGAGCCAAATCTAACTTAAAACACATTGAAATCAATAAATTTTGGCACTGAAAATAACATGAGTATCATAAAAAAAATCTTCATTGTATTTTCAGTTTTAACCATCAAAAGTTTGTCTTTATGATACTCGTGGCAATGCGACTTTTGATTAAATAAAAAAATAAGTCATCAAATATTTAAAATAACAATATACATATATACATACATGTGTGTGTGTGTAAATTGACCTATATAAAATAGAATAATAACCATAAACAGTTGCTTCCATTATTTCACATTATTTAGAATTATTTAGCCAATTAATCTACATCTCTAAAATACATTTTTACATAATTAGAAAAACTAACATACCTCTTTTAAAACCATTAGCCTCACCTCTCTTTTGTATTTCAATGCACTTTAAAAAGCAACATCTACATATTCTATGTTAGTTGAATCCACATCGTTTTCAGCTCAAAGTATGTGAGTATCCGACACGGGATACCCATGACAAAAATACATATTATATATATAATTACATATTACAAATACAAAAATGAAGTGTAAAAATAAAGATCCAAATATTTTTGAAAACAAAACATTTACAAATACATTTGGACTCATGCACAATTATGTTAGTTGAATCCACATAGTTTTCAGCTCAAAGTATGTGAGTATCCGACACAAGATACCCGCACTAGTAAAAAATGAGAGATAAGTGACCAAAATCTGCATATAAATGACCACTTTTGATTTGGCGATCATTGGTGGCTAATTTCTGGTCTCTTATCATGTGACAAAAAATGTGGTCATATTTAGTTTGGTCATTTATAGGTTCTCTTGTGGTCATTATTTTGGTCATTAATCTGGCCATATATTTGGTCATTAAGTTGGTCATAGTTTTGGTCATTAATTGACACAATTAATGACCAAGTATACGACCAAATTAGTGACCAAAACTATGGCCAAATTAATGACCACAAACAGGCTATAACTGACCAAACTAAAAGCGACCACATTTTTGGTCACATGATAAAAGACCAGAAATTAGCCACCAAAACTGTCATTTGTTTGTTTATATGTGAATTTTGGTCATTTGTTTGGTCTCTTATCTCTCATTTTTTGGTCACCAATTTAGTCTTTTTTAGCCATTTTATATGTAAATATTCACTGAGTTCTGTAAATAGGGTATGGAGGAATCGAGCCAACAATCTCATGCATATAAGGTAGGTGCTCTTCCATTGATCTAGTACTCTTGAATTCCTATAATTTATTAAGAACCATGCCATAGACTTATAGAAGCATTGCAATTGAATCTTGCCTCCAAATCTAAATTTTATCTTAAATGTTATTTGAATAGTCTATAATATTTTATCAACCACGTATTTAATAAGATTTAACACCAAGGCTCACATGTATTAACCCACTTTAGTTGCATTAGTCTTAGAACCACACATAGTGATTATTAAAAAACCAAATAGTTTCTTACTGTTCAATCCATCACACTACTTAAACACACTTCTATCACCAACCCAAAATGTGCCTCTTGCTATCATAAATAACTGGAAATACTAATGAGTTCGCAATAATGTGCAGCAACTTCTTTAATGTCATATCTGACTGCCAAAAAAAAGATAGAATTATAAGCTAGCACTAAAGTAGAAAGTAACACATTGTACAATAGCCAATATTAACATCTCGACTTTCAATTCTATCAAACTGTAAGAGCAAATTTGAAAGGATTGGCAAAAATTATTGGGTTTCAAGCGATATACCATGGTTCCAATCCCTTACCCTCACTATTAGATATTTAGAAACACATGAAGCGGTTTGAGAAGGGCCTCTCTAAATCCCAACATCAAGTTATGGAGGAAGTGCTAATGAGAATAATGGACTACCATGACTGGGGCCTGTGACTGTAGAAACAAATACATAAATAAATTGCCAAAAATAAAAATTGTAAGAGAAAATCAAGCAAAAATGGGTTTCTTGCATGTTTCCTAGGCTGTAAACTGCTTGAAGACACGTATTAAGTAGGGAGTCAATTCCAAAGGAGACTAGATTGGAAAAGATTTTAAGAATCACTAATTTCGATCCTTTTGTACCAATTGTTGTAAGCACAAAACAACTTGCCATGTGGCAATTATTTGAATGAGTCGTTATTTCTTATGAATAGGCAAGGTTGAGAAAGCAATTGAGCAACAACGTATGTAGAATTTCCACCATTTCTAGTGTCTTCCATGAAGTCAAACCACAACTCTTCATTGGCATCTAGATTATCAAAGAGAAAACATATTTCGAGGCACTGTCTTGTGCCTTGATCATTGCTTCCTTATAACATAAAACAAGCATACAAAATTGAAGAAAGCAATCCTAAAAAATTTCCTTAAATGGAAATTAATATCTTCACAAATTTATTAGCATTTCAAACATAACAAACCCAATAATCAAATAGTGTTGAAGAAAATGAGATTTTCATGTATTGATTGGACTTGCCTGCATCATTCTCATATCAAAGCGTCCACGAAATAATGTTACAAATACCAAAATATCAAACATTGTCTTGAACAAATATGTTGATGTCCTGGAAGAATAGGTTATGTTCATTGGCATGGTCTCTCACAAAAAACAAATCACCAAATTAATGGGATAGAGCATGTACCCTGAATACCAAGGAACCATATCTAAAAAATATGGAATCATGTATGTCTTTTGGATATCAGAATCTGTTTGTTGACTGAGGGTGTGTCAAGGTCCATCTGTACATTATCAAATTATTAGTTATCTATATATAACTCTGTAGTGCAATTCGAAAGAAAAATAATAAATTACAAAGTAATGAAGGAAAATTTAAATATGAAATCCAGGAAAGTTCAACACCACAAATCAATAATTAATAACATACCCAGTTGAACTTTCGACTACATAATTTGAAATATAGAGTCCTATAAATGTTTCCCACAAAGAATAAACAGGTGATATGTCCTTGACTGACTACAAGAGAAACAAACAGTTAATAAAATATTCCCACTGGTCATATCCTATATTTTTACTTTGATAACAGGAGCAATATAACACACTCTTTTTAGAAACATATGTTTCATAAATCAGAGCCCCAACCAACCATTGCATATACTAATAAGAAGAGATGAAGGGACATAGAGATAAACAAGAATTTTTTATAAGGTACACAAAAAAATTAATTGAATTCATACTCCCCCATAGATAACCCATTTGGAAAACAAAAGGTAATCACTTGCAGATCCAATAGGGGCTAGCCAAGTAGAGAAAACCTGCTCCTTCAATTCATGCACATGTTTCCATCCAGAGACCCAACTACCATTGTCCCATTTTATAAAAGTCTCTAACAAACCATAACCTTTGCTTCCCTTTTCTCTCATAGGGGTTCTATTTCCATAATAGCTATAAAAAACACAACATGCTATACTTAGAACATGCACCAGCAAAGTAGAAGACCAAATTTATCCATAATAAGAAATACTTGGCTTACAACATCCAAACTCGTTTTTCAAATAAAAAAACTGTAATTGTTTCAAAGAGAGATTGTTCTTACAGTACTATTCTGCAAAATGGTTAGAATCTCAAGTTGCTTCCCTGCAAAGTGTGCAACAAGATCAATATATCATAGCACAAGAAATGTAATATGGAAAACAAGAAGATAAAGTACAAAGACCAAGAATAATGTTAAAAATAAAGAAAGACTCATTTTGATGTCAACTCCCATTGACTGCATGCTCAGAAAATGATACACCTTGGCAATTAAAATCCATAATACATACCTTCAATACAAAAATCATGTCCTTAGTCAACACCGATAAAGCATGTAATGTTTATGAGTGGGGATTACATGCTTATGAAATAATATCACTTATCCATACGTAATCCATTCAATGCGTTAAGCCTTTAGTCATTTAGTGAACATTTGAGAGGAAGTGAAATACCAACAACTGAAGTTTGAGTAGCTTGGTTGAATGGTTCTCCCCAAGAAAGGGGAGGAGAATAAATAGATAAAACCACTACTTCTTGAAATTTTCCACTACTTCTAGCAACACATTAAATTATTCAACAGTACCCCTTATTTTGTGCTTTCGAAAATTTTGCTACTACTACTGGTTTATGAGGCCAAGCAATAGCATTCCATGCAGTTCTAATGCTGAAACATCCTTTTCAATAGCCTCTGCATGCTTTAGGAAAAACATACTTTCCTACACCAAATAAATTGCTTTAAATAGTGTAAAACATTGCACGCACTCTTTCAAACCTATTCTCTTGTTGTTCAAAACTATAACTAGGAATATTTTATTCATAGGAATCATAAATTGACCAGATTTCATTACCATAAGAAAACTGATATGACCTGCAATTAGAGAAAGTAGTATTTTATAAAACTATCTGGACAGTGGCCCCACAAAGAAGCATGTTCTTCTGGCACATCCCATAAAAACTATTTCCACTCTGCTACCATGGCTTCATCCTATAAATATACATTTTTAATAAATGACTCTAGCATGAACATGTGGCAACAAAATTATATAAAAAATGAAAAAAGAGTGCATGTTGAGTGAAATAGACAAAAAGTTTTACATCTATTATAATTTACAATATTTACAAGATTTAGACTATTTGAAATTACTTTCCAATAGAAGTATCATAATATGAAAAGCGCACCCACAATATCCATTATACACTCATCAATGAAATTGTTTTCAAAGATTTGTGTATTATTCAATAGAACTGCAAAATCAAAGCCAAAAAATACTCTTAATATCACTTTAGGTTCAAACACACTAAATGAAAGGTAATATTTATAGATAACTCATTATTCAAAGAAACATAAAGAAATGAACTTACCGATTCTCATGACAATCTTAAATATCAAATGAATCCCATCATTGTTTTCCAAATCTTCAGAGATACACAGCACAAGAGAAACACAAAGCATGAGGAAGACATGCTAATGAAAGAAGCTGCATTTTTATCTGAATCACAATCTTTAGATGTGGACAATAAAACTATCCATCAAAATCCTTTTGTTGAAAGATAAAAATCAAAGAAAACAACCATGCATGAAGCAATATTTTATTTAGAGAAAACAATAAAGTTTGCTTGTACTGTTTGCCGATGTTGCTTGTAGATATTTAATCGAACTATAACTTTATTAAATGCGGGATTTGTGCTTTATACCAAGTCATAATGTGTATGTTCCTGTAACCAAATGCCAGATAATTAAGCTTCTCTCAGTAATGGACAGAGGTGACTTGAATATCATTTCATATTACAATATATAAAAACAACCAAAAGGAATTTCTATACAAAAATTATCCAATGGAAATTGTAGCCTCTGAAGGGAAACTATAATTGTCCGAAAAACGCATCCTCTCTGGTTTTACTTCTACATGGTTGAAACAAGAACTGAAAGAACATGATCAAATAAGTGAATACACAAAATTAAACTTAAAATTTAAATTCCATTCAACATAATACTATAGACCTTGTATTCCAATGCATAAAACCCTTTGAAAATGAACTGAAATAATATTTTCAAGTTTTCTAGACTTGGTGCAGTGACAAAAATGTTTGAATACCTACAAGATATGTCATTATATAATACATATCAAACCAGATTATACTCATAAAGATGAATTTCATATCATAAGTTTCAAAAACATAGAACATACCTTGAAGCAATAGCCCCAGCGATAACAAGAGCCAAGGCAATAGATTTTCCCCATCCCTGGGAAGTAGTTAAGGAAACAGTGCTTCTCAATGTCTTTTCCAGTATTGCATCAAGAAACGTAATCACAGTTTTTCCCTTCACAATCCAGCATGTTATTTTATACTAGTCAAAGACCGCAATGAGAATTCTCATGTCACATATTTCTCTCTAACCTTAAATTACAAACCAATATGTTTATTGAGAGATATGAGAAAAGTGTATAGCTAGTTAATGAACTAAATAAATGTTTTCAAGGAGAATATATTCATCACCCGATCCAATGTAAGACATTTCCCAATCAATGGCCCCACTGGATGATCATCATGAAGCTGCTCTTTTAGACTTCTTAGGTCCTTTTCTTCCTCGGATAATACATCATCGCACTTCATATAAAGCATGGTAGAAAGAGAAGAAAATCCTATGTTAAATATTTA
This sequence comes from Larix kaempferi, assembly GCA_027924585.1. NCBI lineage: Eukaryota > Viridiplantae > Streptophyta > Pinopsida > Pinales > Pinaceae > Larix > Larix kaempferi. The sequence continues at coordinate 8,923,312 of BSBM01001329.1, forward strand.
AAATCAGAAAACCATATAAAAATCAAATCTCCAGTACTCTTTTTTACAAGCAATAAATCTAGCAAAGAAAGATAAACAATGCTAAAAAAAAGAAAATAAATAATAATCAATATCCAAGGTAATGAAAGTATTCAACACAAACCTCTGGCACCGATATTGGTGAAATTGAATGAATGTGCGATGATACTGGAAAAATGTTAAACTCGTCATCCATAATTATGCATGCTTTGTAGGATGCCAGAGACAAATTGAAGCGTCCATTAAAGCGGGCAATTGTGTTGACATGGGACTCTATACGAAATCTCTCATGAACATCATGAAATCAAATAAAAATGGTACTTCAATTAGTGCAGCGATAAGAAGAGATATGAGGATCAAATCCCTTGCATCAACATCTTCTAAAACAAAAACAGATCAACTCAAAGCCAGTGAAAAAATGCAAACAAGAGAATAAACATAAATATAATGTATAATGCATCCATAATAATATAATGATAATGAAATGTCTAGATAGATTCCTACAAACCACCTTCATATCGATTCTCAATGAATAATAGGAGAAAAATAATTTTAAATTATAAACTAACCATGATGTGACTAAACATGTCCAAAGAGTTTCCTTGCCGCAGACCAATCAATAAGCTTAATCCATAAATCCTTGACCAACAAATCTATATTTGAAACTGTGCTTTCTTTGTTTAATTGTTTCTTCCACTCAGCATGCTACACATTGCATTCTTGTATCTGTTTCCCCTAGTCTAACTTTGCAAGTAAATTCATCACAATGAAATTAAATTACTGACATCAAAATCATGGGTTTAGAGTTAGAGTGTAATGACCCTTTTTTAAAATTTTATTAAAAGGACCAATTTTTCACTTTTTCCCCAAATTCGACCTTTGACTAGTTTTGATGCCTAGGTCTCCAATTTTCCCCAAATGATCCCAAATATTCTGAGAAAGTACATGGATGATGTTATAACATAAATATGTGTTTCATGGATGATTTTGGACATTAAAATACTTCTGCAAATCCTCTTTCAATTATGGCCAATGTAGGGAACTTTACTAGTAATTTCGCTTTGACTAGTATTAGTCTCTACGTCTCCAATTGGCTCCAAATGCCTCTAAATATTTAGTGAAGATGTATGAATGATATTTGTACCATATTATGATGTTCATGGATTATTTATTAAAATCAAAATACTTCTGCAAACTTGTTTAAGATTCTGGAAAAACTATGGAATTTAACTAACAATTTGGGGTTCAAATCCCCCCATGGTAAGTACTGAAAATGACTCTCCAAATGCCTCCAAACTCACTCGAAATTCTGAAAAGTGGTAGGGGATGTCTGAGGGACATTATTTAAGTCTCATGTGCACCATTAATAAATTATTAAGTCTGTTCTAAACTTCTCCCAAACATCAGCAAAAATCACTAGTTCGACCCTTGGGGAAATGGCACCAAATCTTCTCCAAATGTAAATAAACTAAGTAAAATGACTTCAAATGCTTGATTACTGAACATGAAACTTGTATAATACCTCAATAACATTCCATTAATCAATAAACCATCAGTATTTTACTTATCAATTCGAATCCATCAACATTACATTGGTTCACAACAAGGTAGTGGGGAAATGACACTGTTCTTTCATTAAAAATGAGATTTATACATTTCTAATTGGAATTTTGACCTGAAACTTTTTGGAGATGAAGATAAAAGTGTTTGCTTCATATTAAAAAATAAATGGGGCATTAGAAGCTCCCCAAAAGAGTACAATAGCTCACCAAAAATGCCCTCTCTCAAGGAGTAAGAATATGCCTTCAAAACTGGAAATGGTTGAGAATGTGATGCATTAGAAGAAACCATGATCTTCCTTGTAGCTTACACCTACAAAACAATGACTCCATTAAAGCTCCAAATGAAAGTTCTGAATGGCCTGTCCAATTACCAACTTGGATGGGAATCTTTCACCCTCGAAATTGGCTAAGGCAAGAAACTAGTCATCCACTAGCTCTCCCTCTTCACAAATGCAATTGAAAATTTATCAAATGATCAGAAGATATTTTCATTCTTTGTTATTGACATTTATAAACTTATAATGTCCTCCATGGGTCGAATTCCTTCCAAGAGACTCATGCCAACTCAAGTTGGGAAGAGATCCCAAAGAACGCCACTTGTACAACAATTCCTAGTCTCCCACTTCCACCAAATCACATGTGGAAGCATCTTAGCTGCCCTAACTCGCTTGAGCGCCCTCTTGGAGTCTATTTTTAGCATTGATAGGTTATATATGTCATATTTCAGCCTTCAAGTCTGATTTGTGTCATAGGTGTCACAGCATCTTCATCATTGTTGTCATAGAGCTACGGAATCTAGCCCAAGTGTCTCACTAGCTCCAAAATGACTCTCCCTCTTCCATGGGAGTTACTCTTCCTCTACATTTAGAACTTGGATGATTCATTAAATGAATAATACCTTTTGAAATCCCCCAAGTATGTTACCATTCACCTTGAATTCGAATTGGTGAGAGAATGATGCCAAGTGTAGTGGGGAAATCTAGCCATATGTGGGTCCCCCTTCCTCCATGTGTCTTCATGATCAAATGCCACTTTGATTTTCACTTGTATATATTTATTTAACTCTTTTATTAAATATTTATGCCATTCTAATTTTCAAACATCATTTATTATTCCCCTTATTCCAAATCCCAAAGCTTCCACCCCAAACCTAGGAAACTAGTAATTTTCCTCCTTGGCAATTATTTGACCCTTAGCATCAATTTGACAAACTCTAATGAATACGTCCAATGTGATTAGGCCATTGTGACCCAATGCCAATTTGGGACATGACAAATCCTCCCTTCCCAATATTGCTTGTCCTCAAGCAATTTCAAACATGGGTGTTGAAGAACCTGCTTTCTGTATAATTCTTTGAAGTTGCCATTGAATTGCCCAACCTTGAGTCTTTGAGATTCCATGAATATTTTAGAGAGGAATCACCATGCTTGCTGCTACACTACTCTGATAAAAATCACTCTATTAAGTGGTGAATCCATCTCCCATACTGCTTGTTTCCCAAAAAAATTTGAAACCAATGAGACAAAAATTATTCTAGGGTCCCATTGGTTGTACTGCACCCCAACAATTAGGAGTGCTCTCCAACCCAAACCATCAGATAAGAGGATTCCTGGATCCCATTTTCTTGTTTGCATTCTTCCAAACATCATGAGTACAAAATATATATCATCAAAGTACATAACAACATAATGAAAATATACATCAAGGAGATGCTTCATCAAAGAGTCATGAAAGTGCTTATACCTCCAATCAAGTAGACCACCATTTTCCAAGTGCATACAATCTTCAAGTGACCCATCAAATCTGCTCCAATGACATAGGTGAGGATCCCATGTCCTATAATGATACTCCAAAAGGATGTGATATGCATCAAAATATTCAACCATGTATTCTTTCATCCAAGAAGTGAATGAAGAATCTCCACTAAAATCTAAACCAAATAATGAGCAGAATAAACAAGGAGACTTCAAAGGACTCAAAGAAGTCTCACCCATACATTCATGAATGTGAGAATAATAAAGATATATCAAAGTATGTGGCTTCCTACAAAAATGTTCTCCAATCATAAATTTATTCACCCAAGTGTTGGATGAAGTTCCTCTAACATCAAATGAACCAAGTGTTGAGCAAGAAAAACCATGAGGCTTCAAGTGACTCAAATGCATATCATAGGTTCATCCATGTAGATGTGCATCATCATAAAGTAACAAAGGATGATGCTGAAAATGTGCTAAAGAATGTGCTCCAACCATGTCATCATAAAAAGTAAATCTAGGAGTTCCATACTCCTCATGTGGCACCATAAAAAAGAATCCTTTCACCCGTACTTCCTTGAGACTAATGCTGCAAAACATGGAATTGTGGGATGTAGGAGAATGAACTAACTCACCCAATTGATCCAAAAATGTAGAAGTTTCAGCATGGGAAAGATCCATATGGATAGTATCATGCATCTCCTTCAAAAGTGTAAAACCTTTGTCATAGATTGGTTCCAATGTAGAAGAATCATGCTCTTCTCTAAAAATTGCATAACCTTCATCAAGAGACAATTCAAGTTCATCTTCCACTACTTCAAGTGTTTGGATCTCTTCAAGTTCATCTTCAAACGCATTAAGCACATTCATATTCCCACATTTCTCATGATCCACCATGTCATGAGAATCCTCCAAACAATCTACCATTTGACAATCTGAAACATAGGAGGAAAAACAAGTATCTTGCAACTTTTCAAGAAGTTGCTCATTTTGAATTGTGAGCTTATGAATATCCTCATTATTATTTAAGTATGCATCATGTAAAAATTCATTAAGCTCAAACAAATGGTTTCTATAAAAAAGAAAAGACATGAGATTACCTTTGATGTGGCACATTGCTCTTTGAATCTTCTCCATGTCTTCAAGGAAGGATGTTTCCTCCAATGAAGTAGCTCTCCAACAAGAATTTGACACCAATGCTTGAGTGTCATGGAGAATGATGAGGGACTCTTGGATCTTCTTTTCGTTAATATTTAAGGACCCTTCAATAAAATGAGGCTCTTGCAAATGAACCTCCTCATATTCTTCATTTTTGCCACGGGGGGTTCACTCAGTGAACTTGTTACATAGCACGGTCATTCATAGGATATTAAAGAATATCCTTAATTTCACTAAATATTGGAAAATTACTTCTAAAATTGTATTGTTGAACCCCCCTCCCAATATACCTTTCCAATTAAGAAAACCCCTAGTTTCACCAGATATTGTAGGTATTTATTTTTATCAACCCATTCTTAATACCCCCTTTATATCATATTATCAAGTTGTAACTAACAAGACCCCTAACACGTCTTAGTATAATCAAACATGATGCTAGATAAATTAATAGTATGATACTAATAATGATCCCACCGGGATTGTAGAGGCAACTGATCAATTTGTAGCGTTGGATAGTGGAAGACCCAATGAAATAGTAATGGGGAAGGAAAAATGTGTAAAAGGAAATCCATTCAAGAGATCAATGTAATAAATAATGTAAAACACTGATATTCCAATAGTCAATGCAATACTTAGAAAAGATGAGAATTGTAGATTTTTGACACCACAACTTCCCAATCTACCAATTTATATCATGTAACTACTTGTATAGTCATAGAGATATCATGTTTTCTATAACATTAATCAATTAAATTCCATAAAAATGGAAAATTGAAACCCTTTCGTGGATGGAATTCCCTCCTTTCCTATCAAAACAAACATCATTGATGTTTGAACCCAAATGAACATAGAAAAATTCCTCTTGCTTTCCAATAACACCATATGATCATGTGCAAAGCTTGGATTTGGGTCATTCACAAGATGCAATGAATTGCCTCCACTTCTTCTACATTTATTCTTACAATCAAGGGAATTAACAACATTTTGTTACCTTTTCTTGGGTTATATCTAGTTTTTTGTATCTTTACGGCAGAGGGAAAAATTCCCATTCTTTTTTTTTTGTAAATTTGCAGAGGTAAAATTAAATAAAAGAGTCGAAAAACATGGCCGAAATTACATATGTATCAGGAAGATTTAGCATTGGCTAGGGAGGCCTCAACTAGTGAAGCCACCATCCCAATCACTCAAAAATATTGTAAGAGCTAGCATTATATAAAAATAATACCTCATGGGGATGGTCTGCCCATAATTGAAGTTGGGTCTTAATAAAAAAAAACATGAAACAGATGTTGAGAGTTCTGAAAAGAAGACTGTAAAAAAGATGAAATAAAAAAAACTGAATGTTACAGTAGTAACCCAGTGCCAATGGAGCCCATCTAGGGATTTGCTTCAACATGCAGCTCATTCGGTCTTCTTCAATGAAGTGGAGGTTGTCGTAGTAGTCTTCGACCGACCCTGGGGAGGGGAGAACAAGGGAAGAGGGCCTAGTAGTGCCATCAAGAGGATTCATGTCACCACCTTTCTGATTCGGGTCGAGGTTGGCCACCGATGCAGAAGGATGTGCAACATTCTCCCTGACATGGGCGTCCACGCCTATCAAACCATCACCTCACCGAGTTTCCAGATATTTCAAACCGTCACCTTTTAGAGCATCATTCTCAGTTGCTTTCTTTAGGGTTTCCATCTCATTATTGTGACCAAGGGAAAAAAATTCCCAGGTCATATGCATATCCATAACCCCCAGCCGATGAGCCATATCAGTCAGGTTGAATTTGATGTCCCTAAGAGTCCTATCGTCGGCCATCCAATTGGCCATTACTTCCTCCACCAGAGTGCTAAGCATGTTTTTAATTAACCAGTAGTGGTTGATGGTACCACCATGCCTCCCTGAAGCGAGAATGGCTATGACTCTGCAAGCTTCCCAACCGTCAATGAGGCTGCGGGTGGAGGCCTAGACACTCTGCATAACCATCCATCACTATCCAGTCAATGATGTTTCTGGGTCGACACCCAGCACCTCTTCTGTTACCACCTCGACGAGGCGTGCCTCTTGGCCTCGTCATGGAAGCAGGTCGACAGAGAATGCTGTAAACTAGGAGCATAGGGAAATCAACAAAATGGAAGCAGGCTAGATCCAGAGTGATGGAACAATCACGAGTGTCGACACTGAACCACGAAGATCCCAACCTACATGTTTTAACCCTGTAGAGACCATTGATAGCAATGGCTATCATTCTTGAGAAGAGAGGCGATTTAATGCAGGTGGTGTGTTCCAGCACCATCAGCCGACGTTGTTCCCACACCATCTGCATGCGGTCGAGTAAATTCCAATCCTTGGGTTTGAGGCTCCCTTAAATTCGTAATGTTGCCACCTTAAATGTTGTGCTGATAGGTGGAGGGCTCTGTAGACTGGAGCTAGCTGGAGCGGGCACCATGTGGGGGCTGGCTCGTGTGGGTTGTGTTATCACCCGAATCCGAGGGGGGGATTCCCATTCTTGAGTTTGAAGCATGCAATAGTTATACATATACACATATGGTGAAACTTATATGTTACCATTTCATGCTAATGATAACACAGAGGGTATATAAATAAGTATTTAGATTTTAATCTATCTTTGTGTCAGTTCCAATACAATATTAAGACAGATTCCATGCATATAAGAACTGAAATTACAATTCTGAATGTGCCAAATATAACTCAATCTAATAACTATTCCTAATGGGCAATGAGAAATGTTAAATAAGAATGCAAAAATTTGAAAGAAATAATTAGTTAAGAAAGATTGATTTAACTTTTCTTGGTTCTAGTGAGCCATAAAATATTGGTCTCACTTTTCTTGGTTTTCATGGAGCAAGGTTTGATTGAATATCAATAACCACCTAAACCCCAACCTAAAAAATGAAGAGTTAGATATTTTACTAGAATTTCTACAAAGAAGACAATACAATTTTTCAACTCCAGAACTCCAGATTATATACATCTCTTAAATTTGGAGTTGACGAGGAACCAAATGCATATCCAAAAATATTGAACAGTTTCATAGGATGCAATGTCACTTCAATCTATAAAATAAACACACTTTGGAAATTTGCCTCGTATAAAACAACAAAAGGTATAATGTTACAAGACCACCTCAATTTTAACACTAGAAAACTCAACCTCAATTATGGAGACAATGTGAAATTTTGCATACATATTCATAACAAGTGGAAACAATAACCTTTTGGACATCACATCAATAACCATTATGCATAAAAGAACAAAATACCATCACCCTAGTTATCTCAATACCACAAAATTCTAATATTGTAGTTCATGTTCTTCCAAGAATCATACCTTGTATCTAATAAGCTTCGCTAAGCAACAAAAAGAGTAACCCCAAAAAAATAAAACAAAGATCAAAGTTAACAGTAATAGTGCCAAATACATTGTTCTTAAAACTGTCTGTAATAACAACATAGCCTGTAGCTCCCTTACCCATAGTCACTAAGAAATGTGATTGGCAATTATGATTTTATTTATTACCACAAAACCCCACCAATGTATTACATTTTTCTACCCACCTGAAATATTTTTCACAATTGTCTCATCATCAGCAAGACATATAGGAATTGGACCCTCTATACCATGTTTGGATTTATAAGAAGCATAGACCTTTCTAACTTCCTAAAAAATGTACTCATGCTCCCTTGGGATATATGACAATGATTTTCTCACTTACCTTAAAGTTGTAGATATTGAAGGACCATCTAAATTCAAGATAATGAATCTATGTATTCTAGGACCCCCCCATAACTTAATCATCTCAGAAATGGATTTAGTTGATGCACCATACCTTCTCCTTGTTTTTGGATCTATCAAGTTGTGAAAGATATATTGGACAAATTCCCAAACTACATCTTTACCTTGTAATTTTCCTTGTTTATGTTCCTCACACACATCCTTGCAAAACCTAAATACATCTTTCATTTCTGCATATTCGAATAAATTGTCCTTTAGTGACATTATTATAATAGAGAGTATAACAACCTTTGTCCTCTCCCACCAAAGATCTCTCATTGTTGATCTATAGCTAGTATTTGTAACCCTCGCAACATTTCTAAGCCCATTTTGAGTAAAAAATTCTAATATTTTCCCTTTCCTTGTATCGCATCCATGTATTTTAATGGGGCTCCTTGATTCACGATATAAGCACATCCTAAAGACATCACAGTCTGGAATCAACTTGCAAAATTTGCATGTCAATGATTCAAAAGGGACCCCTATTTCCGAATCCCTCTGGAACTTAATATGCCTATGTGTACCATCAATATGGCATTCAGTACCATTATAACATAGCATCCTCTTGGTATGCTTCTTTATGGCCCATAATTTCCCACCCCTTTGATCATCCATTAGGATCTTTGTGTTCAATCTCTCCCCATTTCTATCAATATATGGATACCAATACCCCCAACATTGTAGTATCAAGGGAGATAAATGATCAACAAGAAGACAATAAAAGCAAACAAATTTGAAGATAACAAATAAAATTATGTTCAATGTCATATTCAAATTAAATTTAATCTTGTGAAATTAACATACCTAAAGTAGAAGGATTTAATCTTCTTATGTTCAATGACAAGAAGACAATAAAGGCAAACAAATTTGAAGATAACAAATAAAATTATGTTCAATGTCATATTCAAATTAAATTTAATCTTGTGAAATTAACATACCTAAAGTGAAGGATTTAATCTTCTTATGTTCAATGACAAGAAGACAATAAAAGCAAACAAATTTGAAGATAACAAATAAAATTATGTTCAATGTCATATTCAAATTAAATTTAATCTTGTGAAATTAACATACCTAATGTAGAAGGATTTTCACTTGTAGAACCCCTATGTGATAGTGGTGTTGATGATGGGACCAAGAACCCAGTCAAACTCTGTTGGGACTTATCATTGGTAGGATTCTTGGGTCTCCCAACTGTGCCAGTCCTCAATCCAATTGTATTATGTGAATCCTTATCTGTAGTAGAAATGTGCTTCTTTGATTTCATGTGATCATTTAGAGAACTAACAATATTACCACTTGCTAGTACTAAATAAAACCATTTATTTCATCGTGTACATTCCACTTTTACTTTTCTATTGTCCTCGTATCGTGCAAGTGTTGCTTCGACCACTTTGAACTAATTTGCATCTTGTGCCTTGTTGAAATCATCTAGTAGTTTGATGGCTTGATCAATCTCAAAATATCTCCAACCATCGTTGCCTTCCTTTCTACGTTACATGAAGGAGTTTCACTACTTCCCACCCTTGAAATATTACGTTGATGGGCCCCTATTTTCATGTGATTGTTTTTGAAGTTGCGAAGTGTCCATGCTGCCAAAGATATTTCCCCTGTTCCATAATAAATACCACAACTTTCATAATGAATCTTTATTTTACATGTTCCCTTTTCTTAATATATTTTAAGAGTAAGCTTCTCCTCAAAAAACTCTTCCATTAAACTATTCATTTTTTATTCCCAAGATTCCAATACACTAGAATCAACACCTATGTTTTGTTCTATCGAATCAAACTCAACTTCAACTCTTGATTGTTTATGCATAGGTTCTTGCATGCTCTCTTTGATGCTTTCAACATTTTGTGTTCTTTACATTACATTTGATTGCCATGCTTCAGTATCCAATCTATCTAGTTTGCTCTTGATGCCTATCTAGGTTATATTTTTGTAGCTTTCCATCTTTTCTCATGTGTTGCATTTAAAGTATATCCTTGATTGTTGGTCAACTCAAAAGGATATCCAATGATACCATCAAGCACGATTTCTTGATGTATTTTTGCAAATGTAGCATTTGATTGACACCTAACTATGCCAAGGGTAGAATGTTCTTCACCATTTACAATTACAAAGTCAAAATCATTTTTTGGATTCATCTACATTTCCATCCACATGTACCTTTTAGTTAGATAAAAATGGATAAATATATTGAAACTTTTTCAAAAGATTGGATATAGCATACATTTTTCAAAGAGATGTCGAAACATTCAAACCACAATAGAATTTATATACAAGGAAATTCATTGAACTAGAAAAAATGAGAAATGTTTGGTTTATTCAATAGAAAACTGGGCCTTGTAGATATTAAATAACATTCCCAACAGACCCACTAGACATTCAACAAATCGATGGGATATAATAGTTCCCTTCATTGGATATGCATGCCCCACTATGCCATCACACAAGCCTTACATAGTGAATCTTTGCCCCATAGGCATGATATGATTTCCATTTCGAGACTTGTAACACAAGGGACCATTCTCATGGTGTAAGCAATGGTATAGAGTTAAAAGCAATGGTCCAAGGCCATACTAATTATGATAATGACTCATAGTTATGTGTTGGGCAGGTGAAACGAACCTAAAAAGGGAAAAGGAATTATGTTGATCACATTGTTTAAAGAATAACAAAACATACATAAAAAAAACATGAAAGGGAAACAAGCAGAGACGGCATGAAACACAATTTTCAAAAAAATCGTCATTAGTTCTGTACAAAAAGCCATAGCAAACCAATGCAAGCCAAATAAGTGTAGCTTAAACAATGAAAAATGTATAGGATTATATTGGAGAGTCAAAAAAAATTGAAAGACACAAAGGCATAGCATGACTAAAAAAATGTATATAAAAAAACACAATATAGAAAGCATGCAAGTTTGTATTGTCTATATGATGTTGATGAAAGAAAAAAAAGGAGCAATGGGGAGGTGACTCATAAATGAATGGTGGGTCTTCATAGTGGAGAATGTGGATCTAATGAACCCATATTAGGCACTAGGAGAAGAAACTTTGAGGTGGGGGGTGACCTTCTTGCGCCAGGATAATTAGAACACCCAAATTTCATTCTATTCCTAAGTTAAAATTTATCAAATAATAGCTTAATTCAAATGCTTTTATTTTATCCAAGTAGCCACAATTTTGTTTTAAATTTATTTTTTATTATTATAATTTTAACATTTATTTGTCATAGTTCTTAACTATAACACAATCACAATAAAGCAGAGTACCCTCCTTTGCTAATCTCCCTGAAATACTCCATATTAATAAATAAATAAAAATCATGATAAATTACTTATGTATTTAGTTATATATATACTATCATTTGATTTGAGTTAATGCATAAATATTTTGTCTAAATAACATATCTTTTAGACAATTTCACTTTTTTATTTAACAACATTCTTACTGTTTTTTTCTGCATTAGTTACTTTGTAATAAATTATTTTAATTTTAAAAATCACCTTACATCCTTTAACCACTCTTTAATAAATGATTATTTTAATATTAATAATAATATAATATTTTTTTAAATCAATTAAAATAATATAATCTATAATAGAAAAAAATTCTATAACACTTAGAATTGTGACATTAGTCCATATTGATATAAATTCAAGACCATTACATATAAACAAAACTTTGTTGAAGGTTATTAATTTATTTAAAAAAATATTAATCAATAAAAAAACATTTTAAATTTATACTCCATAATTAAATAAATTAATTTAGTATTTATAAAATTCTTTAAAATATATATATAATATATTTTATAAATATATATATTAATTTTAATATTTATCATAATAATATTTTAAAACAATTTAAATAATTAGTTTTTTTATTTTTTTTAGGTTGGGTAAACCAAGTTTGATCTCAATTTGAAAACCATCATCATAATAAAATTGTTTTAATATCAATAGATCTAAATTTATTTAATTTAAAATATTATTACATTTATTTATATATAAGAAATTTAATTTAATTATAAAAAAAATTAAAATCAAATTATTTATTTAAAAAAAACACTATATCTATCAAAATTTAAACTAGATAATTATTTTATATATTGTAATAATTTTTATTAATGTAAGCTAATCTTACTTTATCAACCAAAATTCTTATTTATTATTATCAATTAAATTTCTATATTTAATAATAGCTTTTCTATTTGTAATTATTGCCCAATGAGTTAAAAACTTTCTTTCAAATTTATTTATATTTTATATTTTTAAAAATATACATAATCATTTTAATAATTAACAATTCATAAAAATATAATTATTTTTTATTTTATTTACCATTTTAAATTTTTAATTATAATTTTTTTAAGTAAAAGACATGTGTATATGAATGGTATTTACAGTGAATAATGAAACCGATTTTTTTTTCTATTTTTTAAAGTAACTAATAGATATATAGAAAAGTTATTTACCAACAAAGCAGTGGGCATTGTGTTCCCATTGAAATTGAATAGTGGTTGAAATACAACGTAAGTCTAAAATCAACTCTTAAATAATATGAAGGGTGGACATGAATAGCAAAATTTCTACGTATAGTTATTTCAGTTAAAATACCATTCATTTCGTCCACAAAAAAAGATATCCTTCCCTAAAATAGACTGTATATCTTAATTGATTGGTCTTCCACCTCATATATAGTATTGGTATTCCACCTTATATATAGTAAATTGATTAATCTTCTTGTAACCCAAAAAACATGGAAATCTATATCTTTAATATCTTTTGTTAGCTTAATTAAAAACAACAACCACACGAAATATAACTCATCATAAAAATTCATAAGAAAATTGAAAGAAATAATGCCTCTTTACTGGTGGTTGTTAATGGAGCCGGGGGTTAAATTTGATGCATCCTTTTTCAATTTATAAAAATATTTATAAAATAAAAATACTAGAGAATGAGTCGCAGTCGGCCAATCCAGAGGACGCAGATTGTTGAGTCAGAGATCCAAACGTTTAGAAAGTAGGCTTCTGATTAAAAATTAATTTGTGCTTGCTTTGAAATCGTGATTATTTGAAATAAGCACATCAACGAGACCTCCATGTTGTACTCACTTATTTCTTTCTAGTTGCTTTCTTGTGTTTAATGTACTACCACAATCTCCTTATCGATGGGAATATTATGCTATTCAAAGCTATATCGAAATCGCTTGATTCTGGCTCAATAGTTCTTAGCCATCTATCCATTTCTTTAACGTCCTTGATCTTCCTCAATGGAAATCTAATTTTTCTCTTGTGCTAAATCCTTTAATGGAAATTACTTCACATTTTCCCAGTCATTTATTCAGAAAAAAACCAACCTTTTCATTATTTAAGTAAATATAAAAAAATCCAAAGGGAAGCCACATGGAAGCGAAGTAGAGGGGTCTATATGATTCAAGCTGTAGCGCATCACTACCAAGATAGCATGTTCAACATGTATAAATCATGTGACACCCTAAAGATGTCAAAACAAATAAATGGAAGAGGGGTTTGACAAGGAAATCAAGGAAATCAATGTTTTATGCACAGCATAAAAATCATGAAATATTTGTCAAAACCATTGCTAAAGATTTGCATGAGCATGAACAAAACGTTTACCAAATTTTTAGAGGAATGACACTAAAACTAATGGGAAATAAACAATATCAACATTAAATCCAAGGAGAAATAAGGCCAGGAATAAACAATATCAGCATTAAATCCAAGAAGAAATAAGGCCAGATGAGCTATGAGGCACAAGTTCTGTTTTTAATCCAACTTGTGGATGTGTGGCCTGTGTTAAATGCACGCAAGTCCTATGAATCTATAGGTAACTTCTATTACTAAAGTAATGTGACCCATGCAAAATGGCTTGGGTCATTTATGTAGCAAGTAACTTGATAAAAAATAATCACTCCTTCACACAAAACCAAAGAAATGGTGTAATTTTTCTCTATGTTGTGTTGTGGATTTGAACTTAAAATTTCATGCATCTTCACTAAATGTATTGAAAGAGTTACAAAAACCTTCTTAGGAGATGCAGTTGTGTCCACTTGAGATATCTCCTATGAACCATCAATCTCAATGTTATTTCTGCACACTTGTAGCAACTAGATGTCTGAATTTAGCTCTGCATGAATTCACCCTTGCCAACAACGAATATTTCAAAAGATACATATGATGAAAATGATCATCTCACAATATCGCTCTGCCACAGTAGAACTAATGCAAGCCTAATGCATAATCCTACTCTTTATCGAGGATACTTCATTGGTTAGTAAAAATCATATTCAAATCTACCATTTCTTTATGATTGCTAACAAACCAAATTTACTCCATTAAATTCCCAGAATCCCAATCCATGTATTAATTCCAGAGACTTTAAGTCATTCAGAATTCTTCCTTAAATACTTTGTTGGTTGAGTGTTTTTTTTCTAATAAATATACTTTGCAAGAATAACGCACTTCTACAGTAATTCAATAACATTAACAGAATTAATATTTGCTACCAGAACCAAAAGTTGTTACCATATCTCTGTTCTGCAATCAAAGCAATAGTCTAATCACAAATGTGGCCTTTGCGATCGGTGACAAAATGCTTACAAGTTACAACTACCATATTGTTCTTATGTTGTCTATCTCCCTGTCAAATCTAAATGTGTGATTCTCCAATTCTTATGATCAAATTGTACTAGCTGCATCTCATCAAACTTGGGTTTAAGTATGAAAATTATTTCTCGAGCCTCTTCAACCATTTTAACACAACTTAAAATAAAATATTGCCACTCAACTAGAATGTAGCAACATTCCTTTTTCCCTACAATAGAGACTGAGACCTCTATCTATGCACATGAGATTTTCATGTCATATAGCTTCTTTACTCATATTGTACTTTCAATCAAATCCAAACACCACCTTCAGACATCGACGTCATTTAACAGGAAAACACATTCATATAAATGGGGAAAACCAAATTATTGGAAACATTACCAGATGTATTCACTCTAGACTTAAAGAAATCCTATCAATCACCCGATGTTGTGATATTTTCAAATGACTATTGAACGCTGCACATAGATTCCATCTCACTCATTACATTAAATATTTGACTGTGCACTTTACTACTAGCACACTTCTACTAGTCTCTTACAGGCTCATATTTGACAGCAATTTTGGGATTTCATTTCTGGAAAGCGCCAAGAAATCCATATCTAACTCCTTAGCTCATGAATGTTCCCACTCAACACGATTTTGACCCTTGATTTCACTTGGGTCTGGATCATCAATTTCATTTGATGATCAATGCAATATTTCTAATCCAATTGAACTCTGAAACTCGCATAAACCTTTTGAAACATTCTGATATAGATTGCAAGAGCTCAATACCATATAGAATTTGTAGAGGAACATTAACACCAAAGGAATGGATTTTAATTCACACAATAATACACAGCCATTTCTATTAATGAAATCCCGTAAAAATACTTAACAGAGAACACTCTATTCTTGGCATGATTTACATTATATTGGCCCCTCCCTAACCCTGGCCACACTTGGCCCTTCTCTCACACTCATCTATTTGTCTAACTCCTCTCCACACACTAACATCATACTTGCACCATTTATTTATACCCTCAACAAAAGCATTTAATCGACTATGTATCTAAGGCGGTTCAACGACAACTATTAAAATTGAATCCTAAATCTATGCAACAACATCACAAAAATAGAAATTTGGTTTGATTACATGGAAAATTTTGAAATAAATTTTAATATTTTAGATGCCCACGTGGTCAAACACATGAGGAACCACGTTCACTTTAATCTCGATGATTATTTTGGAGGGGGGTTGATGCTCCTGCATCAAGAACTTATAATAGAACCTACGGGTATAGATGGCAGTGTTTCCTATTGAGACCTCCACTCGGTCGAGGATGCATTTCCCCAATTCCAGCCAAAGGGGGGCATGGATACTCAATTTTCATTTACAGTGGCATTATTTTGTAGAGAAAACCTGATTTTTTTCATTTCAAAATGGGCATAAAATGTTAAAACTTGTAGTTTTTTTTATAGACTTTGGGGTGCCATCCCCTACTTAATCTACTACACCAAGAAGATTTAACTTGGTTAATGGGCTATTTATGGCTCAAGAATTGGGATTGGCTATGAAACTAAATGCTATGTTCCTACCTCTCCCTTTGTTACCTTTACTGGGACCGAGCAAGGGGATGTTGCCTCTCATTCTTGGTACAGTCGAGCTCTGCTTATATAATGTTTTTTCCAGGCAGAGTGTCCCTTAGCCCATTGTGCATTGCAATGATGCTGGAAATGGCTCTATATATAAGAGCTCTCACACCATTCTAGTCTCTCCATGGTGGAACTTCTTTATTTTTAGATACCCCACCCAGGGTCTAGGCCAACGCTACGTCGGGCCAGACATCAATATGTGACAACGTGACCCCCTATGAGACAATCTAGAAAACGAAAATGTGACGCCTATAGCAACAAATGCCAGAGCTACGAATAAGGAAACTGAGTAAGCATACGAGCCACCAGCACCAATTGAACATGATTTGAAGAAAATATAGTGGTCATTCTGCCATTTTCTTACCCACGCACATATATTAATTACTACCCATTCAAGAAAACATAGCGGGAATTCTATAATTTTCTTACCCATAAATATTTCAGGAAATCTTATAGAGTAGAATAATAAGTACAAAGAATTTTACATGGAATGTTCTACCTGGATTTTTCGAAGTGCTGTCTTGTGGCTTCGAACAACGCTTAGATTTTCCTAGTCGCATTATTCACCTTCTGAACGGAGTTCAATTTGATATCAGTTATCAGTTAACCATGGTTACTAAATACATTCATTCCTATTCAACACAGAAGAAAAGAAGAAGAAAAGGCATATATATTTGTATATATATAAATATTACTTTACCTAAACATTGTTTCATCTGTTGAATCTTTGTGGTAGATGCATTAAACAAAACAGTAGTTCCCATTCTAGAACACTAAGTGAGTAAAAAACTGAGAGAATTGAAGACTGTGTTCAGTTCAAAACAGTGAATGCCACTCCAGAACACTAGGTAAAGGCCATTCCATGTAGGGAAAAGCATGGAAAAACATGGTCTCAAAGCCCAAAGTAATTGAAGTGACAGAACAGCAGCTCGTACATGACACTAAATGCAAAAATCAAGTTACCAACCTCCAAACATTAATATTCACATAACCTAGAATTTTGTATTTAATATATGACACATGCGGCCTATTGTTAATTTTTCAACAGAGAATGTAGCAGTGAAAGATGAGACCAGTGCTCAATGAACATTGAGTACATTAGTATACTTCATGTTAAATTTTAATTAAATGACTTTACAGATGGCAGATCCACCCATTTTTTAAGTTATTGCTATTTTTAATTTTTTAATTTCTTACAATTGTTTAAATGCAACAATGAGGACAAGACCCATGCTCAATGAAGAGTGATGAGTACATCAATCTACTTCATGACTTTATAGATGGTCGATCCAATTTTTTTAAGTTATTAATATTTCTATTTTATTTTTAATTTTTAACAATTTCTTTTATAAGTAATAATAATCAAATCAAATGAATCAATCGATCCACTTTTTTAAGTTATTATTAATATTTTTATTTTATTTTTAATTTCTAACAATTGTTTTTATAAGTAAATAATAATAATCAAATGAAATGAATCAATCAATAACAAATTAAAAATTAAGATTTTAATATAATTAAAAAATATATTTTTAAATTTTCAAAAACAAAAATTAATTTACATATTTTACACAAACATTACAAACTATATACGAAATATGTTCAAATATTTTAGATTATTTAAAACTCAAGCTACTTTGGCTCAATAGCCGTTGCTATATACCTCATGGAGGTTGGTATAAAAAAGGTAGTTCAAATATTTTAAATTATTTAAAAGTCAAGCCAGTTTGGCTCAATAGCAATTGTTATATACCTACGGAGGAATAAAAAATGTCATTAAACCATGTTAGACCATGTTAGATAAGACATAAGGTTAATCATATGACAGAGACATGCATACTTTAGGTTATATTTATCAAGAACTCATCTTATAAGGTGATTTATATTATATTATATTTAGATTGTCGTTAATGAGAGTTAGGGATTTAAGTTAATTTATATAATTTAAAAGTTATTGTTTATAGCAAAACATGGAGCATTGCAAGTGTATGTATGGTATCGATATATATGATACGCATTTATGACAAGTGTATGTCTCCTAAATCACTAGAGGACCACCCATCAATGCCTTTGTTGAAGACTTGCATGCTCTACTCTGCCCTAATGTTTTATCTCAATCAAATTCCTTCCAATGGAACATTTTTGCACAACAAAACCCTAGATATGATGATTCAAGCTAGAAAAATATCCAAGAACACTAAACTTAGAGGTTTTCCTTCAAAGGTGATAAGATTTGCTACAATTTTCTTATAAATTAAATCATTCTTTACTAAAGAATGAATACCATCCCTAAGTCATGTTGGATATTTGGATATTTGGTTGATCTTAGAATAAAGCTTGTGTGAAATCACAAATTACCTTATATTTTTAAGGGTGGATGGTTTCTCCTTGGCAACTTCTGCATCTATGCCCTCATTCACCCCTTGGTCAAAACTTATAAGGAAAATCCTTATCAACTTCATAATTCTTCTATTTTTGGAGATTTTGGATCTTTGAAAATATCTTGAAAATGAACCTTGTTAACTTTTACAATATCTTCAAATTATTTTTCCTTTGACCCATCAGAAAGACCAATTGACCAAGTTGTATTTACATGTTTCTTGAAAGAACTTAGTGTTTATATGCTCCTATTAAAACCAATTGTAGTTTCAATTAAGTGAGTCTTAACATGTTAATACAAGAGGACTTACAAGGTTAACATATGTTAACATATTAACATGTTAGCATGTTAACATATATTAGTTTAGATAGTTTTACATCCTTTCATATGTTGATGCTTAGCTAGTTTTACATTCTTTGTTTTCACTTGAACCCTACTAATGTCTCTCCTCTCAGATCGTTTACCCATTGAACTCACTCTAAAGAGGAAAGATTATTCTAACACACAGTAACTGCTAACTCTATTGCAATATCCCTCCCTTGAAAACGCAATGCCGGAAGAGTTGATCCCCTCTTCCTTAGGTTTTCGCTAAATGCAAAAGCACCAGGAAAACTCCAAAACCTTCACCAAAACCAAGTGAGCTCGACCTTCTAGTTGTAATGGGTACGAAACCCCACGGTTCACTATACAAGTGGCCAATTGTCAACAGATAGAAAGATACAATTCCCATAGATTGCTAGTGTTTTAAATGTTTGTATAATATGTGAATACATAGTGTAGTAGTGACTTTATTCTTCCCTCTCCTTAGTCCACTTTAATCTGTAGTGAAACGGGAAAACAAAAATTTGGGGTTAACACTTGCTCGACCTAGAGTTGCATAACACCCATGGATGACCTGCAAGAAACAGAGAAAACTCCAAGGGTAACCCCATCGGAAGATATAATATACCACATCTTTGATTTAGTAATTGAGCTTTGAAAGAATAAATTTTGGAGTAATTCTATGAAATAGGAGCAAGTTGAAACATGGCAAACCATCAACAAGAAATGTTAGAAGCTTTAATAAAACGTTTAAGCATGACCATTTGTTATTTTTATAAAAGAATGGTTACTTTGATGGATTGGAAATTAGACTTTAACATACTACACACCCTTTTTAATTAAGTTAAAATACCATTTTGGATATTTGGTCCAAAGAGAAAAATTCATCAATATATATACATGTAAGTGTTGAACATCAAATAGAACATGCAGTGAATTTGTCAACTATGAACATTCTTCTTTATATATATATATATATATATATTTGATGAGTTTGTTGGTTTAGATTTTAAGAATCATTACAACATTTCTCTCCGGGCGACCTCCAAATATTTGATAAAAGAAGCTATATATATGAATATGTCCCATGATTTAAATGTTATTCCTTAGTCCACCCAAATAAAATAACCCCCAATATTTATATTACTATGTCAAATTAAAAAAAAACCCTTGACCCCTCAATACGAGGCAATATATTTTTGAGGTTTTTAGGAGTATTCAAACCCCCAATATGAATGGACGTGATATGATATTCCCTTTCTAGTGAACCCCCCGTGATTTTTGCTTGGACCAACTCCATGAAGCTCAAGTGGTGATGGGGAAGTTGATCTTGGTTCTTCTTCAACTGCTACAAGGTCTTCATTATCATGCTTAATGGAACTTGGGCTTGCAGCAACACTTACAAAAGTGATCTCTATGTCACCAACATCAATTTGTGAGCACCCATCAATAGGTACTCCTTCATAGTTTAAGCATCCATCAGTAGATGCTCTTTGGTTCATGTCTAAGCTAGAAGGTGTCTCGAAATGATCTTCCATATTTTCAATAGAATCTTCTTCATGCTCTTGTGATGTCTCTTCCTTTTGCTCCTTCAAGCAAGCTGATGCATATTGCCCCTTGTTTTCATTAGGATCAATATATTTGTAATCTCTTTTTGAAGAATTCCCAAAAACTCTCCTCAAGTAGGACATACATGCCTTCGTAGAAGCTTCAGATATTTCATTGAGCTTTTCACTCACCCTCATTTCAGGCACACATATATGATACTCTCTCCAAGGTTCTTTACAAGAAGGGAATAAAACTTTCTTTACTAACTCAACATCTTCATTTTTGGGCCTATTTGCATAAATATGTTCAGCATAGTACTCAAAAGACATGGCATTTTGTGTATTTTTGCTCAAAGCAAGATATTTTTGATATTGTTGGGGCAAGGTGTTATATGTTGCTCTCCATCTTTGGAACTTATTCATAGAATTATCCTTGGTTGGTGTGACACACTCATCTTCATCAAATTTAAATTCATAAGAATAATCTTCATTTCTCCTGAAATGGTAAGAAGTGTTGCATGATGGCACCTCTTCCTCATACCATTCACATTCTGCTTCATATTGCTCATAAGCATCTCCGTATTCCTCATAAGAATTGTACTCATAGGATTCATCATAATAGTAAGACATGGCTGCCAATTATTATTGAATGTATGTACCCAATCCACAGGTGCAAGGAACATGCTCTAATACCACTGTAATGACCCTTTTTTAAAATTTTATTAAAAGGACCAATTTTCCACTTTTTCCCCAAATTCAACCTTTGACTAGTTTTGATGCCCAGGTCTCGAATTTGCTCCAAAAGCTCCCAAATCTTCTGAGAAGGTATATGGATGATGTTATAACATAAATATGTGTTTCATGGATTCTTTTGGACCTTTAAAATACTTCTGCAAATCCTCTTTCAATTCTGGTCAATGTATGAAACTTTACTAGTAATTTCCTTTTGACCAGTATTGGTCTATAGGTCTCCAATTGGCTCCAAATGCCTCTAAATATTCAGTGAAGCTGTATGAATGATATTTTTAATTTATTATGATGTTCATGGATGATTTATGACCATAAAAATACTCTTTCAAACTTGTTTAAGATTCTGGAAAAAGTATGGAATTTAACTAGCAATTTGGGGTTCAAATCCCCCTAGGGTAAGTACTGAAAATGACTCTCCAAATGCTTCCAAACTCACTCAAAATTATGAAAAGAGGTAGGGAATGTCTGAGGGACATAATTTAAGTCTCATGTGCACCATTAATCAATTATTAAGTGTGTTCTAACATTATCCCAAACAACAACAAAAATCACTAGTTCGACCCTTGGGGAAATAGCACCAAATCTTCTCCAAATGTAAATAAACTGAGTAAAATGACTTCAAATGCTTGAGTAATGAACATGAAAATTGTATAATACATCAATAAAATTCCATTCATCAACAAACCATCACTATTTTAATTATCCATCCGAATCCATCAACATTACATTGGTTCACAACAAGGTAGTGGAGAAATGGCACTATTCTTTCATTAAAAATGTGATTTATACATTTATACTTGGAATTTCGACCTCAAAATTTCTGGAGATGAATAATAGAGTATTTAATTCATATTAAAAAATAAATGGGGCATTATAATCTCCCCCAAAGAGTACAATAGCTCACCAAAAACGCCCTCCCTCAAGGAGCAAGAATATGCCTTCAAAACTGGAAATGGTTGAGAGAATGTGATGCATTAGAAGAAACCATGATATACCCTGTAGATTAAAACTGCAACAAATGACTCCATTAAATATCCAAATGAAAGTTCTGAATGGCCTTTCCAATTACCAACCTGGATGGGAATTTTTCACCCTCGAAATTGGCTAAGGCAAGAAACTAGTCAGCCACTGGCTCTCCCTCTTCACAAATCCAATTGCAAATTCCTCAAATGATCAAAATTTGTTTTCATTCTTTGTTATTGACATTTATAAACTTCTAATGTCCTCCATGGGTCGAATTCCTTCCAAGAGACTCATGCCAACTCAAGTTGGGAAGAGATTCTAAAGAATGCCACTTGTACAACAATTCCTAGTCTCCCACTTCCACCAAATCACACGTGGAAGCAACTTATCTTCCCTAACTCCCTTGAGCGCCCTCTTGGAGTCTATTTTTAGCCCTAACATGTCATATATGTCATATGTCATCCTTCAGGTCTGATTTGTGTCATAGGTGTCATAGCATCTTCATCATTGTTGTCATAGAGCTAGGGAATCTAGCCCAAGTGTCTCAGTAGCTCCAAATTGCCTCTTCCTCTTCCATGGGAGTTACTCTTCCTCTAAATTTCGACTTTGGATGATTAATTCAA
This sequence comes from Larix kaempferi, assembly GCA_027924585.1. NCBI lineage: Eukaryota > Viridiplantae > Streptophyta > Pinopsida > Pinales > Pinaceae > Larix > Larix kaempferi. Next base: position 8,946,446 of record BSBM01001329.1, read on the forward strand.
TGAATAATACATTTTTAACTCCCCCAAGTATGTTACCATTCACCTTGAATTCGAATTGGTGAGAGAATGATGCCAAGTGTAGTGGAGAAATCTAGCCATATGTGGGTCCCCCTTCCTCCATGTGTCTTGTATATATTTATTTAGATACTTGATTAAATATTTATGCCATTCTAATGTTCAAACATCATTTATTATTCCCCTTATTCCAAATCCCAAAGCTTCCACCCCAAACCTAGGAAACTAGTAATTTTCCTCCTTGGCAATTATTTGACCCTTAGCATCAATTTGACAAACTCTAATGAATATGTCCATGTGCTTAGGCCATTGTGACCCAATGCCAATTTGGGACATGACGTAGAGAACTATCCTATAAGATATGATAAGATGAGATAATTTTATTAATGTCCAAAAAATGACTGAGAGTACATCTCATGAAAGTGAAAAGTGAGAGTTTGAAATCACTTCCTAAATTAGTGCTATAGAACCTTGTTGAGAAATTGAAAATGGCAGGCATGCTTTATGAGAGAAAAGTGTATGATGAAAAGTATCCTCGGAAAATTGTTGGCACATAACCAGCCAGAACTATTGCTGGATTTTGACATTCACTGGTACTTTATCACTATAGAGAAATATCTTCATGAAAACCATTCACAAGAACACAATTAATGAATCAAACTCACATTCAATCTTAAAATAACATATTCGCAATCACATTTCCATCTACCCTTGCGTAGATACAAAGAGATGGTGATTGAGAAAATTCTAGAAAATGTCTTAAAGAGTTATCTGCATGTATGAGGTATATCACTCATTAATTCACAACAAAATTCAATATCGTTTATTTCACAATCTCAAAAAATTATTACAAGATACAATTAAACTACAATGATTGTCTAAAATTTGAAAATTTGCAGTTTACTAATTTTGAATGTCATTCTTATGTCTAAGGCAAATGATAGTATACATACAACTATATCAATTGGTTAGAGGAATCTAGACTTCCAAACAAGTCTAAAAGAGAACAACGTATTACATGTATGAGAAAACCTAGCATTTATATTCAAGGTCACTTGTATAGAGAGGTAGACAGTTACCAAGAATTACCAAGACAATGCTAATGATCAAGATCTTGGATACCCTTGCAAACCAATCCAAAGGAATTTATGACCATCATGACAGGATTCCAAGAACCAATAATCTCTTGGAAATATGGCTACATTTTGTGTAATGTCCCCACCTGCTGACCACTGCGAAGCAAGGAACATGCTACCAATCGTTGGGGCTCTTTAATCAAAATTTAGCCCACTCATTTCATTACAAGAAATAAGATATGAATGTGCAGATGTAGACAATCAATCATGCACAGCGGAAACAACATCCACACAATCATTCGAATACATTCAAGATTTCAGGCATTAATAAAAGCATTTCATAAATAAATATATAGGCAGAAACACTTATCTTCGTTTCAATTGTCCCAAGCAACTAGCTATGTCGCTGCAACGTTCCACCCAACCGTAGGCTCTTCGACAGCTTATACTGAGTCCGTCCGAAGGCCACCCTCGAGCTGGGCATGATTCTCACAAGGACAAAGGGGGCATTCCAGCTCAACCACTGCCCAATAGCCATTTTTATCTCAGCCAAGCCAGAATAATGGATTACCCATCACCCATACCCAACATACTATTTCTTCTCACAACAAAACGACTATTGACAGGGTTACACATTTACAACAGAGGTGTTCACAAAACAGGGTCCACATTGGTTCCCCCAGCTCGTGGTTCACCCAATGAACTGTGGAATTTCGTTTTCAACCCCAGGGAGCAAAACCGATTTCTCTGCACTGGTTAGGATCCCTTCCAATGGCCTAAACGACCCCCAGGAAGACCCAAAACGTTCTGCTCTCTTTCCCCACGGGTAACCAACACAAAAACGCCCCTTCCTAGCTAAAAGATGAAGGGAGACACAACAAAACGAGGGAGGAAAACGCCCAGGCAGCTTGAGCTGCGTGAGAGAGCAAGGCCATGGTGAATAATCGCTTAGGCAGCCATTTCGTGGCTCTATTCTTGCCTAAAAAGACCAACACGTTTTTCCATGAAGGGTGGCTTGCCCATACCCGATTTTTGGACAGCCATACCTTCCCATTCCCAAGGCAATAACTTCCCCAACCAACTCTTGGGAGAAATCAATGGTTGGGTACAAAAGTCAACATGGGTAGTTGAGGGTTTGATGGGTTTCCTCATTGACACTTGGCTTGACTCTATTGGCTCAAGGGTTTGAATGTTTTCCCTCCCAATTCCTTGTGAAATCATGCCCCCATCTCTTTGTTGCATTGCATAGCTAGTTGTGGTATTTTTTATTAAAAATGCATATTACATGCTATTTGAATTTCCACTGTGCATTGCTAGCACGCAAACCATATGCATCACGAAATCGATGGCGGGGCCTTGGCCTTGAGCTCCTCACCATGATTTCCTAACAATATTACATCATTTATAGTGTTAATGCCATGGGGCCAAACTGGGGACATTACATTCCCCTCCCCTTGGAATAACACCGTCCCCGGTGTTCCAACACTTAGGTATGAATACCCACTTTACACATGATCCAAAATTCACAAAATGTGACAGGTCTGTTCTGCGTTTTACCCCCTTACTTTGACTTTCAGGATCAAGCCCTTTGGCTTCCTCAAGCTACTTTTGCTAGCTTTGGTCTTCCAGTTCTGTAGGTGGGCATCGCTCCACAGCAACCCCTTTTTGTTTGTTTATCTTCCAGCTGATCTACAAGTCTGGAATTTCATGGATGCCATCTTTCTTGTTGTCCCAGCAACTATCTGTGAGACTTAGCATGGCAATTCCTGTTAGGACAAGCATAACACAATAATAAAATTAGTCAATTATTTTCCTAATTGACTTGGAACGTCCATGCTTTACTCACGAGACTTCCACACATTCATGCTTTCCCACATACACATGAACTCATTCATGTTCATCCTTTCACAAGAAAATAACTATTTCAGCATTCACAATTCATTTCAAGCAATTAAACACAAATTATTCTCATTTATGACATGCACTCAATAGTCTTTTGTTTCTGAGATGCATTAGTCAAAAAAGAAAGATAAGAGTAAGAGTTTCCCCCTCTTAATCTGGTTTCAATCCGGAGCCACACCATCATTGGTGGTTCTATGCTGCTTGGCCTCTTTCACTTCAATGTGAATGCTTGACTTGCCCTTTCTCGGCTATGACACTTTAGTGTCTAAGGTCTGTCGAGTAGATTTCAACTAGGGAACCTTTCCCCATGGTTGCTTACAGAACCTTTGGCTGCTAGGACCCACACAGTTCCACTGGCACCATCTTTCATTACTGCTCATATTGAGCTCTTTTTAGGATGGTCACATGTCCACATGCATCCTCCAGATGCTTTCATAGTCCTTGCTTCCAGCAATACCCAAATATTTATCTTTATAGGATGTCTTCACTTTATCCCACAGGATCCTTCTTCGCTTTCCAAGCATTGGATTTCCCGTGGATACCACAATGAATGTTGGGCCAGCACGCAGGCTACTCCACAACCATTCGAACAGGCAATGCCAGGCCAGTATGCTGACTGGTTTTTTTTCAATTGTTTAAGGGAATGTTTGGCCAGCACGCCGGCTGCTCCACAACATCGAGTGGTTAATGTTCCCACCAACTATTCTCTGAATTTGCCAAGAATTTTATAGCTCCAACCAGTTACTCTCTGGATTTACCAAGCATTTATAGCTCCAACCAGTTACTCTCTGGATTTACCAAGCCTTTATAGCTCTTTCAGGGTCCCTGTATTGTGCATTTTCCTCGTTACTCCACAGGTTTCCTTCTCTGCTTTACAAGTCTTGGATCACCTGTGGGGTGGATGTTTGGCCAGCACACATGCTACTCCACAACATCATCCGAATAGGCAATGCCAAGCCAGTACGCCGACTGGGTTTATCAGGCATCCCACCAATCAGTATGCTAAGCCAGTACTCCGACTGGGTTTATCAAGCATTTCAAAAATCAGTATGCTAAGCCAGTACGCCGACTGGGTTTATCAAGCATTTCAAAATCAGTATGCTAAGCCAGTACGCCGACTGGGTTTATCAAGCATTTCAAAAATCAGTATGCTAAGCCAGTACGCCGACTGGATTTATCAAGCATTTCAAAAATCAGTATGCTAAGCCAGTGCGCCGACTGGGTTTATCAAGCATTTCAAAATCAGTATGCTAAGCCAGTACGTCGACTGGGTTTATCAAGCATTTCAAAATCAGTATGCTAAGCCAGTACGCCGACTGGGTTTATCAAGCATTTAATAACCATTTCCAAGCCAGTTCTCTGACTGGGTTTGTCAGGAAATATCACCCAAATAACCAGTACCTTCACAACATGCAAATATCCAATGCCAAGCCAGTACACCAACTGGGTTTGTCAGGCATTAATTTAACAATCATGCCAAGCCAGTACACCGACTGGGTTTATCAGGCATCCAGCAACCTTTCACCACAACTCCCAAATAACCAATGCCAAGCCAGTACGCCGACTGGGTTTATCAGGCATACAACAACCATTGCCAAGCCAGTACATCGACTGGGTTTCTTAGGCAATATGAACAACATAATATGATTACGTGGCTCCCTCTCTTGTGCAACCAGCAGTTCCCTCCAGGAACTCCATAGGTGACTCACTTGACTGCAGACTAGCATGTCCCCACAATACCCACTCACACTACACAAGGATAATACCCCTTTTCTGCAACACAGCTCCCTGGGCCTATCCACCCCTTCTAGTGTCCTTTAGTGTGAGCGTAGAAAGGTTACCACTGCCCATACAGTCCTCTTGAGCACCCTTTCTTCACTTTGCCTCTTTCGTGCAACACCAAGTTGCATCTGTGTAAGCTGTTAGCACAAGAAGGATAAGCAGGCTCATCAGTATTGTTGCCCAAAAATTGTAATCATATTTCATATCATTCACTATCAAGTATTGAAACACCAGGAATGCGTCCATTCCCTTAGGATGTAGTCAATATTGAAAACCCTATCATGACCCAGCACCAGAAAAGGTGTGCACCCCCTCTCCGATGTGCGCCATGTAGGCCCTAATCATACTTAAGCAGTCTGCAATGATATAAATAAGATGGAGCATGCTCTGCATATTAAATCTAATAACCAGACACATATATTCTTAGTTAGGGTTACAAAATACTCATTCGCTTCACAGATGTATATTTTCTGCATTTGTGAAGAATGGGGCTCCCTTATCTGAGTCAATAGTCCTTCGGTTTGCCACCCCAATCTTTTCACGTGCCATAACCCACACATGCCTTCTTGGCATAATTTACTGTCTCACTCACATGCTTTACCAACATGCAGTTTGTCTGAGACATTATCAACATTTACAATGGCGTTTCACCCGAAACCCATTTCCAAAGCATGGGATCCTTCCCATCTAGTTTGGCTTCTGCAGGCCATCACACATGATCTTCCTGCAATGTGTCATCCTGGCACACTTTATCACATAGCCAAATAGTCAGCAACATTTAGCAATAAGCTTCAAATATGATTGTTCCATAACTAATCAATAGCATTAATAATCAAATTCAATATGAATTTACAATTCTGTCTACTACAGAAATTGGTTTTCTTATCCATGAGGCTATCCTCATATTGTTTGGCTCCTGCAAGGGACACCACTCTGCCCGTTATGGTCTTGTGTCCTGCTGCCATACATGAGCATCCACTTACAGCATGTCCTCCTGACACATTTTCATATAAGCCAAACAGTCATTAGCAATTATTGGCAAAATTTCAAATCCGAAATATTTACCAATCTGAGATTTACAACTGTTCTTACTAACAGAACTTAGAGCTCTCAACCATGAGATTCCTTCTCATAAGCTCTAGATCCAATTTCACAGTCATATCATTCATACAACTCTGTCTTTCCACAGAGCATTCTAGCAGCCCATCGATCATGATTGGGATTTTCGTGCACTTACTATTCTGCATTCATAACAGCCCATGAAATGGTCCTAGAATTATCATCAATTCATCATTTCATTCATTATTTATTTGCAATAACATATGCATCATACCTATGCATTCATACAATGCATCGCAAGGTTTATAAAATCTCTTAATGCACATCTACTCAATGCTACCTTGCATTGTTTCATGAGTACCATGCACTCAAGCATATTATGATCGAAACATGACTATCTCATATAACTTGCATTATCATAATCAGGACCACCAGTCCTCACTTGCTTTGGTTATTAAGCACATAACCAACATACACATGGCATGATATAAATTCATATGAATGCATTGAGATTTTTAAACAATCATAGGGTGTAAGGATCATTTCCTTCACTTACCCACACCTCACCAAGCTTGGTAGGTTAACAGTTCCAATTGGTATTCAATATCACAAGCAAACTAACTCAACATAGCTCAAACATAGTTGAAGGGATCTTACCAAATCCTCTTTCAACATTCATGCAATTTGGCACCAATAATCATTACCTGCATGGCTACCATTAACATCGCCTGATGTTACCTGATCAGTTGGCCTCTTACCAAGGCTGCTCGGTCCTTTTGCCAATTTTATGATCATAGATTTGTTGCACCATCCTTTCTGCATAAGGTTGCTAGCTTCATGCAACAACATCCTCAGCACATTTGGCCATGCTCTTGTTATCTTTGGTCCTACAACCCATACCAACATCAATAATGATTATCAGCCACAATATTCTCCATCAGTGGTTCATTGCATTTGCAGACTTCATTATTTTACCAATATGCAACATCCCATTTATGCACAAGCATTCCCACATGTACTATGCAATGTTTGTTAAGATGCCATCTAGTGCATATACATCTATGTAATCCCTTATATTTTTATCATTTTTATGCCATATGACAATTTCATAATTATAAGTATGATAACAAACAAGGGTTTAAGGAATTCTTCCCTTTTCGATCCCTCCTCGTATCATGGAATTTCTCTTCCATATCCTACAATTGTAGAAATTGCCCACATTGACAACAAAATTTCTTTGTCAAAAACAGCCGTTGGCACTCTTCTGCACTAAATAATTATGATATTTGTAGACCTCATTCAAACTCTGGTCATATATCATCGTTCCCTGCTGGACAAGCTTTCCAATGCCTGTTTTCATGCTCCATTCCGACATCGGGTGTGAAAACTGCATCCCTTCAAAAATGACAACTTTCACTTCAGTTTTGCACATTTTACACAGTTGCATTTTGGTCCCGAATGCCAACTTCAGCCACCTGTGGAAGAAAATCTATGAGGAATCACAAAAACTTATCTATCGGGCGAAGTTATTCCATATAACAAGGAACACTCAGCAATTCACGGATTTCAATTCCGATGCACCATTCATCTTCTATGAATTTCTGGATTTCACTACTTCCCACTTTTCACATTTTCTCAAAATTCCAAATTTTGGGCCAAAAATGGCTATCTCCCAAACGGTGCATTTCTGAAAAATATTCGTCTAACGGAAACTGTCCTTCTTAATGAGAATATGAAATGTCTAGTTCAGTCAAATTTCTGATTCCCACATCAGGGGTCACTTTCACTGCCCACAAGCTTTTCAAAATCCCGAAAAAGTGGCCCGGAACAGTGCTTTTTGGCCTTCTTGCTCACCCCGACTCCACATCTTTTGGAGTTTGGCTCCAATATTCGGAACTTAACATTGTGCCTGCTTCATGGCCGTGCCTGATCAATTTCGGCTCAAACCGACCTTCTGTCAAGCCCCGGGACTCTGTCCTTCAAAAGTCACTATTATCCAATTTCTGTCAAATCGGAGTGTAATGGACTTGGGGTCTTCACTGGTTCTTTCATGGCCTTCGTCAATGGCCTCCGAGCCCCACAGAAATCATCCCATTCTGAGCCCCGGTGCTCCTGCTATTCAGAAATCAAGTTTTCGTCACTTTACTCTTTTTTTTTTTTTTTTTTTTTTTTTTTTTTCGTCACTTTACATCCATTGACAATAACAATGATCTAAACATAAAACAAAAAACACTCACATACAACCTAAGATAACATATTCACATTCATGTTTCCATCTACCCATGCCCCCATACAAATACATAGCGATTGAGAATTCTAGAAAATGTCTTAAGATTTATCTTCATATAGAGGATATAATACACTTTAAATGCACTTAATGTCAAAATTCTATATCATTTGTTGAACAAAATCTCAAAAAAGGATTACAAGATACAATCAAACTACAATAACTATAGATGGAATTTATCACATCTCAAAGATGGATGATCTTAAGTTATGGATCAAAGCAAATTTTGATCCAATTTGTAAGAGACTAAAATTTCCCTCACACTTTCCATTTATTGGAAGTGTAATTCAAAGTCCCAAGTGAGATGGCCAATGGAAAGGTCCAATGATACCTTGATTTTCTTTGTTGTACACTTCGACATGGTTTTGCATCATTTAAAATGTTTTCACATGCCTCTTTTGTGTCCCATTATAATAGTCTACCATTTATATGATTGTTCTTCATGTATGTGCAATTTGTTATTGTCATGAATGTAGTTAAACGTTGTTCACCCTAGCCCCATGTATATAACAACTATTCTCATGGATATTTTCAATTTACAGAATAATAACAAGAACATGGGCTAGGGGTTTCACATGTGTGTGCACTTTGTTATTGTATGTCATGCAATTAAATGGAGTTTGTGCCCACAAACATGAACCCTACTTGCAACAACCCTCATGTATGCATATTTGTGGGCTGTTACATAGTGAAAGAATTTGTATTCTGATATAATACCTTAGTCACCTTTCTGCTTTGCATAGAGGCTTCTATCTATGCTAATAGTCATAGATTTCTATGGCTATCATAGGATTTAATGCGCAACTAACTGGTTGCTCTTTTTGAAATTGGATTTTTCTTCTTGTTTACATCTTAGTGGTATTCATTTCCTGGATTTTGCATTAGAATTTATAGTGATGGTTTCTGATACCGAAAGGCATAATACTTCACAAAATTACAAGGTTGACAAAAAAATGTATTCATTCTACATACCCATCCTAGATCCATTTTTAGGGACACATTTATTTAGGGTATGTTTCCAGTTGATTGTTGTCTGTACCCAGAGATGATATAACTCCAAGTCATTCCAAGAAGAAAATTTCGTGACTCTTATGAAAATTCCTTAACAAAAATTAATTGAAAAATGCAATCAAGTGAGCTTGACAATATAATGCTAGGCACATTTTGAAATCCTAATGTGTAGTCATCCAATATTACTTGTATGTTCAATATTTAAAGTTAGTATTTGATCATATGTGTGATTTATCTACTGGTTTTAGATCAAAGGGTGCTTGACTGGTATATATAATGCCTTCAAAAATGGAGAGTGCGACAGTTCCATGAGGTATTAATGAAGTCCCATCATAGCATAAGATAAAACATATGGTGTTCTACAGTTTTAATCATCTTTGTAAATGCTTTGTGTTTTTGAATTAATGGGGAGTCTATAGTTGGATCTGGAGATGAAGCACGATAATAAAGCGTTGAAACATCAAATTGGTAATCAAAGATTATTTGAACGATGTGGGTTATCTAGCGAATTTTTATGAATGTATACCATATCAGATATTAAATACATGACCCATTCACAAACAATTTTTTTTTTAACATTCCCACGATAGTTTATGGATCGGTGGTTTCGAAAGCTTATAATTGAGAGACCCCAAATTTTGATGGTCGATTAAGATTCTTGAGCATGCAGCCCATGTGGAGCTGCTCATGCACGAGATAACGATTAGGTGGGTATGGTCAAGCTCAACGGAAACCCACGTTTTGCATGCTGGCCACTGCTTAGTATGCTAGCTTGGTGGTTTACATGGGAATCCGTAGCTCTGAGGTCAGTGGTGATAGGTGAGGTCATTAGGATGAAGCTCTACAACTCGTCCTGGAGAATGCATTCAACATTTTGTATTGAATATGGAATAACCCAAGGGGTTTTGTTACTTCAGCTCAGGCATCGATTAAATTCATGGTTTCTATTTGGTGGAGATTTGGTCCTTGGAAGTGATGAGAAGTGGAGGAAGAATTGAAGTCCATTGAGGGCTTAGTATTGGCATGCTGACTTAGGTGGTACTTTGGTCTTGGGTGTGGCCTCCTTGATCGCTGGGTGTGGTGCTTTACAAGAGATGCAGAGTATGGAAACATTGTAATATTCGAGAGCGTTTCAGGCACCAAAACCCCAACGCCAGTCGTTCCTTTGGCTTTGTATCGGCTCTGCTTGGATGTAGCTAGGGTTATCCTCCAGCTTAGTGCACGGAGAGTTAGTGCAAATATTGTATGTTTTGATTGGGCATGAGAATGTGGTTCAGTCCCACAACGCACAACGCATTTGGAGAAAATGATAGTGTGAAACTGGTCCACCGTGTGAAACCAGTCCATTTCCAAAAAAGAAAGGAAGCGCATTGGATGCAGACCCTGGGTGTAAATGTGATGATAGGAGACCAGTTGCAGTATGGACGTATGGAATAGGTAGGGGTGGAAAACGATGCACAATGCACCAATCCCGCAGTACAGGAATGTTGACCCCATATGGATGACAAAACAACCAACAAACATGCAAACGATAGTCGCATTACTCTGTTGAAAAATTCTACAGGAAGGGGCATTTTCACATATGTAAGTTTGAATGCCATGGCTGGAAAAAGTGATTAAAGCACTCACATCACTTGTAGCATGAAGGGATACACTTAAATGAAGCACTCATCCTATGACCCATTCAAAGTATGATTAAGGTCATGGTACGTTACATAATTTTCAGATATTGAAGATCCAATTTCCTGGAGGACACAAACATATAGAGATGGGATGCACAACATTTCAATAATATCTTAGATCTTAATAAGAAGACTAAAAATCTTATCCTGTTATGACAAGTTATTGATTTAAAGAGAGAACTACATTAAATTTGTGTGCCATCTTGAGCTTGATATAGACTATAGCAAAGACTGTGTTCTATGACAATAGGAAGAAGAAATCACTTAATCAATAGATTTCCTCCATCTTTGCACACAACATAATCTATCCTAATTTGATGGGTAAAAATAATATATTATGATTCCTTCTATAGAAATATAGACATAGATTTTGTACAATGTATTTCAATATGTATGCCACTGTATATTTAGACAAGTTTGACCACAATGTCTCAATGGTTGTCCTGGCAAACCACGGTGGTTCACCCATGTATTCATTTTCGGTGCTACTAAAATGTATTATATTATATATTAGACTTGTTACCATGACAATAGGTTTGACATATTCGGTATATCGTTTGCTCTAATTTTATCTATGCCCTATTCATTAACATAATTGAAAAATTCCATGGCAATAAATTACAGACAAGGTTTGATGGGAATAGAGGTAGAAGATGCACATTTGCAGTGTATGAATTTGTATTAAAGGATTTCATTGTGATCTCAACACCTCACAAACTCAAGGAAAGGAAATGCCCAATTTCAGTGGACGTCAATCAATAAATTAACTCTAGTTCTAGTTCTAGAGATGGATATAGCTATTATCCTAAAATTGAACATGTTAATGCTCTAAGAGAGCCCCCAAGGATTGATGCATAAAATCCACTGAATCCAAGTCTAAATGAATTCAAATATCTTTATGGTAAAGAATACTTAGAAAAGAAGAACCATGATTCTTAGAACTCAGTGAGTGGTAGAGTCTGGACATACCCAAGTCCAAGCACTCTATCGACATTGACACATTCAAACGCATGGAGTTTGGAAAGACTTCCAATGGCATCCAATTCTTACAAAAATGGGCTCTTGGTTGAACACAATATCATGTACAAAAAGAACATAAAGAGAAGTTTTCCATCAAAATGGGATGATGTACAGAGATGGTTACGCACCTTTCCTTCAGTGGACAATATAACCAACATACTACACAAGAATAGAGATTATTTCTCTACACTTCAATAGAGTATAAATAATATAATATTAAGCAATGTTAGATCTAGAAGAAGATTTTAGAAGAGGCTTCAAGAGTAAATTTTTGGATGTACTTTTTGAGGTAAAATTATATTATATGTATAGTTCACCAGCAAGTTTTGGCTATGGAAACATGTAATAAAATTTTATTGTAAGGCTTTTGTGAAGCTCAGATCGATATCAGAAGCAGATTTTAGAAGAGACTTCAAGCGTAATGTTTTGGATATATTTTTTGAGGTAAAATTATATTATATGTATAGCTCACCAACAAGTTTTGGCTAGGGATACTTGTAAGACAAGTTTCTTGTAAGGATTTTGTGAAGCTAAGATCGATATCCATAGTTAATATTTTGTGGCTAAAGGTGTCCCTACATGGAACCTGGGTTCATATAACTAACAACTATTCGTATCTCCCAAGGGTTTTGAGAACTATCTATTTAAAAGCTTCATGTGAATATAATTTTTTTATTCCCAAAAAAACACAAGGAAAAGAGGATTACCTAAAAAGAAAATGTATCGGCATCTACTTGCTCGTGTCCCAAAGAGAAATGTTGAATATTGGGCACTCTAACAACAGTGATGAAGGTCGTGGATCACATCTAGCCCTATTTTATTAAGTTGGTAGTGGCCTACATCAAACTACAAGATTTCTGGGAAGAATCCAACAGCTGTCAAGCAATGAAGAAAAAGTATTCCTATAGAAGTACAGGACTATTCAAGACAAGCTTTCAGTTTTTCTCCATCGTGTAACATGCAAAAAAAAATCTTCTTGTAACAGTTATGAGGCATAAATCAGGTCAATAGTGCACTTTTAAGGACTACATACTCAGGGTAACAGTTATGAGGCATAAATCAGGTCACTGGTGCATTTTTAAGGAATAGATACTCAAGGGACATTAGTTCACACAAGACATATTAATAGTGATAGGAGTATTAAAGAGCTATGAAAGTGTACTACCCTCATATCTTTTCTAGCTCCACGAAATTTGTTGAATGGACTAATCCAGCTCCAGCTTGTTTTAAAACTTTGAATGTAAATGGAATCCTAGAGTAGGTCTATGATGTATGGTTGGAATAAGTAAAGACAATCATTCATACACTTTCCTTATTAACTTGAAAAGGATCAATATTCTGGTATGATTCATCCATCGTTTGAGAAGTTGGAGTGATTCCCTGCTCCCATACTTCCTGAAGATTGAAGATTGGCATTCATTTTGAGCATTATTCCAGATATAAGAAGGGTCGACATAGCTACATCAACTTAAGTCACCCTTGTAAATAACATCATCATTGGAGCTTGACACTTGTAATTTAGAAGTGGAGCACTTCACTTGTGTGTAGCTTACATCACATCACAGATCATTGTATCTCTTGTTTGAAGTGCTCTCTTAGTGATGTGCTAGGGTTCATGAGGAAACCCTAGTGGGGAACATGAGGATCAAGTGAATGATTTATTTCTATTTAGATGCTTTGTACATTTGATCTCTTTGTCATGGGCACTAGGGTTTCTTGGT